>JAPMIQ010000003.1:1200000-1800000 GCA_035079535.1 Trichoderma endophyticum
CGTCTCCTTAGCACAGCAAAACAATATTGCACTTACAGTGGCTACCATCTTTAACGATCCTCGCTTATCGCACATGGCTGCAGCTGCTAACATTGATGAAATCCTACCTGTATACGAGACTAAGCCTTTCAGCATCATCCCTGCTTCTGTCATGGATGCCGTCTTTGCTGAAGTGCGATCTCAGTGCACTGATCTTTCCTCCACCGCCATTATCGAAGATGTCTATCCTTGCACTCGATTACAGGAAGGTCTGATGGTTTTAGCAGTCAAGCAGCCTGGATCATATGTTGCGAAGCATCTATACCGCCTTACTGCTGGTGTCGATATCGAGCGCTTCAAGCATGCCTGGGATCAGACTGTTGAAGCTTGTGCAGCACTCAGGACGCGATTTGTCCTTGTTGATGGCTCTGCTTACCAGGCCGTCATTAAAGACTCTGTTGAGTGGCATACATCTTCCGATCTCCGCTCATTCATCATGTCCGCACAAAATTCCCAAGTGGGTTACGGTTCGCCTCTCTGCCGATATGCTATCATTCAACAGGACGGAGAAAAATATTTTGCTTGGAATATCCACCACACCATCTTCGACGGATGGACTTTGCCGTTGATAATGAGTACGCTTTACGCGTTCTACCGTGGCACTGATGTTCCCTCGCTCCTCCCATATGCCGGCTTTGTGAAGTATGTGATGGATATGGATTATAGTGCCGCCAGCGAATACTGGACTGAACAGCTTTCTGGCGCCAAGAAAGCCATATTCCCTCCTGGAGGTGAAACAATCCAGAGCCAAAAGTCGGAAAATTCGACTCGCGTGATGCACAAGACAATCCACTTTCCACGATCTACTGACACGTCAATCACAAAAGCATCCGTCCTCCGAGCCGCTTGGGCCATTGTGCTCGCACGATATAACGATTCCGATGATATTTGCTTTGGAACAACTGTTTCTGGCCGTCATGCCCCCGTTCCTGGAATAGAGCGGATGCCTGGTCTTGTCCTTGCGACTGTTCCCGTTCGCGTTAAGCTCAACCAGGAGCAATCTCTAGATAGCTTCTTGCAAAGTATCCAGTCACAAGCCTCAGAGATGGTTGCCTACGAGCAATTCGGCATCCAAAACATATCCAAACTGAATGCCCAAGCTAAGGAGGCGTGCGACTTTACTAGCTTGTTAGTCGTGCAGCCAGTCCAGCATATTACATCCACTGGCAGCGAGGAGGGAGAGGCCATTCTCACTGCTGCTGTAGCTGAGGACATTCAAACTGCTGAGATGCTCGACAACTATTTCAATTATCCCTTGGTTCTGCAGTGCAATTTGCTCGATGACAGCGTCAATTTTGTCCTTGTCTACGATTGTGACATTATTGCTGAACACCAGCTCATTGGCCTGTCTCACCAATTCGAACATGTGGTTTCTCAACTCCTTAGACAGGGTAATAGCTCTCTAGCCAGCATTTCAGTGGCAAGCGAATGGGACTTGGAGTTCTCACGTGCCGCAAACCATGACGAACCCGCTGTTATCGATGGCTGCATCCACAATTTAATTGAGCAACAAGCCCTCATTAATCCCAACGTTGAAGCTATAAGCGCTTGGGATGCTAAATTTACTTACGCCGAATTAGATCGTTCTGCAAATAGATTAGCAAATCATCTCATTCAGTCCATGGGAGTAAGACTTGGCGACTTTGTTCATGTATGTTTCGAGAAGTCGGCTTGGTATGTGATCTCGATTTTGGCAATCAACAAAGCCGGAGCTGCTTGGATTCCTCTTGACCCGTCACATCCTGCTGAACGCCACCAGCAAATTGTTGGCCAAACAGGATCAAAATTAGCTCTCGCTTCCACAGCAAATTTTGATAAATGTGTTGGTCTAGTAGCCAGCGTTTTGGAGGTGACAAAAGAGTTTGTCGATGCTTTGGCAGAGCAATATAACGACAGTAAGCCGTTTACCAACGTTACGCCCCAAGATGTGGCTTATATACTTTTTACTTCTGGATCAACTGGTGTTCCCAAGGGCGTTGTTATAGAGCACGGAGCTCTCTGTAGTAGTCAAACATCCTACAGCAGGAGACTCGGTCATGCTCCTGGTGTTCGAATGCTTCAATTTTCCTCATTTGTGTTTGACGCAAGCATTGCCGAAATATACGCTCCGCTTATTTCAGGCTCCTGTGTCTGTATTCCGTCTTGGGAGATGCAAATGAATTCACTAGCAAGCTACATATGCGATGAAAATGTCACATGGGCACTGATAACTCCTTCTTTGGCGCGCACCATAGATCCGTACGAAGTCCCTTCCTTGGAGGTCTTGATCCTCGGCGGTGAGGCTGTCAGCCAGGATGTTTTCGAGCTTTGGTTTGGCAAACTTCGTCTGTTTAATGCCTGGGGTCCTACTGAATCGTGTGTCTTTGGCTCTTTACATGAATGGAAGTCTACAAACGAATCGTATATGACAATTGGACGCCCACTTGGTGGCTACTGCTGGATTGTTGACCCTGAAGATCCGCAAAAGCTAGCCCCAACAGGCACTTTTGGCGAAATTGTTATTCAAGGGCCTAACTTGCTTCGCGAATATCTTGCGGACAAAGACAAGACTGCCTCAGCAATCGTTACTAGTCTTCCTGATTGGGCTCCTCATCGCCACTCTCGCCACTATAACAGGTTCTATAAGACTGGTGATTTAGCAAGATATAACCCGGACGGAACTATCCAATACTACAGCCGAAAAGACACGCAAGTCAAGATTCGAGGTTTGCGTGTGGAATTGGGCGAAGTTGAGCATCGTATCCGCCAAAATCTTGCTGGCGTCCGACAGGTCGCTGTGGCTGTGTTCGAGACTGATGCTGCTGTCAATCTTGTATCATTTGTCTGCTTCAATAATGATACGCTTCCGGCTAGTATGACTAGCTATCTGACGAGCGATGATATTGTCTTGCGATTAACCGGCGAACTTAAAGATAATATTACTAGTTTACTAGGTCATCTCAATGTTGTCTTGCCCGGATATATGGTTCCCACCTTGTTTGTTCCCTGCAAGGCCATGCCGCTCGTTACTTCTGGTAAACTCGATAGGAAGCTTTTATTAAAGCTTACCGCTTCACTAGCTAAAGAACAGCTAGAAGAATACGCTCTCATCGGTGGCGATAAAAAGCAGCCAGAGAGTCAAATGGAGTACTTCTTGCAAAACCTTTGGGCGGTTGTTCTGAATATGCCTACCACCTCAATTGGCCGCGACGATAATTTCTTGAGAATTGGCGGTGACTCTATCGCTGCTATTCGTCTTGTTGCCAAGGCCCGTCAGAGCGGCATCTCCATCAGCGTTGACGATATATTCAGTGATCCTCGACTCCTTGCCATTGCGGCTAAAGCGACTAGCCTAAGTGAGGATATTGAAGAACTTGCTATTATTGAGCCATTTACCCTCATTGATGAGGCTCAGCAGAGCATGATTCGTAGCGACTCATTTGGCATTCAGCTATTACCTGATATGGAAATCGAAGATGCGTTCCCTTGCTCTAAGCTGCAAGAGGGTTTGATGGCTTTAGCTGTGAAGCAACCGGGCTCATACATTGCCAAATTCCACTATCGCTTGCCTGCCTACGTCGATGTAACCCGATTCAAGGACGCTTGGGAACAAACTATTAGACTCTGTGCTAATCTGCGTACTCGGATTGTCAATGTTCACGGCATGGCAATTCAAACTGTGATCAGCAATGATATCACCTGGGAGGATACGACTGGCATGACATTAATGTCGTATCTACACGCTGCTAAACAGACAGAAATGAGCTATGGCTCTCGCCTTTGTCGTTACGCACTGATTGAGGAAGAGGGCCAGGATATCCAGTTCTTGTGGAGCATTCATCATGCTGTCTTCGACGGCTGGACAACGCCCATCATTCTTGGCGCGCTACACAGCGCCTATAGAGGTTTCGAAATGCCTAGGGTCGAAAACTATGCTAGATTCATCAAATATACGATGGATATGAGTTTTCAAGATGCTAGCGAGTATTGGATGAGGGAGCTACACGATGTCAAAAAGGCTACGTTCCCGTCTACTGCTTCGCTCGAGGCGTCTGACGAGAGCGACGTGACGCGATTCATGGAAACGAGAATTGATCTGTCTCAGACTACTGTGGGGGTCACCAAAGCCACTATCCTCCGTGCAGCCTGGGCCATGGTCCTTGCACGCTACTGCGATACAGATGACGTTTGTTTCGGAACGACAATCTCTGGTAGACAAGCCCCTGTTTCGGGATTGATGAATATGCCTGGGCCAGTCATCGCAACGGTGCCAATTCGAGTCCGTCTAGATCAGCAGAAGTCTGTGGATGACTTTCTTCAAGACATTCAAGGCCAAGCTAGCAAAATGCTTCCTTACGAGCAATTTGGCCTTCAGAATATCGGCAAATTGAGTGCAGACGCGAAGGATGCTTGCGATTTTTCATCACTTCTTGTTATTCAGCCAATGCAGACTCTGATCTACAATAGCGAGGACGAAGAGACTCTGCTCGCTACTCCTGAATCTGTGGTTGAAACCAAGGATGAAGTCATGCAAAACTACTTCTCGTATCCATTAGTTATCCAAGCGCATTTGCATGAAAATTTCATCAATCTTGTACTAATTTACGACTCTGTTGCTCTGCCGGAAGCGCAACTTTTTGCCCTTTCTCAGCAATTCAAACATGTTGTTGAGCAGTTAGTCCTTGAACCTCAATCGGCCCTCGGCTCAATCTCTATCGCTTCCGAATGGGATATCGCACAATGTCTCAAATTCAATTCTGAAGTCCCTGATATTATCAACTCTTGTGTTCATCAGCTTATTGAGAACCAAGCCAAAATTCGTCCTCATGCAATGGCTATTAGAGCTTGGGACATGGACTTGACATATTCTGAATTTAATCGTGCTGCTAACCGACTCTCCAATTATCTTACGGCCAATTATAACATTAAAACAGATGACCTGATACACGTCTGCTTCGAGAAGTCAGCTTGGTTCTTTGTTTCTGTCCTGGCTATAAATAAAGCTGGCGCTGCTTGGGTGCCCCTTGATCCCACTCACCCGGAACAGCGACTTCAACAAGTCGTGTCTCAGACGCGTGCTACGATTGCGCTAACTTCGGTTGCGAATAGAGACTTGATGTCTCATTTGGTCGAGTCTGTGATTACTGTAAGCTCAGAACTTGATCTACTGCTATCCGAAATTGAGGAAAACAGCCAAAGGGGCCCGGCAACGACTGTGGCTTCAGATAATGCTGCCTATGTTTTATTTACCTCTGGATCAACGGGTATACCTAAGGGCCTAGTTATGCAGCACGGCTCTGTGTGCACATCTCAAACAGCTATCGTCAAAAGACTTGGTCTAACACCTGATGTACGCATGTTGCAATTCGCTGCCTTTGTATTCGACCTTTCTATCGGAGAGATAGTCGCACCCTTAATAACAGGCGCTTGTCTATGCATACCGTCGGAGCACACTAGGATGAATAGCCTTACCCGGTTTATCCGAGAAATGGAGATCAATTGGACCTTCCTTACGCCTTCATTCATCCGTACAATTAACCCAGCAGAAGTTCCAGGGCTTGAGCTTGTTCTACTAGCCGGCGAGGCCGTCCCGAGGGACGTCTTAGCTACCTGGTTTGGCAAGGTTCGTTTAATCAATGGATGGGGACCTGCTGAGACCTGTGTATTTTCAACACTCCACGAATGGAAGTCAGTCAACGAGTCTCCTCTTACAGTTGGTAAGCCAGTCGGTGGTTTCTGCTGGGTCGTTGATCCAGCAGATCCTCATCGTCTAGCCCCGACTGGAACGATTGGAGAGGTTGTTATTCAAGGTCCGACCTTATTACGCGAATATCTATCCGATCCTGAACGGACTCAGTCTTCCATTGTATATGATCTTCCTAGCTGGGCCCCTCGCCCTGATTCCGAACATTGGAATAAATTCTACAAGTCGGGCGATCTTTGCTATTACAACCAGGATGGCACTATTGGATTCGCAACTCGTAAAGACACTCAAATAAAGATTCGTGGTTTACGTGTAGAGCTCGGAGAAGTTCAGTATCATATCCAACAGGCACTTCCTACGGCTAGGCAAGTCGCTGTCGACGTATATCAGGGCGAAAATGGTACAAATCTCATCGCGTATCTATGTTTCAGCGACGAGACTCGAACTGCAGGCATTAGCAATAATGCTTCTGACGGTTTATTCTTGCCAATTGACGAAGATTTGCAGTCTCGTTTAGCAGCAGTTGTTGGACAGCTCCGCATTTCCCTGCCTCGTTATATGATTCCGACCATGTTCATCCCTTGCAGTTATATGCCTTTCATTACCTCAACCAAGCTTGACCGTAATAAACTGAAGAGGTTCACTGGGGTATTAGATAGGACGCAAATCGCCCAATATTCTCTCCTCGGTGGTAAGAAACGGTCACCGGAAACTCCGATGGAAGTCTTTTTCCAGAAGCTTTGGTCTGAGCTACTTGGAATTCCGATCGAATCAATAGGTCGTGATGATAGCTTCTTGGGTCTTGGTGGCGATTCCATAACCGCTATCAACATGGTTAGTACTGCCCGAGAGTCCGGTGTATTACTTTCTGTTAAAGAAATATTTGATGATCCACGTCTATCTGCTGTTGCTGGCAAATCTCGAGAGGCTGGAGAAGACGAGCAGATATCTATCGTTAATACCACTCCATTCTCCATTGTTGATACTATGGTACACCAACTAGCTGTCAGCGATGAAGTCCGAAGCCTTTGCGGCTTGGCAGTTAACGAAGAAGTCGAAGATGCCTACCCGACAACTACATTCCAAGAAGGTCTAATGGCTCTTTCGGTAAAGCAGCCGGGCTCATATATTGCAAAATATGCCTACCGAGTGTCTCAAAATGTTGATATCGCCCGCTTCAAGGCCGCATGGGAACGTACTATATCACTGTGTACTACCCTGCGTACTAGAATAGTTCTCCTTGATGGCAAGTGCATGCAGATAGTCATTAAAGATGGTCCTGTGTGGCAGCCTCAAGAACACAAGGATGCCCTTAGCACAGTCAATGCGGCTCAGAAAATTGAGATGACCTACGGTTCTCGCCTTTCTCAAATTCTCCTGGCTGATGACGACAATGGGGACAAATACTTCTTCTGGACAATTCATCACGCAGTTCACGATGGTTGGACTGTTCGTCTTATAATGACTACTTTCCAGAGTATTTATTATAACTTGGAGTTGCCTGCACTTAAGCCCTACTCAGGGTTTATTCGGTATCTGACGGCTATCAATTCTCAAGATACGGTCAATTACTGGACTCAACAGCTTCAAGGAGCTAGCAAGGCATCTTACCCTCCAGTCAAGTCAACTTCTACGTCAAAGGCAGTCTCACGAGTCATCAGCAGGACAATTCAAGTTCCTGCTTCAGCTAACCCCGCTATCACTAAAGCTACAATAATACGCGCGACTTGGGCTATTTTACTCGCACGATATTGCGATACTGATGATATAACTTTCGGTACGTCGATATCTGGCAGACAAGCTTCAGTGCCGGGTCTCATGGATATGCCTGGCCCTGTGGTCGCAACTGTTCCTGTGCGTGTGCATCTCGACCAGACACAGACTATTGGCAAGCACCTCCAGATTATCCAAAATCAAGCTCACGAGATGGTCCCATACGAGCAATATGGTTTGTCAAACATTGGGAAGATCAACCCTGACTTCAAAGAAGCGTGTGATTTTACGAGTCTGCTAGTTGTACAGCCTCGAGTACACCTGGACTCTCGCGGAAAAAGCACCCCTGACGAAGCTGAGGCCACATCATCTGCGCTGCTGTTGCCTGCTGATATTGATGGCAATTCAGCTGAAGAAGCAATGCAAGGTTACTTTTCTTATCCTCTTGTTGTTCAGGGACACCTATTCAGTAATTCAATTGAGTTGGTCATCACCTATGACTCTTCAGTGCTCTCTGAATTGTCTATGCAAGCACTATGCTATCAATTCGAGCATGTGGCCTCGCAGCTATTCATCAATGAAGACCGCACATTAGGCGACTTAGTTGTTGCATCCGATTGGGATCTTCATCGTGCCACTGAGTTTAATTCAGAGCTCCCAGAGATTATGGACACTTGTATCCATCAGCTTATCGAATTGCGTGCAAGGGAAGCTCCTGATTCACCAGCTATCTGGGCCTGGGATGGGGAGTTGACTTATGGTCAGCTTAATGAAGCCGCTAATAAGCTAGCCCACTATCTCATCAATGAGTATAACGTCCAAGTTGAGGACCTCATCCACGTCTGCTTCGAAAAATCGGTTTGGTATTGGGTATCTATCTTTGCTATCAACAAGGCTGGTGCTGTGTGGGTACCTCTAGATCCATCCCATCCTGAGCAACGTCTCCGCCAAGTTACTTCACAGACTCGATCTAAGTTGGCTCTAATATCCAATAATACTCGAAACTTGATTTCCGGTATTATCGACCGACTAGTTGAAGTTTCTCCTGCCTTGTACGAGCAAATCAACAGCTCACTCGGTGCAAATGACCCTCAGATCCCAGTCTCATCTCACAACGCTGCCTATGTGTTATTTACTTCTGGATCTACCGGCGTGCCCAAGGGTCTAGTAATGACTCATGGTAGTTTCGCAACCAGCCAAACTGCTATCAAGAAGAGAATGGGTATAAGCTCAAATACCCGGACGCTCCAATTTGCTTCTCATGTGTTTGACATGAGTCTTGGCGAAAGTATACCACAACTGATTTCGGGCGCCTGTATGTTTATTCCTTCTGAGCATACTCGGATGAATGGTCTAAAAGAATTCATTACTGAGCATGAAATCAACACTCTTTGGCTCACACCATCTTTCGTGCGGACCTTGAATCCGGATCAAATCCCCTCGGTCACCCTTTTGCTATTAGCTGGTGAAGCCGTTTCTCGCGACATACTTACCACCTGGTTTGGTAGAGTTCGATTGTGGAACGGCTGGGGCCCCGCTGAGACTTGTGTATTGAGCTCAATGCACGAGTTCCAATCTGTCGATGAGTCGCCATTAACAATTGGTCGTCCTGTAGGAGGCTTCTGTTGGGTCGTAGACCCGACACACCCCGACAAGCTCGCTCCTATCGGCACAATAGGTGAAGTTGTCATCCAGGGTCCAACAATCTTACGGGAATATCTCGCCGATGAGGGCCGTACCAAAGCCACCACAATGTATGAGCTGCCTGCCTGGGCACCATACCGAGATCAACCCTCTTGGTCGCGATTCTTCAAGTCCGGTGATTTGGCTTCATACAATACTGACGGCACACTTGAATTCTCCAGCAGGAAGGATACACAAGTCAAGATTCGCGGCCTTCGTGTGGAGCTTGGCGAAGTTGAGTATCACGTCCGGAGTGGCCTTGAAGGCGCTCGTCAAGTTGCCGTTGACGTTTTCACGACTGATTCTGGCACAAGGCTTACCGTATACTTCTGTTTCTCAGATGAAACGCGCACTGCTAGTATTTCTCAATCAGATGAAGATATCTTCTTACCTGTAACAGAAGAGCTTCAGACACAGCTTGCGAAGATGATTAGCCAGCTCACTGTTACGCTACCTCGCTACATGGTACCCTCGCTCTTCGTTCCATGTCGCTACATGCCTTTCATCACGTCCACAAAGCTTGACAGAAATAAATTAAAGAGGCTCGTTTCTGAATTGAGTCAAGATGACTACGCTGCCTATTCCCTGCTCAACGGCGTCAAGCGCTTACCCGAGACCGAAATGGAAATTCGCATGCAAGAACTTTGGTCTGCCGTATTGCACATGCCCAAAGAACAAATCGGCCGTGATGACAACTTCTTGCAAATTGGCGGTGACTCGATTACGGCCATCCAGCTTGTTACAAACGCTCGTGAGGCCGGTATCTCGATTGCGGTTAAGGATATCTTTGATGATCCTCGCCTTTCGAAGCTTGCCTCGGTAGCTGCTGGCAACTCTGGTCGCATCAATACTCCTACAAACATCTCACCTTTCAGCTTGCTTGGAGAATCGCTTACCAAGTCTCTCATCTCTGATGCTGCGAAGGATCAGTGTCATCTCTCTGGAGATGAACTGCTTGAGGATGCCTATCCTTGCACAAAGCTACAGGAAGGACTTATGGCCCTCGCCATCAAGCAACCTGGATCTTACATTGCCAAGTATGTCTATCAACTTCCCGATTATGTGGATATCAGGAAATTCCGCGCTGCTTGGGAGCGTACCGTTCTGAGTTGTGCCAATCTACGCACACGTATCATTCTTGTAAACGGTATTACCATACAAGTCATACTCAAGGATGATGTTGCTTGGGATGATACCTCTAATATTTCGCTTGGAACTTATGCTCGTGACGCGCTCCAATTCGAAATGGGATATGCTCAGCGCCTGTGTCGTTATGCGATCATTGAGGAAGGGGCCAGTAATTACTTCGCTTTCAGCATTCATCATACCGTCTTCGATGGCTGGTCTCTCCCGTTGGTCATGGGCACGCTGTCTGCAGCATATCACGACCTTGAGCTTCCCTCTCTACAGTCATATGCTGCTTTTGTCAAGTACACCATGGACCTCGATAACAATACCGCTTCTGAGTATTGGAAGATGCAACTTGACGGTGCTAAACGCGCAAGCTTCCCGGCACCCAGTGATAAGTCTGGAGTTTCTCAAACTCGCGTCATGAATAAGTCTATCGCATTCCCCAAGTCAACAAACACATCTATCACAAAAGCTTCTATCTTACGTGCTGCCTGGGCTATTGTTCTTGCACGCTACTCAGATAGCGATGATGTCTGCTTTGGCACCACAGTCTCGGGTCGTCATGCTGATGTAGCCGGCCTTGAATCTATGCCCGGTCTTGTCGTCGCCACCGTTCCTGTTCGTATTCGCCTTGATAAGCGAAAACCTCTTAATCGATTCCTTCAGGATGTACAATCACAGGCTTCCGACATGGTTGATTATGAACAATTTGGCATCCAAAATATTTCTAAACTGGGTTCTGACGCGAAAGATGCTTGCGATTTCACATCTCTCTTGGCTATTCAGCCCGCTCAGCATCTGAGCGCTGACAGCAAAATCTCTGGTGACCAGAATACCCTTGTAATTCCCGCTGCTTCACCTGATGTCAAGACGGAAGAGATGCTGCAAAATTATTTCTCTTATCCCCTGGTTATCCAGTGCCACCTCTTGGAGGACCTCGTCAATTTGGTTTTCATCTATGATTCTGATGTCCTTGGCGAAGCTCAACTCAGCGCTATCATGCACCAATTTGATCATGTTGTCCAGCAACTCCTTGCCCAGGGCGACGAAACGCTGGGTGAGGTGTGTGTTTCAGGGCCTTGGGATGTCCAACAGGCTGTGCAACTGAACAACAAGAAGCCTGATTTCATACACACTTGCCTTCACGACATATTCGCTGAACATGCTTCTAACAGCCCCCATCATGAGGCCGTCTATTCATCAGAAGGCAGTCTCACGTATGGTGAACTTGACCATCTTACCGACATTCTTGCTACACATCTTAGCTCGCTGAATGTTGGCCCAGAAACAGTAGTGCCATTCTGCTTCGAAAAATCGGTGTGGGCTGTGGTTGCGATTCTGTCTATCCTCAAGGCAGGCGCCGCGTTTGTACCTCTTGATCCATCGCATCCCATCGGTCGCCGTGAAACATTGGTCAGGGAAGTCAATGCTCGCGTGCTCATCGCGTCTACTAAAGCTATCGCCTCTTGCGCTGGTATGGCTGACCATATTGTTGAATTGTCACCTAGTGTAATAAGCAAACTTGCCTCTTCTATTACTCCCAAGGTTCTACCAAAGGTTGGGCCGAGGAACACGGCATATGTCTTATTCACTTCCGGATCAACAGGTAAACCAAAGGGTGTTGTCATGCAGCATGGCTCTTTCAGCTCTACGACCATTGGATATGGCAAGGTTTATAACCTTTCCCCGTTGTCGAGAATCTTCCAGTTCTCCAATTATATCTTTGATGGTAGTCTTGGTGAAATTTTTGGGCCATTAGCCTTTGGTGGAACCATCTGTATCCCTAGTGATGATGAGCGCCTTCAATGTGCCCCCGACTTTATGCACAAAGCCAAGGTCAACACAGCCATGTTGACACCGTCCTTTGTAAGAACTTTTACGCCGGATAAGGTGCCGTATTTGAAGACTCTTGTTCTCGGCGGTGAGGCTGCTTCTAAGAGCATTTTGGACATGTGGGTTGACCGCGTTGATCTGTTCAACGGTTACGGACCCGCTGAGGCCTGCAACTACGCCACGACACATATGTTCAAGTCCAGTGCTGAATCTCCTCGCATTATTGGGTCCGGTTTCAATGGTGGCTGTTGGGTTGTAGAACCAGACAATCATAACAAGCTCGCGCCTATAGGTTGTATAGGCGAACTTGTCCTTCAGGGTCATGCTCTGGCTCGCGGCTATCTCAATGACAAAGTAAGGACGGAAGAGTCATTCGTTAGCGAAATTGGTTCGCTTCCATCTTCTCTCCAGCACGAGCCGAAGCGATTCTATCTCACTGGAGACCTTGTCCGCTATAACACAGATGGTGAATTAGAATACCTCGGACGAAAAGACTCTCAAGTCAAACTACGAGGTCAGCGTCTTGAGCTAGGTGAGATCGAGTATACCATTACTCAGTCACTTGAGAGCGTGCACCACGTCGCTGTTGACGTTCTTCATAGGCAGGCTGGTGATGCACTGATTGCTTTTATCTCATTTGCTGGCGATACGAGTGCCGAATGGGTCACTGACAACCTGCACCGTAATCTACTTACGTCTGATGATGCGATGAGATCAGTGCTTAGTAGTTTGGGAGAGAGCCTGAAGGCCACTCTCCCCGGTTACATGGTTCCCAGCATCATTCTCCCTCTCCAATGCATGCCTTTTATCACATCTATGAAGCTTGATAGAAAGCAATTACAGACTCTTGCGGGTTCTCTATCATCTGAGGAGCTTACCACATTTGCTCCTAGCAAAGCAGACAAGACTAAGCCGACAACTGATATGGAATTCAAGCTGCGAGATCTCTGGGCCGAGATTCTTAAAATTCCCGCAGAGGAAATCGGCAAAAACGATAGTTTCCTTCAAATCGGAGGCGACTCTATCTCAGCTATTCATTTGGTTACCCTAGCTCAAGAACATGGTATCCAAATCACCGTGGCAAGTATTTTCGCCGACCCCAGACTGTCTTCAGTTGCTGCATCTGCCAGCCTCGGCCATATTACCGACACGTATGAAGCCGAACCTTTCAGCTTGATCCACCCTTCTGAGCAAGAATCTGTCATTCGTGAAATCAAACAGCAATGCAACCTCTCTACCACTCAGTTAATTGAGGATGCCTACCCTACTACCAAACTGCAAGAAGGTCTTATGGCTTTATCTATCAAACAGCCAGGCTCCTATACAGCGCAGCACGTGTACCGTATTCCTGAGCACGTCGACATTGAGAAGTTCAGGGCAGCTTGGGACAAGACTGTCGAGGCCTGCCCCAATCTCCGAACTTCTATTGTTCTTGTTGGCCTCAAGGCTATCCAAGCTGTGATCAAATGCAGTGCAGAGTCTTTGTGGGAACCTACCGAGGATGTGTCACTGCAGTCTTATATGCAAAATGCAATCCAAGATTTCAACATGGGCTATGGCTCTCGTCTCTGCCGCTATGCTCTTATCGAGGATGGCGGTAATAGCTATTTCGCCTGGCATATTCACCACTCTGTGTATGATGGCTGGACACAACCACTTATCATGTCCACTTTCTATGCCGCCTACTTCGGCACGGAGATGCCTCCTCTGCAGCCTTTCGCCCGCTTCGTCAAATACGCGACGAACATCGATCAAGATGATGCTGCAGAATACTGGAGACAGCAACTTCATGATGCCAAGCCGGCTTCATTCCCAGCTGTCAACCAGCAACTAGCTGCTACAGATAGCAACGCCAATGTGACCCGAATATTAGCAAAATCTGTCGAGTTCCCAAGATTAACAAATACCTCTATCACCAAGGCCACCATTATTCGAGCTACCTGGTCAATTGTTCTAGCTCAATACTGTGGTGGTACTGATGATGTATGCTTCGGTACAACAATCTCTGGCCGTCACGCCTCTGTTCCTGGTTTAGACTCTATGCCTGGCCCTATGGTTGCCACTGTTCCCGTCCGAGTGCGCCTTGATAAAGATCAACCAACCTCGCGGTTCTTGCATGAGATGCAGATACAAGCCTCGGAAATGGTTGCGTATGAGCAATTTGGTCTTCAAAACATCGCTACTCTAAGCCCCGAGGCCAAGCAAGCATGCGACTTTTCTAGCTTGCTTAGCATCCAACCTGCTCAGCAGCAGACTGCAGATGGGGACGAGATGGCCGGTACTGATGCCATCTTGTTACCTGCCAGTTCTGAACATTCCGCCGAGAGCTCTTTGCAGAACTTTTCCAACTATCCATTGGTCCTTCAAATTATTATCATGGATAACCATTTCGAGTTGTTGCTTATTTACGATTCCAATGCTGTGACAGAGTTCCAGGCCACATCCATCTCTGAGCAATTTAGTAATGTTGCCAAACAACTTGTTGGTCAAAAAGAGACATTGATCGGCGACATTGAAGTATCGGGTTCTTGGGATCTTCAAAAGCAACTCGAGTGGAATGACGAAATTTATGACTCTGCTGACACCACTCTACACGATCTCTTTTCCAAACAGGTAGCTCGCAGGCCAGATCACGAAGCCCTTTACAGCAGTGAGGGAAGCATGACCTATAGCGAGCTTGACCAGCTGACAACTCAGTTTGCTGTGTACCTCAGCCGTCTGGGTGTCCGACCTGAGACTATCGTGCCATTCTGTTTTGAAAAGTCAATGTGGACTATCGTAGTGATGTTAGGTATTCTTAAAGCTGGTGGTGTTTTCATTCCACTTGATCCATCACATCCAAGAAGCCGTCGCCAGGCTTTGATTGACGAAGTTTGTGCCCAGTTCATGGTTGTGTCACCGACGACCGCCGCCGACTGTCAGAACATGGTCAAAAACACAGTCGAGTTTTCTCCATCTTTGATTAGTTCCATTTCTGCGATCGATACCGACGAACAACTTTTCGTTATACCAAACCCCAATAACGCTGCCTATGTTCTCTTCACTTCCGGCTCAACTGGTAAGCCAAAAGGTGTCATTATCGAACACAATGCCATCTCTGCGGCGCTTCTCAGGCAAAGTGATGCCTTTTCAATTCACGCCGGTTCAAGGATGCTTCAATTTGCTAATTATGTCTTCGATGCTTGCATAATTGAAATCTTCACTTCGCTCATTGTAGGCGCCACTGTTTGTGTGCCAACTGAAGATGAACGCATGAACGATACTGCGGCCTTCATTCGTGAGGCTCGCATCAACAATTTATTCCTGACGCCCACCTTCCTCAAGACTCTATCTCCAAGCCAAATTCCTGGAGTGAAGACTGTCCTTACTGGAGGCGAGGCTCCTTCAAGAGAGATTATCGAGACTTGGGCCGACGATGTAGAGCTTCGCAACGTTTATGGACCAGCAGAGGCTTGTGTTGCTACGACTAATTACTTATGTTCTGCAACTGCCACTGTCTCAGCTACAACCATCGGCCGCAGCTTTACTCACGGCTTTTGGATTGTTGACCCTGATAATTATGACCAACTTACGCCAATCGGCTGCGTTGGTGAGCTATTATTGCAAGGCTCATCACTGGCTCGTGGCTACATCAACGACGAAAAGAAAACTAGAGATTCATTCATTGAAGAAGTCAAATGGCTGCCATCTGACGCCAATGTGGGAGAACGCCGCTTTTACAAGACTGGTGACTTGGTTCGCTATGTTTCAGACGGCTCCATCGAATACCTTGGCCGGAAGGATGCTCAAGTCAAGATCCGTGGTCAACGTATCGAACTTGGCGAGATTGAGTACCACATTAAGCGTTCCGACACAGTCATTGAGCACGCTGTAGTTGACATCACTCGAAAGGATGGCCGCGAATCGCTCATCGCCTTCATATGCTTCAACTCACAGCAAGAGGCCGAGAGTGCTTCCAAGGAGGTTCACCTCACAGAACTCACTGACGAGCTTCGCGAGATGTTTTCTGATATCGCCACCAGTATCAGCTCCGCTCTGCCTAGCCACATGATTCCCAAGTACTTCATACCTGTTGAACACATGCCTCATAATGCTGCTGGCAAATTGGATCGAAAGATGCTCCTCGAGTCTATTACCAACCTCACGACTGATCATCTTTCGAAATACCTCGCCGGCCAACGTCTACCTTTCCGCGACTGCTCGAGCGACGTTGAATTCTGGATTCGACACCAATGGGCGACCACACTTGACCTTCCTGACGATACCATCGGCGTGGACGACAACTTTTATAGCCTCGGTGGTGACTCTATTCGCATTGTTACCATTTCTAAGGCTATCCTTAACCAGTATGGTGTGTCCCTTGGTATGTCCCTCCTGAACTCGAAGCACACTACAATTGCAAATATGGCCAAGCACATCGACAATGAACTCGCCGGACAAGAAAAGGAACAATTAAGCAACATCGATTTCAATGCTCAAATTTCGTCGCTTTCTCGTTCTGTATTAGATACTGGTGCCCTCAATGTTGCTGCCCATCCCAGAACCGAATTGCCTGAGCAGGCTATTGTCTTCCTCACTGGTGCTACAGGTTTCCTCGGTCAAGAGATCCTTAGACAACTCATCTCCAACGACGCCATTGCTTCAATCATTACTCTCGTGCGATCCAAATCTGTCGACCACGGTCTAGACCGTATCCGCGAAACTGCCAAGATTGCTGGCTGGTGGCGCGAAGATTACACAAGCAAGATCGAGATTTGGTGTGGTGACTTGGGCAAGAAGCGAATGGGCCTCAGCGATGCGCAGTGGGCACGCCTAGCCGGACAGTCTAACAACAATGTCGATGCCATCATCCACAACGGTGCCATCGTAAATTGGAATGCCGACTATGATAAGATGCGTGCTGCTAATGTTGACTCCACTGTTGATCTCCTCAAGGCTGCTATCAACTCTTCTGCTTCTACCAAGTTTGTCTTCGTCTCCGGTGGTATCAAGTCTGATCCTACTCAAGATCGCGCTCTTCTCGCGCAGTATCTTGGTCATACCACTGGTTACACTCAGACTAAATTTGTCTCCGAGGGCGTTATTCAAGAGGTTATCAATACTCTCCCCGCCGATCAGAACCGCGTTTCTACTCTCAAACCGGGCCGCATCATTGGATCTCCTGAGACTGGTGTAGCTAACGTGGATGATATGCTGTGGCGTGTTGTTTCTACCGCTGCATCCCTTCGCGCCTATCCTTCAGAGCCGGAAGAGCATTGGCTCTCTGTCGTTGACGTTGCTACTGTTGCATCATCAGTGCTCGGCCAATTATACACAAAGGAAGGCATCACGTCCTTCGTCAGCGTCAATGGTGGTATGCCAGCCACAGTCTTCTGGGATCTCATCAACAAGGAGCTTGAAGTTCCCTGCGAGCCTCTTCCTTCGGATGAATGGACTCACCGAGCCTTGGAATCAATGAACCAAATTGGCGACAAGCATCCCCTATGGCCTGTGCAGCACTTCCTTGGTAACCTTGGCCTTGTTCGGTCTGCCGAAGAAGTTGAAGTCGAAGGAGTTGAACATGAGCAGTGGCACATGGCTGTTAAAATGAGCATGCGCTATCTGATGGAAATCGGCTTCATTCAGTCGTCTTCTGACGGTTTTGCTAAGCCTCGTCGCGCTGGTACTTTCCAGCGTATACATGGTTAAAGGGCTTTGAGTTTGCATGTGAAGGGATCTTGGAGTTCTTATCTTTCTGTTTTTCTGTTTCTTTTTCTTTCTCTCTTTACTTCTCTGTTCTTGTCTTCGCACTGATTCACTCATTTATTCAGTGCATTCTATTCTGCTAGATCTTGAAGCTAATTAAGCTTCTACATTTGATACGTAGTTTAGTCATATTAAATTCGTTCGTTCATAGTTCATCAGTGCCATATGTAAGATTATGTTTGATCCACGTGAATAAATGAGCTATCGGAGTATTAATACAGCTAATATACATCGGCCTCCCTTAGCCAACATTAACAGTCTGGAGTTTCCAAAATTCCCTCTTCAACGACATTCACTTTGACTTTCATACCCCATGGATCTTCTTTTCCTATCCAGCGTTTCTTCTTACCGACTTTTTGAATCACTTTGACATTATCCTCCAGAGCTCTCTTGAGGTGCGCTGGATCATTTTTCAGCTTCTGCACTGATAGCGTCAAGACAAGTCCCTCTTTGTTCCTCTTCTTCCCCATGGTCCATGACCACTCAGCAGAAAATACGACCCGGGGCTTTGCAGTGTCAATTTCTCCGGATGGATATAGTCGGGTGATCATGTATCCAACTCTGCCTAAGTAAGTAGTCCACCACACCTCTTCCGGTGTAATAAGAGACCGCAATGCTTCGCGGAATTCCATCTCTCGTGGTGGCAATTCTCCACGATATCGAGATTCAAGCATCAGCGCAAGTCTGGCGCGGTCTTGGTGAGACACTCCATGGGTAGACGACATAATTCCAACACTGGTCGAGTAAAGCGCAGTTGTGGATGCTGTCTCTTTGGACATGAACATGTGAACATACATGACGTTGGCAAATGAATCGATAACATGGTCTCCGAATTCCTCGGGAAACCTCTTTGTTTGGTTCTTCGAGGGTTTCGGGATGGCACTCTTGAGCAGTTCCTGGATAGTGCGATAGGAAGTCGGCGCAAAATTTTGCGTTGCAACTGACAGCGGAGAGAGTTCTCTGACCTCGGGACTCAGTGTTCTGAATAGATATCCCTCTCGCACTCCACCTTGACAAAAGTGAGCCTCCCTAATTCCATGAGGAATAGCTTCGGCCAAGACATTGACCAAGAATGCCACTGCGGGAACTTGCGACCGGCGGCGATCCGAGACCCGAAACACATCTTTTGCCGCTTTTGCAATCTGTTTCACAGTATCTGTGTCTTCGAATTGTTCTCTACCGACTGTGTATCCATTGATAACAGAGATTGGATAATGCTTGCCGTGGGACTGGTTGAGATATAGTAGCAGATAGCCCCAACCACGGAACCCGCCGCCAGACAGATAGATACGAAAGCCTCCCTGTTCTTTGGCCTTTTCAATCATAGTTTCGGGGATTTGCAAATGATCATATGCGTCTCTGAATTTTTGAATCATTTCTTCTCGGAATCGAGCAACAGCTTCTTCACCTTCGTCTTTCTTCTTGCCCTTCCGCAGATCGCGAAGCTGTCTGGATAGAGCAGCCGCGCCATACGGGAAGCTAAAGCTCCCAAGAGGGCTAATTCTGATATGACCGCCTTGGCTGACCATCCAAGTGATTTGGGTGCTGCCACCTCCCAGGTCCATCACAAGGCCGGAAAGTTTGGTGAATCCGCTCGCAATACCCAACGCTCCGATCTGGCCCTCAATTTCCTTGGGCAGCATCTCGATAGATAGCCCGGTCTTTTCCTTGACAACTTCTATAAATTGGGCCGAATTGAGAGCTTTGCGAGTCGCTTCTGTTGCAACAATATGGATATTCTTTTTATCAACTCCCATATCATGACATACAATGAGAAACCGATTAAAGAGTGTAACTACGTCGGCAATAACATCGTCTGGGATAGGAATCTGTTCCCCCGTCTCGGGATCATATTGGGAGTCGTAAAGTGATATACCCGATCGATAGGTCAACACTGTCGGTAGAATACGGGCCAACCCAGCAGATAAATCCGTAATCGAAAAGCGAATGCCGTTACTGCAGATGCATTGCAATCCTTAGTACACGGACTGTAAGAGCTTGATAGCGACGATGACTTACCTTCCCATATCCACAATGCCAACAAGTTTGTCTCGGTGTCCCTCCCATGGCGGATGAGGCCTGTCGCCATCTCTATGAGATGCTGGCATGGTGGGTTTCATCCAGTTTCCAGGACA
Organism: Trichoderma endophyticum; assembly: GCA_035079535.1. Classification (NCBI taxonomy): domain Eukaryota; kingdom Fungi; phylum Ascomycota; class Sordariomycetes; order Hypocreales; family Hypocreaceae; genus Trichoderma; species Trichoderma endophyticum. Next base: position 1,219,963 of record JAPMIQ010000003.1, read on the forward strand.
TGATTCGTTCGCTTCTTCCTCTTCCTCAAAATCAGATATGATTCCTAGGTCTTCAAAACCCCAGATATCCATAGTGGCTCTTGACGTTTTTCTGTCAGGAATACCAAGTAATATTTTGTTTCTACGAAATTTCGTCACATGGAGAACTTCATCCTGTTTATAAATATAGCTGAAAAGATGAAACTTTATTTCAATGGCTCGCCATAGTTTCAAGCCTCAGTGACGTCACATGGATTAAGTGAACCTGCGAATATTAGGCATATTCTCTAACAATGTATCGATTATTCTAGTATTATCGGAATATGTCATCGTGATAGGTGGTTCTCATGTTGACAGTGCAATGGTTACCAAATTCGAAGACTCCGGGGGGTTGTAATCGATTGTATTTTAGGCCTGGGTAGGATTGATGAAGCTCTCACAGCTTTTCGAATGCACTTATGACAATGCGGGGAGAGAGTTGGCTGGACGCCGGATTCAGCCTCGATTAAAATTCCAGCCAATCGCACTATTGGGTCAATCAGTGAGTGACAGTTGATGCGAAAGCTAACATGAGAAACCCGTCGTTCGCTGATGGCAAAAGTCAACGTAAAAGGAAATCATGGGAAACTCAATTCTCCCCCCTCACGCCACTCACTCAGTAACGTTCATTCATAATTACGGGTATAGGTCAGGTCTCGTGTCTCAACCCACGATACAACTCGACCTCCAAAATCACCATGAGTTGACACAATGGGATACCTAATATCGTACATTGAAGCACATGGAGAATTCTTCGTCCAATCTCAGATATTCTGACGCCACCCTACCGGCTCCGGTCATCAGCCAAGATGTTAACGAGCAATCTCCTCTCTTGCGAGGCTCCTACACGTGCCGTCGAGACCTTCGGATCGTGTTAAAGCTGCTCACCCCTGGCAGCTACTCCAATCTACTTCTGATCTTCATCCCTTTGGGGATTACATATGGTATTCAGAATAGAAGCCCAGAGCTCATCTTTTGGTTCAATTTCTTAGCCATCATCCCGCTCTCAAAGTTGAATCTTCGGAAGATCCGCCAGCTGTCATCCATGTTAGGCCCAATGGGAGGGGGATTCTTACACGCAATACTGGATAATGCGCCTTTGTTAATCGTATGTGTTGAGAATCACGTGTGGATCCACGTGATCCTCCTCATGTTGCAAGCCGCGACTGCCCCGTAGTCCGTTTGCTATAGAAGACGATGTCTTCTGCTGCTTTCTTCCTTCTTCTTTCTCTTCTAGATAGCTTCCCTTTGAGATAGAAATAGACCGCTATTTCTTAATAGGTTATGAGCCCTTTCCGCTTCTAAGGAGAGGAGTAAGTAAAAAGACGAAGTCGTGATAGAAGCTTTTGCAACTTTAATAATAAAACAACCAAACCGCTAAGATGGCGGGTTCAGCTACGTCTTAAGGAGACGATGATGACCAAACGGCACCTCATAGCCCTCAATTGGCTCCTCAAGGATCGGGGAGGCCGCCTTAAACCCCAAAGCCCCAGTGGTTGCAGTCGGGATTATATCAACCTTTTGCATAACAACAACACTTCTAAGCGGCAGGTACAGGCTATTCAGTGATGGCCGGGACCTCCTATATACCGCCGGTCGAGAAGCTGCAGTCAGCAGACGACTGAGAAGCTTAGAAACAGACCATAAAGATCAACGCCAGGATCCTCGGCCTTTGGAAATTCATCGACGGAAAGGTTCCTCAACCCACGGACCCAAATAACCTAGAAGTCTGGGAACAACACGACCTAAAGGCAACGGGATTCCTCATGAACTCTCTGTCAATAAAGATCAGGGTGAAGTTAAACCAAGAAGGGTTTAATTCGGATACCATAACTTCTAAAAACCTCTTCACTTTAATCCAGACCACCGTTTTAAAAGCCCCAGAAGAAGATATATTCAACGTAATCCTCAACTTCAACAAGATAGATCGACGGGCCTTCACCACGCTTAACACCTATGTCTCTGCCCTCACGAAGGGTTAGACCAGGATCAAGGCAAAATACCCTGACGTTCCTGACATATGGTTCGTCACGTCGGCCCTTGCAGGTCTAAAGAAGACCAACGAGACCTGGTACGAGAATTAGACTGCCAACTTAAGGCAGGGCAAGGAGATCTCGAAAGACAAACTCGTCAAGTTTCTGATGTCTCAAGCAAACGAGGAGGCAAGGTCAACCAAGCGGAACCTGGCCACAGTCAGTAAACCACCAAAAGAAAAAAAAAGAAAAGATCCTTACAACGGCCGAGAGATAAAAACTCTAGAATGCAGCTGCAAAATCCCTGCAAATGCAAGAGGCCACACCCAAAAGACCTGTTGGAGACTTCATCCAGAACTGATGCCAGAGGAAGTCAAGAAGAAGATTGAGAAGAAAAAGGCACAGCAGGAAGAGAAAAGCGTACCACCAAAGAAAGGCAACCCCGACATTATAAAGGCAGGCCAGAATTTCATTAGCATAACCATCAATCGAAGCCTGATGCAGAATCCTCGATCTAAGGAAGAAGGCATGGCCCAGATACCTACATTCCAGCCGGAGACTGGGGGAGATAGGCTCAGCGCCTTTAAACGGCGCCGATTCGAACTCCTTGCTCTCCCTAATCTCTCAGACCTCTCGGGGGACGATGAGGACGATGAGAACGACGAAGACGACGCCGACGACGGCCTCAGTACCTTCAAGGGGCGCCACCCCGTTCTTTCCGGTCTTCCTAACCTTCCCGGCGCCCCTAACAATAGGCTCAGCGCCTTCGAGCGGCGGCGTCTCGAAAACATTACTGCGAACAAAACACTTCTATCCGAGATTTCCGTCACTAACGGGGAAGAAGAGAACATTACTGCAAACAAGGCACTTCTATCGGAGATTTCCGTCACAGACGGGGAAAAAGAGACTCAAGGCAACAAGAAGATTGTAAACCTATCACTCACAGCAAAGGGAATCACCAGAGATAATGTAATCGTCAATTCAGGATGCTCACAACACTGCTTCAACAATACCCGTTGGTTCACGTATCTTCAGGAGTTGAAGATCCCAGACTCAATGGAAACGAATAACGGAGGCCGTTTGGATGTTAAGGGAATGGGCACAGTTGTAATCCCCATCCCGGCGGGCACCTTCACGTTAGAGAATATCTTCTATTACCCTCAGGGAGCAGCCAATATACTTAGCCCAGGAGTCCTCAAGAAAAAGAACATCCTTATAGACGGGATCAACGACTTACTAGTCCTCAAAGAAGAGGAAGACTTCATTCCAGTTGCAAAAATAGTCTGGAACTGCGACGTTACAACCCTTAAGTGTCTGCAGCCGAGAGGAGGCATCAATCTGGCCCTCCTACCTTTCAGAGCAACAACAGAGAATGTGGAATTCACTTTAATGCATCGAAGGCTCGGTCACGCCGGCAAAAACAGGGTCATAAAGGCCTGTAAGAAGTCAGAAATAAAGATTAACAAGAACACGATCAAGGAGTTCCATTGCAAAGCCTGTCACTTAGCTAAGTTTAAAGCAATCATCAGTCGCACACCTCTGGTAGTCACAAATGAGTTTCTTCAGTATATTTTCTGGGATACAATAGAACATACACCAATTAGTCATAGAGGTCAACGTTATTCTCTCCACGGCATCGACTTTTAGTCTCGATACCAATGGCTAATTTTAGCAGCTTCGAGAAAAGAGGCTGTGAAGAAACTAAAGGCCTGGAAGAAGCAAGTCAAAATCTCGAGCGGCGGATTTAAAGTCCAGGTGATAAGCTTTAACAACGCAAAGGAATTCATCAGCAAAAAGATGAAGGATTGGTCGGATAAGGAGGGCTGGATCTTGAGAACCTCCTCGCCCTATACTCCCCAACAGAATGGAGTCATTAAACGTGCCGGCAAAGCCCTGATGAATTCAGCAAGGGCAACGTACATTAAGACCGGCCTTCCTAACACTCTTTGGCCTTTCTTTATAGAGGCCAGCGTTTATGTCAACAACTTGCTGCCCACAGCGGGAATCGAGAAAGGGTTGTCACCGATAAAGAAAATGTTCAAGGCCATCGGAGTCGACTATAAATTCAACGTCAAGCACATTCAAACTTAGGGATGTATGGCCTATGTCAAAAAGCCTAATCCTCAGAAAGTCCGCAGCGCCAAAATAGATGCGAAAGCAACCCAAGGGTTCTTTGTGGGAATAGAAGGACTGAACGGCCACATCTACAAGATCTATCTTCCCAATAAAGGAAAAGTTGTGCGCGCCCGCAATGTCAGATTCAGAGAAACAAACGACGACAGGAAGCCTGACGAACCTGCTGTTAAATTTAAGGCGATCCTTATCGACCCAGACTTAGAAGATAGGGGCAGGATCATCTACAACGAGATTCCAATCCCTCGCCCACAGAAGAAAAAAGTCCAACTTCCACCTTCAGGACTGGAGGTGGAAGCAGAGCACCAGGCCAAGCAAGAGAGTGCGGAGGCAGACCAGGCCGAGCAGGTCAAAGCAAAGAAGGCTGGGAGCGGCACCGCTGACTTGAATCTGGGCGACATCATTATGGACGAGGAGTCGGGGGAGGAAGTGGAAGTCTCTGAGTATTTCAAAGCCGACGAAGAAGATGATCTGCAGAAGCAGATTCGCAATAAAGCTGAGGGACGAAGCCAACTCCAAACGCCCGAATTAACGCCCTTAAAAGAGTTATGGGAAGAAAGAGAAAGCTCTCTAATTGCCCGCTTTAAAAGAGAGAAGAATAAAGAGATACCTCGGGCACCCACTAACGAAGCTGCAGAGGTCCAGGAAGTCGCCGAGACTGCAGAAGTTGCCGACCATAATACTGCCGTCAAACGGCCAAGACGATCGACTCGAAATAAACAAAGGCTTAACTATAAGACCCTCGATGAAGGTAACAGAAGGAAGAGAGCAGGGATAACGATCCACGAAGAGATTTATTATCGGGAAGGAGATCAGATTCTGGAAGAAAAGGAGAGATTGCTGGTGTTTACAACCATAAAGGTTATCCAGCAGCTCAACAAGGGATCTCCTCTTCCTCGGAACTGGCATAAAGCTAAGAAGAAATCGGACTATCATTAAAGATAGCTTCCGGTAATAAAGAAGTAGATAAACAGCCTTGTGGAGAAGAAGGCCTGGGTCCTCGTTAAGAAACCACGAGAAGGCATTATCTTAGATAACAGATGGGTCTATAATAAGAAGTATCCAGTTGGAAGAGATCCTATCGCAAGAGCGAGACTGGTGGTCCGAGGAGATCAACTCAAGGGCACTAACTATACCACTGAGGATATCTATACCGCTATGGCACACATAGCTTCAGTCAGAATCTTCTACACAATTGTGGCCTCCCAAGATCTCGAATGGAAGCAATTTGATGTAGCCACAGCCTTCCTTAATACCGACGTCAGGGAGGAAGTCTTCATAAAGCAACCACAAGGATTTGATGATGGAACAGGCCGCGTTTACCGCCTTCTCAAGGCCCTATACAGCCACCCTGGATCACCATTGTAGTAGTTTAAAGTTACAACAAAGGCAATGGGGAAGATCGGGTTTAAACCTCTATCCACAGAGCTTTGCATCTTCAGAAATAAGAAGACCGGGGCCATCCTTATCCTCTATGTAGATAATATAATTGTGGCCGCTGCTACGACAAAGGAGATCGACGAAATCGGTGTCAAACTGATGAAGATGTTCGAGATGAAGGTCTTGGGGGAAGTCGAAATGTTCCTAGGCCTCCAGATCAAAAGAGACAGGGAAAAGAGACTCATCTTCATCAACCAAGAGAAATATATCACGAAGGTCCTTAACAAGTTCACTCCAGACATCCAGAACGCAGCCACAACGCCGTGGCCTCCAAAGAAGGAAATCCCTCACAATTAGAAGGAGGGAAAAGCCGTAATAACTTCGAAAGAGTAGCTGAAGAGAACTGGAAGCCTAAACTACATTTCTGTTGAAACACAACCTAATATCACATATACGGTTCAAAAAATATGCAAGGCTAACTCAGGCCCTATCTCTATTCACGAAGAGATCATCAAACATCTATTCAAATACCTCTATGGCACAAAGAAGCTAGCCATCCGCTTGGGGGGCAAATACAACTATAACAACCTCAACCCGCGGGTGTATGCTAATGCCTCCTTTGCGGACGATCTCACGGAGAGATTCTCAACGGCGGGCCATATAGTATTCGTTGGAGATAGCCCAGTCTTGTGGAAATCGAAGAAACAGACGATCGTAGCCGCTAGTTCAACGGAGGCAGAGTTCATAAACCTGACGCCGGCAGGGATGTCAGCAATTTAGATCAGGAAGATGATAATAGATTTAAAAGTAGGCAACCAAGCGGCAATAATTCTTTTTACAGACAGTCAGAACGCGAGAATCACGGCTTTGAACAAGAACAACGTGGCGAAAACTCGTCATATTAATATCCGATTCAAATAAATCATCAATCGTTTAGAAATGGGATCCTTTGAGATACAACAGATCCAAACAGACGAGATAACGGCCGATGGCCTCACAAAGCCACTCCTGAAGACCGCTTACGCGAGATTTGTGAGACTGCTTAGAATAATCATAATAAAATAAAGGAAAGGCGTTATTTTAATGTTAATTAGAAGACCAGGATAGTTAGGAAGGTCCGGAAAAAGCCATAAGGGCACCGTTAATAAAGATCTGGAGATAACTTCAATTCGTTTTGGCCGGGGCAGCGAGGCTTGAGGGGAGGTGTTGAGAATCACGTGTGGATCCACGTGATCCTCCTCATGTTGCAAGCCGCGACTGCCCCGTAGTCCGTTTGCTATAGAAGACGATGTCTTCTGCTGCTTTCTTCCTTCTTCTTTCTCTTCTAGATAGCTTCCCTTTGAGATAGAAATAGACCGCTATTTCTTAATAGTATGTATTTCTACAAACGGTGATGTTCGCTAAGAATGTAAGCGCTCACCAGCGATCAGGTAGGAATTGCCGCCATTCAGCACGGCGCTGCGCATATCGCGCAATCCTGTATTCTTGGAAGCGTCCTGGCCAATCTTCTTCTCGTAAGTGCTATCAATGCCCTCTCCACTTCCAAGTATTAATACGCGAAAAGGTTGTGGGATGGTGTTTCTTGGTTGGCAGCATTCACAATCGCGAGCTCATATTTAACGCCGCTTTTGCTACGACAGCATCTTCTCTTATGATAGTTGCGTCGACCTCTCTAGTTGTTCCGTCTGCGATCTCTGAGGAGCACTGCAGAGCCGATCCCGACTGTGAAGACAATTTGGTGCGAATGTCGCATTCAGTATCTCTGGCCTTACTATTTCTCTTCGTTATATACCAGCACTACCGATGGAGATCACATCGCCAGCTATTCTTAGAAGGTACATCGCCCGTCCTGACTGACAGCTCCGATATAAGTCGAATAGTGTTTGCAATCGTTGAAGGCATCCTTCTCATCTCCGTTTTGGGCCTGGCTTCGATGTCTTCCTACTTCCTCATGCGTACCTTGAGCTCTGTGACCGATTCCCGCTTCATCAGCAGCAGAGCTGTCAGCTTTGTCTTCTTACCGCTAGCAACCGACGGGCCTGGTCGAATTGAAGCCATTGTAGCCGCATATAACAACCATATGACGACGGCTCTCGAATTTGCAATTGGCCGAAGCATGAATGTCGCATTGTTCATTACGCCGGCGCTGGTCCTCTTCTCATGGGCAGCTCAATCCAGCCCTCCTATGACCTTACATTTCCCTACTTTGGAGACGATTTCCATCTTCCTTGGCACATTGCTAGTAGCCGAGCTATGCCGAGACGGCAAAAGCGACTACTTAGAGGGCGCCATGTGTCTCGTCACGTCAGTTTTGCTGGCCCCTTTTTTCCACTTTTTTGACTACGTGCCCCGTATACGTCCCAGCTAATTGCTTATATCTACAGGTATTTGATACTGTCGTTCTCCTTCTAACGCATCAGAAGACCTTGGACCGAGATGTCAATATTCTGTAGGCCTATTCTGTAAATCTCTTGTAATGATCTCTAGGTAAGGCTAAAGTTGCAGGCTATTGCATTGTGGAGGGGGATTCTTTTTTGCATGCAAATCTCCAAAGTGTAGCTGAAAAAGAGCACCAGTTACGGAGTAACTGTATTCTTGTGAGATCTAGTAGAAATTTAGCATGACATACTGTGTAATCTCATCATTATATATGCTTGTGGAACCACATGTGAGATTATACTGCAGATTGAATTTACTGAGCACGCCCTAGATGTACATGTTATATAGGCGCCACCGCCAGTCAGATGACGATTGAAGCCGTTCATTCCTGATCCACAGGGGCTCCATACTATCTCGTTTAAGATTAATAGTTCTATGTTGCGTTATCGGATGACCAGATAGTCGCTTAGCGATACAAACTCTGCCACTGTCGGAAGCAGTCCCTCTACGGAGTAGCTCTCTCAGATTGAGGCGTTTCTCGGTCTCTTACTAGTAGCTTTTACATACCTCAGTAGCGGAATGGCTAGTCCGCCACAGGTAAGCCGATCTTCAACAACTCGGTCTTCTAGAAGGAGGCAAAAGACACTAGAAGCCAGGTAGTTGGTCGGCAGTAGACAATGCTGAGGACGGCTGCATACGGCTTTCGGCGGACAATGTCTCCACGAAGATTTCGACTCCTAGTCAATATCTCCAATAATCATTGGATTACACATATGTTTTCACTGGGGAAGGGGCTTTCAAGTGTCCACCTACGAACCAGACGTACGTATTTCACAGAAACGGAGTTCAGCTGAACTCCTAAACAGCAAGTGATAAATGTTTGTCTAGCAATTGACATGAGACGGCCGTGTAGGACGAATCATATGACCAAATGAAATGTTTATCTGCATCTCCACATCTAACGTTATGTTCTCCGAAATAAGGCGACAACTGGTCGGGATATGCCGGATTTCGAGACTAAAGCTGATGCAGCTCAGCTGCGCAATATGAAGACTCGGACTGATGTGTAACAGCTCCGATCAGAAGCTGACGCAAAAGAGGTTAGTATTTCGGTAGAAGCCAGTGTCGAAGAGGTAATACAGCCCTGGAGGTGTATATCTGCGCCGTCCGGATTGCGTGACTCGCTAAGATACTGACCGAGAACATAAGCTGGACTATGAACATCTACACACTATTAGATCATAAGAGCCCGCATTCGAGAAGTGAGGCATTTGTAGCCATCTAGTTCATCCCGCAAAGTCAAACATATGACCGCATCCTTTCAGCTCAATCTCTAATGGGCTGATTTCAACATACCCCAGCTCTCGCTCCCCGTCTTCTGATGGTTGGAGATGATGGACTTGGGGAAACCTGGGGGAATGAGGGGCTTTGGAGGCGGTCGAACCACGGGCTAGTGCCAGCTTCTGGAATCTTTCCCCAACTAAAGAACAAGCCAAGTGGACCATGATGGTGGCAAACGGGATCTCAGTGGCTGAGGACCGGTTTTTTTTTCTCCCTCGTACACCATGCGCAAGTTTGATACGTGAAGGATTGTGGTCAAAGCGGCGCACGCGCGCCCTTTTTAGGACGATGCGAGGAGAGATTCGGCCGACGGCTTTTGTCGGCTCGCCTAGATGGCTTGATTGTGCTTGAAGCTGAATAGCCTTACGGGGCCTTGCGTAGGATGTAAGGTGGACATTGGACGGAGTGTTGTGGAGATTTTTTTCACCTTGGTGTGCTCGTTGGTGCCGGCTCTCGTCAATGATCCATGATAAGAGTGAAAGCCAGCGTGAAGGAAGCCTTGGCGACTGGGCTGAGTTCAGCTGTTGTAGAGAGAGAGGAACAGTATGCCAAGATTGCATGTGGCCTGGGGGCTGTGGAAAGGTCAGGCCATAATCACAAGCTTATTCTAACGATGTAACGACTTGCTGCTGTACAGTTAGCACCGTAAGGTGTACTTTGTGTATTAGTCTCCTGTCCTCTGTACGAGTACCTGTTCAGCAATCATCAGCATGCTCGGACCAATATGCCCAGTCGGGAGAAGAGACGAGACTCTTTCTCATGCGCTACCACTCGATCTTATCCTGTTCTCGCCAAGTGGGGTGGCACAAACCTCCAAGGTTGATCATCTTTGTACGTAACAGCTGATGTGCTATGTTGGCGCGCAACTGAATCATGTCTCTGCCACCCTAGTCAATCCGGCTCTCCTCTCCGCATCCAGTTCCCCATCCTCGCCTGTGACAAGAGAGACGGGAAAAGATAAGCATTCGCAACTTTGTCAAGTGGGTGTAGAAGAGAGTCAGAACACCAAATGTACATGTACATACACATGCGCCCATCAGACCGGGATGAAACTCTCACATGCAAATGAGGCTGCCACTAATGCATTTCGACGCAGGCACAGCATCAATCAGCCGGGAGAAGAATTTTCTTCTTCTTTTTCTTTTCCTTGTCCAGCTGGGCGCGTTCTGGAACATTTCCGCACGCGGCCACGCCCTTCGATCTTCAAGTTTGCTCGAAGGCTGGACATGCAAGAAGAGGATTGGAGAGATAAGCCAGATGGGGCTCGGGGAAATAAATGCCGACGCCACCAAGCGAAAGCCCGTACATGTACACCGCAAATAAGGCACTGAGCGAGAGGGATTGTTAATGGCATTTCAGGTTCAGCTGCTGTACAGCATGGGGAGATAAACACCAAAGAGGAACCATTGAAAAAAGAAGAACAAGACACAAAGATAACGTTCTTATCTTGATCATCATCATCATTCCAATCAATTCGGGGTCAGGCCCCAGTCTGGTGATAACGTGAACCCAACATCCATCTCCCCACCGTCGCATGGAACGAATCATGGATCCCAAACAGCCCGGCCAAGTACCGGTACCTCCATCCTCAACGCCCGCTCCCTGTCCCTTGGCCCCCCCGCAGCAAACTACGCTGAAAACAGCTAACAGAGGCGTCAATGTGCCGGGGATCTGCTCTCTAGGGTGCTTCTAGGGTGCTCTTTAGGGCCTTGAAGGCGCTGGACCAGCGATAAACAAGGCGGTGGTTGCCGCATTCGCTGTGGTTCCTGCTCCTTCAGGCCCTCTCTATATCTATACCCTGTTACCTTTCCATCTCTTTTTTCTCTTCTCCTCTTTTCCTTTTTCTCATTCCTTTTTTGTCTCTTCTATTCCTTCTCCATCATTTAGTATTACATCGTCAACTCCGGCGCTGTGACAATCATGGAGAAGAAGTACGGTTCTGGGCCCGACGAGGCCTACGACGTCAACATCGAGGCCAGCCCACCAGGTGACAACACCGACTTCACTTTTGCCCACGATGGCGAGCAGCTCAAGCGTGGTCTCAAGAGTCGTCACTTGCAGTTCCTGGCCCTGGGAGGAGCCATTGGAACCGGTCTCTTCGTGGGATCTGGTGGCATTCTCGCAGATACAGGTCCTGCGCCCCTCTTCATGGCCTACATTTCTATGTCCATGATTGTCTACATCGTTATGAACGTCCTGGCAGAAATGACTGTCTATCTCCCATTCAGAGGTGTCACCATTCCCTACTACGTCAGCCGCTTCGTCGATCCCAGCTTAGGCTTCGCTGCCGGTTGGAACTACTGGTATGCCTACACAATGCTTGTCGCCGCAGAAGCTTCAGCAGCTGCCATTGTCCTAGACTATTGGAAAGCCCATGTCAATGTTGCCGTTTGGATTGCCATCGTACTCGTCGTCTTGCTGGGACTCAACTTGTTTGCCGCAGCCATCTTTGGAGAGGCAGAGTTCATCTTTGCATCGATCAAGCTGATTGCCTTGTTCGTTCTCTGCATCATCGGCATTGTTCTGTTCTTTGGTGGCGGGCCGAATCAACACCATGTCCTCGGTTTCCACTATTGGAACGATCCTGGCGCATTTGTAGAATACAATGCCAAGGGTGCAACCGGCAGATTCTTGGGATACTGGCACGCCTTTGTCAAAGCAGGTATGTCGGACCAAACTTTCATTAATACCCATCTACCGTATGCCACAAAATCATGTGCAATTAAGCTAACAATTGATCTTTTCACAGGATTTGCCTTCATTACCAGCCCAGAATTGATCGCAATCGCCGCCGGAGAGGCCGTTTCCCCCCGTCGAAACCTCAAGAAGGCAGCCCGTCGCTTTACTTTCCGTCTAGCATTATTCTACGGTGTCTCGTCACTCATCATTGGCATCATTGTCCCCTCAAACGATCCTAGACTGCTCGGAGCCTCAAACGCCAGCGCCTCGCCCTTCGTTATCGGCATTCAGAATGCAGGTATCCCTGTCCTGAACCACATCATCAACGCCGTCATTCTCACCTCTGCGTGGTCTGCCGGAAACTCTTTCCTCTACTCCGCCAGTCGAGTTCTATACTCCATGGCCATCAACGGCCAGGCTCCCAAGTGGTTTGCCCATACCAATCGCTTGGGTGTCCCCTGGGTTGCCGTTCTTTTCACCTGGGCCTTCTCCCTTCTCGCCTTCCTCAATGTCAACAACTCTGGTGCCACTGTCTTCAACTGGTTTGTGAACATTTCAACCATTTCCGGCTTCCTTGCTTGGATTGTCATCATGATCACCTATCTTCGTTTCCGCAAAGCTATCATATTCAACAACCTCTGGGGAGAATTGCCATACAAGACACCCCTGCAGCCTTACGGCACTTATGCTGCGCTCTTTGTTATTTCTATCCTCACCCTCACCAATGGTTTCCAGGTCTTCATCGGCGACAACTGGAATGTGAGCGACTTCCTCGCTGCCTACATCACGCTGCCCATCTTCCTTGCGCTTTATATTGGTCACAAGATCTGGAAGCGAACACCCTTCTGCATCAGGACATCCGAGGTTGATGTTATTACTGGCAAGAAGGAGATGGACGAAATGGAGGCCATGGATCAGCCACCTGTGCCCAAGAACTTCCTGCAGAAGGTGTGGTTCTGGTTGGCATAGTTGAGAGTCGGAGGTATATGGGTTAATTGTATATCGCGCCGCAATTTTTAATGTATATAAAAGGCGATTCAAGATAAGCTGATCTCGTTGTATATTGCCAAACGCTACTAGGAGGTGTTGTTGAACCGTTGCCTTCGACATCTTACCAATCATGATTTAGATGAGAGCCATGTTGATGAATATATATCCAAAAGTTAGTTGATATGAAAAATGTCATACATTGATTGATACGTGTAAGACCAGGGAAGAAGAGGTGAAAGGTTGACTGAGGAGGTGGTTCAGCATGAAGCTAAGCTCTCATTCCAAAGACATACATGTCAATGACTCTTGGGGGAAGCGGGGGAATATCTAAGAAAGGTGGATATGTTTGAGCAATATGAGGATTAGTCGTCGGGAATAATTTTATAAATGCAGGTAAAGGTTTTTAAGCGGATGCCTTTGAAACCTGGCAGTTGGTCGGATTTTATCCAATTTGGTTTACAAGGTGAGAGACTCGGGGCTCATTGAAAATTCAGGTTTGTCAGCTTCTAGGACAACGCGCGCTATGACGCATTGGGCCAATGCTCAATCCATCCTACATGAGCCACTGCGTCACCAGCTGACAGAGATCAATCGTTTTAGGCAAATGTTAATCTATATTGCGCCTTACCTTTCATTAGAGATAGTCCTAAAGGAGACAACGTTGTGCCGGTTACCTTACTATGGTGTTGCTATGTTACCAGCTCCTGATTGGACTACCGGCTACTAGGTTGAGAGATAACACTGTTGTGACGTTTAGTCCATCACAATGGCGCCGAAGAATACATTTGTAATATCCTCGAAGTCGGCACGTTTCTGATGTTGCGGTGCTCAGAGCTGTGGGATATTCAGTAGACGGTATGGACGGAACCAAAGTTCTCATCTTCGTTGGCTCTACTATAAGTAGTCCTGACATTCCTCTATCATCAAACTTTCAACATTGCTTATCCTACAGCTCAGCTTCCAATAACTTATACACCTCATCACAATCAATCTAATCAGCATTCAGTTTTCAAATCGATCAAAATGTCTACTCCCTTTGAATCTCGAGTCCTTGAAGCCAATGCCAAATACGCCAGCACGTATAAGCACAGTGGTCTTGAATGCCCTCCTCTAAAGAAAGCTGTACTTAGTATGTTTTCCAGGGCTCCAGTTCTAATTTGTACAGCTAAAATAACCATTCTCCCCAGTCACTTGCATGGATTGTCGTCTTGATCCAAAATCTGCCTACGGCTTCGACCTAGGCGAAGTCACCACCATTCGTAACGCCGGTGCCTCCGGCCGAGATGCAGCGCGCTCGGTACTCCTCACGACTCATATTCTGGGTGCTGAGGAGGTCCTCCTGATTAAGCACACTAGATGCGGGCTGTTGGGTGTTCCATCTGAAGTTGTGCAAGATATCATGAAGAAGAATTTGGGATTGGCGGAATCCAAGGATCTGGATAGTTTCGAGGTCCTTACTTTTCATGATTTGGAAGCGTCTACCCGAGAGGAGGTGGAGTATCTTCGAAGTCACCCTTTTTGGCGGAGCAACATTCGAGTGACGGGTTGGATCCATGATACTGATACGGGAGTTCTCCAGAAAGTCGTGGAATAAATAGGAATCAGAGGACCCGATCCTGTTAAGAGATCACAAATTTAGAGAACGATACACCATATGAAGCAATCCAATATAAGATTCGTTTTTTTGGTCATATGAATAATAAAATCTCTGAAAGTCACGGCAGAAATTTACTATGACGCTGAGTTGGAAGTGAATTACATATGTAAAACAACATGAACGCCTATGAATAGAAATGAGATTGCCAGGGCTTAAAAAGGTAAATATTAATACTCTGACCAGTCCTTATAAACTACTTATCATGGTACCAGTTTTTATCCAACTGCGGTAAAGATATCTTCAGCCCATCACCGGGTAGAAAATCCAAACTTCTTTGCTCTCCATTGCGTTTAACCTTTTTGAAACCGTGTGCGGTTCACTTTCTGACATTTCCTTCGTGGGTGTTACATTCTTTCAGCTGTGTGATCTTGAAACTCCCTTTCTTCAGGGATGCAGGGTAGAGGGGGTACCAAATTCTTTTTATTTTTGCCAAGACCTCAGAAACTCCATCCTTCTTCTTTCAGATATTCTCCATCTTCGTCAAGTTTGGTCTTTTCCCAAAGACCAAATACTGAATGCTGAATCGTTATCTGATGAATGACCCATCGGAGTATTTGACTCAGACTCCCTGTCCATCATTTGTTTTCCTTCAGATGCATTTTTGCAAAGTGAAACCCATATTTCGACGTTGTCTTCCTTGTCGTTGTTGCCTTTTGTCTGCTGTTCGGCCATGAGATGATTCTCTGGTGGTCCAGATAGAGGATCGACCTCGACCACATTGCTGTCATGGTTTCTTTTGGCTTTTTTGCTTATTCTGCTCTTTGTACCCTTTCCCTTGGCTGACTCCTCTGCTTTACGAAAGGCTTGCCTCTTAGCCCTCTCTTTGGCTTTTGCCTGGAGGAGATCGAGCCTTAGCTCTGCTGATCTATCCATGCCCCAAATTGTAGACCTCCTCGTCTCAACCAGTTGAGCAATTTCTGCTTCTTCTTCAGCAATTGCAGCCTCCTGGTTAATTTGTTCTTCAACTGTTTCTATTGCATGTTCGATTTCTTGATTGACTTGCTGTTGTGTTTTCGGAGAAGCCTGTTCTTTTCTTTCTTTTTCATTCAGTGGCCCAATGTTGCCACAGCCCTTTTCAGTCTTCTCATATTGACTCGTCCCAACATCTAGCGTGGATATATCTTCTGAGCCGTTGTTCTCCAGTACCTCGGGCGTAGTATTCACGTGTCTGCCTGTCTTTTTGTTCAACCAAGGAGGGACCCACATATTATCAGGATTGAATATATTGCCCTCGAGTTCTCTAATATTCATGTTGGATTTGACGACTGGCTTGGCAATCAAATAACTCGATGCTAGCGGAAAGCCTGAGTAATCATCCGCCGCTACCTCGAACGTGTCGTGGATCTTTTCGCGTCGTGATTCTTCCTGTCCCCGAAATAGTTCAAGCATACCCTTGAAGAGGATGTGGCTGATTGGTACGGTCTTGTGTGGAATACCCGTCCTGCTCTGCAGTGGTTTCATGACACCACCCTTGAGGAAGCTCTTTAGCCGGTTCTTCAGAAAGTTGCTGAGCCACACGTCACCAGCGCCTGGATTTGGGCAGACTTCTCGTAATATATCGAATACTAGCGAAATTTGGAGCTTCTCGCCTAGCCGCTCAATCTCAGCTTTTGCAAGCTCCGCCAAATTGGGAAGTTCGTAAGTCTCGGCAGCATTATAAGTACGAATGCTTGTTGAAAACTCAGTAGCCAATGCTTTTTGAAGCTCCGAATCTTCTGGTCGAAGGGACTGATAGGTGCCGGTATAGAGGTAATGAATCATGACATGGCCTACATCATCAGAAACATCGGGAAATTTGAGCCGGGTCTCTTGATACATAGCCTCCAGCTTATGGCTCTGGGAAAGTAGATGAGGTGGTATGTTAAGTGTGCGGCCATCTGCAAATTGTAACGGAACGGTAATAAGCATATAAGGGCTTTCATTGTTAGTGTTGGCCCCGTAAGGAGGAGCGAGGTGGTAAACTTACGAATAGAAAGGTCGCGGATCTTCGTCCATTTTGCTTTGATGAGCCCGGTTAAGGAAGGCCAAACGAGCAAGGTGAAATAATTCTCTAATGTCCTAGCCAAGTATGGCCTATTCAAGGGAGTACGTGGGATACTGTAATCCTGAAACGTTTCACTGGCTTTAGATATTCTTCTTGAGGATACGCATATGCCACAGGAATGTGGCTGCCTTTTATAGCCTGACGGAACGATTTTATCTGGTTGGTTCAGTCATTTAGCTATAAGTTGTAGGCTTGAAACCTGCGCTGTGCCTGAACCTTGTTGTTCGGGCCTTTTTGCGCATTTTGAGTTTGGCCCTGAACCTTTACTTATCAGTAGTCATCTTTTGCTGCCTGGATTTCTAAGGTTTGATCTGGTTGGCTGCAGCGGCCATTTTGATCAACGAATTGATTCTAGAATTTGAACCGAAGGCTGGCGCATAGCCTTCTTCAATACCAACCTCTTATCTGGATTATAAATATAACCTTATACATATGCTACAGGCCACAGTATTATCTAAAATTGTTGGTAGCATCTTACATTACGAACCGTAATTATATCACTATCAGTAATTAAAAGCTTGAAAACGATATTCTGATAACTAGAATGATTAATACAAGACCATATCTCGTGATAAATGAGAAAATACGAACGCAGCAACGAAGAGACAAAGATGTAGTGGTCTTTCTCGCAAAGGCATCCACCACTCCGAGAGAATAATGTCTCGAGTGGTGGCTGTAGCTCCTCCCTAATTGCCTCATAGCCACCATATCTGCAGTGACACATACCTAGGTAGGTACTGTCTAGTCGGCCTCCTACATCTCAACAAATCGTCGCATACGTGGCCACACATGACGACGAAAATAGCAACGTTGAGAGATGTACCGCTTTCCGCCTTAATGCTGCCGACAATACTTTTCAGCTTCACATCGGCACTTCCCGAGATCTAGCGTCTGATGACCTCAGATGGGTTGATATCCTATTCGTCTGTGGATTTTGTCTGAAGGAAGAATTCACTATGCATTGCGGAGGTTGGTCATCAATCCGCAGCTCAATATGTCGTTCGTTAGAGCCTAAACCCCGAAGCTGCACCTGAATACCGCTCTTCTCCGCATCGTTAAATCCACCAAACTCCGTGTCAACGATGTAGGAAGAGGAGCCACAGCCAAGTGCCCAAAACTGGAACATTGGTCACCTACTCATTGAGCATCAATCTTGTATCCGTCGCCTCTCATTCCAACACTTGTTGGCGTGATGGGTCATTAATCAGCTGGTGGAGCCCTCTATGAATTGCCTGATGAGGCTAGTGTTCACCATGTCATACCCAATGCGGTATATCAACCAGAAGGGGTCTATACGGAAGAGGCTTTACAGTGATATAGGACAACAAGATGAACGATGTGATAAGATGTTGTTGAAGGGGGCATTCGATAGATATAAAAGCAGCTTTGAATCTCCTCAGATGTAGAACCATGCTCCCCATTGACAACAATACCAATTACTCGACTTCTCAAATTTAAACACCGCGAACAAAATGGCATCCCCCAAGCCCAGAGCTATACTTGGTCTCATGACCTACGGCCCCGATAACTTTGCAGACAACCGTGTAACAACACTTGAGGAATTCAAACTTCATCTGGATGCTCTCCAAAAGCATGGATACAACGAAGTTGACACGGCCCGTATCTACTCTGGTGGTGATCAAGAAGCTTTCACCGCAAAAGCTGGATACAAAGAACGTGGCCTCAAGCTCGCCACAAAGAGCTACCCTCAAGTCCCTGGACAGCACACGGCTGCCAACCTCCGCAAAGACTTGGAAACTTCTTTGGCTGAGCTTGGTGCTACATCTGTAGACATTTTCTACCTGCACTCGGCCGACCGCTCTGTCCCTTTCACCGAAACCCTAGAAGCGGCAAATACTCTGTACAAGGAGGGTAAATTCAAGCAGCTCGGAATTAGCAATTTTTCTGCCTTCGAAATCGCAGAGATTGTCATGCTATGTCAACAACGAGGCTGGGTGAAGCCCACTATTTACCAGGGGGTGTACAACGCTATCAGTAAGGAACCTCTTCCCCATAGCGTCTCCAATACACACATATATATATAGGTGTAACCCCAGAGAGTGACTAACACTATATCTCCACAGCTCGAAACCTTGAGACGGAAGTTATTCCTGCCTGTCGCCGCTTTGGATTGGAAGTCGTCATTTTCACCCCTCTCGGCGGAGGTCTCCTGACCGGCCGCTACAAGACCCTTGATGACGAAGAGCAGCAAGGTCGTTTCAGCAACAGCACATTCTTGGGACCTATTTTTAGAGCCATGTACTTTAACGAGAGTTTGTTCAAGGCTCTCGACATCCTCCGACTTGCGGCTGAAAGCCACAAGCTGACTATGCCCGAGGTCGCTCTCCGGTGGCTCGTGCATCACTCTGCTTTAAAGTTTGCCAAGGATGGTGGAAACGACGGCGTTATCTTTGGAGTCAGCAAGATTTCTCAGTTGGACCAGAATATCTTGGATTTGCAAAAGGGTCCTTTGCCAGAGGAGGTTGTGAAGGCGCTTGACGCTGCTTGGATCATTGCAAAGGGCACCAGCCCCAACCCGTGGCACACACCACTTGAATACACCTATGAGGGACATTCATAAATATGTGCTCCGAGCTGTTATCTTAGGACCTGTATTCTTCGATAATACTAAGCTTTCATGGCTTATGATATCTAAAAATGAATTTCAGCAGAGTTTATTTATAATTCTGGCTGAGCGCCTATCGTTAGTAGTTGCGTCATAGACTAGTGAGAGATATAAGTATATAAATACCAGTCCCTCCTCATCTTTTCTACTATCCTTTTGATCATGACCTCCCCTATATACAAAGTCGTTTACCATTGCACCAGGCCAGTCTTGGGAGTTTTGATCGCAGGAGAGATCTTGTGTATAAACACCATGGGTCGCCAGTGAAGACCCCAGTTCACAGAGAGCGTGTCATCTGTATCTGGAACTCTGAAGCAGCATTGGTAGGGTTTGACCCCGGGCGCTCACATCCAAAAAGTCGTTATAAATTGTGGCCAATGATGAAACCAGTTCACCGAGAGCAATGATAAGCTCAGGATCATTTGCTTCTGGAACCTGAGGCTAGCATTAGGAATATTAAGCCTATAAGGGGCGGGTACAAGGGTTAGGAATAAGAAAGGAACTATAAAGCGAATTCAAGAAGAAAACCATTAGTTGAGCGGGAGAACATCTGCTGAGAAAGATGCGGCAAGATGGAGATATAACAGCCTAGGTAAATTGCCTTGTAAGTAGGTCATATTTATATACCTGTAGACTCATTATACATATAACGATACTATTTGCCCAGTACGTATCCGGCGATTCAAGTTCAGACTTTGACCACTCAGTTTTCCCATACGTTGACCAATTCTCAAGATAAATCCGACTCTACTTTGAGAGGCGTTGACGAATTTCCCAATGGGTATTTGGTTTGATCCCTGGTTTCTTTTTGCTCATATCTCAGTATTGGGAGGCTTGACTTTCTCCGCTGTCTTCTGGCAGCTACTCCAGCCGCTCACAATCCTTTCCAATTTGGCTTCAGGCTCGTCTGGTACAAATTCCACGGGGGTATGATGGCGTAGGAAGATAGGGATATCGCTTAATCTTTATGGATTGGGGGGGGCCTCTTCAGCTCGAAGACATATTGTCGGTATCGAAGAAAATGAAGATGGTCACTCTTCAGGATAGCTATTTTGTATAACTGTATCGCCGAAGGAACCAATATGATCGCGGTCGTTCCGGCGTCTCATTTTCGCGACGCCAAGGGTGGCGACAGGCCGAAGATATACAAGTTTGTCAGTCAGTGTGCGGAGCCTGATCCATGTCCAAATCCACTGTAGGAGATAGAGGGCTCATGGTCAGAACCTCGAGAATAACAATCTCGTTGAGTATCGCCTTGTAGAATAGCTTGGATAAGACGCAGCTATTTGCACAATCAGCTCGCCACAGAAGATGGACTTTGATAGTGTTGCTCCTGGGCTCTCAAGGTCATGACCATTGTGACAATCATTCCCAGTTCATCAGAGCCTTCCTTCCATTCTTCGACTGGGCAGTCGTGTAATGTCTTTGCCGGAGCATGTAAGTCTTTCCACGTCAGTTGCTTATATGGCGGTAAACCGTTTGTGAATTTCGTCCAATCTGCAGTGTCCTGGGCGGCCCACGAGGCTTTCGAAGCCGGCAGCAGCATACTATCGATGTTCCAATCGTCTGGGCTATTGCAAGGCAGCCCGAACTCCATTGATACAACCACATTTAGCGTAAAGTAGATGGTGGCAATGCGAATGAAGGATTCCACAAACACCCACTGTTTCCAGTCACTGCTGGGATGATGATAAAGGTCTAGTAAACTTTCGGAATGGAGGCGTCTATAGATGGCCTTGGGAGCAGAGTTAGCTATTCACTTCTAAAGGTTCGCGACAGAAGAAGGGCACGGAGCATCTCACCCCAAGAGTGTAAAGAAGCGCAATGTCTCCATTCGGAAAGGCCGCGTTATTTTCCCCAAGCTTAACCCTCAAGAGAACGTAGATGGCGACAGTTTGCGCCGCAGATAGTAGCTCCCATGTGGTGAACGTATTGATCTTCATAGCAGGTTAGTTGTAACGGGATCTTCAAAGCGCACAAGCCCACAACACGAAAGATGTGAAGCTAATTCTCTTACCTTTGTATATATCCATTCTTGATGTTGGTGTATCATTTCCCATAATGCCTCTTTATTCACAGACAAGGAGGAAGAGTTGCTTTGATACGAGCCGTACGCCCGCAATAAGTTCTGGCATGTCTTTAGAGCACTCAGCTTCATGCTAGCATCTTCAGAGTTGCCTTCAAGCTCGTGCTCAGTAAATGGATGGCAGAATCCCACCAGGGATATATCGTGTGTCGCTTTCGAAGCTTGGCCGCATAAATATCGCAATACGAAATTGCTCATTTGCATCATTGACGGATCGGAGAATCTCCTCTGTTCAAAGAGGCTAAACTTGGGTATCTTCAAGGTAACACCAGTTAAGATTACGCCTCAGTCATATTTTCCCATTCATGAAAACTAACCAAGGCATGATACGGTGGACCCGATTGCCAATCAATTAAAGCACCTGGATCTAGGGGCCCATTTTCGAGATTTATTGAAGCTGTCCCGGCCTCACGCCTCATGGCCTTCTTCTTCTGGTTTCGCTGCTTGTGGAAGTTTTTCATCACCGCCCGCCGAATGTACGTGCGCCTCGCGCCTCGGCCCTCAGCAGGATCATCAGTCAAGTTGACAAACGTGCGATCGAGCTCAGCTGGTTGGGGCGCCATTCTGTTTGTTTTCTGATGAGTTGATCAACAATCGGGAGACTTGAACGATGAGAATGCACAGAGCAAAGGGGATGAGCATCCGGTGTTAACAAGGTGGAGACTCTAAGAACTGGGGATCTCATAGGCTACAAACTCCGACGCCATTTTGGAATTGCGGGCTTTGGCGGGTATTCGGGGGTTACGGACGCATGATTTGGGTTTATTGTTACGCTGGAGTTCATGACGTTGGATGACTAGTTGTTAAAATACTGTCTAGTTCATCTATATAGATACATCTATTTATTCGTTCAACAGCTACATGTGCAAGATTCACCATGCTATTGATAACATTACCACTACTTCTATTTATGATTAATACTCCGCACTTGGAGTTAATACCGATGCTCTAATAGTGGTGCGCTCCGCTCCCCAAAGTCTTGTGTAGAAATGGCAACATAAAGTGCAGAATATCCTTAAGATTGCTGATCAGAGCGAAATGTCCGGCATCAATCAGATGAATCTCGGCATGCTGCAAATCTCTCTTAAATGCTTTCGCGCCAGCAGGAATGAAGCTGCACAGTGTAGGTTAGAAGCCGCTCTCAACAAAGTGTTACAATTAGTTATAGGTTAGAACGGATCATGCTTACAATTGGTCGTTTTCTCCCCATACAGCAAGCAGAGGAACTTGAGACTGGCGGAAATACTTTTGGTACTGCGGGTATTGCGCCACATTGTTCTGGTAGTCGAAAAAGTAATCCAGCTGGATATCGATGTTCCCGGGCTGGTCATTCATGAGCGCATAGTCAAGCCACCAAGACTCGGGCTCCAGGGCATCAGGGTTCTTTGTTCCCGTTGTATATTGCCCCTCGGTTGCGTTCAAGGTAAAGAACGGGATCAATGCATCGCGATCACTAACGAAATTAGCCACAAGTCTATCAAATAAGCATATCTTATGACTTACGATTGACTCCCAGATGCCCAATATGTTCTTATGGCGTCGAATCCAGGTCCAATTCCTTCCAAGTAAGCATTCCCATTCTGTGTCACAATAGCCTTGACTGCATGGGGTCGTCGGACAGCGAGCCGCAGGCCAACAGGTGCTCCGTAGTCAATGATGTATTCAGCAAACTCCTGGATATTGAGAGCGTCAAGGAACCCTTCCATAACATCGGCTATGTTGTCAAATGTGTGAGGAAAGTTTGCAGGGCTCTTTGTAAAGCCAAATCCAGGAAAATCCGGAGCAATGACATGATATGTTAGAGCAAGAAGGGGAATCATGTGTCGGAAAAGGAATGATGATGAGGGAAAGCCATGGAGCAATAGTAGAGTTGGGGCATTGGCCGGACCAGCCTCTCGATAAAAGACTGAATAGTTGCCGACTTCGACCTGGTTGATAGTCGGCAGTATCTGGTATGCTAATTCCGCCATCGTGATAGCAGAGGTCAGAAATACTTGTTAAGAAACTGATGGGTAGATGACTTGATGATACAACCTACGATAATTCGACGATACCTGAGGCTATTATATACATGTAAACACCATTTACATCTTCATCAACGAGAACAATACCACAACTCACATCTTGCTTTAGTGAATCAATAAACGATCTATGACTAATACCGGTATCCTCCCAAGCTTGGAGTTTTCAGCCTAGGGGCATGCGGGTCTAAAGGCAGCATATACCGCATATGGACAGTAGTGCTGACTATGCCGTCATTTACTCCGGACATAGGACTCCTTACATCCACAGTGGATCATAGAATCTTCTCCTCGGCTTCACCCGGCGCCCTGCCCTGTCGTTATAGAAGAGAGATGCCGTAGCTGATCCGATCTTTCGACAACGATCTAGGCGACCAAGGCGAGCTGTTATTGGTAATACGATTTCTATCCCACGTAGTACCGAGAATAAGCCTATTTCTAAATACTCCGTGATTATTCTCCGTTTGGAATCATTGGGCACCGCACATGTCCACCCAATGAAGATGGAATCAACGACGGGGCACTTCCCACAATCAGGTTAGACTTATTACGAGACAACATGACTTATTAAAGTCAACAATCATTAGTAAATATTACAGCTGCTTACATATTGAAAAATGTCTAGAGAGCATTTAGGTATACACCGGCTCTCGTCTATGCAAGCTTCATAGCTTGTCAACGGACTGAGATACGAAAAGTATCACAGATGATACTTGAAATCAACAGCCCGGTCTCCAGTCTGGACCTTCCTGGTGTCTTCCATCTCTCCGTTTGCAATCTTCTCCTTCTGGCTGTTGCGGTGCCGGATATAGAACCACTTGACAATGATAAGAAGCTGCGAAACTCCCAGCGCGCCCACAGAGAAGCCATTTCCCAGGACAAACGGCGCGGTCCTGTAAATCTGTCCTGCAACAATGCCAGCCGTGTTTGCAAGGCCTTGCTGCACTCCAATCGCGGTAGCACGGCGGTAATGCGGCGCGACATTGACGTTGAGCCACGTCAGGTTTAATCCAGGGCCGTTGTAAACTGCAACAGCGCAGAGAAACGTGCCGAAGAACTTGACGGGGTTGCTCGTAGGGCAGAGGATAAGTATGTAGCCGATGATGCCCGGAATGTTGGCGAGAAACACCATTGGCCCACGAATACAAGTCCGGTCTGAGATGTACGCAAATGCAATGAAGCAAATGCCGCCAAACAAGAATACCGGAATACTGAGATATTGGGCTTGGATGGAAGTGTAGCCCATGCTGACAATGATGGAAGGGAGGAATGTGCTGAAGCCGTACAGGAGGATGTCCTGACAGAATTGAATGGCGGCACTATAGTTTGAATGTGAGTATGGTTCTTCGCTGATACCAAAGACAAATGCTATGCTGTACTTACCTGAGATATAGCTTCGGGTCCTTGAGACTAATCCGAATCTCCTCCCAGCTGAATTCCTCGCTACCCATGTACTGAGCCCGCTGTGCCTCACGAACCTTCATCATAGCCTTCTCCTCTTCATTAAGGAAGTAGGCATTGGAAGGATCGTTGG
Organism: Trichoderma endophyticum; assembly: GCA_035079535.1. NCBI lineage: Eukaryota > Fungi > Ascomycota > Sordariomycetes > Hypocreales > Hypocreaceae > Trichoderma > Trichoderma endophyticum. The sequence continues at coordinate 1,244,824 of JAPMIQ010000003.1, forward strand.
GTAATCCGAACCAGATAATCGGCGCAACGATGAAGCTGAAGATACCTTCAATGATGTACACCCATCTCCAGCCCGCATAGCCCGCAACACCGTCCATCTTGAGAATGCAAAACGCAAGCAATCCTCCAAAAGCACCCGAAATCGCTGTGCACACAAACAGATAGGACACCCTTATTCCTTGCTCGTGGCGCTTGTACACCATGGTGAGGTACAAGTTCAGCGCAGGGAAGAGTCCGGCTTCGCAGGCACCGAGAATGAGTCGCACGGCATACAAGCCAGCTACGTTGTGGATGAAGCCCGAGAAGATGGTTGTTAGAGACCAAACGGTGCAGAGGCCCGTGAGCAAGATGCGTGGCGTGACCCATTTCATCAGAATACTCCACGGAGGCTCAAACACAACGTAGGTCGCATAGAAGATGGAAACCGCCGTCGAGAACTGCTTCGGGCTGGCGCCGATATCTTGGGGCATGCCGGCAACCTTGACGTTGCCAATGCTGCTTCGATCGAGGAAGCAAGTCAGATAGACAAGCATGATGATGGGGACAAAGTAAGTGTCCAGCTTCAATAACAGGCGCTTCTCGGCATTAGGGTCGAGCACCGGAATGGACGAGGCTGACTCGTCAACTTCACGAGGAAAGTCATCGCTGGAAGACGGACCCTTCTTGTCGTCGTCGTATCTCACATCGACTGGTTCCGAAGCCATGTTTACAACAGGATAACTTCAGTCAAGTATGAACTTCAAGATAATGAAGGAAACAAAATCGGGATGAACGAGGAAGAATATCGAAATTCTCAGCCCCGCGTTAACAAAACATCAAAATTATGAAAATCCCACGGGGAATCTGCATTCAGATGCAACTGTCAGGTGGAGTGGTGTCGCATCACGTCCCATTTAAAGAAAATTGTAGTCCTAAGAGAGAATCGGAGCTTGAATCCGACGACGCGAAAAACTGCCACACACATCTTCGTCCATCTCGACAATCTCCAGCACCAATTTCTTATCGCTTACCTCCAGCCTCCATGCCTAGTTCGTCACTGGTTCACCGATAGCAGCATCCAAGATAGCTTGATAGCCTCCAAAATCGAGTATGACAGTGGAGTTTGCGGGGCTGGTCGGAGACCCTCACCGACCCCTGGAGGTGGCGATTGGGTTTCTGGTGAAGAACTAGGAGGAGAAGAGGATAGCTTTGTGCGGGGAAGTTGGAGATAGCAGATGGACAGCCGGTTGGTAAGACGAAAGATTTTTGGGAACATGGCGTTGTCAGTGGAGATGTGGTGACAATCATGATGTCGCATTGCATGTCTATCACATTACTGAATCGTACAGTACAGCAACAAGCAGTGCGAAGCGAAGTAAAGGTTTGCATGAGGCAGTTGATAGCAGTACCTCGTTTCGATATCAACTCTTGTGGGTATACGACGAACACATAATCCCTGCTCGGAGATAAGAATGTGGAGGAGGAATCGAGCGTCATATCTTTGCACTGGAGTTCAATTCAATTCATCTATCGTCTCTTCGTGATATCTCATGCTGAATTACCCTGTCCCATAAAATCAATCATCCACTCGCGAATATCTGGCCCGCCAGTTCCCCCAACCGTTGATGTGCGCTGCGCCAAATCTAGGTCTAAATCCATCGTCGGATACGCAAATCCCTCTTCCCAAAGCCCAAAATCCATGCCAGTACTCACGCTCTCGTCATAAAATGGTTCATTCAGTGCATCATTATTGACCGCTGGAAAGTTGAACGGCCCATTTGCACTACTCACGGCGGTATTGTATGCTGTGATGGGGTATGGAGCCATCGATATGCGCGGCGTAACTGTTCCCTTGCCATTCATCGGGGTGGCAGTTTGAGAGACAGGCGTCATCATAGCAAATTGCTGCTGATGAGCAGTGGGAGAGAAAATACTCGAGCCCGAGTAAATATTTGCCAGCAACTCATACCGAGCGCCCATATGGCTATTCCCTCGCTCGCCCATGTTCCTCAGCAAGCCAAGCCCAGCTGCCATGGCCAAGTTGTTGGCCGCATTGTCAGGAAATGCCGTGCATACCATGACGAGCACAATCGTGGCAGAAAAAATGTGCTCCCCGTCCATGTAGCCATATGTTGCTAAGGACAGCAAGTTAGAAAGCCCGTGGTCAACATAAGTGAAGGGGGGTGTTTGCTTCGTCAACTTACCAACCAAGTCTCGTTGTGCCACAATGGCCATCATATTGATAACATCCTGCGCCGCTCCAATGCACATGTCAATGACTCTCACCGTCGTCTGCGAGAGCCCTTCTTTCCAGTCGCGCTCCTTTTCAGCTGGACCATCGCCGCTTCGAATCGCCTTCAAACGCTTCTGGACCACATGAAATAGCAACGGCCGCACCGTCATGTTGATGCACTGATAGTAATGTGCAAATGCCCCAACACTCTCACGACTAAAAGTCAGCTGTGCAGGGTCGAAACGCAACTCATCAGGCAGCTCGCGGTTCCATTTCGAAAGAGAGAAGATGATGCTCTGCACCGACGCCATGAGGCTCTTGCCAGATTTTGGCGCAGATTTGTTTGATCTACGGTATATCGTCATGTGAATCTGGCCGAGAATGCGAGACAGCTCAGTGTAATGTCGCAGTACCACTGCGGGACAATACTCAGCATCTCCTGGGAGTAGTGATGGCATGTCTACTCCGATGTCTTCATCCTGAATAGTGATGGGATTACCGGACTTGACGCACAAAATCCTGTCCAGGCTGTAGATGGACCACCAGACTCGACGACGATGTTCTCTCTCCGCCTTGTCTAGAACTGGACCCTGCTGTGAGCTGTAATGAGGGCTCACTTCTTGATGGAGCCCAAGCGAAATGGCCATGCGCAAAGCTTTGCCAATATACTGGAACGCAGCATCTCGTCGATTCATGTTTTGCATGAAATATCCTGCAAGCGCCAAAGTCTCAACGCATAGAATAGACCCTTCTTCATGGGTCTCGGGGAGAAGATTCAGCGCATCTCTAAAGTAATCGAACCCAGGAGGTCCTCGAAAATCTACCCACTGATTCACCGAGTACAGTTGCCCAAATGCAAGAATAAGAAGCACCTTGGCGTATTCCAAGCACGCCGTCTTATCGGAGGGATCTGGCAATCCGCTATAAGCTTCAACAAGCAAGCGCTCAAACGAGTCCCTCGGATCGGTAAAGGCAAAAATGGTGCCGATATACATGTACTGTGCTGAAAAGAGCCGTCGTGCCATGTCAATAGGCGGCAGACGCGAGCGAATGCTGAACACGACTTGTCGCCGTGAAGGCAAAGCGTCAGGCTCATAGAAATTGTTCACCAAGTCGAGACTCCCATCATCACCCTGGAAGCCAGACAACTTTCTCACATTGCGAAGGAAATTGTCTGCTGACGCAGGGCCTTGGAAACCTGGAAGAAGGCTAGATGTTAGAAGATTTCAGATCATGGAATATTGTAAGAGCTGCTCACTTGTGGAAGGGTTGTCTAGACTCAGTTGAGTAAAGGGCTCAAGTAGAGGCTGCTCATCTTCAAAGTCGTCGTCTTCATCATTGGAATTGCGGTGGCGGATCGTGGTAGTCGAGCCACTGGGCTGCATGCCTGCATAAAGTATCTTAGTAACGAAATTCATCTTGTTGACAGCTCGCATCAAATAAAAAAGAAGCATATGTGCACTCACTGTCTAAGGCTTTTGCTTTCGCTTCGAGCTCTCGCAAATAACTATTTGACCAGAATTAATCTTCATTTGATGCAGATAATAAAATACCATTTAGACATACGATTCATTAACCAGAATCTTCCGCGCTCCTTCATAAACACATTTTAATCGAGAATCACGACATCTCGAGCACGTAGGCTTCTCCTTGGAGCAGTATGAGCGTCGCTGGCGGCAGTTCAGACAACTGGATGAGAAGAATGTGAAATGAGTATATATCCTAAGCATGCATGCCGAGAAAAAGAGTCCACTCACGCAACTGGCCTTGAAGTAAACTGCTCCGCAACCTGCCCAGGCGAATCCTCTGTAGTTTCCATCGTATGACAAAATCTTTAAAGTCTATGAGATTGCAACACGAGTATCACCACTCGTAAATCTGCTTGACTCGGACGAACCCTGCGAGATGTGGGCCATCGAGGAGAATAAGGCCCTGTCTCTTTGCTGTATTTGACTCTTCCAGACCGAAGCGAGCTCCAGCATAAGAGCCTCAGCCTGATCGCGGGCCCGCTGATCGCAAAGGCCTCCGAAAACGCGACGGGCTTCTATCCCGAGATAGACGCAGACATCGATGGAAATCTGCCTACCCCAACTTCCTTCGTGCACACACAGAGAGACAGCCGCAGCTCAGCCGCAGTCCCGGGTATCACAATCACCAGCCAAATGATAAGCCTCGTCGACAGGGCTGGATTCCCGGCAAAGGTGAGCCTTGCCTTGTTCTCGTTCGGCAAAATCCAGTGTCACCTGCGTCGGGAAATCCAGCGTCATCTGCGTCGGGAATCGACCCCGACAAGACTCCTCATCTGCAGTGCACATTAACCTCTTCTTGGTTTAGACCAGCTCTGGCGATTCATTCCGGGGCTGCGACTCCATCTCGGGGACCCACACCGGCTGCCCACCGGATTTTGTCCCTCCGCACTCGCGAATCACGGCCATGGATGTTGCGTCTGGGGGAGCGCGGAGGAGATTCCGACATGCGGAGATGGAATGTGAGATCTAGCAGAGAGATGGAGACAATTTCAAAGTGTCGTGCACGCTTTCAACTTTGCCTCTTCATCTTCTTGGCAGAGAAAGAGAGAGCGAGTTTGATATAAAGGACTAGCTGCTTGCTGCTTTGCTGTTGGACTCCATCAACCACACAACACCCAATATACCCAACCATGGCCATCAAATCACTCCGTATCCGAGTCTCAATCGACAGAGGTGGCACCTTTACTGATGTCCACGCCTCAATCCCCGGCAGAGACGACATCATCCTTAAGCTCCTCTCCGTTGATCCCGCCAACTACCAAGATGCCCCAACAGAAGGCATCCGGAGGATCCTGGAGCTGGTAACGGGAGAGCAGCTGCCGCGAGGCCAGCCCCTCGATCTCTTCCACTTTGAGTCCATCCGCATGGGAACCACCGTCGCCACAAACGCCCTTCTAGAGCGCAAAGGCGAAAAGGTTGCTCTCGTCACCACAAGGGGCTTCCGCGACCTTTTGGCCATCGGAAACCAGTCGCGACCGCAGATTTTCGATCTGTCAGTGTCACGGCCAGAGGTTCTCTATGACCATGTAGTAGAGGTAGATGAGCGCGTCACCATGGAAGACTACACAGAAGACCCAGACTCTGTCAAAACCACCCCCACAGCCCAAGATTCACAGCTCGTCGCCGCAGTCACCGGCGAGACTGTTCGGATCCTGCAAGAGCCTGATCTCAGCGTGATCCACAAACAGCTGGTAAATGTATGGAGCCAGGGTTTCCGCTCCATCGCCGTGGTCTTCATCCATTCATATGCCTACCCCAACCACGAGCTTCTCGTCGGCAAGCTAGCTTTGGAGATGGGCTTTTCCGTCACATTGTCATCAGAGCTCCAGCCCATGATCAACGTGGTTCCACGAGGAACGTCTGCCATTGCAGATGCCTACCTCACTCCCATCATCAGAAAGTACATCAGTTCAATCGAGGCAAACTTCCGCGGCGGATTCTCTTCTGCAGATACCAGAATAGAATTCATGCAGTCAGACGGAGGCTTAGCGGATTACCGCAAATTCAGCGGCCTCAAGGCCATCCTCTCAGGCCCTGCGGGCGGTGTTGTTGGCTACGCCCAAACGTCGTGGGACGAGGAGGAGAAGCGGCCTATCATCGGCTTCGATATGGGCGGCACATCGACAGACGTGTCCCGGTATGCAGGTGTCTATGACCACGTCTTCGAAACTACCACAGCCGGCATCTCTATTCAGTCGCCGCAGCTCGACATCCACACAGTCGCCGCAGGAGGTGGTTCTATCCTCTCCTGGAGAAACGGCCTCTTCAACGTGGGCCCCGAGTCTGCATCTGCTCATCCTGGCCCAGCCTGTTACCGCAAAGGCGGCCCATTGACCATCACAGACGCAAACCTGTTCCTGGGCAGAATCTTACCAGAGTACTTTCCCAAAGTATTCGGCCCCAAAGAGAATGAGCCGTTGAATCGCGAAATCGTCGAGCTCAAGTTTACCGAGCTCACAAATGAGATCAACAAGGACAGAAAGGCCTCTGGGCTCTCCCTGTTCTCGTCAGAAGAGGTGGCACTCGGATTCCTAAAAGTTGCCAACGAAGGCATGGCAGGACCTATTCGCGCTCTTACAGAGGCTCGTGGCTACGATGCCGCTGACCATCATCTTGCTTGCTTTGGCGGTGCAGGCGGACAGCATGCTTGCGCGGTAGCCAATGTCCTAGGCATCTCTCGAATCATCATGCACAAGTACTCTTCCATCTTGTCTGCATATGGCATCTCCTTGGCAGACGTCGTTCACGAAACGCAACGCCCAGCCGCGATAGTCTATAGCTCCGAGACAGAGAGCGAAATACGATCTCAGCTCGAGGGGCTAGCCCGACAGGCAACGGATGCTCTGGTGAGCCAGGGATTTTCAGTGGAACAAATCACACATAATTCTTACCTCAGCATGAGATACGCCGGCTCAAATAGCTCTCTCATGATCCTCAAGGGTCGAGATTGGGACTTTAAGCGGGAGTTTGAAGATGCTCACAAGCGCAGCTTTGGATTCCACTTCCCCGAGAAGGACATTATTGTGGACGACATTCGCATCCGAGCTGTCGGCGGAACCGGCGCAAAGCAGACCAAGACTCCGTTTGCTCAGATGAACAAGATTCAGAGCATCCGTCTCCCTTCACCCAACGCGGATGGATCGAATCCAGTATACTTCGAAGGCGCTGGACGTGTGGACACCCCTATTTACGAACTTCAGAAACTCCCAGAAGCATCGCGAATTGCTGGTCCTGCACTCATCATTGACAACACTCAAACCATTGTCGTTGCTCCCGGAACAACAGCCACGATCCTAGACAGCTACGTCGTCATTGACGGTGCGCTGAACACCAAGGGGTCCAAGACAAACGGCGAACAGGAAGAGTTTAGTCCAATCCAGCTCACAGTCTTTGGCCATAGATTCATGGGCATCGCAGAGCAGATGGGCCGCACGCTGAGGCGAACTGCCGTATCAACCAACATCAAGGAGCGTCTTGATTTCTCATGTGCCATCTTCAGCCCCGACGGTGGCCTCGTCGCAAACGCACCTCACGTGCCTGTCCACCTGGGATCTATGCAGTTCGCAGTCCAATACCAACACCGCCTTTGGGAGGGAAAGCTCCGTGATGGAGATGTGCTCATGTCGAACCACCCTTCTTGTGGTGGCACGCATCTCCCCGACATTACAGTCATCACACCCGTCTTTGATGGAGACAAGCTTGCTTTCTATGTTGCCTCTCGTGGCCACCATGCTGATATCGGCGGTATTCTTCCAGGCTCTATGCCCCCTACCTCGTCAGCTCTCTGGCAGGAAGGTGCAGCTATTCAATCTACCAAGCTTGTCAGCGAGGGCCGTTTCAACGAAGCAGAGGTGGTGAGACTATTACTAGAGGAGCCTGCCCAATACGAAGGCTGCTCAGGCACCCGAAGACTGCAAGACAACATCTCGGACCTCAAAGCCCAAATCGCCGCCAACGCAAAGGGCATCTCGCTGATCAAGGGTCTCATTGAAGAGAATGGCCTGGCTTCTGTACACAGATACATGTATGCCATTCAGCACACCGCAGAAGATGCCGTCCGTGCTTTGTTGAAGGACACGCGCGCCAAGTATGGCTCCGAGCCTCTTGTTGCGACTGATTACATGGATGATGGAACGCCCATCCGTCTATCCATCAGCATTTCTCCCGATGGATCCGCTGTCTTCGATTTCACAGGCACCGGTCCTCAGGTATTGGGCAACACAAACGCCCCCATGGCCATCACGCATTCTGCCATCATCTACTGCCTGCGATGTCTGGTATCATCTTCCATCCCCCTCAACCAAGGCTGCCTGTCACCCATCAAGATTGTCATCCCGGAAGGCACCATTCTGAACCCCGGAGACGGTCTCGCTGTTGTTGGTGGCAATGTGCTGACATCCCAACGTGTTACCGATGTCGTCCTCCGCGCGTTCAACGCCTGCGCTGCCAGTCAAGGTTGTTGCAATAACCTCACATTTGGCACCGGTGGAAAGGATCCCAATACCGGAGAGCATAAAGAGGGTTTTGGTTACTACGAAACCATTGCTGGCGGATCCGGCGCTGGGCCTGATTGGATCGGACAGAGCGGCGTGCACACACACATGACAAACACGAGAATCACCGACCCCGAGGTTTTCGAGAAGAGATATCCATGTATCTTGCGGCGCTTCGAGCTACGTAAAGGCTCAGGAGGAAAGGGTCGCAACGGAGGCGGCGACGGAACCGTTAGGGAGATTGAGTTCCGTGTGCCCGTGCAATGCTCTATCCTCAGCGAAAGAAGATCGCGCCGTCCTTATGGTATGGAGGGCGGAGGCGACGGCGAGGCTGGCCTCAACAGCATCAAGGTTACAGATGCGAAAACAGGACTAAAGAGAGTCATCAATCTGGGAGCAAAGGCCACCACACGACTCAACGCTGGAGAGAGCGTCGTGATTGAGTCTCCTGGAGGAGGTGCTTGGGGACGAATCGAAGCATGAGCAGAAAAATATGTACCAATAGTTCATTGAATTGGGTTTGTTAGTACGGCATGATAAACAAGGCTATTACTAGTAGAATCCTGGATCTGGGATATCTGCCAGATATGTAATAAAATTTCTTTGCTTTTTGGGAGTAACGTGCACTTTTATTTTATTTTTTTTCGTTGGTGAAATAGATTCTCTGCTCTACAGCTAGATCAGATAGGAGAGCCACGAAATGGATCTGCAAACTTGAACCCACTGCTTTCCACGGAATAAAGACAAAACGTTAAAATAGTGAAGTATGCAGATCTTTAGCGATGATCGTTAGCAAGTGAAGGACGGAAAACCCGAGAGAGAGAAGATTTTAAATACTTGCGTCTTAAATAATATGCCTACAAACCCTAGTTCTTTAAGTCTCTGCTACTATAGCTATATTTTCTCTAACATTTACTATTATATCTATAATCTTTTTACCAACTGCTACTATATCTATATTTATTCAGTACTTGGTATTATTTCTATACTGCACGTGTTTGATAAGCTGATTGGGTGCTTATGTTGCTGAACGTACGAAATACTCGTATGCACTTATTCATTTTGCGGTCTCGCTTCTTCTGACCTCCTCTTGGGTAGGTAGTTGGAGAGGCAGAAAGTCAGCACTGTGTTAGTGTTGGTACCAGTATTACTCTGCGGCACTAACAACAATTCGCCAACTCAAGCTAGCCGTCGATAATTTTCACGCGAGATCTCGGAGGGGCCCGAAAGCCGCTAGAATGTCGATGATTTGCTCGTACGCGAGGCGGCCCAAGCTCTGCTGTTGAGTTTCAAGAGCAACGTGGTGCGACATGATTGTGTTTGCCGCCCTTGAAAGCATGAGCCAGAAGGGCGGATTGCATTGTTGTTTTTCGGAGAGCAGATCAAAGCAAAGAATGAGTGAGACAAAGAGAAAAAACAGATGATCGCAGGTGATTCGTTCACGTGCCTCGTATTTTCTAGCCAGGGTGAACAGAACTCAACCTAGACCATCCAAAGATCCGAGTTGAATGCGATGGAACACACAAGAATTGGATCATCTTTTCAGGCTCTTTCAGGCACCGTCAAAGCGCTCGCTAAAATTGCGCACTAAAAAGTTAGCGGCGTGGCCTCCGCCCAGTAATTTTGCCCGCTAGCAAACCAAGTGCCAGGCACCATGCAGGAACAGACTCGTTGGCCACCAATCAGCTGTCGGCAGGAAATGAAGGTATTTTAAGGTGCACACCAAAGGAGCGGCCGCAACGACCCCTGATGGGTCTTTTTCTTCTTCATTTTCTGCATCGCATGTACTTGGCCATCATGGATTATATGTGGAGGTACATACAACATCGGCCGCACAAGGGTGCAGCAGCACGTTTGAGCGAGGGCATGACATCGCGACGAGTCAGGCTTTCTCTTTCTCTCTGGTTGGACCCTGGACAGCCAGGGGGGATGAATCGGCTCTGAACAGTATTGCGGAGGAGGGGCTCGCTTTGGACCGTCGAGCGCAGATCGCTGTGCTCCAGCTAAGAAAAGATCTGCCCTGTCAGCCCGTATTTGGATGAATGGAGACGGCAATGTGACCAAGAAGACGCGGCTGCAGCGGTTGGGCTGGGACGACACGACTTGGGACGATATTTTGCTGGGGATGGCGGTTTGGGTTTGGCGATGCCTGCAGAACTGACATGAGACTGTAATACTAGCTGAGGTGATCAATTCATTTGGGAGGACATGGCGAGATTAACCTGCGGAGTAGGTGGTCAAAGTACGAAACGAAAGAACACACTCGACTCATGGAATTGAAAGGAACCAAACAAAACAAGAGGTGAAACCGCGGCATCCTCAACCGCATTAACTTTGCCCTCTGCGACAAGCCTGGCAAAAATTTGGGCCCGGCCTCGTACGAAGTACCAAATATGACACACCTTAATTTCATCTGCGTCCAAGCGCGACTAAACCCCAGGTCGAGTCTACCTGTTGATGCCACCATCCCCCCCAATCCCTTCATGTCTCCTCTACCTGCACGGCCCTCGATGCCGGCCCCATATTTGTTTGGGTGGCACTTGAGAGCACTATTGGCTGCTTGTCTTGGATCAGTCGCCCTCCAAGCCAGTCCGCCCTGCGATGGCGCCTTAGCTGGGCTGGGCTCGTTTTTCTCAAATCGTTTTGTTTCGCCTCCTCGCTCTTCTTTCTTTCTCCTTCTCCTCACCGTCTCCTCAAACGTTTCTGCTCGTTTCACAAACTCCATCAATAAAAGACTTCGTTGGCAAAGTCTTGTCCATTCCTTCACTAAACGCATCTCTTGGATATCGATTGTCCATTATTATACCCTCATCACACTCATTTGCACCACGCAATAACAAACAATTCACATACCACACCACCATAACCGCTACCTCCAGCGCATCTCAAGGTTAGCAGCACAAACATGGTTCTAAAGGGCGTCATTTGTTAACCACTCGCAGTATTTCGAAAATTTCGAGTGAATCACCGCAGATATTCATCATCTTGCTTGATTCTATCGCTATACTTGCGCTTCACTTTCACCCATCTCTTCGCGACGCTTAGATAGCCTGTGCGCAGATCACACCAAAACATCACAAAAAACACCAAACCTCGAAGAATCAAGATGAAGTTCTCCATGTTCGCCGTCGCCGTTCTGCCGGCTCTTGCTCTCGCCCAGTCTACCACCACTGAGACGTCGACGACCATCCTCACCAAGACTGTCACTCTCAAGAAGGTCCACACTGTCACTTCTATTTCCACCACTGCTGCTCACAACACCACCACTGCCGCTGCTACCACCTCAGCCAGCCATCAGTCTGTCGGCACTGCTGTCAGCTCGACTGCTTTCCACCCTACAACTGTTGCCACCTCTGGCGCCCCCATCGCTACCGTTACCAAGGGCCCCCAGAACGCTGGCGTTGCTCTTGAGGCTAGCAAGATCGCTCTGGCTGGTGTTGCCGGCATGATCATGGTCGCTTTCTTGTAAACCCCTGCGGCTTTGCAAAAAATGGAGTGTGGACATTTCAAGGGGATGATTTGGATTGCTTCTTGATCCACTGACAACCATCTTGACTTCTTCGCTCATTTCTTCGTTTTCCTTTGTCAGCTTGAAATAAAAACTCATTCTTCTGTATGACAATCTACGAATATCTACGACCCGCCGACGACTTGGCAACGTGCTTCCGCTGGAAAGGGACGGGCTCTTTTCGTCCACAAAGGCCTGGCGGTCTAATTCATTTCTCATTTTACCCTTTTTGCCTGTGTTTACGCGCGCCAATGGCGCTGCTGAGCTCACAACCCCTATTGATGATTTATTTCTTGGATATCCTTATTGTCCTCGCTGCCCCTACTCACTCCTGAAGCAGACGCTGGCTGCTGGTCATTCATACAAGTGGAATTGATTCGCCCTTCAAGCAAAAGCCAGTTGGCATCTCTTCAAATGGTTAGGGATCAGCACCCAGTGTGTGCGAGCGCACTGGCGGGAATCTAACTTCAATTCAATTACATTTTTCACCCCAACTGTTTCTGTCATCACCTTGCACTAGGCAATTCTTCCATTCAAAAATCTTTGGATCTGATTACCATGGGCATACATTCAGCATGCTGATGTACTTCTATTTCACGGGTGAACGGGCATTTATTCGCTTCTGTTGGTGATACCCCTTTTATATATTGGTGATGAGATAGCCGAGGCTTGGTGGAGTTTGAGGCGATGTCTCTCATGCACCGCTTGAGAAGAACTCGCACAGCTGCACTCTTGCTCTTGACTTGATGGCTTGTAGTCTTGGCGTACGTCCTCTGAGGTTTCATTCGGATGCTGGAGTTTTGGGGAGAGGAGGCTTGGTGTTACTGTGAAAAGGAACTATAATACATACCCATTGCCGTACATTGCATTCTTGCGATTTGTTTGCCATCATTTGACTGTGACTGTAAATACTTTAGACATCCAAAACGGCTACCAAATATGGCAAGATATCGGCGGATTCAGTGCACTAATTCGGCGCATTTGGCTCCATCAATTCTACAGAGACAGTAAAAGCCCAGTCACGAATGGACAATCCTTATAAGAGAAAAAAAGCATATTACGCCATATAGCAATGAAATTAAAAGTCGAGGTGTCATAGTTGCCGACTCAAAAAAAAAAAAGGCTTCTTCATGACTGATTAATAAAGATAGATCCCTATTGGCGCACCCGGGCCAAGTCGCCGGCTTGCGGCGCAACCATGCGGGTCCCATCGGCTCTCCAACTTTTTCTCCAGAGCTCTTCACTAATCAACTAATTCATTCCATCACCCACAACTTCACCAGGCGGGATTCTCGGAAGAGCCTCGCACTCAGAAGCTGCAGCCTCGATAATCTGCATATTCACAATGGCTTCAATAGCTCCATCGCTCCAGCGAGCCCAGGTGCCCATGCGAAGGGCTCTGGCCGCTTCTCCCGCCCTCCGATCATTCGCCACTCTCCCCGACGCCAGCGAAGCTCCCAAGACCTCTCGACCCCGAACATACTTCAAGGATAAGACCGTTGCACCCTTCTCCGACTTTGTTGCGACGTCGTCTCCTGCGCAGGCTCTGTCGCCCAGCGATGCGTACGCCCTCAAGACGGCCGAAGTCGGCCCTGCAGGCAAGAAGAGAACCATCACACGACTGCCCGAGTGGCTCAAGACGTCCATCCCCGCGGGCAACGATAACTACAAGAAGATCAAGAGCGATCTGCGCGGCCTAGGTCTGCACACCGTCTGCGAGGAGGCGCGATGTCCCAACATCTCCGAATGCTGGGGCGGTTCCGACAAGAACGCCGCAACGGCCACCATCATGCTCATGGGCGACACGTGCACTCGCGGCTGCCGCTTCTGCAGCGTCAAGACAAGCCGTGCTCCTCCTCCTCTGGATCCCCACGAGCCAGAGCACACTGCAGAGGCCCTCGCACGATGGGGCCTTGGATACGTGGTGTTGACGAGCGTGGACCGTGACGACCTCATCGATGGAGGCGCCCGACACTTTGCGGAGACAATTCGCAAGATTAAGCAGAAGAAGCCGACATTGCTCGTCGAGGCTCTGACGGGAGATTTCGGCGGCGACTTGGATATGGTCAAGATTGTGGCGGAGAGTGGTTTGGATGTCTATGCACACAATGTCGAGACGGTGGAAGGCCTGACGCCGTATGTGCGTGATCGCAGAGCCACGTTCCGCCAGAGCTTGAAGGTGTTGAATCACGTCAAGGAAGTGAGGGGCAACGAAGGCATCATCACCAAGACCAGCATTATGCTCGGTCTGGGAGAGCAAGAGCACGAGGTCATGGATGCTCTAAGAGGTACGTCTCCAATTCCAAATCAGAAACTAAGAGAACAAACACCATATCTAACAAATCATAGAACTACGAAAGGCCAATGTTGATGTCGTTACCTTTGGACAATACATGCGTCCCACCAAACGACACCTCAAGGTCGAGAAGTACGTCACCCCAGATGAGTTCGAGATGTGGCGCCAGCGCGCTCTCGACATGGGCTTCCTCTACTGTGCAAGTGGACCTCTTGTTCGGTCATCCTACAAGGCCGGCGAGGCATTCATTGAGAACGTTCTCCGAAAGAGGGCAGGCGACAAGGCTGCCGCTATTGCGGGTGAGGGCCTTGGCAAGGCGGTGGCACTTGACGCTACGAAGACGCAGTAAATGTTTATACAAAGAAGAAACTATCATTTGCTTGGGAACAAGGCGTTTTTTGCGAGGATGGATTCCTATTTCGAGGGTTCACGATTCAACGATTGAAATAGCGAGAGTCTTCAACAATGGCTCTTATAGATGCTGTAGAATTATCATGTACTAAGGGGTTTAATATATGAGTATCGTCCCTCTCAGAAAATAATCATCAACAATGCAGTAACGTAAGATGGCTGGGCGAGATAGAGGGGGTATCAACTCTATTCAACCAAAATTACTCGTTCTCCCATATCCGCTTCAATGCCGTCAACGCAATATACATGGCTTCCTCCGTCCGAATCGTTCTGCTCCCTTGATTCGGCATCACGTCAACCCAGTGATCAAACAACTCCCTCGTTTTCCCACCCTGGATGCCCATCCCGCCAAGCTCCTCGTCATTCATCGCTGCATACTCAATGCCGCGCGGGCCACCGAATACGATGAGAACATGGTTAAACTGCACACGCTTGCCATATGGAAACTCCTTACCCACGGGAGATCCTCGCTCAGACGTGCCGATGCTGACGTCGTATCCGCCCTCGTAGGGAGACTCGGTGAAGACGGCCGACAGGGAGTTTGCCTGTCGGACGGTGTAGCCCCAGTAGAAGCCGGCTTCCGTGCGAGGCGCATGGGGGTGAACACACTCGGCAGTCTCAGACCCGTCTTCCGAAATCTTGAGCGTGACTCTCGTCTTGGGAGGAATATCCTCTTTGATCTCGACGGGCTTATCTAGGCCGATTTCTACCAACGTGCCGTCGCTCGACTTTGTCATTCCCGCAATGGTAACTCCTTCTCTGTATATCATCGACTCCTTGATATGCGGGTGGTGCGGCGTATCAAGACCAGGTAGGGACGACGTCAGTCGCAAGTTGGGATGCAGAGGGAAAAGCGCCTTGCGCATAAACGGCGGCGCTTCCAGATACGATAGCACATGCGTCAAGAAGTGGCACGGGTCTGTATCTCCGGTGTAGACAGATTTATCGGTATTGTGTGGGCGAGTGTTGACGGGAGAGTCGTCATAGACAATGACTTCGTCGATGGAGAAGATGGCGAGAGCGCGGGCAATGCGACCCGGCACAGCGATCCGCTGCTCGGCTGTGGCTAGGCTGGAGGCATTATGTCAGTAATTCTGTCTTTCTAGATCCAAGAAATTCAAAGTGAAGGGGAATTAAATACATACGTCGCGATTGTGCTGCTGGGGAATGCTACAGAGACAGTCCACTCTCTTCCCTCTGAAGCTTGGAGATTGACGGGGCGGAACGCCTGCTGAGAGTTACCGCCATTGTGGGCAGTTTTTCTCTTCTGTATACTCAGTTAGAATTCAATTTCATCTTGAAAGCACTCATACAATAATACCTTTGCTTCGCGCTCTTGATATGACATGATGAATGTATGTTTTGTCACTGAAGTATGCAGATCATATGCTGGTCAAATCTCGTCTCAAAATATTTTGATGGTATTCTGCCGGAGGTCGGTCCACTTTATATCATACCGCCTACCGCTTCCGTAACTGCGTCATCTATCGGTCGCTGTCCGCCCATTCTCATGCGATTCATACCCTACAAATGTTGATGTTCGAGTAAAGATGGTGAACAAAATCAGGCAAATATTGTGGCCACCAAAAAAATGAGAGAGAAAAAACATGATATTCCAACGATTTTATTTGTTCATGTCCGATAAATGCATCGAGCAGGTGATGTACCCTGAAATAACTCTGACATTTTTAAGCTAGAACGGCAAGCGGAAGACAAAAAACCGAGATCGAGAAGATTTCAAACACTTATGCGTTGAATTGTACACCCGCTCTTTAAGTATCTGCTAGTATTAATCAATATTTCTCCGATAATTGCTACTATATTTATATTTCTCTAATAACTGCTATTACAGTGATATATTCTTAGAATTTATCACTGTAATTATTTTCATGTAGTACTTGATGCTATCTCCATACAACACAAGATGCTGAATACCTAGTCAAACTCAGGTGCTGGCTAAAGTCCTTCTACAAAAGCAGAACTTGATGAGCTGATTGGGTGCTCATATTGCTGAGTGTAAGAATGCACTTATTCACAGTTTACCAGCAAGCACGTCAACGATCAAAGAGTATACTCTCATTCCGTCATCGGCCTTGACCGCCTTCTATATAAGGCTCAAAACTGGCAGAACGCCCCTCCATGAGCCCCCTCCATTGGAAGTTTTGTTCCATCTGGGAAGTACCTCTAAGCATACCTCTGGCTGGAGATTTGGTTTGTAAATAGAGTATTTGGTCGTTGAATCTTTTTTGCTCTTAGTATGACGGATGAATTTATATACGTGAAAAAAATTGGCCCGTTTTGAGAAGGTTTGTGAGTAAAAGATATACAGTTTTGGTGGTTGGAAATTCTGCATCTCTGACTTTTGGGGCCTTTGTGTACTTAAGGAACCGAGCTAGCTGCTTGTCCATCAAACTTCGACGCCGATCCTGCGTTTTATATTCCTCTTCGAACAGTCACAGTACTTCCTCTCACTCTGTCGCTCAACCACCACAGCCAATTATCTGTAGTCTCACGTCATGCCTATCAAGGTCGTCCTAGGAGCCCAATGGGGTTTGTCATTCCTTTCCCCTCGTTTGGTGCCCCGCGCGGGTTGTAACGCAGACGTCTTGTCACTAACTCAATTGCGTTTCCACAGGCGATGAAGGAGTGCGTCTGACTATCTGATATGTCATATTGAGCTCTCAACTGACCTATTAAACGCCAGAAAGGAAAATTAGTTGATATCCTTGCGCCCGAAGCTCAACTCTGGTAAGTTCTTTACGAGGAAGAAGCTTGTTTTGGTGCTGTCGTTTCTGGATATGAGTGAGAGCCAGCAGAGGCCGAATATGGCAAGGAGTCGAACATTATGCCAGCAATATGGTATCACTCTGGACCATATTTCGCCCTCTGTTTATATTCTTCCTGTATACTCAGAAACTGACACTCATTCTCTCCTAACAAGTTCAATTCCACGAGAAGTAGACGCTGACTGGATGATAGCGCGAGGGCTGCTGTAAGCCAAACATCTTATGCGACGGCGCATACAAAATACTGAACCAATTTTCCAGGGAGGCCATAATGCAGGTCATTCTATTGTGTAAATCTCATCCACCGTGTTATTCTATCACGATTTATGAACTATACCGCTAACTGCCATTGCCACAGCGCCAACGGTGTCTCGTACAGGTACGCAGACGCCGAATCAAAGCCCCGTTTGTCGACTAAGCGAATAATTGACCAACAATAGCTTTCACCTGCTCCCTTCCGGTCTCATCAACCCCAACTGGTACGTTGTCGACAAGTGCCCACCTTTGACGAGCAGACGCTGACTTGACGGCAGCATGAACTTCATCGGCTCCGATGTGTAAGTCGCTTGAACTCACTTCTCTGCACGATGAGCTAGTGTTGAGCAAGCATTGGACTTGAACTAACGGCATCCGCCTGCAACAGCGTCTTCCATGTGTAAGTCTCACAAACCCATTATTCTGTGCCATCATACCGCCCAGCTCAATATGCAGTCCGTTTGGCGTATCAACGCATAGCTGCAATGCTGACCATTTCTAGCCCTTCGTTCTTCTCAGAGTTGAAGCAGCTTGAAGAGGTATTTACCAATCTAGCAGCTATCAAGGAATCGTTGCTCATATCAGTAATAGAAAGGACTTCCCAATGTCTATGATCGGATTCTTGTGTCTGACAGAGTCAGTGACCCACGCAACGCTACTGCGTTATGTCATACACTTGCTAACTTGTTAAACTTAGGTTCATATCAACTTTGATCTTCACGCCGCCGTCGATGGTCTCGAGGAGATCGAGCTAGGAGGTAAAAGATCTACAAGCATTGTTCTTTTTCATGTCTAATTTGACCAGAGCGCAAGATCGGCACCACTGGCCGCGGAATTATAAGTTCACCTTGTTTATAGCCTTAACAGCATAAGCTAACATTACCGTGAACGGACCCTCATATAGTGTAAGCAGATATTGGCATCATCGTCCATCAAAGTTATACGTTTGTACTGACACTGAACTTGATAGACCAAGGCTGCTGTAAGCATCTAAAATCCGAGAGCACCAACCCATCTTACTAAACCGGGATTAGAGAAGCGGAATTCGTTTGGCCGACGTGTTCGACCAAGAACTTTTCGAATCAAAACTGCGTCGACTGGCACATGGCTACAAGGCCCGTTACGGCGATCTGCTCAAGTACGATGTCGAGGAAGAGATTGAGAGGTTCCGAGGATACCGTACGGAGCTCGCAAAGTATGCTATTGATGGTTTGAGCTTTATGTATTCTGCGTAAGTAACCTTAGCGGCGCGGTATCGAGAGGAGCAGAGGAATGGATCAATATCCAGGATAGTTTCTTTGTCTTCCGACGAACCTTTCCCCATAACTATGACAAGAAGCTAACCTTTATAGTCAAACGAGCAACATGAACATCATTATCGAGGGTGCAAATGTTCGTCATCAGCCCCAAACTAGTTGGTTCTTTACTGACCTGACCGGACCGGCAACCAACAGGCCGTAATGCTCGACCTTTCGATGGGATCATACCCCTATGTCACTTCATCCAACACCGCAATTTCTGGCATCATCGCCGGCTTGACGCTCAACCCCAAGGCCATTACAGAGACCATCGGAGTGGTAAAAGCCTGTAAGTAATATGAATAATCACTGAACCTTTTGGCCAGTAGCCATATTGAAACAACCCTTTACTCCTAACCACTCGCAATGGTTTGTAGCAGATGCTGATGACTATAGACACCACACGTGTTGGCGCTGGCGCTTTCAAGACGGAAGATCTCGAAGAGTACTGTCACCCTATCACTACTCAGCTTGAGAATCGAGGCAGACTGACCATGTGGGCAACAGAGTCGGAACAAAACTCCAGGAGGTGGGCCGAGAATGGGGAACATCCACAGGCCGAAAACGTCGCTGTGGCTGGTAAGTCTCTCTCTATGAAAATTAATGGTTGCATAGCTAATTGTGTAGGCTCGGTTTGTCAACACCTCGCCTTAGTTTCAGTATCAAAATTGGTCGATGCTTACTTGGACTTTATAGATCTCGTTGTTGTGAAGCACGGCCACATGATCAACTACTACACTGCGTTGAACTTGACCAAAGTAAGTCTTGCAAGGACTACTCTAAGGAATTTAGAATGTTAACGCTTGATGTAGCTTGATGTGCTCGATGCTTTCGAGACAATCAAGATTGCCATTGCGTACAAAGATAAGAGCACAGGCCAGGTAGGAAACTGTTGTGGTCCGAGGCCTTGAGGCATAGCTGAAAGTATTAGGAACTCGACTATTATCCCGCGGATCATAACATTCTAGATAACGCCGAAGTCGTTTACCACGAAATGCCTGGGTGGAACAAGCCGACGACCAACGCCCGGACATACGATGAGCTTCCCAAGGAGGCCCGGGACTACATCGAGGTACATCTAATTTCAACTGCGGATGGATCTGATCGTATTTACTGACTGTCTCTTTAGTACATTGAGAAGTTTATTGGAGTAAAGGTTAGTTGGCTCCTTTCCCTAGACTGGCTTTGCTTGCACTGGCTTCAAAGAAGTATGCACTGACTTTGAGCAGGTAAAATGGATCGGTACTGGTCCTGACCGTGAGGCTATGATCACACGTAACTAAGTGATTTGGTGAGTGCTTCATGTTCATACTCGTTACCGGTGACGAAGTTGACTTTGGAAGCTTTTCTGCGCCTCAAGTGCTTGAAGCCCGTAGCTGAAGTGCTCTGATCGGTGTTTATAGAGAATCGATAATGCGCAGCCCAATAGATGAATATTTCGGTTCTTATTATCCCACATATACACTTGATAGATTGTTCAGCTGATGTCCAAGACCTGCTGTAATGTAGAATGTGACTAATAGCGTGTGATATCGTTGGAAGCTATAACGCGAAATAATGGATGTGTCCGACGCTGCGGATCCGTAGTTTAGTTCGCTACAGTACAGCTTGATGATAGTGCCGCTACCACCACCAGCATCGTTTATTTGAATAAACACCATAAACACTGTTTATGTTGAATGTACAATTTGCGATAATATTTAGTTTTGTGTCGTGGACAAGCATCAATCTCATCAACCGCATGGCATCAATATCATGCTCGTTATTGAAAAAGTTAGTCATCAAGTTGCCTTATTTGAGGTGTCCAGTGACATTCTTAGAGGACCTAGCGCGCCAAGGTACCTGGAATATTACGCCATAGGCCCAGCCGTAGCGCTGTACCACCAATTACTCAGCAAACATCCATTGATCAAGACGGGCGAATGCGCAAGCTGGCCACGTTCAAAGAACCTTCAGTCACCAACAACAGCAGAGTCGCAACCACAGCAATCGATAGAATCATTCGGCACCTACGAGCGCATCTTCACAATGAGCGGCCCTATCAACATTGGATCCGACGGCGAGTGGCAGTCGCTGCTGTCGGGGACCACCGTCGTCGTCGCAGATTGTACGGTATCTCGTCCGGTCTTTGCGCCAGCCCGACTAACAGAGCATCACAGTCTACGCCGATTGGTGCGGTCCCTGCAAGATGATTGCGCCGCACTTTGAGCGCCTCTCCAAGGAGCACTCGCGCCCGAACAAGGTGGCCTTTGCCAAGGTCAACGTCGACAACCAAGCAAACATCGCCCGCACCCAAGGCGTCACTGCCATGCCCACCTTCAAGATCTTCCACAACGGCACGGCCGTCGAGACCATCCGCGGCGCCAACCCGTCAGCCCTGACCGAAGCCATCACAAAGGCCGTCTCACTCAGCGACGGTGGCAAAGTCGAGGACGTATTCAAGACTCCCGGCAGGACGCTCGGCGGCGATGGTCCCATTCCCGGCCAAGGCCGTCACTGGAGCGTGACGCTGTTGCTCAACATCATCATGATGTTTGTCGGGCTATACCTCACATCCTTATTTTCGGCACGTAACAAGGAAGCGTAGGAAGAGGGAGGTGCGAATTTACTGACTGGCGAGCCAGATTGATTCGTACAAGGCGGCGGAACAGTCCATGTTCAACCCGAATAGACAGCAGCCACCGTTGAAGCCGGCATCGGCTGGAGGGCCGGCACCAGCAGGAAGCGCTCGGGCGCAACAACAAAAGTCAGCCATTAGGACACTAGCTGATTTGTGATTTGTTATAATGCGATGGAAGTTGAATGGTCGGAGAAGCTGTCTGTGATTCTGTGCGTGAGCGTTCTCTACCTACACTGCGATAGCTATGCCAGCATACGAGGGACTATGCTGCTATATGATGAAGCGACAGCTATTGGTAGCAACCCATAATTTGATTTTGAAACCTGGAAGGAAAAGACAATACTTGTTTGTTATCAACGACCCCGCTGGAAACAATAAAATCCCTTGAGGGCAAAGAGGTCGGCCCAAGCCAACTATCTAACGTACCTTATTATCGCTCCGTATAATACATAGCTATTCTGGGTACGCCGGTAGCCATTTTAAGTACGCCAGCTGATAAAGGAATACCCTACTAGGTAGGGAAAACCCTCTGGGGAAAAAAACCTAAGAACGCAAGGAGTACTTAAGGTGGATTCTTTCAGAGAGAGGGCTTTTCTTAGGGGTTTCCTTTATCAGCCGGCGTACTTAGAATGGCCACCGGCGTACCCAGAATGATTTTGTATATACGGAGCGATAATACGTTAGGTAAAGAAGAAGCAACATGAGTGGCATTTGATGTAAATGTCCATCTTGTTAAACTGGTTCAGTGGGCCTAGCGCTGATTGACCTCTCACATGCGAGCTATCTCCAATCATAACATCACGTGACTGCGACAGCTTGAAAAGTTCCAGGAAACCTTCAATCTTTTAAGCAAGAAACAGCCCTTTTCTCGTGCTCAAATTGTGTGCAAGAAAAGAAGATGCTGTCACTAAATGGGCTCAAGAATGCTTGCCCAAAGTGCAGCTACGCATTTCTCTTCACAGCACCAAGGCAGATTTCTTCAGCATCAGTGCGAAGAACAGCTGCCCCACGCATACAAATTCAGCGAAGCTCTTATCAACTAAACAGACGATGTTTTTCTATTTCGAACGTTGCTCTTCATGAGCCAACAGATGTATCAAGGAACCAATCTTTGGAGGATATTGAAAAGGTTGTTCGAGAAGCAAAACAGCGCTTTCGAGACACGCTTCCGAAGGGTTATCTCAGCGATGAGGAGTATGCGCTCTACGAACGGCTTTATGGCCCACCACTTCGTGAGACTGCTCCAGAAGATGTTGGAATTCCAACTCACGCCGATATGGGGGGGCAGTCATCACGAGTGAATGATGAAAGGACGTTGTTGCGGCAATTGGAGGAAGGAGGCTTTGAGGAAGTCACCTACGAACTACCTTACCAGCAGAACGATGTTGCGGAGGCATCTTCAGAGTCCGAACAACCGTTGGCATCTGATTCTGCACTAGAAACTATTGAAGAGTCACCAGGATACGTCGATGCTGTGGCAAGAAACCCAAGGGAGCATGAGGCGTTGCAAAGATTGATGCAAGACTTCAAGGCCGCGCAACAAAAACAAATTGAGGATGAGATTGCAGCAGCGAGGGAAGAAGCCGAAGCAGAGCAGGAAGCATATGAAATGGACGAGGAGGATGAACTATTTGAGGAACCAGACCAGACCACGGATAGCCTAGAGAGGGACATGAGCCTGGGCGAGACGCGACGATTCCATCCTTTCACTTTGCAAGGCAGATTCCATGGAAGCCCAGTCGAAATTGCACTACCTCAAAGCGCACTCGTTACACCTATTCGGGACCTTTTGGATCGAACTCATTTGAGTCACGTCAAGACGGCCGCCGAAGCAGCCTTTGGTGGACAAGGACTGCCGACTTCACCATCAACACCGGAAGGAAGAAAAAATGGGCAGATGGGTGGCGTTGGCTTGCC
The DNA here is from genome assembly GCA_035079535.1 of Trichoderma endophyticum. Classification (NCBI taxonomy): domain Eukaryota; kingdom Fungi; phylum Ascomycota; class Sordariomycetes; order Hypocreales; family Hypocreaceae; genus Trichoderma; species Trichoderma endophyticum. The sequence goes on from JAPMIQ010000003.1 coordinate 1,268,148, forward strand.
CCCTGATCAAAGACACATGACGGAAATTGAGGCAGATGCGTTTCTAGCTGGCTATCTCCCCCCTGCTTATGCCTCTGTCACCTCAGTCTTGCGAGAAGTGCGGAAGCGGCTAGGCAGTGACTGGATTCAACAGCGACTCAAAAAGAAGGAAAACGCAGGGCTCAGTGTGTTGGATGCCGGTGCTGGCGGAGCTGGCCTCGTTGCCTGGGAGCAAATCCTCAATACGGAGTGGGATCTATTAAGAGAAAAGGGCGAAGTAACGGGTTCGCAGGCCCCAGGGAGAAAGACTGTCATCACTGGATCAGATCGCCTGCGTCACAGGCTGAAAAACTTCCTCCACAATACAACCTTTTTGCCTCGGTTGCCAGATTACGAACACTCGGGAGAGATGCAAGGCGAGCATCTCGATGCTGGCAGTAAGCCGCAGCCTCGAAAAAGCTATGATCTCATCATCGCTTCTCATCTCTTCCTCAAGGAGAAGCAGGATCATTACCGTCAGGCCATCCTGAACAACCTATGGACTCTACTGAATAAAGATGGCGGAGTACTCATCGTTATTGAAAAGGCCCACCCCCGAGGATTTGAAGCTGTCGCTCATGTCAGAGATACACTTCTGAAGCAGTTTCTTCTACCTCAAAATGGCGAGCCCAGTATCCCGACGGAAGAGCTCAACCCAGCGTTCCACAAGGAGCGGGAAGCAGGCCACATTATTGCACCATGCACTAACCATGGAACATGTCCTATGTATAAAGAAGCCGGGAAGAGTAAGGGTCGAAAGGACTATTGCTACTTCAACCAGCGATTTACACGACCCACCTTTTATACCAAGATGCTGGGCAACAGCTCAAACAACCAGGGAGAAGTAGAGTTTAGCTATGTGGCGATACAGCGTGGCCGCTCAAAGAAGGACCAACTTCCAGGATGGAAGGCCACTGAACTAGCATTTGCAGGATACGAAAACTCCCAGGAGAGTCCGGATATGCAGGCCTTGCCCAGAATGGTCTTGCCGCCATTAAAACGCAAAGGTCACGTCACTCTGGATGTCTGCACGCCTGAAGGCAAGATTGAACGATGGACGGTGCCCAAGAGCTTCAGCAAGCTCGCCTACCACGACGCAAGAAAATCACACTGGGGCGATCTCTGGGCCCTGGGTGCCAAGACGAAAGTTTCTCGAAGCGTCCGAGTGGGCAGCGGAGTAGATGATGGAGGCAAGCGAGCCGAAGGCGGCAAGAAGCCTCGCAAGGTCGAGATTACAATGGACGGAGGCCGTCTGTCGGCAAATGAGAAGAATGCGCGCAAGGAACGCCGGAACAAAGGCAAGCACGCTAAGCAAACCGACCTGATTAAGGAGATTTTGGAGATGGAGGACCTGGAAGAGCAAGAGATTGAGAGGGAGATGGACGCAGAGGTAGTAGAAGAGTTGAGATTGGATGAGGAAGACAAGCGGAGGAAGAGGTGATGATGAAAGTGTATGCTGTTAAGGCACCCTGTATAACATGGATGGAACCAAACTGTATAATAGTCTGAGCATTGCCACGGAGGTTTTATGAGACATTTATGGATTACAGAACAATTGACTGGGCCGATCGAATCTTTTATCACGACTATTTTTGCAGATCAAGTTTTCTTTGAGCTGAACATTAGCGGCCATCTTCATCTCAACTCCACTGTTATTTTTGGGCTGGCGGGGGACCCTGAGCTGGAATAGGGAATTAAGCGTGCCGATTAAGCATAGTGGGAGCCAAGCTTGCCAAGGTCAGGGACCGACCCGCGCATGGGCTGAAACAAGCAACTGAGCACTCGTGCTGTAATGGACTGAATTGATCCTGCAAACGCCGTAATAGACTGATGCGAAGATTTATTGCCTATATTCTTGCAGATAATATTACACATCAATAACACATACATGCAGCCTCATTAAATAGTTGGAAAAAGAGAAATAAGAATAACCGCGCTGTTTAGGCTAGTTTCAGACAAACTATAATTCATTCGTCGGGACACGAAAGGGATATAAATAGCCTGGACTAGATACGAGTCCTAAATTGATTCCCCATCTGGAAGCTCGCGCGCCGTTCAGGAGAGGGGGCGAACGTGAATCTAGGGGGCCTGGAATTTGAAATTTACCATGGACTAGTATCAGCAATGCAGCGCTCTAAGCGAAATCGGGGAGTCGAGACGGACGGATAGATGTGTCCGTTTCTTGATTATATGCAGGGCGTCATGTGAAGAGGAGCTTGAGGTAGAGTTGTTTAGTTGTTTAAAACTCTATTCCACCTTATACTCTTTCGTGTCTCATTTCATGCTTTTTGATTTATACAGCGTTGATGAAGGGGGACCTTTTGGAATAGCGTGTTAAGCGTGTCTCTCATTCTGTCTCATCAATTTCCAGCAGTTTTTTATCCTTCGAATACGAGGACTGGCGTCGTATTTTTTTTTTTTTTTTCATGTCCCATCTTATCTAGACTCGATTGGAGGAGAGTCGAATCGCGCCTCGCGCAAACTTCTGTATCACAATGTTTCCCGGCCGCCCACGAATTGTCCGCAATGGCATCCTTCTGATAGCCGCCATCCTGACATTATGGCATCTCTATTCCTTGCCCCGGACATTATCATCATCATCACCAGAATGGGTCAAACTTGAGCGCTTCATGAACCACAACGCGTCTTCCAGTCGGTATCCAGAGCCCAAATCCAGCTTCGACTGGAGTAGCATCAAATTCCGCTATCCTCCTCACAACTCCACACGGCTACCAGCTCAGGGTAAACCTCTCCCCCAGATTCAACACCACTTTTCGGGGGTCGAATCAGCAGCCGTCGCTAAGCAGCGGGAGCAGAGGCTACTCGAGGTAAAGAAAGTCTTTTTGCGGGCATGGCAAGGATACAAGAAATTCGCCTGGAAGCAAGATGCCCTACTTCCCATTAGTGGCGGCGGAAGAGAGCAGTTCTCGGGCTGGGCAGCGACGCTCGTGGATGCCCTGGACACGCTTTGGATCATGGGCTTGCGGGATGAGTTTGACGAAGCGGTGGCGGCGGTAGCAGAGATTGATTTTGGGTCCTCGACAAGCAACCGGATTAACATTTTTGAGACAAACATTCGCTATCTCGGCGGCTTGCTGGCGGCGTACGACTTGAGTGGAAGGAAAGTGTTGCTGAAGAAGGCTGTTGAACTGGGAGATCTCATCTACGCTGGATTCAACACCAAGAACGGCATGCCAGTCGACTTTCTCAACTTTCACTCGGCTAAATCGGGAGAGGGCCTGATGGTCGAAGGCTCAGTCGTATCAGCATCTCCAGGAACGCTCTCTCTGGAGTTGGCGCACTTGTCCCAGGTCACAGGAGACCCGAAATATTACAGCGCCGTGTCGCAGGTCATGGATGTGTTTTATGAGGGCCAGAAACAGACGAGCGTTCCGGGCGTTTGGCCGATGAGCGTCAGTATGCAGTCCAAGGATGTAATCCACGGCGGCACCTATACACTCGGCGGCTGTGCTGACTCTCTGTACGAGTATCTTCCCAAGATGCATCAGCTGCTACGAGGCGGCGAGCCCAAGTACGAAATCATGTCCAAGACGTTTCTCAAGACTGCGGATAAACACTTTTTGTTCCGCCCAATGCTGCCAAAGGAAGACGACATCCTCATGTCCGGTAACATCAACGTGGATGAAAAGGGCAACCCAGTGTTGGACCCGGAAACAGAGCATCTGACCTGTTTCGTAGGAGGAATGTTTGGCCTAGCAGGCAAACTCTTCAACAACGCGGACGACGTCGAAACAGGCATCAAACTGACCAACGGCTGCGTCTACGCATACCGCGCCTTTCCCACAGGCATGATGCCCGAGCGAATCGACCTGGCGCCATGCAAAGACCGCTCTCACTGCCCCTGGGACGAAGATTACTGGTTGCAGGAGCGCGATAAGAGGCCTGAATGGAAGGCCCATTTGCCCAAGGGCTTCACCACCGCCAAGGACCCACGATACCTCCTTAGACCAGAGGCCATCGAGAGCGTCTTTTACGCATACCGGATTACAGGACGGAGAGAATTCCAAGACGCTGCGTGGGACATGTTTACGGCCATTGCGAAGGGGACGCAGACGGAGCATGCGAATGCGGCGGTGCTGGATGTAACGATTGCGGATGGAAAACTGCCTTTGGAGGACTATATGGAGGTGAGCCAAGTTCTTTCTATCAATTCTCAACCTTCATACTGACCGTGACCCTTGGTGTAGAGTTTCTGGCTCGCTGAGACGTTGAAATACTTTTATCTCATGTTTACAACGCCCGACATCATCAGCTTGGACGACTATGTGCTGAATACCGAGGCTCATCCATTCAAGCTTACAAAGTGAATGAATAAGCGTAAGCATATCGAGATAAGCGATTCAGCCAAGCGTTATTCGGAAAATAGACATCACAATCCTTGACGGCTTGCAATCATACAGGCTATCCTCCTCATGGAACCCATCCCGTCTTGTAGGGCAGTCTTCCAGGGACGCTGATTGGCTAACGGAGCAGCTTCCATTCGCCAATCATGAGCAGAGGACGATCAAGGGTTCACGATTTACAGCTATGAGGTAGCTCTGCATAGCAGCTTGCCGTTTCGAGTTGAAAGAAACAAGATTCACGCGGAACATGGGGTCAGAAAGCTAGTCCTGTGATATTTCTGGACAGCATGACAGCGTGTATGTTCCGGTCTGTACCAGTAGAGAAATGATCAGCAGCAAAATTGCTCGAGTTTCCATACCCGTGCAAGCCGTGTAAGTAGTGGAATATTCAGTATCCTTCTAGATTAGATTAAATTAGAAGATGTTCGGGAGGCTTTGTCATAGATGGCGATCAATACGTATGATGATTTCTCCGGTCCTCTGTTTCCTTGTCACGCATATACGAGCAATAGTTCGTACATACTCTCGCATGTGATGTTAACCAGGCGTCTCAAGACTAAAGAAGAAGAATGCTTCTCCATTGAATGATGATACGCATACATGCGGAAGCCTCTCAGTACACCAATTACGAGCTCACAATGGTGAGATGTATTGACTGAACCGAGCATTGACGAAGTAAGGCCAAAGCCACCTGGGACTATTGAAAGCCCAGCAGGCCAAACACTGAAGCAGCAAAGCAAGCCGAGTTCTCCTCCCACATATCCGCCATATCCGCTTCTACCCATCCGTGCCTTTGCGTATGTAACAAATAGCCTGCGACTATGATGCCAGCTTACAGCCAAACAAGGAAAAAATGCGGAACACCAGATACAACACAACTTAATATGACACTGGCTCAATGGGGATAAATGCGGGAAGCTTCACTGCCGAACGACACACTCACACACTGTGCTTGGGTTTCAATGCCGGATGGTGTCCTCCGTTGGATCTGATTGGCGCACGGCCAACTGTCCGAAGACGAGTTGCACGCCAGTGACGACGGATAGCATATCGTTGCAAGGAATGTGATTGGCGTGCGGAGATCCTCCGAACATCATCAGCTATTAGCTGGCAGGGCTGGTGAAATGTATCTACAGTACAGACTTGATACTGTAGGTGTAAGTACGCAATAGTCTGCTCGGCAATGAAGCCTGTGAGCAAAGCACGGAGGACAGCGTGTTCTGTACCGAAACCAAATCGCCACTCATGCCTAATGTTTTTTTTTTTTCTTGTTTTCCTCTTTCCGGGGTTTCGGGGCTTTCTCTTCGTTATTCCCCGGCGTACGCATCCATGGCTTTGGAGCGATTGCCTTTTGGCGGCCTCAGACCATACGTTAGCTACAGCATGCCCCTTCATCCATACCCGACCTCTTATGGTTGCAAACTTGTACATACGCGAGCACAATTCGTATCAACAATACCTATGCCATGCAATTGTCGCTTGTAGAGAAACAAAGCAAACGTTGATGTGGTGATAATACCGTCCATGTTATGTAGAAGGAAGTCTTTATCTCTCGCCACCATTATCTCAGCCCACATGGGCTAAACGCCCCTTCCATGGGAATTCTAGTTTCCGATGCAGAAACCCAGGCGAAAATAAAGGGAAACGAGGGTGGGCATAGCAGAGACCCTATCGAGAAAAGAAGAAGCAGCGCCGCTCTTTTTCGCCCTTCTCCAGCTTATCCGAGGCGCCGGTTATGCTGTACTGTGCATGTTATGTCTCTCATATTACTTGTAAGTTGGGCCAATGACACGCCCCGGAGCTTTTTCTGCACGCACGGGGACCAAGTGACGACAAACGCGTGCCTGGAGAAAATAAAAACCAAAGCTTCGATGCTCCATACATAAACTCGATCCCGCACGGGCTGACGTCAAAGGCAAACACTGTCCTCTCCAACAACTTTCTTGTTCCCGGTCAGAAAACAAAAAAAAACAACAGTCACACAGTATCAGCTTAATTGGGCCTGTAAGTTTCAGTGGTCCGGAGCTTTCTGTCCGGACTGTGTTGCTGCCAGCCATTGACATCCCAGCAGCTCCAGCACTCACGCGCCACACTTGTTTCTCTTCTCGGTCGTTTAGCTGCACATCATCTCAAGTTATACGCAGTTGCACGCAGGCGGAAAGTCAAATCTTGCAGACAATTGGCCAATCAGCGCAGATGATCGCCAACTTGGCACATGATGGCATCGGATCATGACGCCAGTGGACGTGGCTAGTGTCGGTTGTCTGTGGCGGTGCATGTGCCTTCTCCTCTTGCTCCTCTCGGACGCTTTAACAGCCGTGATGTCGCGAATCCGGATTGCTGTCGGGCACGCTGCCAGCAGTCCAAGTATCTGTTGAGAATAAAATGAATTTTACAAGATGGAAGAGGTTATTATGAGACAAGGCAAAGCGATTGTTGTATACAGCAGAGTGAGGAGCAGTTGGAAATGTTTTTGAGAATCCCATCACAGCGTCTCAACCCCGGTCTATCCCACTTCCCGTCCATCACGATACTTGCACGCATATCAAAACACAGCTGAGGCACAAATAGAACCAAGTAGCTCTCGCTAAAGCCCCCGTCGGTTCCTGATCAAGGCGACGCTAGTTTTCCCCGAGCCTAGATTTGCCCCTTTCCTTCTTGAGCCGTGACGAAGGCGAAATGACGAATAAGTTCCCCCCATGCCACCCATTACATGCAGCCTACCGTAACAACATTGCTTGGTCTACCTCCTCTAGGCAATCGCATGCTTAGAACTAGTTGACAGTGCTATAGTCCTAGAGCTTGGCTAATCTGGAAAGACGATGCAGGTTCTTCGTTTCCCCATCTTAAAAATCTCCAAATCCATATATATATCTCGCCACTGTTTGCGTGTCTGGACGACCCTCCCCCAATTCTTGCCATACCATTGACTATTATTTCTGTCACACACAGGACGATACATGTGTCTAGTGGTGAACAAGACTACAAGTTACTTCTACACGATAATCCACTTCACCTAACTACCTACACACCTACCTATATTATATCATACCATACCTACATACCCATACTCATACCCACCCCATCACTCGAACCATTATATCAATCAGTACGCTACACACTCTTTGCTTTCAATTCTTTACAGGCTTTTACTACACGTGTATATTTGCAAACTCAGTATAATAACACTATTTAAAGCCAATCGCTCTCCTACTTGAAAGAAATTTGATTCAACCACATTTACCAGCTGGATCTGGACCATACCTTTTTCTCTCTCTCTTTCGTTACAGCACCCACAAAGGGTCGGCACCAGACATCTACACAACTACATGAATCCTGAATCCAGCATGGCGGCAGCTCTTGTCGATCCGCAGCTCGAGCTGCTGGATCAAGCCACCGCCGTCCAAGGCATGCAATACCAACAATATCCCCTCCCCACTACGACTTTTGAGCCCTGGAACTCCATGTTCGAATCAATAGGGGAATTCCCACGATCCGCACAAGGCGGCCTAGAGATGATGGACTCGGACTTTCACAGTGACGAATCATCCTCCGTGTCCTTCTCCCTCGGAAATGAGCAGGATATGCAATTCCCACTCTCTCCGCTGGGAAATACTGCTAATATGGACGAGTCGCCTGGAAATACATCCATCTCCACGGGACTCTCCGAAGCTGGCGGCACCAGCGCAGACAAAAAGACAACCAAGGCCACTACAAATACAAATACAACAAAGGTCAAAAAGACACGCAGACGCCGCAGTGAGACGGAAAAGAAGGAGCAGATCAAGCAGCGCAACAGGGTGGCGGCCTCAAAATGCCGGCAGAAGAAGAAGGAAAAGGTGGACGAGCTCAAGGAGATCAAACAAAGTCTGGAGGCGCGCAATCACGATCTTCACGTCGAGTACCAGCGTCTTCGCCAGGAGATTGGCCGGGTCAAGAGCGATCTGATACACCACACCGAGTGCAACGATCCCAACATTGACCGCTGGGTCGAGAACGAGGCGAAAGGCTACGTGCAGAAGCTGGTGCGCAATGACGAGCAGCAGCGCATGGGGAGCATCGGCAGCTCTGACGGATTTGCCGAGGCGATGCGTATGAGTTCTATTCATGAGGCTGGAGATCCGTACATGGGGTTGGGTTGAAGCTGTAATTCTTGTTGTCTTCAATGCTTCAATCCCGCACCTCTTGTTAGACGATCCAACGGGGCTTTATTCTTTATTATTGATACGATGGCGCATCTCATAACGACATAAATCTTGGACCGGGGTTTGCACGAGACGGGATTTTGCATTTCCTTCAATTTAGTGTCTTTTTTTTTTTTTCCTTCTTCTTTCTCATTTCTCATGGGATCACAGGGGATACCCCCAACACTCATTTACACTTACCCTTCTCCACATTGGAGAAGTCAATGGAGGACAAGTTTAACCAAGGGCCAGGATTGGCGGTTTCATAAGCATATAACACGATAGCACGGAACTGTTCTCATGAGGACGGATTTTTTTTATAACCCCACACACACAGGGAGAGAGAAGCATGAAGGATTGCATGAGTCTGAATTCGACAAAAAGTCACACCCTTCCCAACTCTTATATAGTATTGAGAGCCGTAAAGATCTGACTTTAGTCATAGGTTCTCACTTTGATAAGCTCGTCTTTTTAATGCGAAGCGATCTATCAATTTCCCCGCAAACTGTTTTTTGTTTGACAGATGGATAGGATAGGTAGAAGCGCCTCGGAGATGTTCAGATTCTCAACAAGCTCACAATCTGGTCAGATCTGACAGCTTATCTATCAGTCTGATAAGAAGCAGATCTGACCAAAGCCTCGGAGATGCTCATCGTGTCACCAAGGCAATTAATCTGATTCACCCGATAAGCAGCATTTCTCATGAAAATCACAGCGCCTCGGAGATGCTTCGTCTTGTGTATTCCATAGCTATCGATAGCTGCTCACAATCTGCCCATGTAATCAGTGATGGGATTTTGGTCTTATCAGTCCGATAGCGGCCCCACATGGGGGAATGGCGTCAACTTGGTGGCAGATTGATCATTTCTGCAGAGGAACCAAGAGCCCCAGAAAGCCCCAGTCCAACCCGCGAAAAGCTGGCCAAAATGGTGTAATACAGCTCAGCGGATTGGACTGGACTAGGCTTGACTAATTCAGTACAGAAAAAAAGCTCTCGTTCGGCTGTTCGGCGTTGGGGGCGTCGGGCTGTCGGGAGGGAACATGACTGGTGAGATTTTGTTCAATGTGGATAAAACGTTTCGATTCAGAATGTTATTTAATAATACTCAAGTAGAACAGAGTAAATATCACTCTTTTCCTTCGAGTTTTGTGAAATATATGCCTATATTCTGATCTCAAAGAACGTTTGAGTTGTGTGAAAACCTTCAAAACCTTGCTCCAACATCCCCCCGGATCTCGGGCCTCCCGACATCCCGCCATATCAAAATGGCTACCTCACCTTCACTCACAACGACCACCAACAGCAACACATTGCTCGCTGGCCTCAACTGCACAGGCAACATCCATCTTGTCATCGGCACAAATCCGTTGGCCGCAGCTCGATGCGCGCAGTCTCTAGGTGCAGGAGCGCATCCCATTGTCGTTGCACCAGAGACGGCTGAGCTGCACTACGGCCTACAGCAGAAGATCGACGACGGCAGTGTCAAGTGGGTGCGCGAGGAGTTTGAAGATGAGCATCTGTTTCGACTGGGCAGAGAAGAGGTTGGCCGAGTAGTCGATGCCGTGTTTGTGACGGCGGGGGCATCACGAGACGAACTCGGTGCGTTTCTACTCTCTTCAACTATACATACATAACCCAATAACTAACATCTCCAAAGCCTCACACATCTCCTCCCTCTGCAAGCGCAACCGCATCCCCGTCAACGTCGTTGACGCCCCCCATCTCTGCACCTTCTCCCTCCTCTCCGTCCACTCCGACGGGCCCCTCCAGATCGGCGTCACCACAAACGGCCGCGGCTGCAAACTCGCCTCCCGCATCCGCCGCGAGATCGCCTCCTCTCTGCCGCCCAACCTCGGCGCCGCATGTCATCGTTTCGGCGAGGCGAGACGGCGCATCCAGCAGCACGACGAGGGGGGAAGCCTTGGGGATCTTGATGACTCCGTCGACCAGAGCGCGCTGTTCAACAAGCTCGTCACCGAGGAGGACGATGCCCGGCGGAACAGGAGGATGCGCTGGCTCAGCCAGGTCTGCGAGTACTGGCCCCTGAAGAAGCTCGCCTCCGTCACCGACGACGACGTCCATCGTCTTCTCGAGGCCTACGCCAGCAGTAGCGCCGCAGAGTCAGACCTCGCAAAGCGCAGGACGAGAGACGGCGACTTTGACGACGCCGGTCTCGAGAGGCCGCAGGGCAAAATCATCCTCGCTGGCAGCGGGCCGGGCCACCCAGACCTGCTCACCCGCGCAACCTACAACGCCATCCAGACCGCCGACCTGATCCTCGCCGACAAGCTCGTGCCCTCGGGCGTGCTCGACCTCATCCCGCGCCGCACCCCCGTCGAGATCGCCCGCAAGTTCCCCGGCAACGCCGAGCAGGCCCAGGACGAGCTCCTGGCCGCCGCCCTCAAGCACGCCAGGGCGGGAAAGACGGTCCTCCGCCTCAAGCAGGGCGACCCCTTCATCTACGGCCGCGGCGGCGAGGAGCTCGCCTACTTCCGCCAGCACGGCTTCGCGGCCGCCGGCGCCGTCACCGTCCTGCCCGGCGTCACCAGCGCCCTCAGCGCGCCCCTTTTCGCCGCCATACCCGCCACCCAGCGCGACGTCGCAGACCAGGTGCTCATCTGCACCGGCACGGGCAAGAAGGGTAAAGCTCCCTCGCCGCCTGAGTACGTTGCCTCGCGAACAGTTGTCTTCCTCATGGCGCTGCACCGCATCGTCGGCTTAGTGCGCGAACTCACCACCGCCGTCGAAGCAGAAGACCAAGACAACAAAACCTCCGAACCCAGCAACACCACAACTCCGTCATCGTCGTCGTCATCAAGGACCCTCTGGCCCCTCTCCACCCCCTGCGCCGTCATCGAGCGCGCAAGCTGCCCCGACCAGCGCGTCATCCGCACCACCCTCGCCCACGTCGCCGAGGCCATCGAAGCAGAGGGCAGCCGCCCGCCCGGCCTCCTCGTCGTGGGCCGCTCGTGCGAGTTCCTGCACCCAAGGGAGCGAGGCAGGGCGTGGGTCGTCGAGGAAGGGTTCAGGGGCCTGGACGACGAAGGGATGATGCTGCCGGCGCAACTCCAGGGGCTGGCGGCGGCAGTGGGAGCGTAAGCATTGGATGATGTTTGGAAGGGGAGGGGGAGGGATTTGGTGAGCAAGGGGGACGAATAGGGTGAACGGCGTTTGAACGGTGTTTTCTTGGCCTTTTTTTTCTGGGGGGAGTTTTGAACATTTGGTGAAAGGGAGTTATCATATATGTACATTACCCAAGGGTGTATTGGGGAAAAAAGCATGGCAGGCAATTTATCATTTCTATTTCCTTATTGTATATCAACGACTAGTTTGAGGAAAGAGTCTTAGTTTATCGCAAAAGAACAAATGAAAATACTATAGCATCTCCAAGTATAATATTACAAAACTCATATGGGATTGGAGTCACACGACATACACACATGCATAGTCATGAACACAAAAAGAGAGAGAAAATAATCAACAAAAAAAAGACAATAAATGTCAGTCCAATTTCCCCAGATGCTATGCTATAGAACAAAAAAACACAACCGTCTTGCGCCGATTCATCTTGTAAAAAAGAAAAAAAGAGTATAGAGAAGTGATGCAGATTCTATACAACGTCTGATACATCCCTCTCCGTAGATGCTATAATCTCCGCGTCGCAGATTTAATAAAATATATACACGTCGAATGGCAAAAAAAACCCGTGCTCCTTCGCCGGCTAGCGCCTCGATCCCCCTCCCATCTAGTATAGTTATAAAAAGATTCTTTGCAAACATCGTTTCATAATACCCAGATAAAGATAATAGATGGCGTTATATATATGCACGCACATCACCAAGTGAAGCTCTCTTCAATGAAATCAACGACAGTGTGGCCTTGCACCGACCGGACGGCGCCGCGCACGTCGTCTGCCAAAGCACCAGGCCCGCAGACGGTGACGACCATGGCGCCGACCTGCTCCTGAACTTCCTTGGCCAGCAATAGCGGCACGTTGGGACGTCCGGGGAACATCTTGACCGTTGAGCTGGAACTGGCAATGTCGCGGGGGTTTTGGGGTCGCGTAACAAAGACTTGGATGCGAAGGATGTCTTTGCGGTTCGGGATTCGCAAGATCTGGTCCATGAATGGGCGCACCCACTCGAGGGATTCATACTCCCGGATAATCCAGACAAGCGTTACTCGCCGAGTCGCAACTGTGCCCTCGTTGTAGCCGTTTAGCAGATGTCGGATGTAGGAAATCTGGTGCGTGATGCCAGTGGAGCCGGCGAACAGGACGGCATGGCCGTACGAGTCGAGGCTGTGGTGTCCAGCATACGGGCCCTCAAGCGCCGCCTTCATCCGAATGCCCTGTTCTGATTCCTTGACTGTGTTGTAGAGTTTCCGTGTCATGCCGGTCTGAGCGCCGATGAGGAACGACACCGTTGTGAATGCATTGCTACGGTCCATCGCGGTGAGGGGCTCCTTCTCGGATGTCGGCAGGGAGTGTTGGATCTCGTGGTCGACCCAGGCAATCGAAAAGGGGTGGCTCTCCCACACATTGACGTTCCGGAAGCGGAGGTAGGCGTGGGTTCCCGGCTTGATGTTGACGTATCGCGGTAGGCGGAAGGTGACTCGGGTGACCTCGCCGGGCATGGGCTCGCACAGAGCGTCGGAGAAGCCCTTGTCGGACCAGTTGACCCACGCCATGCGGACAATGCGAGCCAGGCGGTCGGCAATCCACAGCGCCAGGATGGCGATGACCCAGGACAGCTGCGGGAGGCCACCGGGAATGCTGGCAGTGACGCAGTGGACCCAGGTGCAGGCGAATGCGATGGCGGCGAGCAGGATGTGAAGGTTGAGGAAGGTCTCGTAAAAGGCGTGTCGGAGGGGCGAGACGGCGAGGATGAAGATCAGAGTGAAGGCAAGCGTGCCAAGGCCTCCATATCCGAGGAAGGGCGACTTGAAGATCGAGTGCCAGACACCAGACCAGCCGCTGTTAGCAACGCTCGGGATGGCCCAGGCAATGGTGTGAATGATGACCTCGACGGCAACGATGCGGCCCATCCATCGGTGCAGGAGGTTGTACGTATCGAAGCTGATTTGCAAGAGGCCAATAAGGGGGTTGTTGCGGCCCGCCATGATGATCAGGGGCACCATGTTGACGAGCGCCAAGGTTCCGGCACGGCCACGCAGCTCCGCGCAAAACGAGTAGTAGTTGACCTGCGTCCAGTCGAGGATGAACATGTACGCAATGTTGCTGGCGAGGTACAGGAACAGCAGCGTGGCGTGCAGTCTTGAGGGCAGAGTGCCGACGTTGATGGCGGACGAAAAGCGAAACTCACGGTTGTGACGCTTTCCAAACAGAGGAGCGTAAATCATGTGCTTCTTCATGCCCGGCATCCAGCTCCATTGCGAAATCTTCCAGTAGCCCTGCTTGTCTCGCGGCACCGACATGGCCGACACTTGGCGCAGCTTGGCCCATACTAGTTCTGCGATTCTGATAAGTAACACAATGACAGCAACAGCCCCCAGACTGGTCCAGAGAATATCCTTGAAGAGATTGTTTTGATTCTGATTGACACCATTTAGCGCGGTGGTATAGGGTGCAATGGTTGGATTGGATGGTACCTCTGAACTATCCGACGACCTGACTTGAAGGACACGAGTGGGATCCAAAGACTCGATGCCACCAGCGAACCGGCGCGGATGGAAGTCCATCTTGTCTTGGTCTTGGTGCTTGTTTTGTTTTTTTCTCGAAGAGGTTTAGGATTTCGTCGTCGGGAGAGGCAGGGTAAATGAGTGTGAGGATGAATGAAGTGGTGAACAGGCCGTAAAGAGTGAACCGTCACCAACCAAAAAGGTGCTGTTCGTGAACCCAAACAGGAAAAAACGAGAGTGTCGACCGTGTTCCAAAGAGCGCCACTCAGTAGCGAGATGGAGGCACGGCCGGAAGAAAGGGCAAAAAAGAAAACAATTCGTGTGTGTTACGCTTCGTTGTTGAATAGCATCCTGTGCATGTAACACAACGAAAGGCCGGGAAAGAAGGAGAGGTCCAAGGGGGGTTAAGGAAATGGAAGTGGAAGCTGGTTCGCTCTGAACAGGCGAAGAAGCAGAAACTGGGTGCAGGGACCCAAGTCACTCCCGTTGCTGTGTGTGTGTGCCGGTAGCCTGAGGTTCAAGGTTGTCACCACGCAGTAGCGGCAAATAGAATTTGTTTCCAGAACGGCCAGTCGGCTTTCGGGGCAATTGAATCGGTCCAATAATTGAACTTGTTTCCTTGCGAGATTCGATTGTTTCGTCTTGGGGGGTTGCTGACACGCGCACGCAGTGGACCCGTGGATAAGGAATAGTGTATGGGATGGAGACTCGAGCAAGGACCAGGAAGTCGAAAAAAAGTCAAATAACAATAGACAAAATAACAGTGACAGGAGGCGACCGGGAGCGGTATTTTTGCTTGTCTCGCAAAGAGTGCGTTTGCTTTGGCGTGTTTATTTATGCCGCCCAAGGTTTCAGCTTGACGATCGGGCGCTGGTATGTTGCAGGCGGTTATGTGAGTGTAGCGGCAAAAAAAGAGTCCAGTGGAGGTGGTTGAAACGCAAAGCTGCAATAGTCCAGCCGATCTCCGCGCCAAGGGGGTCCTGGGAAAGAAAAAAGAAACAAATAGGCCGCACGCAACAGATTGTTTCGAGGAAATAGATTGATAGTATTGAGATAGATGGAGATTGAGATTTGAGTTGATGACGGCAGGGCTTGTCAAGGTGTTGAAGATCACCAGCCCCTTTGAGAAATGACTGCGAAGGAGGCAGTTGAAGTATTCAATAACTTTTCAGTTTCGTTTTTTTTTTTTCAGTCAGGTGGAAACAACGTGATGACGAGAGCGAGTGGGCAAATCAGATGAAACGCAGAAGGGCTGAGGGAATGGACAGGTCGAGCCGAGCCAACCAAGCTGGTGAAGAAAAGAGACAATCAGGCAAAAAACGATGATGGAAACAAGAGGCCTCGAGGGGGCAGGGAGAGTAAAAGATGGTTCGCCCTCGGCAGCCCACATTCCCCCTGATGGCTGCGATGGCATGTTTGGGAGGCGATCAGTGGCTGCTGGGCGTTGAAGCTGCCCAGCCAGCCAAGCGATTAGCGCTCCCACTCCCAACGCGCCCCTGCCGAGGGCCCCAGCAGACGCCCTGGACCGCCCAAGCCAGGGCCCTGCTCCCTCTAACGGGATGGCCTACGGGGGCCTATGGGGGCCCTATGGAGCTTCGACGGACCCTTTTGGTGGCCCCTGTAGCTGTCTAGCGCCCAACTCCGCTCGGTTGGCTTGGATGGCTGGCAGTGGCACGCGGCCGCTAAAAACGCCAGCTGCCTATTGTTTCTGCTGGACTGAAGCATGTTTGCACGACGCGAGACGCAGGTACCAGAAGCACGTCAGCACGCCACTGCAGCTGAGAAGTTAAATAGAGAAGATGGTGAGACTCGCCGTGAGATCACGAGTGTGTCTAGTGTGCTGCGAGGGAAGAAGTCAATACTTCACTATCATGGACATTCAATCAATTCGACGGCCATCGTCTGCTGTTTGGGTTTACGCTTAATTCTGACCGCGACATTGAGGCTTGTCTGTCTCTGTTAGAGTGGTGAATTACCTCGATGGCTGGCTCAGAAACATGAATGACATTCATCAAATCAAAAATGGCTTCAATATGGCACCATCACTCAGCCTCGACTTGCATCAATTGATCTCACATGTAAACGCCAAGTTCGATGCGCGTGTACTTACGTGTACAATCGCCCTTGGTGCCCGCATTGACACTCAGCCCTCCAGGGTTACGGATACGAGTCAATACTTTCGTAACTGCTGCCAAGTCAAAAACCCACATCACCGGCATCATCTTCAGCAGACTTTGCAGAATCTCGGTCAGAATTGGCCGATTGCACTTCTAGGCGCCCTCTTTGCCTCTCTCTCATCCACCCATAGGCTAACAGCGCCTCTTCCCCTCATGCTCTCGACCCGGCTCGGGAGCGCTATGCAGGGATAACCGACGCAAAAAAAGACAGAAGGGCGCCCAAGAGGGAAAAGCACCATCTCCAACGCCGTTCCGGACGCCGTGGTTGGCTGCAAACTCTGGCCTCAGATGCTGGGGTCTGACGTCGATATGCGCCGTTTGACTGGCTGCTCGATCCTGAAACCAGCCACTGGAGCGGGCCCTGCATGCCATCGAGCCTAGTTCAGGGGTGCCTTTTCTTGTGGTTTCCCTGCCGTTGCCTGCGAGGAAACAGAGACACGAGGGAGTGGCAAACTCAGCATGACTGGTTCTGCGTTCCGACCGACTGCGACACTGCAGCGAAGAGGGCAGCCAGTCAGAGACACAAGCCGGACTTCACATCGGATTTGCGGAAGCCATCGCGGCAACACTAGAGCAGGCGTCGTTTCAGCCCGAGATGCAAAGCCAGAAAAACTGCGTCCTCGTCGTAATCTCCTCCCACCGCAGAAATATCACTCTGGCAGCAACACATGGCATGAGCAGACGCACAGGTGGCATGATGTGCGAGGCCATAAGGAGATATTTCTGCCCTAAATCGTATCCTACTGCCCCTTGCTAATATTTGACCTGAACCTGAAAGACACCTATTAAGAGTCAATTATCTGCCCGGGTCCGCCTGCTCAGTTGCTGGGGATGGATATTAACAGATATTAAGAGATATATTGCCAAAGATTACCATTAAAATTGCGCACGAGCAACACCTCTCCACTGTGCCATGCCATGCCATGCTCACCGCTTGCGCGGAATATCTATACGTTAGCGGAATAGCAAGACTTCAAGGTGGGAGAACCTGGGCGAGCCCAACAAGCATGATGCCAGTGAAAAGGCCTTCCATCCCGTTGGAGCCCATCGCATTGGCATGTCACAGGAAGATGAGGCCAAGGCCATTCATCTAATCTACTGCTGCCAGGGGCCACAACTTGCTCAACTGCCCCACGCATGCCTCGGCGACTTACCCGATGAAGCCAAAGTGGCCGTCATCACCATCTTGGCTCAATCAATATGAAAGGGAAGAAACCCATTCTTGAGTATTCGTGGCACGACAATAGAGTGACATGTGGTGATGATGAATGCTGAAGATTGCATCTGTCGTGGTTTTGAAGACGTAACTGTTAATAGTAAGTGCAGCAGTTGAGGAAGGCTCGGCAATCTTACATGCGCCACTCAGAATGGAGCAATGCATGGCCTTCTGAAACATTGCAGAGATTGCGCACTAGCAAGATCGATCTGTAGTTGAATAGAAGGCGAGTGGGCTTATTGAATGGCTTCTCCTTATTCACCAATTCCATTCAGAAATTCCGTGCCTTGCCATTTGTATCTTGAACAATCTTCTTTATCAATCAGTTCAAAATATTCGCAATTGAACTGTGAAACGTCGATCATGTGACTGTGACATATGCGCATGTACTGTACGTACCCGAGGGATGCTTCGTTTTTGTAATGTTGTTCATTGGCTGGTAATAAAGTAAAAATGGAGCTCTAAATCGACTGAAGTGATCAACCAACAACTGAGGATGCACCAGCCACTTCCAATTGCGCCACTTCACTAGCCACACTTGCTCCTCAGGCAGAAACCTCCGGACCCGGCAGCTCAGTGACGCCAGCCGAATATGCCCGGAATTTTCGAAAAAGCGCCATCACGAGCTCAACCCGTCCTACAATTGTCGCATCGCCATTGAGCCCGTCGCCATGGGTGCCCAAGAGTCGAAGCCCCAGGCCTACGAATGGAAGGTGTATGTAATCATGTCAATTGAACATTTTAAAGCATTTCCTAGCCGCTCTTCATTCGCCAGCTAACGAGGTGAAATTTTATATCAAAACAGCTCAGGACCGCCAAGCGTCTCTCTGCCCGTCATGGAGTCGCTGCAAACTAGCCCCGAAGTACGCCCTCGATTCGATTCGATCTCCCTGTAGTTTTGTAATGTTCTGTCGAGACTGATTCCAGCGGTTCCCCCAGACGGATGCCTCCCGCGCCAAGCTAGTTGAGCAACATATCCAGGCCCGCGTTGCTGAAGAGCTCAAGAGGCTGCAGAAGCAAGAGTCCGACGCCCTCAAATTCGCACACGAGAAGATCTCAGAGGCTGCTTCTTCAATCACCGAGGACAAGGGCCCCAGCCGCTACACCGTCAGCAAGGAGATTGATGAGCTGCGCAACAAGCTCGAGCAGCGCAGGATTGTGCGAGAGCTGCCCGAGAGTGTGGAGACGGCACGAAACAATGTCATTCGGTGCTTGAGAGAGAACGACAGGAGACCTCTTGTTTGCTATGACGAAGTCGAGGCGTTCAAGGCGGAAGTGAAGAAGCTGGAGAAGGACTGGATCAACAAGGTCACGGCATAGAGCTTTTTTGAGCATATGAAAAAAAGAGACACCGCGAGATGGTAGAAAAGAAAAGAAAGAAGCAAAAGAAGAGAGAGATCAGCGGCTATATAGACTTACGATGACAAGCCAGTGCTTCGAACGCATTGACCGGATTCAAGGCGAGCGAGTTGGAATGGGTGTGTATACCTGTACACTATAGCAAGATGGCAGCGGTAAAAGCTGCATGCATGGGGCACAATGTATGAACAGGAAAAAAGAACTTATTGCGCTAAAAAGGAGAATCTATTTGCAATTCAACGTCTATGTCTTGTGATGGTGCATCAGCCTTCTCGGCCTGAAGAGCCGCTTTCCTTTTCAGCCCTTCCGCTCGCAACCTTTCGCGCCTGGTAGCAGCATCTTCCCATTCCTTGCCCTCAGGATTCAATTTCTTCGGGATGCTTGACGACTTCGGTTCCAGCACGGCCTCCTTAAATGCAGATCGGAACCTTTCTATGCGTTTTGTGTTTTCCACGAACCGCTCGTTGGATATCTGTAGAAGCATCTTGAAATACCCGGCAGAGACTATCCGTCGGCGTTGGCCCTCTGAGTCCTGGTATCCAACGAGGGACTCGAGGCTTAGGCCCATAGAGCGGATGGCGACCATGGGCATGGTTTGATCGTTGGACTGAGAAGTGATGTTGATGGCGCCAGATTCACGGAACCCGGCTTGTAAGGCACAACGCAAGAGAAGCTGAGCGTGACCAAGTGATGCCGTAAGGACATGGAGAATCTTTGGAAAGTTTTCAGTCAGCCTTTGTCATAAGAAACCATCTTCATCATAAAAATGGAAGAGAATGGCTCACCATGGGCTCAAACTTGAAATGTATGAGCCTTCTCTCGCCACTTCCATCTGGAAGAGTCTCAATCACATCCTCCAAATCCGACAACCCTAAACTCTGCATCCAATCCAAATATGTCTCGTCTCCATCAGCTCGAGCATCATGAGAGACGTACAACCATGTTCCTCCAGCCCCCTTTCCGCCGACTCTTGCAACTTGTTCACCCTCACCATTCTCTCCATCCCCAGACTTGGTTTTTCTGCCCTCAAGAAAGACGCTTGCACGGCCAGCGCAGCTACTCGTCGTTACAAATCCCTCAGCAGTGTTGATTTCATCAATGAGATACCGGATTCCTTCATCGACGGAGCCTTTGGGTGATGCGTCAGAGTATTCGGTATTTGGAACGGCGAGCTGTTCAAGGATTTTTGACTTTTTCTCGCGGAATGGAGCTGACGGCTGAGTGAGAGCCTGCATCACGGAGGCGATATCTGAATAAGAAGATTAAAAACGAAAAAGAAGAAAAAATTGAATATGAACCGATCGCTCTATTAGAATGAAATGTCCGTTAACATTACCCTGGAGGTAGTTTGAAAATTGAGTCTGTTCTTGAAATGAGCATTGATAGTGCTCTATCAAACATTGGTGGCTAGTGTGGCAGATCGCTGTCAGACGCTTATCTACGGGGCGAGGCGCGGGGCACTCAGTGGCTCAAATAACCATATTCCAGAAACGAAGACAGCGCTGACTTCATGATGCCTCTTCTCTAACCTTCACCATTTCACAAAGAGACACGCCAAGGGTTGATGATGAATTACTTTTGTTTTATTTGCTCTCGCTATCTACTGCCACGGGCATGTGATGCCGCCTTTTTGTCAGAAACCTGCTCAGCCGGTGAATTCTCGGAAAGAGAATGATCAAGGAAAAAAGAAACAAATTAAGCCGAACGCCGCCCATGATATATCTATGGGGTCAAACCCCCATCCAATGCTGTTCCATCGAAGCAATTCCTCAAAGACTCCAATCGCCAATGCCATCAACGCTCATCATGTCATAACAAATCTATCCAGGCCCTTCGGCTTTGCGTGCGGAGAGCGCGCTTCACCTGAGAGATAACGACGCGTGCGTTCATGAAACAGGCGCAGTCTGGCTCTCCCGCTGAGCGACGAACTCGGAGTACTTGGACTTCTTGTTGTGGATGCCGCACTCGGTCTTGTTCTGGCCCTTCCAGCGGCCGGCACGTTCATCCTCTCCCTCGCCGACGGGGCTGGTCGAGTGCCAGTCGCCAACCGACTTGTAGCCCTGGTCAAGCAAGGCGTTGTAGGGAACATTGTTCTCCTTGATGTACTCGTTGACCTGGGCAAAGGTCCAAGCGGCCATGGGGTTGATCTTGATGATGTTTCGCTCCTCATCCAGCTCGATGATGGGGATGGAGCCACGGGCCGCACCCTGAGATCGTCGACGGCCGTTGAGCACGGCGGCAACCTTGAGCTCGTCGTATGCTCGCTGCAGGGGCTCAACCTTGACGATCCAGTCGTACATGTCGCCGGCAGTGTGGTAAAACTCCTCTCCATACGTCTCCTCAAGCTGCTGGGCAGTCTCCATGCCGTCGGGCTTGAAGATGTGGATGGGAACGTTGGGGTATCTTTCTCTGACCCGGTCGACGAGCTCATATGTCTCCTTGAAGTGATACAAAGTGTCAAGGAAGATGAGGTCGACAGTCCGAGACTCGGGGTTCTCCTTTTGGATCTTGGACAGCATGTCCATGGTGGCAAGACCCGTCAGGCCAAATGCCGTTGACTGGTAGAGGTTGGGGAACATGATTCTGCAGAAGCGGAGGATGTCCATGGGATGCATGTTCTCCATCTGCTGGTTGAGGTATTCGATGTGAGACTTGCTGAGGGAAATATCGGGCTTCTCTTCTCTCGGTGACGGAGAGTAGTCGGACTGGCCGGAGGCATAACCAGACTCGATGTCGTTGGTATCAATCTTATAAGACGACTGAACCGTCGACTGCTCCATGATGACGGACATGATGGCAAGAGAGAGAGAGTGTGTGTTATGGGTGGAAGATTGGTATGATCCCTCGGTTGGGCAACAGCAGAGGTGCTTGGGCTGTTGTGCCTGAGAAGAGAATTGTGCTTGCGAGTGCGAGATGATTCAGAGATTCAAGTGGCTGTCTTTCTTCGGGACTAGTTTCTTGAACAAAAAAAAGCGTCACTGGTCAAAGAGGGATGTCCAGTCAAAGGATCTATGGGAGCAAAGAGAATGGAAGCTGAACTTTTATTATTACGGAGAAGCTTTGGGGGGCAGGCTCTCTGTATATGAGAGGAAGGCAATCTGGGGAATCTGTGGCCCTGTTTCTCGCCCGCCCTGACTAATTCTCCTGCCTGAAAAAAACCGAGCCCCAATGATTGCAAAGGCAAGACCCCCGTCCAATTTGCCAGGCCTGGCGTCGGAACATCGCTCAGAGGGAGCAAAAGACGAGCCAAAATGCATTGAGCACGCGCCTTGGAAGCTCCTTGGGCGTCTGGCGTTGCGTCTAGGAGCGATCACGACATCGACGCCAAAGCTTCCGCGATGTCGAGCTAGCGGCTCTGATTGGCTGAAAGCGGGACCTCCAGGATTGAATTTCAGTAACATGGACTTTGCATCACAAGGGGCGAATCAGCAATCATTCGAGTATCTTCTACTTGGACAGGCTCCATTTTCGAAATACTGGGGCAGCGAAGGGTTTTCCGGGGCTTGTTGGCTTAGAAATGGAGTGGCTGCCGGAAGTGTATGGTAATCGCAAACGAGGGAGTGAATGATCTCATCCCGTATGACGAATGCATCTGGAAGAATCGTCAATATGCGTCATGAAGAGCTCAAGAGAGGGTCAAAGAGCTTGGAAATCCGGGGTTGAAAGAGGTACCAGATCAACGGGTCGATTGGAGAAGTCTGGACAAGCTGCTTGCAAGAAAATTGAAGCCATCTCGACTGGGCAGAACGTTCATTTTGTGCGCCATCGGGCTGTCGGCGGCATGGCGGGAGTCGGGAGCCGAGCGCCGGTTGGCTGATATTTGCCATTTATTATGGGCCGGGTGTGGATCGCCGCGAGGGTCCGAACCGGCTCGTCGCTATGAGGATTATTGGAGGAGCTGAATATTGGCTGAATTGGGAAGGCTGTTTATTGCCTACTAGTGCTAGCGAGGTGTGCTTCGTCAGCCCGGATGATGGAGTGCTTTGCTGATGGCGACATCACAAGGGGAGGAGAGGAGAAGAGAGGAGAGGCATTGATTACACATGCCCGAGAGCCCGAGGTGAGTGTTTCTGCTGCAAGTAAGCCTCTCACTCACCCATTGGCTGGTTATTATGTGACGCAAGAAGAGTCAGAGTTGGGATAGAATGGGGTTGCTTCTCTTCTGCTCTGGCTCCTCGACCAATGCTTGGTCTTATACTGCTACCACTACATACGAAACTATTGTACACAACCACTAAACGGCTTATCCCATTGCGCGCAACAATGTGCCACCCAATCATACACCATGAACACCGATTCGCAGATAGTTCTCATCCTGCTCTATGCGCTCTCGGAGGGGCCCACTCCGCAGCTCCTCGACATCCCATGCTGACCAGATGAACCGGCCGTGCAAAAACGCTGCCTCGTCCGAAGCCGCCCAGATGGCAACAGAGGAGGGGAGGCTGACTAAATGGCAAGGATTGTTAGCCAACAAGGAAAGCCAGAACTGAAGGAAAAGCCATGTCTGAGAACATGGGCTGTATACGTACTGTCATCCCAGTCGAGAGTCCGTTCAGTCGCTCCCGCACTCTTTGCACCAGGGCTCAATATGGCACCCGGATGAAAGCTGACAATCTGCATCTTGGAGATTGGTGTGTCTCGTGCAAGCTGCTGTAGCAAGAGCACTCCCGAGTTTTTAGTCAATGCATATGATTTGGTGTTTGCTCCAGCTTTCCAGTCGTGGATCGCAGATGTTGCCACATTGACGAGATATCTCTGCACCAAACAATATTGTTAACACGCTGTTCTGTCAAGACATATGATGGATGAACCCTGGAGAAGCCATATGGGATCAGTGGCTTGCCTTTTTATCCACGTTTTGCTTCCAAAAACGTTCGCTGTAGTGGTTAACTGAGCGAACATGGACAATGAACTGTTCCCAGGTGGACTCCCATCCCCTCGCCCACAAGCTGCGCTCCAGCGAGCTACCAGTCACAGCCGCATTCAGCACCAGCACATCGACAAGCACACCCTCGGACGCAAGGGCATCCCACAGGCCGTCGATGTTCTCTGGGCTTCCAGGCGAGGCAGCCCTCCCCTCGAACTTGGTGTGCGAGCCAGGACCGGCTTCCGCAGCGAGGCTCGCGGCAGCGGCCTGCTGCTTGGCTTCATCCCGGCCGACGATGATGACTCGGGCAGCCCCGGCGGCCGCAAAGGCAAGGGCGATTCCGTATCCGATGCCCCCGCTGCCGCCAGTGATGAGGACCGTCCGGCCGGCTTGGGAGAGGGCGGGGCGGGAGGGAGAGATGGCCGGGTAGGAGGTCTTGTGCGTCTTTTCCGTGATGGAGATAACGCGGTATGGGATGTCGAATTCTTGCTTTTCAGCGGCTGCCATTTTGGATGAATTTTAAGGCTTATTTTCGATTGAAGTCTTTTCAAAGAATTTAAATTGAGAAGATTTACTTCGGTATGTTGCCCAATGCTCCATGGTTAGCTTTCTCTTTCAACGCCCTATATATACACTCTTTTGATCTTTAATTTGTCAACTACAACTACGCAATCACAGCATAGCTTACATCATGTATACCAGAACCAAGAGATATCACGCTGCTCTGAACTTTCCTTCACGCATCTGCATAGTTTCTTCCATACAATGCTGTGCTTCTTTGTTCCATGGCCGGCTTCTCAGTCCCGCCTCCGACGGGGGGCCGTGAGCGGAATTCCGCATTTTTGTGGGGCCGTGTCGGGACAAGCTGAACCGTGTCTACAAGCCCCCCCGAGCTCTCGAAGCTTGCCTTGCTTCTCCTCCCTCACTTCCGCACTCGCTCCTTTTTCGTTGTTCCGCAGATCTTCCATATTACCGCTCGCCATGATCTCGTCCCGTAGAAAATCGTGTGCCGCATGTGTGGCTGGCAAGCGGAGATGCGACCTGGACCTGCCGACGTGTGGACGCTGTCGCAGGGCGAGGAAGGACTGCGTCTATCCCTGGATGGCAATTGGAAGCGCGGAACAACTGGGACTGGATTCGCCGCCTACGAGTATGAGAGCGGATGCGAGTATAACGCAGGATCTGAGCCACATCTGGCAATCTGGTGGTGGAAGCAACAGCGGCGGCGGAAGCAGCAGCAGCAGCAGCAGCAGTGGGAGCAGTCATGGCGGTGCATATTTGTCTCCGGACCCTTCGTCAGCGGTACCCCCACCGCTGGTGCCTTGTTTGCTGTCCTCATTAGACCAATACATGTCTCAGGACCAGGACCAGGCCGTCTTGTCATTGGGCCGTTATTCGGGGCCGATAGAGCCCGCCCCCTTTGGCCGGGAGTTCTCCACTCCCGAGTTCTTTTACTTTGACAACGCCAACACCGCTGTGACGACTGGCCAGATATTCCAGTCGCGGACAGAGTGGGCGGCTAGCCGGTTTGCGATCCAGCCGCAAATCCTGGCCATGACGGGCCAGAACTGCTTCATCCACCACGCGCAGGTGTCGGCATCAGAGGTGCTGCAGGAAGCCCTCGCCGCAAGCGCGTTGCACTGCATGAGGAACACGGCCAATGCGGCGCTCGTGCGAGGTGAGATTGCCAAGCGAGTCGCTCGTCTCATTGGCTCCATCCGCCATGCGATTACTTCCGCATCCGAAATCGCCGTCGGAGCTGAGCTCGACCTGCTACCCGTACTACAGGCCTTTGTCGTCTACCAGTGCATCCGCTTCTTCGCGAGAGACGACTTCGAAGAGCGAATGCGTGCGGAGCGAGACGAGGCTATTGTGCAGGCGCTGTTGTCGGCCTTGTACCCGCGCCTTCGGTCGTTCTCCAAGACCATGGACAGCTGGGCTTCCTGGATATACTACGAAAGCATGCGCCGCGCCATCCTCACCGCGGAGATTCTTTCCGGCACGTACACCTTTCTGAAGCAAGGCTTCGACCAGGCCGAGGCGCGCACGCTGCAGCTCAAGTTCACGGCCCAGGTTGCGCTCTGGGAGGCCAAGACAGCGGTAGAGTGGCAGGCCATGTGGGAGCGGGGGCCGAGGCTGCAGGTGACGATTCGGACGTTTATCCCAGATACTCAGGACGCACTGCCGGAGGATATGGATGATTTGGGGATGGTGATTTGGGGGTTTCATCATGGACTTGACGAGATGGAAAATTGGATGGGCAAGAGGAGGCCTGTGATGGTGAGGTGGGGGCTGCGGTCCGAGGACTGAGATGTGATGAGACTTGGGAAAGATGAGAGGTGAGAGATGATGGATTTGTCTCTTTTGGTTATATATTTCTTCGGTTGTTGTTTCTTTTTTCACTCACACTTCTTTGTGGATATGCTCGGATTTTCTGGATGCTTGTGGAAAGCGTATTGAGCGTAAAGAAGGGGAATTGTTGAAAGCCTGACAGTCGGTGGGAGTTGACGAATGATCTACACGACAACTCAACTTATTACTAGTTATAGATACCTTGGCAACTATTTTCTTATATATGCAACTAAATTCACGATGGAGAATCTATCTTAATCAAAATATAGATAGGGAATACATCTATGTGCCAGCTAGTACATCCATACGACATCCGGCTAGCGATGATGGTCTTTTTGGAGTTTTGCTCTATCGTCTCTTGTAACATGACTAAGCGTTGTTTAACCTTTTGGTGTGCACGTGGGACTGACAGGCGCGGGGCAACAGCTACTGCACAGTGACGAATGATCTTCACTGGAGGCGTTGAAGTTTTTCTCTCTTTATGTCTCATTTGCATTGAGTTTCTTTTTGGATGATTGACTTGTTTGTAAATTCAGTGTAATGCAATTCAATAAAATATAAATATTCAGCATTGGTCGCTTATCAAAGCTTCTTGACAGTGTAAAGTAAAGATTAAATCTCACTCCAGGTTAAGTAAAAGCAGTCCATAATAGGTACAACACAGTATAATCGCAGCCCCTCCTCCAGAAATCTGCCCGCATCCATCACCAGCCATTCATTTTCTCCGTCCAGCTACTCTTTTTTATGCGCAAATCACACCATAACTTGGAGCCCAGTCCACTTTGCTCTGCTCTGCTAGTGCGACCCCGGAGCAATCTCTCCACCCCCCGTCCGAGAAATCAAAAGCGGCAAAAGCGGCGGGCAGGCTGAACTTGAAACTCCTCCTCGATCTTGTGCGAGGCTGCCAAACCGACGAAACTCTGGGGAGGCTGTTGTTTTGCGGCTTTCCACGTCCTCGCCCTCGCCCTCGCCCTCGTCCAACCAGCTCTCCGGCTTTCGCTGCGGCTTGCTTCTGCCCGCCATCCAACACTCTGCTCAAATAACTAAACGGCGCAAACAAACGATCCATCATGGCAGACACGGCAAAGACGTCGTCGCAACGCCCGCAGCTCACCAGCAGCATGCGGAGCAGCTCGTACCTCAGCGACCACCAGCAGTATCGCCCGCCGCAGCACCGCATCCCCGAGGCCCATCACGGCATCGACACCGTCGTCGAGGACTCGTCGCCGTCCAAGTCGCCCAAGCTGCCCTTCAATGGCGTGCCGTCGCCCGAGCACCCGCCCATCATCGTCGACAGCGGCGTCTCGCACAGCTACTCGCATCCCAACTGCGCGCCGCCTGCTGGCCGCCGCTCGGACAGACTCATCGCCACGCTGTTCTACAAGGGATCCGACCGCAATGCGCCGCCCAGGAGCTCTTCGGGGGGCCTCAGCAGGTCGCGATCCCCCGCCAAGTCCGGGCTGGCCGACAGCACCGAGTCTCTGCCCCCCAACATGGCGCCGACGACCAGCATGGAAGAGTTTCCTCTTGAGCCTCCCACGCAGGAGTCGGAGCAGCTTGACCACCTCTACGGCTCCTACGTCTCGCCGCTGTGCATCACGTCCTTCCTTCACCTCATGTCGACGTTCCCCCTGCCTGACGGCGCCGAGGAGCCGCACTCGTCGCATCGCTGTCTGGACAACCAGGAGAGCCCCCGGGTCGTTGAACTGACGCTGACGCCCGCTCCGTCGCCCAGCTATCTCAGCCTGGATGACCTGCGGAAACACGAGCTGATTTACAGATTTGAGCAGGAGTGGAATGTTGACGTGGCTCTGCAGAGGGATGTCCTGTGGAGGAAGCACCCTAGACTGGTTGTCTTTGACATGGACAGCACCCTCATCACACAAGAGGTCATTGATTTGCTGGCTGAGACCATCAAGGACCCGCCGGATCTTGCTGAGCGTGTGGCTGGAATTACGCACCGCGCCATGATGGGCGAGCTCAACTTTGAGTCATCGTTCCGCGAGAGAGTCGCGCTTCTCAAGGGCCTGCCGGCAACCCTCTTTGAGGATCTTCGGCCTGTCCTCGACGTCACCAACGGCGTGCGGGATCTGATCAAGGCGCTGAAACGCCTCGGCGTCAAGACGGCCGTTCTCTCCGGAGGCTTTTTGCCGCTGACGGGATGGTTGGCCAAGGAGCTCGGCATCGACCATGCGCATGCCAACGAAGTGGTCATCGAAGACGGCAAGCTCACGGGCGAAGTCAAGGGCATCATTGTCGGAAAGGAGCGCAAGCGCGATCTCCTCGTTGAAATTGCGCAAAAGGAGGGCATCGACTTGTCCCAGGTCATTGCCGTTGGAGACGGCGCCAATGATCTCCTGATGATGGAAAAGGCCGGCCTGGGCGTGGCGTGGAATGCGAAGCCGACGGTGCAGATGGAGGCTGGAGCGCGATTGAACGGACAGAGCATGCTGGACTTGCTCTACCTGTTTGGATTCACGGGTGAGGAGGTAGATATGCTGATTTCTTAGCCATGGGTTGATGTTTTGTGGGAGTGAGGTATAAGGAAGGTGTTTGGATCTGATAGGGAAGAAATCAGAACATTGGCGTCGAAAGGGCTAGAAATTTATGAGGGGTTACCTGTTTTGACAGGCTTGTTATGATAGGAAATATTCTCTCAATAATTGAGAAAGGGCTGCAATGATAGGAGCCATGATGTATTTTGGCTTGGCACTTCCGTTCCACTTGAGTGATGTCGATTTGGCAAAGGTGATGAGACAACTGCAGCTTGAAACCGTTCAATTACTTAGTGATGGGTTACTACCTCTTCCTCAATGCCTCACTTTTGAAGGTGTATGCAAAAATAATCTTCATTTTTTCTTCTCCTTCTTTTTCTGTCTCATCATCGTTTTGTTTTAAAAACCATGACACACTCTCCTCCATCACCCATATGTCTACACAGGCGAACACGCCTCATTTAAATACAAGAATGCCCGCTTCTACCATTTCCATCATTGCTCACAGTTTCCATGTGCGCATTCCATCCTTTAAGGGTATCCCTCCTTGCCCCACTTGTTGAACTTGTCGTGGTACTCCTTGGGAGCAGTGACGTTGGGGATGATGACAACGTTGAGGGCGCTGGGAGCATCACGCGGAGCAGCGTTGGGGTCACCACCGGGGTGGTACTGGTACTTGCCCTTGCCCTCGCCTTCCCAGGCCATGCTGGCGACGTTGACGGGAGACTCAGAAGTGGCGTGGGTGGGAGATCGGCCTGGAAGGGAAACGTTAGTATATATTTGGCGACTCTCATGTGGTGCTTGGTGCAACAGCCGCTGTTGTAAAGAAACAAGAGACAGGGCCCAATGTCGAGGATGGCCGAGTTGCATTGCATCATGTCAAGCAAGGAGTTGCATATCTGGGTCGCATACCGAAGTAGAAGCCGGCACCGCCCAGAGCGGCAACCATAACTCCACCGAGGATCTATAAACACCCCAAAACAAAACCATTAGCCATCGGAAACCTTCAAGGGAGCGGCGCGGGACGTGACGGAGCTGCGAGAAAGGAAGCTTCGCCTTTTCCAATATGACGCACATAAATCTCGGGGTTGCGCTTGGACTCGGACTGGAGCTCCGCCTTGGAGGCGGTGTCCACGGTCATGCGACGGACAGTCGTGGAGAAGAAGCGGCGGGTGATCATGGAGGCCATTTTGACGGACGAATTGGCGGAGGTTTGGTTGATAGGAGGTTGTTTGGTTTCTTTGGAGTCGAGAAATGGGCCAAAAGCTTGCTTGGAATAGTGGTGCTAAAGCTGGGGTCGTATGATGATTTCAACCCGAGATTCCGAGGCTGCCATTGGCCAATGCCGAAGGTGGGATGATGCACGTGAGAAGTCACATGGCCTGGCGAAGCTTGGTTGTTGCAATGGCTTAGCTTAGGTAACCATGAGCTCACTGATGTTCCAGGCCAGGCATGAAAAAATGCAGCGTGTTGGGCATTGATCGCCGTCACATCACAGCGCGCTAGGCCGCCTGATGGCTGCTGGGCAATTTCCACAGGCCAATGACGAGCGTGGCGGGAATTGTGCATGTGAATGCTTGAATGCAACTGAATACTGTGCCTGGGAATTGGGATACGAAGGACATTTCTCAGGGTTTGTCAGCAGCTGGGTACCTAACTCGTCTTCCTTGCCTCGTATGTACAGCGTAAGACGGCATGTACCTTGTTTTTGGCTACACGTGAAGCTCAACTGTGAGCTGCACTTCATCTCATGCAAGCCCCAGCTTCTCGACGGCCGGGCTGCAGGTCACTCACTTCAAGCACTGGTGGTGTGCTCCGTGCGTGACGGCATGTACCCGTTGCGTTCCGCCCAGGTACCGACTACGCCGGCTAGACTCGAACCAGCCCTGTAATTTCCCCCATCTGCACCATCTGCAGAACTAACCTGTAGGTACTCAATACGACACGCTCGGACAGCCGCTACCGCTGCCGGCCTCAACCTCCAAATTGCGCAGAGACAAACGCACCAATGGCCAGCCCCTTTTGCCCTGCCAGGGAAAAAGGAGGGTCTGGGCGCATGCCTGCAGCCTCGTTAACAGGCGTCGAAAAGTGGACGAACGGCAGAGAGACTCGCGACTGAGGAAAAAGGAATTCGCATGTTTAACTCGCTGCTTCTCTCTCTCTCTCTTCTTTCCTCCGCTTTTGCCGGAGCGGGCGTCCTTCCGGCCTGTCCATCAACCCTCCGAACTGCCTTTGTCACCATTTTTTCTTTTCTTTTCCCATCTTGAAGCATCCCCGCTTCCGACGCTCCCTCTAACCGACTGTACCTAGTTTTTTCGATTCGTTTACGCTCTCTCTCCCTTGTCTTTTTTTTAAACACAGCCTTTCATTTTACACTCCTTTGATTGATACGCCCATTTGGAATCTCGCGATCCGACCCTCGACTCGACGACTTGTTGCGCGACACTTTTAACAAAGCGGCCACCCGAATTACCATTTTCTTACACAGCCATTTTCCCATCGCGCGGAACCACCCATCTTATTTCGTCCCCCCTGCGTGTTTCCGGCAGCCGCAAATTTGTCAAACCTCGAGTCGATCTGTCATACGCTGTTCGCCACGGTCTTCTTTTCGCGCAGTGAGATTTTGGCGGAACACTCGGATCTCGTGCTCTCTGAAGGGGCCTTGGAAAAAAAAAAAAATCTACAGAAAAAAAAAAGGAAAGGTTGAGAGAACGGGCTATGTTATAGCACAACTCAGGGAATTTGCACATACGGAACCATCGCGATGGCGTCCCACGACGAGCCCGTTTCGCCGACTGGCAATGTCCCGACTTTCTCACCTCCCACATCTTCAACTCCAGATGGACATCGCCCTGGAAGCGTTGTATCCTCCCACATGACCGACATCGCCAGCGAGGATGAGGCCGACGGCAACGCATCAACTTCGGCACCCAAGACGCATCAAACAAGAGAATCGGGATCGGTGATTCGACCAGAGACGGCCATGACCGCGGCTTCGTCCAAAATATGGGGAGGCGCCAGGAAGAACTTGGGTGTCGGCAAGAGAGGAAGCGGCACCAGCACAACCAGTTCCGCGCTGGGAACGTCGCCGAGCCTGACATCCCGCAGCCACGTTCAAGGGCTCACGTCAAACGCCTTTTTCCACCCCATGAGCTCGCAAAAGCTACAGGCCCAGAGAGCCGGAGCCGCACGACCTCTCGCGACGACCCAGCCACCACCAGCTGCGCCCCAGCCACAGTTTGGGGACCTGCCCGACAACGCAACGGATATCGATGGCAGTGTGATCCACGACTTTGCACCTTCACCAGTGGCCCAGCATGGCCCGCCGCAGTTCCAGCACGTCATGTATAGCGAAGAGCAGAGGCACCTGCCCTCCCGCGGCACCGACTTTACCGAGCACGACACATTCGATCAGGCAACGGAAGCCACCAGTCCCACCGGTCACTATGCTGGAGGGAGCATGTCCGAGAGCGTTCGACCGCTACGCAAGGCTTCGGTTCCGGAGAAGGCCCACCCGCATCTTGACCTGAGCGGAACCACGAGCCTGAGAGATTTGAGGAATTTCCCCAGCCCGATGCTCAAAACCCCCCGGTCGTTTGGGTCAACTTTCCTCCCCGGGATGAGTGACCGTGATCAGGCCCAGAGTGCTGAGAATCGAAATGCGGCTGGCGTGGAAAAGCTTGCCTCCACTGCGTCATCACCACGACTAAACCCCATTGATTCCCAACTACGACCCAAGACCGAGAGCACCGCAGTACAGCACAAATACAGCAAGGAGCGCAATTATGAGTACTTTGAGGGCAATACCATGTTCTTCTTCGGAGGCCGATGGCAAAACACTAGGCAGCGGCCTATCAACGTTGCTACTGGCGTCTTCATCGTTATCCCTTGCGTTCTGTTCTTCGTCTTCGAGGCCCCGTGGCTTTGGCACAACATCTCTCCCGCCATTCCCATCATCTTTGCATACCTTGCCTACCTTTGCTTCTCCTCTTTCCTCCATGCTTCCATTTCGGACCCCGGAGTAAGTAGCACCTTTTGGCTTTGGTCCTTTCTCCCACGACGCAGCAAGACGTGCCCAGCATGCTAACTGATGCCAGATCCTTCCCCGAAATCTTCACCAGTTCCCTCCTCTTGGGCCGCATGAAGATCCCCTTCGTGTCGACCCTCCCACAAATGACTGGACACTGATAAAGTCAGCGGAGCCGACGGCGGCCGCCATGGAGTTCCCCGTCAAGCACTGCCGGACGTGCAACATCTGGCGACCACCCCGTGCTCACCACTGCCGTCTATGTGACAACTGCGTCGAGACGCACGACCACCACTGCGTGTGGCTCAACAATTGCGTTGGCAAACGCAACTACCGATATTTCTTCATCTTTGTCTCATCTGCCACCATCCTCTCCCTCTACTTGATCGGCGCAAGTCTTGCACAACTCATTGTTTACATGAACCAAAAAAACATTTCCTTTGCCAAATCTATCGACCACTTCCGCGTTTCTCTGGCCTTGGTTATCCTGGGAGTCGTTTGCTTTCTCTACCCCGCCGCGCTCATGGGATATCACATCTTTTTGATGGCCCGTGGCGAAACGACGAGAGAATTCATGAACTCTCACAAATTCACCAAGAGCGAACGATACCGTCCGTTTGACCAAGCAAGCTTCTGGAGGAACATCTTGGCCGTTCTCTGCCGCCCCCGCACGCCCTCTTATTACCAGTTCAAGAAACGCTATGAGAACGGCGATCAACGACTTGGTCTTCACCGGGACCAACGCCCAATGCTTGATTCTCGAGGCCTCGAGATGGACGCTGTCAAGCCACCTTCCCAAGGTGGCTTCCAAGGCCCTGTAACCCTTCGGGGTTCAAGCCAGGGTGAACCGTGATGTTAATGACCTCAGTATATCGCGTGCTTAAAATTTCTTGACATTTTTACTTTTGCCTTTTCTTCTTTTTTTTATTTTTCACAACCATCAATGATGATGCCATTTCTTTGATTCATTCACACTCGAATATCTCACGAAGGAAACACATACGGTTAGAATGGACATACATGGAGCAGTGTACGATTCTTGCAACGTGTTGGAAAGTGTATGTGTTTCTAATTATACGCCTTGTGGGTGGTGCATTTACCTATTTCTGTACTTTCACTTTGATGTTTCTTCTTTTCTTCATCCAATCTTCTTTTTTTTTTCATCAATTTTTTTTCTTGATGGGAGAGGCGTGGTGGCGTCACAGCGATGGGCAAACGAAGTGTAGACTCGGATCATGAACTAAAGTTAAAGCATGCTGGACTTTGCGGAGAACGAAAGGATTGTCTAGACAGGAAGCAAGTTTTTTTCTATTTTATTTTTTGCATTGACCTTGATATGGCTGGCATTCTTCTCTTGACTACTATTTTGCACATGTATATCAAATCAGATCTGAGAGTGAAATGTTATGTAAATGTGTCCACTATGATTTCGATATTTGCCAGCAGCATCCCAAGAAATGAATGAGCCTTTTTACAGTACCTCGATTTGTAACAGCAGCCCCGGCCTGACCGTCCAAAGATGATGCTCGCCGTGACCCACGTGGAGTTGCAAATGGCGATAACGTCAGCCGCACATGCTTAGCGGCAGTTGCATTTCCAACCCGGCTAGCGAGATAAGGGGCTGATAAGAGAAATTTTTCGAATCGAAGCGCCTCGCTGATGGGCCAGCACCAGACCCTTTTCAGCTTCTTGTCTTATCCCCGTATTCTTTCTTTTTCCTCGACCAACGTCGCCTTTTTTCTTCTCTTTTGCCTCCCCAGACTTTGCTAGAGAACAGCCCTTCTTGCGTCCTGCGGCTGAGACCTTTTGTTCTGGGGAATCTCCTTGTTTTGACTTTTGTTTCTCCCCCTTTAATTCTCACAGGCAGGACGCTCCAAAACCTCAACAATGCCTCACCCGGTTTCGCCGCCGCTCGTGGTGTCGAAAGAAGCCCCTCCCCCGCCATCGCAGGAGGATATCGCGGCCTTCATCAACACAATCTTCAACGCCCAGACGTCCGCTGCGTCCATCGATGCCTGCTATGCTCTTTGCGATGTCCTCCTCAACTCGGTCGGATCTTCCGGCCTGACCACATACGGCATCCTCACCGAGGTCAAGAAGGCGGCTGCTGATAAGAAGAGCGGGCTCCGCCGAGAGAGCAGCCAGAACCTGTTGGGTGCCATCTTCGAGCGTTTCCCTGTACGGGAGGCCCTGAGCGAGGTTGTGCTTCTGATCCAGGATCCCAGCACTGTCACCTGTGCCCTGGATGCCCTGTCCGATAAGGGCTCTGTTGTCCGCGAGGCTGCCCAATATGGTCTTGATGCGCTGTTCGCCAACCTCAGTGCTGAGGCCCTGGTTGTTGGACTGCTGCCCGTCTTGACCCAGTACCTCACCAAGAAGACGGGTAAGTGGCAGGGCACCGTCGGAGCCTACCTGTTGCTGCAGAAGATGGCCGACAAGTCGCAGATGGTTGTGGGCTCTACCAAGGAGGAGGCTGCCGACAAGGATGTGCTTCGCGAGGCCATGGGAGCCAAGCTCGCTGGCTTGATTCCTCTCGTTGAGGGTGGCATGCACGACTTGAAGACCGAGGTGGAGAAGCAGGCTGTCAAGACGATGAACTCTCTTACGACTCTTCTGTCCAACGATGACGTTACCCCTCGGATTCCCCTGCTCGTCGACACTATGCAGCATCCTTCTCCCCAGACTCTCCAAAAGGCCATCCACGCCCTGTCAATGACTACATTCGTGGCTGTTGTCACATCCCCTGTGCTGGCGCTGTTGACGCCTTTCCTCGAGAGATCTCTCAACACTCCCACCACCTCGCAGGAGGTTCTCAGACAGACCGTCGTCATTGTTGAGAACTTGACCAAGCTTGTCCATGATCCTATCGAGGCCAGAGCCTTCCTTCCCAAGCTGTTACCTGGTGTCAAGGGTGTCTGCGACCGTGCCTCTCTCCCTGAGGTTCGAGAGCTCGCCGAAAGAGCTCTTGCAACCATGCAGAAAGCCATGGGTAACGACAAGGACATTATTGCCAAGACCACCGTCGAAGACGTTGCCAAGGTCCTCGACGCAGAGGTGCAGAAGCACAACGCACTCGTGCTGCAGGCCGATATATACCAGCTTGCCAGGACCTACATCTCTGAGCAGGTTGCCACTGATGTCAACTACCGCCATATTGCCCGAATCTCTGCCAGGATTGCGCCTTACCTCAAGAGCCTGCTGCAGAGCCCTGACGCTCCTCAGCAGGTGGCTGATGCCGTCCAGCAATTTTATTTGGAAGAGGACCAGCGCCGATACGGTGTCCCTGAGAAGGAAGACGACGGCGAGATCGAGATTGTCAACGCCGACTTCTCTCTTGCTTACGGTGGTATGCTGCTGCTTTCTCACACCAACCTGCGACTTCTCAAGGGTCACAGATATGGTCTCTGTGGTCGCAACGGTGCTGGCAAGTCTACTCTCATGAAAGCTATCGCTGGTGGCAAGCTCGAGGGTTTCCCTCCCCAGGACGTCCTGCGTACCTACTATGTTGAGCACAACCAGGGCGAAGACGCCGACATCAGCATTCTTGAGTTCGTCTCCAAGGATCCCGAGATTGGCCCCCAGGGAACTGCGCACATCTCTGAGGTTTTGGAAGAGTTCGGTTTCACCTCTGGACCCGAAGGCCGTCAATCCCAAAAGGTCGGCTCTCTCTCTGGTGGTTGGAAGATGAAGCTCGCCCTGGCCCGAGCCATGTTGAAGGGTGCCGATGTCCTCCTGTTGGATGAACCTACTAACCACTTGGATGTTACCAACATTGCTTGGCTGGAGAACTACCTCAAGTCGCACCCCGACATCACTAGTTTGATTGTGTCTCACGACTCTGGCTTCTTGGACAACGTCACCACCGACATTTACCACTATGAGCCTAACAAGAAGCTTGCATGCTACAAGGGTAACCTCGCGGCATTCGTCCAGCTTCGCCCCGAGGCCAAGAGCTACTACACTCTGTCGGCGTCCAACGTCCAGTTCAAGTTCCCTCCTCCTGGTATTCTCACTGGCATCAAGTCCCAGACCCGTGCCATCATTCGCATGAGCAATGTCTCTTACACCTACCCCAAGGCTACCAAGCCATCCCTTTCAGACGTCTCTTGCTCTCTCTCGCTCTCCTCGCGTGTCGCTATTATCGGACCTAACGGTGCTGGCAAGTCTACCTTGATCAAGCTGCTCACCGGCGAGACCATTCCCACTGTTGGCAAGGTTGAGAAGCACCCCAACCTGCGTATCGGCTACATTAAGCAGCATGCCCTGGAGCACGTGGAGATGCACTTGGAGAAGACTCCCAACCAGTATCTGCAGTGGCGATACCAGCATGGTGATGACCGTGAGGTCCACATGAAGCAGACCCGTGCCTTGTCTGACCAGGATCGTGAACAGATGGACAAGTGGGTCGATCTCCAGGATGGCAAGCCTGCTAAGCAAATTGAGTCGCTTGTTGGTCGTCAAAAGTACAAGAAGACGTTCCAATATGAAGTGTAAGTGGCAGTTCAAGAATGTCAAGCTCACATATAGATTCGTTAAGGCTAACTCTTTCATCTAGTAAATGGCGTGCCACTCTTCCCAAGTACAACACCATGATTTCTCGTGAGACTCTGCTTGAGCTGGGCTTCGATAAGCTTGTTCAAGAGTTTGACGATCACGAGGCGTCTCGTGAGGGTCTCGGATACCGTGAACTCCAGCCATCTGTTATCTCCAAGCACTTTGAAGATCTTGGCCTGGACCCCGAGATTGCCAACCACAACGAAATCGGTTCGTTGTCCGGTGGTCAGAAGGTCAAGGTTGTCATCGCTGGTGCCATGTGGAACAACCCGCACTTGTTGGTTCTTGACGAGCCTACTAACTTCTTGGACCGAGACTCTCTTGGAGGTTTGGCCGTTGCCATCCGAGAGTTCAAGGGAGGTGTTATCCTCATTTCCCACAACGAAGAGTTCGTTGGCGCTCTTTGCTCTGAGCAGTGGCTCGTCAACGACGGACGTGTTGCCCAGCGCGGCAACGCCGCCGTTGACCTCGGCCGTTTTGAGGACAGCCGTCCTGGAAGCGGCGTCACGAGCACTGCCGCCAGCTCGGTCGTCAGCAGCGCCGTCAACTCTGGTGTTGAGGATAACGGCGAGCTCAAGTTCAAGGCTCGCAAGAAGAAGAAGATGACCAAGAAGGAGCTTAAGGATCGGGAAGTTCGTCGTCGTCTGCGACACATTGAGTGGCTTAACAGCCCCAAGGGAACTCCTCACCCTCCTGACACTGATGATGAAGAGTAAATCACGAGGGACACCTTATGATGAAGCCGCTCGAGATGAGAAAAGTTTTGCTTTCTTTTTTCTTACTATTGAAGATTATTTTTTAGAGAGACGCAGATTGCCAGCTTTTATGGGTTTGGGATTTTAAAGATATGGCATGAATCTGTGTGTTATAGCGTCTGGTAGAGCTGTGGAACAAAAACGACTTGGATAGATGGACGAGATGATGGAAGGGTCTGGTGCATGACTTTTGAGATGAGGAGGCATAGAGGCGTTTATGGGTTACATAGATGGATTTTCTTTCTTTCTTTTCATTCATCTTGTCTTTTGGGATTTCAATTCTTATGAATCGTATAGACTGTTGTGAAGCTCTAATAGAACAACATTTCTTACTTTCTCAGATCAATCCACACAAGTATCATCAGCATGGGAGCGACGACAATATTGAAAAGGACAATCTCATATTATCCTATTACTACCTTATCCTAGAACTAGCCCAAGCTAAGCTATCCACCACCTTTAATTTTTCCCCAACTCTCGTTCCCGTAACCGTCATATCCCATTGTAAATCCCCCCCTCCCAAATACCCAAAAAGTCGTAAATAATATCCCATCCCAAGCCTTCGTAACAGTTTAGCCTCCAAACCTCGCAGTATTAACATTTAAGAATCTAACATTATGACTTGTGACCAAGATCATACGTGAAAAAACAAGGGAATAAAAAGCAAAAGCAAAAATTGTAAAACAACTCGATCCGTTTCTTTTCATGGAGAATTGATAGAATGGGAAAAATAAAGTGGGATTAAAGCTTGTGCTTGGCCACTGAGTGGGGGACAATGCCTCCCGTCTATAAATGTGATGTATAGTCTTATGTTTTTTTTTTCTTGTTTTTTCTCCTGTGGTATGAGTTTCAACATGTCCATTTACCATGAGAAGGTCATGAGGGCAGGGTTCAAGGCCAGCGGCAGAAGGAAGTGACTGGCGGCGACGGTGGCCATGGGCAGGATGGCGACAAAGTCCTTGATCTGCCAGTCATAAGGGACAAACGGCGCCTGAGCGAGAAGGATCATGCCGATAATGAAGATCAGTGAGAAGATCATGGAGAATTTGAACTGTGAAATGAAGTGTTAGTAAATTATATACGCCGAAGTTGCTTTTAAAGGAGGAAAACTAACCTTCTTCAAGACCTTGGGAACTTCAATAAAGAAGTTTGAGAATTCAGCTTCCTTGGCAGTGGCACCCCATGTCATGTTAATCTCAAACATGTGAGCCAACAGAGCCTGGCTGACGTGCAATGACAGACCACCGAGGAAAATGGCCAACATGAGAGTCCACATAAAGTTCTCAAACAGGGCGTACAGCAGACCACGCTCTCCAACACGGTAACGCATGACAGCAAGGGCAATGTTACCGAGGCCGTTGAATACAATAATGATGGAGAACCAGACCTGCCAGGAGTCGATGTAGTACTTGTCCAAGTAGCCGTTGTACCAGCCCATGACGAAGTAGTTGACCACAGTCAAGATCCAGGCAGCTCCAATAGCATAGTAGGTACCAATGTAGGAGATGACGGTAATCTTGGACGTAAAACGAATGTTGGAAAACAAGAAACGGCGGAACAGAGGCGTAAAGGGACCGCGCCAGAGCCAGGTTCGAATGGGGTGGAACAGCAGCTCGTTGCAACCATAGGCATACTTTTCCCATCGGGCAAGCTCGTCGTAGACGGTCAAAGACACACCTTCCTTGAAGCCTTCACCGGCCCAAGCAGCCAGGCGAATGATGTAGCCGTTGACCTGCAGACGAAGCGACATGTCGAAATCTTCTGAGACGTGGCTTTCCGACCAGAACTTGTCGTATCCGTCTTCGTCCTGGTAGGCAACCTGCTGGATGGCAGACCAACGAAGGATGGCATTGTGGCCGACAAAGGGAGCAACGTCACCGTTGGACACAGTGTATCGGATGGCCGAGTAGATGAGGTTGGTAAAGAAAGTGATGCCGTTCTCGAAGTAAGTGTGGACAACCTGCATGACACCAGAGGAAAACTGCATGATACCAACATCAGGAGACTGTTCCATCTCAGAAACGGCATCGAGCAAGCAATCAGCGGGAACACGAGTATCAGAGTCAATCAGCAGAATGTAGTCTCCCATGCGGATGTTACCATCAGCCCAGGCACGGCCATCAGCTTCGAGGACTTCCTTAAGAGCCTCCTCGTATGCCAAAGCCTCGTCATTTTGGCTCCATTCGGGGGGACGTTCAATTGCCTGAAGCTTCTCCTCAACCTTGCAGGAAATCATGAGCGCGAAGTTCATGTTGGAGGCCTTCTTGAACTTGCCCTTGCGGGTAAAGCCATTCTCTCCGTGTTTCGGGCGAGCAACCCAGCCGATGCTGTTGTCGGCGTAGAATTCAATACGAGCCAGACGATCCTCTTCCGAGATGAGCTGCAAACCGTCGTCATTGATGAACATGTTTGCGGAGCCACCTTGAAGTTCATATGTGGACATGGCCTGCTTGATGGACTTGACGGTTGGCATAATGACACCCTGCAGACCTTCTTTGTAGACGGGGCACTGAATAGTGACGTGGGGGAGAATGGCCGACTGCAGACGCGGCGGAGGTCGGGCAGAGTAAAACTTGGAGTTGATGGTGAGTTGGCGAATGGGGCCGAAGATCTGAGCCAAACAACCGACAATGACTTGAGCAAAGAAGAGGGTGAAGAAGATTTGAACCGGAGCCAGGGCAACGAGTGCAAGACGAATATAGGTGCTGTCGACAGAAACCTCAATGGCCAGCTGCCTCCAGGCAGCACCAAGGGAAACGGTAACCAGGACCAGAGTTAGAGACACGAGGACCGTGTTCTGGAGATGAATAGGTCGCTTTTCGGGCTTAATCTCACCGCTCTCTTCATCAATTTCAACTTCGGCGACAGGCTGCGCTCTCTTCTCATCTTCGCCTTCTTCATCGGGGTTACCGGCCTTCCAGACCAGCTCCATGAGCTCAGATTCAATGGCCTTGGCACGTGCAACCAGATGAAGAGCGTCGTCATCCCAAACAATCAGCAGGCCTTCAGAGGCGACGAAGGCAGCAAACTGGTATTTACGAGCACGCGGCAAATCATCAATCGTGGGGAGAATTTGGACGCGCAGGCCGTTCATGAGGGGCACATCGACGGCGTCAGGAGACCATTGCAAGAAAGTCTTGATAACACGGGAATTGACCGTCATGGCACATTGAACATTGAGAGCAGCGCATGCCAATGCAAAGGGAGAGCTGGCCAATTGAGGAGGGCAGGCCATGTAGTGACCTCGAGCCTTGCGGAGCAAAACTCCCTCAATCTCTCCGGATCCATCGCTGACCCAGAGCTGAGAACACTGCTGCTGGTACAGGTAGTTGACCATGACCTCGTGCTTGATATCATCGAGGAACATGGAGCTCTGCATTGACGGCGTAGACCTGCCAGAGCTAGACTGTGGCCGGGAGTGGAATCTGGGGGTGGGAGGCTGGAGATCCATGTCGTTGCCAGAAGCTGATGAAGGGGGCTTTTCTGACATTACCGACTGCCGAGTTTCTTGCTGTAATCGAGGAGGAGCAACCGGTTTGGCTGGAGGCGCCGGCGGTGCAGCAGTTTCCTGCTCAGCCTTTTTGGTGCTGGCCTTGAAATAGCTCGTGATACCCATCTTGACTGGTATGAAATGAAGATGCTGTGAATGTGACGTATTCAACAAGCTCGAGTTCCCCAGGCAATGGGCCTATCCAAGTCCCAAGCCCTCTCAAGGGGGTTTTGAAGAGTCAGATAGGAAACCCTATCAAAACTGTCTTCGTGTAGATGTAAAACTTCTGGTAATGATGCCCACCTCTCGATACAGCAGCGTCGTGTAAGTGATTGTGGTTGACAAAATTGGTAGCGTGGAGTTGATATTATAAAGAAACAAGTTATGCTACTGCAACATGGAGAGCAATCCCCCAGGCAACAAGGTCAAACTCCTCAAGTAACGAACGGTGTTGAGAAGAGCGACTATAAGTGAGTGTGGTGTGGACCAAAAACGAAGGCAATGCCCGAACACCTTGTCCACTTACGCAATATTGGCCGAGAACGCAACGTCTGCGGTCTTGATGAGCGAGGGGAGGGAAGGGCAGAGAGAGGAGATGATAAAGAGGTGCGACGACGCAAAGAAGTATGAGTTTGGGGAGAGGGTGGGGGAGTGAAGCAAGGCCGCTGGCGACGATGTAATCGCGGATGATGGACTAGGGATGAGATCAGGCCAGGGCATGTGGCAGTCTAAGAAAATTGGTGGGCTGGACTCTCAAAGCATCCCGATCGGTGGCTCCCGCTCGATCTCTCGGTCTGGTGGGCATGGTGGGCAAAATCAACACCCTCAACCGCTGGAGCTGAGAACAAGAAAGAAGAGAGACGACAGAGTTTGATCAAGGGAGCAAGGGGGAGGGGGTGTGGTTTGGGAATGCAAGGTTGCAAGCGCAACAAGCTGCAGCTCTTATGCGCCAAGGTGCTGCAGAGGGAGTGGGCATGGCATGTTGAGCAACAAGAGCGAGCTGATGGGAATTGGCATCCGTTTGGACGCCACTCCAGGCCGCAGGACACTCGTAGCAGTCGGAACGATATGATAGCGAAGAGGACGGGCCAAGATACCGGCGAGTAAACGAAGCCCTGGCGTGAGTTGATGCCCAATATTCGGCAACGAAGCAGGACGGCTGGTTAGAGCGAGGTACAAGCAGACAGACAACAGATTGAGCCCTCGCTGCAGAGACACCAGGTTCCAATACGGAGCAGATGATCCTAGACCGATGCTACAGCCCCTCGTGGTTAACAATGAGTGGGTTGTTGCGAGAAACATTTCCTCATGGGTCCCGGACCACCGTCCACGTTTTTCTCGGGTCGAGGGCTTCGCACAAAGTACCACTCAGTGCAAGTAGCACATACTCGTACCCTTGCTCAGTAATCTGAACAATATCCAAGAGTCCGTCATGACAGACATTGCTGGCCCAGTCTTCCCCCTGGCCTAACCGTGAACTTTGACCGGACCCTGATGCCTGTAGGTGCTTCTTGGCGGCCTGTAAATGGCAGTTCGTTTATGCCCTTTGCTCCCGCACGAGCCCAAGTACAGTTTGTTGTGAATGCCCGCAGCCACTCGCTGGTGCTGACCATTGGGAATAGCCTTTTCCCTTGTTCCAGGACAAAGCTTCTCTGGCTATTTACCTCGGCCACAGTCTTTGGTCCATGACCCAAACAACCGCCG
Source organism: Trichoderma endophyticum (assembly GCA_035079535.1). Lineage (NCBI taxonomy): Eukaryota > Fungi > Ascomycota > Sordariomycetes > Hypocreales > Hypocreaceae > Trichoderma > Trichoderma endophyticum. Next base: position 1,311,351 of record JAPMIQ010000003.1, read on the forward strand.
GCATGGTCACAATAGCTGTGGATTCGTACAGTCAAAAGCAGCTATCACGAAGACCAAGCCGGTAATACGGACATTCTTCTCCCCGCTTAGCGCCCCCAAGGGCCTTGGCTGACTCCATAGAGTTGGAACCAGCTTATTTGTGCCTGTCCTGTGCCTGAGCCTGTTCCTGGATAGCGCTTGGAGCGGGCGACTGCAAACTCAATGGCTTGCCACTGCCAATGGCGACAACACGTCCTGACAGCCCTGGGACGGGAGATAGTCTGAGTGGAGTTGATTGCTTTGAATTCGGTTTTCCAGAGATGGATTCAGTCCGTGCCCGCTCTCTGGGTTCCTCGGCGAATCGCCCGCTCGATGCCCGGGGTGCAAATTTACGTTCAAGTGGAAGCGCAAAAAGTCCAGGGGGGGGCGTGAGATTTGGCAGAATGGCAGAATGGCAGAAAAAGAAACTTGAACCTTTGAAAAGCTGGTGGTCTTTGTGGGAACCCTAGCGAGCGACTTGTGGGCCCTCGTTTTTCTGCCAGCCAAAACCACCCTTAAAGCGGCGACGAGTGCGGAACAGTACCTCCAAGCTACTGTTGCAGCGTCTTTCTAGCGCCAGATAGCTGCATCTTGCACTCGCCTGAATGCCATCATCATCGACCAAAGGCTGTGGCTGACACAATCCGCGGCACCCGGCTCGGAACATTAGGGCCAGACTTTCTCCCGGCACTCGTGGCTCCGTCTTATCGGCCAGGCAGATGGCGCGAGAGAGCGTATCGAATCGAATCTGTGAGACTCCGGCAAGATTGCAAACTCTACATGTACCTAATGCATGATGCCAGCAGCAGACTACGAAGAGGGCCGGTCAGCCAGGCATGAGAGAAAAAAATGCAACTCGTCGATAGCTCCATGGCGTCAAGGCCACCAGAGATAACAGAGTCGAGTTCCTGATGCCCGATTGGATCGCTCCCAGCTGCACGCCAGATTCAGGACAACCACACACGCACGGCCAGCGCCACCGCAGCAGCGCATCCAAAAAGCAAAGATGGCCAGCCCGTCCCCTCGAAGCTCCGGACCCCTTGCACAGAGTCGAGAACGTACGAGTACGGTGCTCCCTCGTACAGTAGTGCTACGCCGGCCCATTCCGTGGGATTTGGCTACGAGGCTTGGGAGTAAAAAGCAAAGTCCGGCCCTGCAGAAGTAAGGGTTGCTAGGCAAGAGATGATGGCTGCTTGGACGGCTCGAGTCCCTCCTTTGACTTAAACGAGGCCTATCGAGAGTGCCACAGGCACCGTATCCGCAGTCCTTGTGGTGGGTGGCGAGTGCGCCGGCCTGCAAATCAGAGGCTGTAAACGGACCTGAGCGCTGCGTTGTTGCGCATAATGGCACGGAACATGCACTTGGTCCATGCACTAGAAGCTATTTTTGGGCAACTCTCCATCGCGGCTTCGTATTTCCACTTTTGGGTGGATAAATTCTCCGTTCTGTTTGCATAGTTGCACCCAGGCATTGACATGATCTCAACTTACAGCACAACTCCTTCGTTGCCCTTCCCACACAACACATACCCGAGCTCAGTACCGTCCGTCCGGAACGGTAGTATTTGCAGATTTTTACCGACCAGGCTGATTGGTATTTGTCAAAGTCTGCAAATCATTTCTCAAACCTGTGTGCACGTGGCCGTTAGTTGAACCCCAAGGGAGGCAGCTGAACTCCGTTGTGAGAGCAGCCAACTCTGTCAATTCAATAAACTACCTAGCTCCTACCACCTAACCATTTGGTAGTTCGTATGTAACTACCTTGGGTAGCAGTATTGAAGCTGCATGTATACAGACTGCACGTCTTTTGGGCAATAATCGGGTCCCATCCAATGCGTAGTAATTGCATCAAGGACTGGCTAACTTCAACACTGGTACTATCAGGACTTACATTATACAGAGCGCTAAATGCTGTATAATCTGCTTCTCCTGCAATAAGGGTCTTGGCTAACGCCTCCTTGGAACGTCTGGTTGCTTTGGATGCTTCCATGCCGCTGCCATGCGCCGTCTAAACGCCACGACAATCTCCCTTTCCTGAGCCAAGAAAGCCACACTTCAAATGTTGTTATAATAGGCTTTACCAGCCGCCCCCTTACTTGTCACGGCGCAAACACTTACTCATCACGGAATAACCAGGCCAGCACCTGATACGGAAACCCGTGGCTGAGCTGTAAACGCTTCCTCAGAGGCTAACTGAGCGGCTCATCCCCATGGCATTCAGCTTCATATACTTGCTCATCAAGTACACCCCCCGTAGCCGCCGTAGCCATTATTCTCCCTACGTATCCGTGCGACCATCCTGGACTTCTCCGAGAAATTGGGGGATCACAACCATCGGATAGCCACGTCAACACATCACTCATGTACTCGTACTCTTAGACCACACAACCCTTGGCCAGACATCATATGCCTGTACTTGTACTACCACTCACCAACAGCAAAAGGACATGGTTGCAATTAAACGCCATTGTAACCGACAAGTACCTTCAGCCCAACCACACCATGGCATTCTCTCCGTTGTGGCGGCGTTTATTGAATTCGCTAAGCAAATCACATAATCGCCGACTCCGTCCTCATGCAAGCCCCTAAGCCAATATGCTGGATATGTAATAGCATAGACATGCCCGTAAACTTGTTCGTGTTGTCCATACCGCATCCAGCTCCCAGTTAGGAAACCTCCTTGACAAAAAGATCCTTACACATTGAAACGTGTTCATGCATCGCCGCACATTAGATCAATATATTGCTGCAGCACCGGTAATTCCGGCCCAAGAGAACATACTACTTGTAAGATACATGCACATACATGACTGGAAGTACAATGCAGTTATTAGAACGAAAACGACATTAGTATCTGAGAAGTATTGAAGTCTTTGCGGCTGAAGACGAAGAGAAAGAACAAGAAAGAATGAGTCGAATGGGGCAGAAATCCTACTACAACCATTCGGAAGATATCCTCAACACACACGCCCACGCCCCCTCCCCCTTTGTGTAGTGTCCGCCACTAAAAGATGATCGGCTGGCTTGGTATTGGATAGCTGTCAGTAGCAAGAAAATCCCATCTTTGTGGTTGGGTAATGATATCAACGGCGTTTTCGTACCTGTTAGATGGTGTGTGTGGCGGTAAGACGGACGATAATGCAGGTCTCAGTCACAATCTATTGTTGAGATTGCCTCAAAAGCCACGGGCGGCAGATAAGACAATATCTGCAACAAGCAGCAAAAAGAGCAACAAACCTTCCCAGGCACCACGTTGATCCCCTTGTGGACGAGAAAGAGAGAAAGAAAGAGAGCCCAATTCTGCTTACTTTGCATTTCAGCCTTATCTACATCCCTGTTTTCAGCTTCATGCAGCACCTTGTACCGGCCACGTACATGTACCTTAATGCGAATACATCACACCGAATGTAGGGAGCAACGAGGCTATCAACATCCATGGGCAACTGCTTGTATCTGTGGATATCCGCCATCCAGCATCTCGGGTCCCAGATTTGATAGTGAACCAGAACAAGGAGCAGATACAGCACACTATTGAAAGCCAATATTCATGGCAAGGTTTGTCTCTCTCTCACTCTCCTCCAACCGAAATATGTGTGCTGCAGCCCACTCCAGGGTATATATGCAGCCTTACAAATGAATCATGCAAAGCCATCCAATATTCTTGGTATTCAGAGAGAGAAAATATCGCACGTCATCTGCCAACAGAGATGGGCGCCTTTCTCGAATTAGGAATATTTCCCGCCCCTGTTTTCCCAGCTGGCTTCTACACCGCATCAACGTGCCGTGTCTACGGAGTACATGCAAGCGAGCTTCGAGATTTCCGCATTTGGTGTTTAGACTCATAGCTGGCTAGGTGCTGTATTAGAAACCCTCGACGCTCGTAGGCCGTTTAATTTTCAGTAACATGAAGCTTAACAACGCTTTGACAAGCACATGTAGTTGATATCACGAGATTACGGTTGTCTTTTCAAAATAACCTGAAAATCAGTGGATATTCAATTCAAACGCCTGGTAGCACTGATTGCGCATCTAATAGCCAAATATACCATCCATCCCTATTACCTGAAGTTACTGTAGTCTTCATTCATAAAAAATCTTTCCATGCAGATACCCGATAATTTTTGCAAAAATAAAAAAAGTTACATCATTTTTCATCCGCGCGTCTATGGTTGCCAGTGATGTCATCAAAGTATAGATGAAGTTGAGCGACATTTCTCTTGCGGCAACAAGTGCAATAGTAGTCATGCTTGTAGCTCACAGTTCTTCGTCGCCATCGCATTGCTGAGTAATGACAACACGGCTGACCTCGAGCTGAGGCTGCGTCCAAGTGGGATACCAAGTGTCGCGGGCGTTCCAAAAGTCCTTCTTGGCATTGGGAGAGTGATCCAACCAGGGCTTGCCAGACTGGCCGTCTTCAAACCAGCCGTTTGTGCCACCGACGGCAAGATTCAGGATGAGATAGAATTCTGTGTCAAATGGAGTGTTATCACGACCAGTCTTGCTCCAGATGTCGACCAGCCTGGTGCCGTTGGAGGTGGAGTCGGGGAAAGCGCCTCGCTTCCACATGGGCTTGTTGAAGTTGGTGTAGGTGACTTGCAGCAGCCGACTGTTGATGTAGGTGAAGAGATACTTCTGCGACCACTCAAGGCCAAAGGTATTGAACTCGGCGCTGTAAGTGGTGTGCAGAGCCTTGCGCTTGTTGTTGGTCTTCCACCAAGCGTCGTTGGCGGGGTCAGGACCCCAGTGCAGAGCAGATGAAGCAATGTTGTTGCCGCCTTGTGAGTAGGTGTGGTTGTTTCCACGGGACTCCATGATATCAATCTCTCCGGACGAAGGCCAGGGGCCATAGGTATCGTTGACTGGCAACATCCAGATGGCGGGCCAGAGCCAGTCGCCTACAGGCAGCTTTGCAGTGACCTCAACACGGCCATACTTGATCTTTGCTCCCTTGAACGTATTAATACGGCCGGATAGTGTCGGAGGAACAACACTGGAGTTGCCGTTGGTGGTGTTGGTGGCGGCAACGCAGCTATAGTAGTCCTTGGAGGTACAAGTGCCGTCCTTGAGCAGGTTGATGACATTGTTCTTCTCGACCAGGTTTGCATCTTGGAGAGTAGCCTTGATCATAAGATGACCGTTCTCAACAAAGACGTTGCTATCGCCGCCAGTAGTCTGTTCGAATTCGCCATTGCTATTCGTCCTGTATTAGCAAAGTCACTGCGTCGAGACATGATAAGAATAAAAGTACATACCCAAATCCACCAACCTGCACCTCCTTGGTCCAGATACTCGGGTCAAGGCCGTTACTGAAGTCTTCATCCAAGACAGGGCAGTACTTGTGGTGGACAACACTCCGCATGCCGTCCCAGACCAAGAAGCCGGAAATAGCCAGGCCCAGGAGAATGCCGAGGAGGGGCATTATCGTGACCCATTTCTCCTTGGGATCGACCTTTTCTAACCAGGGCTTTTCAATTTCTCCCTTCTTGACCAACCGCGAGTGAAAATATCGCTGGCCACCCACCCCGGGACGTTCTTCGTAGGGGCTGCCGCTGGATGACTCAAAGCTGGAAGCAGGCCGTGAGGCATCCGGGCTCACAAAGGGGTTTGTTCCAGTCCCGGGGGCATTTGAGGCCGTGTCAGTGCCCTCGAAAATGTTCCGGTTGTCATCTGTGTTGGGGGTTCCGGGACGGAGAGGCGTGGGCGCGCTGGAGGTTGCGGCCGAGGGGACAACGGGCGGTCGCCCGTCGAAGTTTTGCTCCATTGGGAAATGCAGATATGTATTCAATCTAAGAGTTCAGGGCTGGCGTTGCAACAGATGGCTCAAGGTTGAATCAAAAAGAATGAAAGCCTTGGCCAAGGTGTTGTAGTGCAGCGTCTTATGAGACACGCAGAGGAAAAGAAAGAGGCCCGCGGTGACGTATGGGACCTAAAGAGAGCACGAGCTGATGGGGAGCCGGCTTTGATATGCCGATAAACAGAAGAGACTTTGTGCGAGAAATTGGGAGCGAGGGACAAAAAGAGGGACTGCAGAGGCCGTTGTGAGGAAGAAAGAGTCCGAAACAATAGACTCTCAGCTGGGCGGATGAAGCTGTTGTCTTCCGTCAATTGGAATGGACGCTGACAGAGTCACTATACTGGTGTGACCTCAGGCGGTACCTCAGCGCAGAGGTACATGTACACGTGCATACAGTTTAGATCGAAGCACATGTACTCGTATCATGGAACGTTGAGACTTTCAAGTTTTTTTTCCTTCTTCCTCACTCAGCGCGATAATCAATTATGCTGCCCCCCGGCCCTCGCAGCGGAGTCGCGGCAACTTCGAGCTCTGGCGTGCAGGGCCTGGAATATCGAGACTTGCAGGTTGTCGAGGGCGTGTGCAGCACCTTGTCCAGTGCCAAGGTGCGGTCCCTTGCTAAGCTGATCCTTGCATCTCGTCTCTTTGACTCTTTGCTGGCCAATCTCCACACCCTCGAACAGCTTAAGCTCGGTCCTATCACGCAGCGCCACTGGTGAGAACGTGGGAGGAGCAAGAGCAAGAGGCAAAGATTAAGGCGAGGCTAACAGTGTCCGGTATGCTTAGATCTTACCTTGCTTTTGCTATTATCTCCGCGGCCGCATAGCGATAGTAATCCCACGAAAAACGGCCGCGAACTACACGACAAGATGGAGGGAGTTAAGGTTCAGGAGTCCTATTGTTGTGTTCCATGTTGAGATTGCCATGGGAACGTTCTCAACACCATCGTGACCACTGGAAACATGAAGCCATCGTTGCAGCACCGCCCGCTGCTACCCTTCTGGCAAAGCAAGACAAGCGCCCTACAACTCACATACCCGACCATGCACATACCTACCAGTCCTACAGTCCATCTTCAGTCTATCGTGACACACATGGCCATTTCGCGCTGCGTCCCGTCAATCTCTTGTTTGCAGCGCCAAGGCTCGTCTGCCTCGTTGTGACTGATACCTGCTTGCGACTATCGATCAGCCGCATCTATTGTGTCCGCTGTACCCACCGCCGATACAACAAGAGAGCTTCTCTGTGGTCGCACGCAGCATGGAAGCACCACAGAGTTGATCCATTGCCGCTGAGCCGGGCCACCCATCTTGCCAACAATGCCTCGAGCTCCTTCGAAACAAACTTTTCGTATCGGCGCTCCCAGGCGCCCTCCCGTATCGCTGTTACAAAGAGCGGAAGGGCGCTAGAATGTCAGGTCGGTGCCTGTAGCCGGTGCCTTTGAGCGCTAAGAATCGGACCTGGCGCGGACTCCGCACGACACTCCAGCGGCCCCTGGCACTTTGACAGTGGGTGGCTTCAGCGGCACAGGCCGGAAGGCGGGCTCTAGTGGAAGACGAGCTGTAAACTCGTAAAAGCAGCAACACACGGCCGCGATTAGCTGCCGCTGTGGCTTGCTCAGCGCTGCGCCTCTTGCGCCACTTGTGCCCTCCCCGAGCCGTGCCTGAAGATCCCCTGCTCATGGCCGCTCTCACCGCCTTGGATACGACCACGCCCTCGCAGACACACAACCAAAAGTGCATCGTGATTCCAAGGTTGTTTTTTTACTTTTACGCCTCCCGCATCCGCACTAGCCAGGGCACGTCAAGCAGCGCTATCTGGTAGCTACAGATCAAAGTCGCTAGAGATGCTGGCAACCTCGTAATGGCGAGGTTTCGCCGCTGGCCACCACACGTTAATGCTGCCAAGGAGCCGGACCAGGAAAAATAGGGCACCGAGAGAAGCCTGAGAACTTTGTCGGTCCTTTTTCCTTCTTCCTGCCACTCGAACAACGGCTAGCTTGCTCTAGGACGTGGGAGACCTTGCCGGGTAAATTGATGCCAACGCAAAGGAACCATGACAAAGTTCCGTCTATGCATATGTAGTTGAGGTAGCATGAAGCTACTTTGGAGCAGGTGGCCTGGATATCCAGCCAACGGGCTCGGGAGTTTCGGGGCCAAATGTTACATACAACAGAAAAAACTTCTGGTTCCTGGTCAGAAGATAACTCGGGACACAACTCAAATTGATTGCCCTGACTAGAATCACCGTTTGCAGCAAAGCTGACCAGATCCTTCATTCCGAAGCCGTGTCCACTCTGGACGAAGATGCAAGGGGGAAAACACTTATAGCTCTCGTCTCTGCCCTCAAATACGTCATGCAGATCCTGCTGATAAACTTACCCGACACATAAAACATCAATCCCATCTATATCCCCACCGAGGGGGCTCTACAAATCATTGTCTGGTCAGCGCGGGCTATTCAGTGCCGCTCAAGCGCCGATACAAAGAAAAGAAGAAGAGGAATTGCCAAATGGACTAGACGCCCGCGGCTAGCTGCTCCACCAAGCTGATTGATCCAAAACTATGTCTCACAGTCTCGGACGACGCAATACCATGGCGAAGGACAACAAGTGCTTGGCGGAACGGAGTTGGAGACCGGGCAACGAGGTGGAATTCCTAGGCTGAGCTGAGCACAGACAGCTTTCGCCGACTCCGACTCCGATCCTTACAGTCAACCACAAGCTGGTCTTGCACGCTCAAGAGTAATCCGACTCAACACTGACTCACAGTATCTAGAGCGAATCTCGATCGTTTACAAAATCGCGGCAGTGAGCTCCGGCTTGGCGAGGTGGCAAGCAAGGCTCTGGCTCCACGATATACTGCGAGGTGCTCGTACAGCACTCAACTGGATCTCCTCAACAGGCAACCTGTACGGAGTACTCGTAGATGGCCAAGGACTCTGACAAACAAAAAAAAAGTTGTCCCGCGTCTGAGAGAAATAGCGGCAGCTGAGTTTCAGGGCTAAGAGCGCAGGTTGACTCCGCTTTGTGGGGGTTTTGGGTTCAACTGCTGGCCTCATTCTGCTCGCCTAAATGGCTCCCGGGCGTCGTCAATCTCTTGGATTTGGAGGAATCGGTACTATCCTGCGGCCGCAGAGAAAAACTGGTTCAATTGACTGCATCATACTCGTATCCCAGCCGCGGAGGAAAAGGTCAGAAGTTGGAGAGCGAGCGAAAAGAGCTGAGATCGGCAATTCACACAGATGGCCTTGATGGCCCCCACCACCAAGCAAAAATTCGACAACCAATGGATGAGGCTCACTCTATTTTTATCGGCAATTAGCGTCCGCAACGCCTTTGTTTGCTGCATGTCTCAGTCAAGCAACCACTCCCTCGCATCTCGTATAGATGACAGGTGGGATGCTGCGATACTACCGAGCAATGGGAGTATGTTCTTCGGATGGCAAGCCGAAAGACGAGACACGGCTGAGAAAGAGATGCTGAAGGTTGAGTTGGGTACGGAACGCAAAGATCACGCATCGGCCCTTGCTTCGGCCGCTGTTCAGCCCTGAGAGACATCACGGTGCACTTGGAGGAAAACCAACTGCCGGTGTCATTCCATTGACGACTTATTGGTTGCGCAACACCAACTACTTCAACTTGGCGACCGCTTAGGAGTACGACATGTACGAGCATGTCACATAGGTGCTGGTACAAAACCCTGCGTTACCTTGGTACTCTACTGATCTAGCCAATGGAACCAACGAAGCAGCTTGGTCTAACTGTCACCAACCATTGATGCCATCAGAGAGTCAATTTTGACGCCTTTCGTACTACCAGCTAATGTCCACCTAGTCAACTCGGCCTACCTAACAAAGGCTGTGGCGTATACATGGTGAAAGCAGCAGTGCCGCCCTACCCAGTGGATGGGGCCGTTGGAATCATGTCGTATCATTTCAAAGGTCCCAGTTCGAGCCTATTGTGCTGACCAGAGGGAACCCTGCAATCCAATCCAATCTCATCTCTCTTGATAATGTTGAGAGACATACACCCTATCCTCGAATACAGGACGCCATGACTGCAGGAGATATCACAAGTAGTACAAATAAATAAAAGTCTACTCGGTTTGCCAGATAAGAGCTCCGAGTTGAAAACTTACAGGCCGCACGCTTACAACGGCGGTGGATCAGCACGGATCTTATCCATAGCCTTCTCGTTTCCGTTCCCACAACCCGAGAATCTCCATAATACTACGGCGAGACGGACGGAGCATGACTCGGACAAGATCGGGTAGCTTCCCGATGAGGCCCTACAGGGATCACTCCTGGTTGGCCATCGCCATCGTCGTCTCTTTTGTTCCTATCAGCTCTCAGGCTGCCGGTGCTGCGACCGTAGCGTGGCGCTACTCGACTTGAGTTCCAACGAGTTCCGCTTTTTGCGGTCGCGCTTGTGATGCATCAGGGCTCGTATGGACGCAGGACCGGGGGGTTGTGTTGTTGCATTCGCTGCAGCGATTGGGTGGCACCACATTCATGGATTGGGACACAGCAGGATTCCATGTTGGCAGCATTGATTCGCTTTGCTTTGCTTTGGCAGCCTTTTTCATTCGTATCGTATCCTCTCGGCTTTGCATTTGCAAGGGCTCCATGCCAGCACACCCAAACTACTGTCGGGATGCGTCACTAGATGCAGCCGCATTTGCTTTTGGCATCGTTTACTCGCCGTTGTCTTGACGTGCGTTTTTTTCTTTTTCCTACGGGTACGGAGTGGTATTTCCAATACGGCGATGATGCATGGATTGTACATTGAAGCTGCTGCAACTAACACATTCAACCCCTGGCCTTGCTGCAATGTCGGCTCACAGCTTCAGCTGGCCAGGTAGCATTTGGGCCAGGTCATTGCATTGATAACCAAGTACACGTATCGTACTTGTGAATCACGCAGGGAGAAAAAGAGGCTTTCAAGCCAATCAAGGCTCATCCCAGCCGCTGGACGATTAGCTGCGGGCTAGCCTTTGCGTCCGATGTTGGGCCAAGTGAGAAGCCGCAATGCCGATCATCCAGGAACCTCGTAAATTTTCCAGCCATTGCAATATACACGGTGCTACAGTAAAACAGAGCCAAGCTCCAATGGCAAAAGCAGCAGGTAGTCTACATGTAGCCAACTGCCCGATATCTCTCTCTTCTCGCCTCCTTGCATCTTTCTGCCAGCGCACAGCGTCAAGCAATCATACCGACACCTTTTCAGCTCCGTATCTTTTGTCCCATGCTGGCTGTTGCTACCTGACGTTATTACAGGCTAGCAAGATTTCTTTTGCATGCTTGTACTGTTATCCATACGAGCCCAGCCTTCGCCTATTTTCCCCTCCGCTCTTCTAGGACGGGTATAATACCGTTTGTTGTAAGTGTTGTCGACGGCCTGCACTTCAGCTCGATTTTTAGCTTACACACTATTGTTAGGCTATTCATACCCCTTGGAATCAATCATTTTGCTCTCACCGTCTGGACTTTGTGGCAGAAGAGCCAGGTTCCATTGTCTTCGATCACTGCTTGCTCCTGAGTCTATTGAGAACCGACAGCTGTTGGTATATACTGCCATAGCTTCTTTTCTCTAGCCGATATCAAAACATCTCTTTTGAGCTCTGCCAGTCATATCACACTTCTCACTTCCACAAACTTCAACTCGTGGCAATGTTCTCAAAAAGTCTGCTAGCGTTGGCGACGCTACTCGTCTCTGGCGTGTCAGCAGATCCCAGAGATCTGGGAACTGTGCTCGCTGGTAACAAAGATCTATCTACATTCTATTCGCTCATTCAGGTATGGATAATAGATTCATCTGTCTTATCTTACAACTAGTCAGCCAATTGGTCTGTGCTAATACGTTTCTGCAGAAATATCCAGATGTTCTTCTTCAGCTTCCCAGCTATGCAGGCGTAACCGTACGTGTTTTTTTTTTTTGTTCATTCCATCGTCCCTCTTCAATCACACTCATGATACCCTCAATTGAATCTGTGTCAATTCTATATACCTCTCTTACTTACATCGCATCTTCCAGATTGTTGCACCTTCCAATGAAGCCTTCAAAAACATTCCCTATACCGCTCTCAATGGTGTATGGGATCCAAATGACAAGGCCACCACCGTGCCACTCCTACAATACCATATCCTCATAGGAACGGTTGCAACAGCTGGTCTTGACACGGGCCCAACCTATGTCCGGACCACGCTTCTCAAGAGCCCAAAATACACAAACGTGACGTTTGGTCAAAATGTCCTCATCGCCAAGCAGCCTGGCGACACCGTTGTCTTCACCACCAGCATGGGCACTCGTTGCACTCTCCAAGAAGGCGACATTGGCTTCCAGGGCGGCCTCGTCCAGGTGGTTGACAACTTGTTGATTCCTCCCTCACGCATTGAGAACACGACCGAGGCATTCAACGTGCCCAACTTCCTGGGTAGCCTTTACGCCTCCAAACTCATGCCCAAGGTCTCTGACGAGCAAAACATCACCGTGTTTGCCCCCGTGGACAGTGCCTTTGCTTCTGTCGGTGGTTCTCTCAAGCACCTCGATGCCAAGACTCTTGCACGCGTCATGGGATACCACATCGTGCCCAACCAAGTCCTCGTCTCGTCCTCCCTCACTAATGGCTCACGTCTCGAGACACTCGCCAAGAATGCCGCTGGCACAGCTCCCGAGTCTCTCGTCATCCGCCAGGCTGGCAATAACAAATACGTCAACTCGGCGCAGATTGTTCAGCCTGACATTCTCCTCGCCAACGGCATCATGCATCTCATCTCCAATGTCCTGAACCCAGATGCCGATGCCGCCATTCCCAACCCCACTGCCGTTACACAGGCGCCCGTGTTTCCCGTTAGTACGGCTCGCAATCCTTTCACCTCAGACTTGCCTTGCACGGTGAGCTGCCCCGTTACGACGACGGCGGCTGATACCACCACGGAAGCAGCCGAGACAAGCACCTCTACTAGCATATTCACGACCAAGAGCAAGGCAGCCGCGGGAGCCATGGCTACGGCGAACATTCGTGCTGCGGGAGCAGCGCTGGGTCTGCTCGGCGCTGGAATGATGTTGTAAAAGCTCGATGAATTTTTCCTTTTTTTCAAATAGATGCATATATCTTCTCTTCATTTTGATGATGAGGGAGATGTCAAAAGCAGAGTCATGAACCTTCACTGGTATGAGCAGTAATGAGATGGATTTAGACGTAATGAATGATGGATTGTTTTTTTCGGACCTTGAGGTTATCATAATAGAAAGGGGGCATGTTTGTCACCTAGCCAAAGCTAGTATTTTCAATATGATAATGATTGAATCATAAATTGAGTTGTCGTTTTGGGATAAACGGGCGTTCTTAAGTCTATATAACACGCTTCTCATAGACACATGGGAGTTTCAATGTGAGAGTCTTCATGATAATGTTAAATTTCATGTTCTCTTATAGATAGATAACCTAGAGTTTGCCCACTACATCTTCTAGATTTCAGATATATCTATCCAAGTTGATGTTCTAATTTTATAGCATTTTGCTGATTAGAAGTCAATACGATCAGACTTCATCGTTTTCTGTGCAAACCAAACAGCTCGAGATAACGATATTGATATATATATATAACATGAATTAATCTCATACTAAAGATCCAACCCATCGTTACTAATTACTGTCTATTTACGCCGTAAAGTAAACGTGATCAAAGCTATTGTAGAATATTCTACTAACATCAACTTGAAGGAAATATGCAGGGTAAGGCATCCATATAATCGGACATCACAGTATATCAGCAATAGGTAGACATGGTATAAAATCCTTGCATCATGTTGTAATACCTCGCCTATCTAGAGGCGGCTCTCTACATTCTCAATCCATTAACAAGGCTCATCGGCCATCATGATATCTGCACCTTATACAATCCCTACAAATAGAATCCACGGTTCCCCGAAGTTTGTTGCCCATTGCTGAGGCTTCCCCTATGCCTTTCCGAGCTCCCAACGCCGCTGCTTTAAAGCAAATCAAATTATTCCCAAGCCTAAGCCTTTACGCCACCGGAGAGATGACCTTTCTCTCATCACCTGTAGTTACGACCTCTGTTCCGCGAAGCGCTTCGGTCGCTGTCAAAACTGCGGCTACGACTGCGACGTCGGGTATCGCGATCGTCATATCGACCGGCCCCATTGCCTCCTCCGCCGCCCCTCCGTCTGGGCGCTGGTGATCTGGATCTCGATCGGGATGAGTATGAGCCGTTGGATCGACTGCGGTATCGACTGCCGCCACCACCGCCTCCCCGAGAAGAGGGGACACCGCCAGGGGATCTGGCTGGCGACAGAGAGTTTGGTCGGTAGACATCGGATCGAGGGCCGTATCTGCTTGAAGGCGAGAAGCGGCGACGTCCACCACCTCCACCGCCGCCTAGAGGACCAGAAGGCGGACCACCTCCACGAGAGCTTTGGAAGGGAACTCGAGGATCGATGTTGGCACCTCGGCGGGCAAGTGGAGGGCCAGGTGACTTTCTGCGCGGCAGTACGATAGAGACGTTGATGATGGCCCCGTCGATTTGGGCCTCGTGCATGTATGAGATTGCAACTTCTGCATCGGCTTGGTGTTCGTACAGGATATACGCGGTGCTTCGGTTGGTTCCAGCTATAATGCGTCCATCACATGTCAGCTATTGAACTCATTATACTGAATTGTAAGGGAGGGGAGCAACTGACAGGTTCTGTTCATTGGCAGGTCAAGGTCCTTGATGTGACCAAATTGGCCAAAGATTTCGTAGAGATGCTCTTCGTTAACATTCTTCGACAATCTCTCCACCACAATCTAGTTGTAACTGGTTAGTTAAGCTGCCCTACCACTGACCTCTGAAAAGGGCCATTAGCTGCGGAAACACCAACCTTGGTAGCTCTCTTGGGAGGACCTTCGCTGGGTGATCGGCTATCTCTACCACGCTCACGGCTTCTGTCACGACTGCCGCTCCTGTTTCGGCCATTGCGACGAGGCGGAGTGATTGATCGCGACCTGGATCGAGAACGCGACGGAGAGCGCGAATCGTGGCGACGACGGCGATGGGTTGGAGGCGGCGAGCGCGAGCCGTTGGAATTGGATCGAGGAGGCGTGCGCGATGAAGCCCGGCGACGACTTCGGGATGGAGATCGTGACGCCATTTTTGATGCTGAAATGGCGGATCTTTGGTGTGTTGAGACGTTTCAACAGGGATGTTTGAGCTTTGTGACGGCCCGCCAGAGCTCATCGCCGTTTCTGGAGCATTTGGGGGAGTGAAATGCGTGGTCACGTGATGGGCTCTCAGGTATCTGCAGCTGCTGCACGGAAGGAGTCGAAAGAGCTGCAAGAGGCTCGTTTCTCCCCTCTTGCATATTACTTTCTAGATACATCTTCCGAGGTGAGTTTAAATGCCTCTCTATGAGTTGTATTTGATGTGATTTTTTATTGGCCGAAGTTGACGCTGATTGTTCCTCAAAACCGACCAAACATCCAACTTTGGTTTTCTCCGGTTCTGCCACTCTAGGCCTCAAGTGACTTATACCTCACCAACGCAGGCCACCTTGCACGGCACACAACCAAATATGTTGAAAAGCACCACTTGGCATGTTGGACTTCGAACACTTTCTTGCTTTGCTTTTCAATCATATTTCGCACACATCATCAATCACTTGAACGGTATGAACGAGCTCATCAAGCGCAACTACTTTTGTAAGTGGCCTACACATATTAAAATATTCAATATATATTTCAACAACTCTCTACTCTACACGAGTCAAGCGAACCCAACATCCGTTAACCATCGATATAGTTGAGCCTATTTGATGCAGCATTGGCTTATCATCTCCAGGCTGGACGTCGTCAAATGTCTGGAGCACTCTTGTGATCAGGTACAGCATCTGGGTCAGAGCAAACTGCTGGCCAATACAGATTCGAGGGCCTCCGCTGAACGGAATATATTCCCACCTAAGATGATGTCAGTATCATTATTCTCAGTCACTAGTGGCAGCTCCATCGAAAGAAGTGCTTACCCTGGCCGATGTGTTTCCCATCTCTCGGGCCGAAATTCGTCAGCGTCATCACCCCAGTAGTCTTTTCTACGATGCAAGCTGTAGGTTGTGAACCGACAGTCGGTGCCTTTAGGAACGAAGAGAGGGCTCTGGCCATCAGGCCCACCGCCCTTGGGCAGGACTGTATCTCTTTCAGCAGTGCGCATGTTGCTTGCTACAGCAGCATACAGCCGTAAAGCTGCAAAAGGTTGCGTAAGTCTCTCACATCAAGCTTGAAGAGGGGAAAGGGGATACTAACTTTCTTTCAGCACCATGTTGAGATATTTGAGGTTTTTCAACTCCTCCCAAGTGGGCTTGCGGCCTTCCAGCTCGGCAATTTCCTCTCTCAGCTTCTTTAGCACATCTGGTCGTCGAGCCAAGACCCAAAAGAGCGAGGACATGGTGCTAGCACTCGTGTCGCGGCCGCCCAGAATCAGCGAAAGCAATTGATCTCGCACCTCACGGTGAGAAGCTCCCGATTTGATGATTTCGTTCATGAAGATGTAGGGCCTCTCCATCTTCTCTTGAGCGAGCGCCTGGGATACGTGGTGGTCGACAAACTGCTGGGTGATCTTGACATATTCATCGAATTTCTTATCTGGCTTCAATAACGCCAACCATCCCAAACGGGCGCGGTTCGTTGAAGTAGTGAGGAGGTAATCAAACGCCGCCATGAATTCCAGAGACTCTTTTGTGGGGGACGTCAAAATCGAGGTTGAGTATCCGAACCTTGCAAGCAGTCAGTATTACTTCACTGCGATGATGTGCTTCTTGCTTACATGAAATCAGTTGATACATCCATGGTGAAATGGTATAACAGCTTGTCCATATCAAACTTGGACCCATCCCGTGGAAGTCTTGCCAAGAAGTTCTCAACGTGTCTATCGGTGCACTCTAGATCGGCAATCTGATTCCGCACGAAGCTCGGGCGAATCATGGCGCGTGTATGCTGCCATTCGGGTCCGTTGACGGCGAAGATGGAATAGGGGCCAAGTGTTAAGATGCTCACTTGTTGTCGCAGCGATTTCATCGGCCAGTCCTCGAATCTCGTCGACAGCAAGGTTTTGAAGTTCTCTGGCTCCGAGGTAATAAGCATCCACTGACCCGTGGAGCTGAACCAATACGTTCCGTTATAGGTGTTGAGAAGCTTATCCCATAGCTCCAGCAGTTTATACTCCTTGAGCGCTTTGACTGAAATGCGGAGAATGTCCAGCCCTAAGATGGGATCCCGGTGAGGATATACACTGGCCAGCTTGCATCCATTGACGCGCGTGCCCCGAAGATAGTGGTGATTCCTGCGGAGAAGAGCGAAGACTGGTACTAGGGCAATGGCGACGCCAAGGGAGGCGTAGGAGGCGAATGGCGTGAGGTGCTCATTCGCGGCGACCAGGACGATGCGCTCAAGGACCGACCAGGCGATGTAAGTGCCAGCGAGAGCAGCACCTACAAACGCCGCGATCTCACTCACGATGAGTGACATGGCAGTGTTTTTGCTCTGTTGCGAGCTTGTACAACCGCTGACTAAAGAATGCGCCTGTCTAGTAATCGCACACGGGCTGGCATCTACAGCCGTTCTCACGACATGCGGATGGGTTTTCGCATATGAACCGAGAGGCCAGGGAGGACCCAGCAATATATACGAGTGTGAACACCTATATGAGCATGAGCATTGCGCTTATCCTCCGCTTTTAAATCCATAGCTTCTCCTTTCGTCACCTGTTCACATAAACCTCCGCATAAGGTATGAGAGATTGACCAAGAACGGTTCGGTTCGATACGTCAGATGTCTATTACAATAGCCAATTACAGCAAATGGCGGCTTTCTCCCCGCCACTAAGCAAGGCTAGGTTGTGAGAGTTATACAACCAACTACCACCCAAACACAAATGCCCGACCCCAGCAGGGAGCACCGTGCAATGTCGCATTGATTAAATACTCATTGCATTTTTTTTTTTTGGTATTACGTTACCATCAAAAAAGAAAGCCAGAGAAAAAAAGGAGAAGGAAAACAATCACTACAGGTACGGAATAAACGAGAACGAAGCGTGTGGTGCACCATACGGTTCACCATCACGGAACTAGGCAGACTTGGCAAGAGTAAGACGAATATGACATGTTGCGTTTTTCTCGTTTCTTTTCACCCTTTGCATTGCTTTTCTGATGCCCTAACGTGTTTTAGAGTAATATTTTACGCCCGTCTCAATGCAAGGAAATGAAGCTTAAGTCGATGGGCTTTGGTCGGGTTTCAGCTCTCCCTACATGTTCGCGACAAGCCTGAGTGAGCTGGCGAAGTTAAAAAGCGCCGTAGGATTCAGACAGCCCTTGCCTAGGCCATGTTGGACAAGCTCTGGCAGCTTCACATGCAAATTGGCCATCCAATGACTGGGGTGACATTACAATAGATTTCATGTTTGAAAAGCTGCCAGTTTCGGCACAAGGTCTGCAGCCTCGGCTGCCCCGCCTTTATGGCCGCAAATTATGCTACCCCATTCATTATGCGCTCTTGAGACATCCATTTATATGTCCATCCAGGGCCCGAGCCCGCGGACGCCGCGCTAGGAGACGATCAACTCGAGGGTCATGTCGTGTTAAGGCCGATGCGGAGAGGAAATCCGCATCGGCTGTATTAATTCCTAGTGCTACGACGTGGATCTTGCTTTCATTCTCGCAAGGGTTGATTCGCGTAATGAGTTCAGTGGCCCTACCAAACGTCTTCATTTAGCATATAGGCCTACGGAGACATTGGAGATTTATCGGCCGTTGCTTTCGGATCCGGAGCTGGTAAAGGGCCCGGAGACGTTACATCAGTGAGATAACTGTACCTGTCTATGTACCAATCACCGTGCGGTGTTTGTTCACGATAGAGAACAATACGGCACCTAGAAGATGAAGGGAAAGGTTCAAGATGTCATAATTTGTTACAAACTCATACCAAGATAATTAAAAACATATTGATCTTGGTCGATATCATCAAAAGCATCTGTTGAAGCAACTTCAAACCCGCCACAGTCGTCCTCTACCTTGGCCCAAATACATAGATCATTTCCTGTCTAAGCAAACATCCAACCCAAAGACTCCCGAGAGCCGATATAAAACTAACCAACTTTGTTAATACCTTGAAGTAAAAAGTGTAATGCGCAGACAAAAGTAGTAGACACTTACAGCTCCTCTCTTTATACGCCTTGGTCAGGTCATTTCGAACCTCATTCATCGTCGGATACGCATCTTCCTCAGGATGCCATTTCTTGATCGAAACTATATTCTCCAGAAGCTGAATGCCATTTTCCAGTTTCCCAGCATCCATGTAAGCGCACGCGAGCTCATACTGCGTCTTCATGCGCAGCGGATGGTTCTGTTCAAGGCACTGTCTTTCCACCGCGAGAAGTTCCTCCAATGTAGATATCCCCTTCTTTTCGTTGCCGGTTTCAAGATATGCCAGCCCGAGATAGTGTTCTGATGTGAGTCGCGAGATGTCGTTTGGTTCGAGGTGACTTCTTCGTATGACGCATGCTGATGTTAGTGCTTCCACGGCTTCTTTCGCTTTGCCTTGCATTAAGTACGCGGATCCTAGTTTTGCTAGAGTCATGGCTAGGGAAATGCTGCGTCCCTGCGTCAAGGTTTCAACTCGGACGACTTCTTCAAGGAGGGCGACTGCGTCGTCTAGTCTCCTGAGAGATAAGTAACAGCTTCCGAGCTCATACTGAGAGGCTAATCTGTTGGGGTGGCCTTCGTCGAGGCTGCTGCGTATCTCGACGGCTTCTTCTAGAACTACTACCGCCTCGGCGACTCGACCGCTCTTTGTGTATGCTATACCAAGCTGATGCAGCGCGGCGACTCGGCTGGGCAGAGCCCTTGTTGCGTCAGATATATCCCTGGGATATGCCATTTCCTCAAGAATAAGAATGCTATTGTCCACCTGATTATTCTGAAGATATACGCAAGCAAGCTGATACCGCATATCAATCCGGGTTGGATGATCTTCCCGTAGCGTTTCTTCGGCCACTTTAGTAGCGTTCTCAAAGACTCTTGCTGCTTCATCAACTTGGCCCGCTTTGAGATATGCTGCACCAAGATGATGCTGCGATGATAGCTTATCAGGATGGCTTTCACCAACCCTTTGCTTCTCCAACTCATCCACTTGTGTCAATATTTCTACCGCTTTTGTAGTTTGGCCATTGTTAAGATATGCGGATCCCAAGAGACGCCGTGCTTTCAATTGATCAGGATGACTCTCACTCAATCTTGACGATTGTATCGAAACGACCTCTTCACAAATCTCGATGCCTTTGTCGACCTGACCATCACTAAGGTAGGCCCTGGCAAGTGTGTGAAGCGAATCAAGTCTCTCGGGGTGCTCTTTATGGAAAAGTTGTTCCTTGTCTTTGACAGTTTTATCCAACGTCTTGATTGCGGCTTTGACTTGGCCATCGGCAAGATAAGCCCTGCCCAACTCATGCTGCGACAAGAGCCGGTTGACGGGAAGTTCATAAGGATGTGGGCTCTGTACCAGTTCTTCGAAAATCTGGATTGCCTTTTGGACCTCGCCGTTGCTGAGATAAGCAGTCCCGAGCTTTTGCTGCAAAGCCAACAGGTTTGGGTGGCTCTTATCGGAGTTTATCTGGAGGTCAATGGTGTTTTGTAAAAGAGCCTTCGCCTTCTCCCATTGACCATCCAGTGAGTAAAGCGATGATAAGTCAGCCTGTACTTTGATCATGATAGGATGTTCGCTGGTTAAAGAACTATCCTCAAGTCTCCCAAGTTCCTCTAGCAGTGCAATGGCATCCGTAATCTGGCCATTCGCGTGATAGGCCGCGGCAAGCTCGCACTGGATAGCTATGCGATGAGGGTGATTTTGGCGATATTTCGATAGCTTCAATGCTGTCTTTAGGGATGCGATGGCCTTTTGAGGCTCGCCGTTCTGTCGGTAAGCCGTGCCAAGGTGGTTCTCTATGGTTAGGCGCGATGAATGCCCTGATTCCAGCAGCCTATTTTGCGTATTCTTTACGTTTTCCAGGATCTCAATTGCTTCTCTCGATTTTCCATTCTCAATGTGAGCTTTGGCCAGCCCAATCTGAGGGCCGAGTCGATAAGGATGGAGATCGGAGAAGTTCGTAGCTTGTACTTCATCGAGCTCCTTGAATATCGCAACTGCTTCATCAATTTGGCAGTTGGACAGGTAGCATGCCGCAAGCTTGTACTTTGAGCCGAATAGGATGGGATCGCCTTTCTCGCTACTAGTCTCTTCGATGGACACAACCTCTGTGAGTAGCGGTATGGCTTCTTTGGTTCGCCCGCTTGATTCATAAGCTTCGCCGAGCACATGTAGCATAGTTAGTCTATCAGGGTCATCTTTGTTTAGACTCATGTGCAACTCGTGAACTTGACGGATGTTTTCAAGAATGGTTATCGCCTCTTTCCACTGGCCGTTGACGTTGTAAGCTCGTGCAAGTTCCAGATCCGTTCCGAGACGGTTTTTGCCATGCTCATGAAGATTTGACTGCTGAACTTTTCGAACTTGCTGGATTGTATTTATACACTGTTCAATTTCTCCCAGATCGAATTGGTTGTGCGAGAGCACATAAAATATGGGAAGTAGGTCGCTCCTTGGGTTCTCCAGAGTGGCGTCGAAATATCGTAGCATTTGCTCAAGAAGGGCCGATACTTCAGCATCATATCTCATGTCTTGAAGAGATATGCTGATCTGTAAAAGCACTTGAAGTATCTTTGTGGAAGTCTGTTTGTTAATAGCCAAAGAGGGTGCTGCAGTTAAAGTCCTAATGTGAGGCCCGAGCCTCTCGAAATGGGAGTGCCATTTTGGTTGAGAGAACTGAGTAAGCGCAATTATACAAGCAGACGACTGAATACTTGAACGTCGATGGGTTTCATCTTGGCGAATAGCTACCCAGCTATGAATGAGTGGGTGCAATGAGACCGTTGCATCGCTTCCTGCGGTTGATCTCTTGATGAGAGCTAAAGAAACGAGTTCATTGAGAGCCTGGTCAAACCGAACCTCATCCCACTTGTCTCTCTGGGCATCAATCCACGCGGGAAGTCGTGCGACATGCCACTGTGAAAGATTGCCGAGTTTTTCGTCGTCTTCTGGGATACTCTGGGCTTTTCTGGCCCCTCGCCATGCATCCTGGAAAAAGCCCAGAGGAATGTCATCATAATGAAGGGTTGAAAGAACTCCCAAAAGTTGTAAAGCCTCATGCGCAGATTGCTTGTTCGAAGACTTTAACGCCTGAGCCGAGATTTCGAAAGTCGTCCAGACGTTGCGGTATCTTGACTGTGCCTGAGAAGGGATAAATTTGAGCAGCTTGTCTCCCTGTTCCCGGAAGTCGATCAAATATTGTTCCATGGACATACTCATTGAAGAGATGTAAGCCCCTGCTTGTAATATGGCAAGTGTATGGAATCCCATCTCTTCGACGATAGCTTCTGCAGGTGCCACAGACTCGGCACGCAATGGCTCGGGGACAGACATTGAATTCAGGAGCAGCTCGATACAATGCTCCTTGCTGAGGTTTCCAAGTTCTATGTGTCCAAGTGTCTTGTAAACAGCGCATTCTGGAAGCCGAGATGACATCAAAACGGTTCCTCTCTCCCCAGAGGGAATGTAGTCTGCATAATTGATTGAGCTATCATCGGCATTGTCCAAGATCAGAAGCCAAGGCTCATCTGCAGGCCAATTCGAAAGAAGATAGCGTACGTCGTCAACATCAGTGCTTTCAGTTCTAAGAGCGTGAGCAATCATGGCAAACCCTCTAGCAGCTGTGGCCGCAGTGGCTACATCCACCCAAAACACGCCCCAGAATCTAAAGACAGGTTATTAGAAAGAGATGTGAATGATTCAAGGACAGACACGTACTGATTTCGAAGTATACTAGCAACGTTCAAGCACACTTCGCTTTTACCCTGACCCCCCATGCCCGTGATGACGAACATTTTGTCTAAAGTTTTAGAGTCGTTGAGCCTGGGATCTATGGCGTCGACGATAGTTTGGACTATTTCATCTCTTCCAGTAAATAAAGCGCTTGGACGCTGTTTCACCGTCCAGTGGACGTTCATGGCTGACATTGAATTAGAACCGCTTCTCTTTCAACAAACCATTGTGGAATGATGTAAAACATACGACCTGGTTCCATTGCTCTTTGTAATTCCAAAGCTCTTTCAAGATCCGAGACAATCATCTCCATCACCGGCTCGCAACTCTCTGCTGTTGGAAACTTGCAGATTTTGCTGTGGTTGGCTTTGAGTGCTACCTTTCTCTCTCGGTCGTCTGATATATTGAGAACTGCAGACTCTTTTTCGACAATCTGTAGAGAGAAGAAGCAAAGCGGGGGAAATGGTCAGTGCTAAAAGTTATTGAAAGAAGCAAGTTAAGAGATATATGTATACGTACCAGTCCAAATCTACCGTAATTCTCCGTCTCATAAAAACTGATAACCAGACAGTTGGCAGGTAGATGACGCGCCTGTTCAAACCGTCGTATCACGTCACGAGAGCCCGCCTTCAACCCGTCCAATAAGTCATTACTCGGTGTTCCCAATCCCGTCCTAACAATCTTGGCAGCAATGTCTCCGATGCCACTGTAATTTCCGCCTAGATGAGGTGTTGCGAAGAAGACGAGGAGCCTTGTAGACTTGACGATGGATCCATAGGCTGGATCAAGAGTTCCTTCAACCAGTGCCTTCAGCCCCAGACGTTTATTTGTAAGTACTGCACGGAATCACAGGTATGGAAGTCTTTGATCAAACGAAGCCAAAACAAAACGCATTGATCAACTGCGTATACTTACAGACTTGACAACTATGCCGCCTAGACTATGGCAAAGAAACACGATTGGCCTGAGAGGCGAGTCCTGGAATGCATTAGAGCTTGGACACAGTTTGCCTCCCCGCAGATCTCGGATAATGAGTACCTTTCTTTTGTCTTTTAGACAGCTCAACAGCATCCGTGCGTGCTCATCCAGGCGCATGGCTGCTGCCGCTTTGGCCGGACTGGAATTATACGCAAACAACATGACCCGGCACGGTCTCCCGATCCTCTGGGGGAGGAAATCCCGGATCCAGACTGATCCCTGGGAGTGCCATGTGGCCCGCGCATGGTTCGGGTTGCCCTTGAAGTTGAGGCCATGAACAGCTACAACACTAGAAGTCGTAAGAGGGGAGTTCTTCTCAAGAGGGGGTTTTACTTCGTTCTTCTTACTCAATTTCCGGCTCGAGGGATTGAAGGCCACCACTTGTATCCGAGCCGCCGTAAATTGTGTGCAATCCAGGCTCATACATTCCGAATAGCGCAAATATATCTCCACCATAGACTTATTCCTGAGGCGACTTGTATTCGCAGGCAGCGCTCACCTTGTCGTCGCAATCCTATCCATCTCAAGAATGCCGCAACGAATAAACTGAGCACCGAAACACAACCAACAACTTGCAAAAAACAAACTCCCTCCTCAATTCCCAGATGTTTTTCCCATCGCGCAAAAAGCCCAACCGCGCAGCTGATCCTTTTCGCTGTTGGTCGCCAAATGCGCATAGCCGCCCTGCGCTGGGGCTGAGCGGATGATGAACAGGGGTCCAAGCAAAATGATTTGATGAAGGCTGTCTTGCGTAGGAGCAGCGTCCATAACGTGCATGTACCCCGTACTCGACGAATGTATGAGGAATACATGTATTTTTAGAGTAAATGCGAGTATATTCTGTTGGCAGGATTGGAAACAAGGGCGATACATGAAACAAATGCTTTTACTAGACCGCTGAACATACGCAATCCCAGGCTGATCCTGTGTTCGTATGTCAACTTTAGATATAGTAAGTAGCCAAAAGTCTGCGACCACCCCTATTAGCTCCACCAAAACTCATACATTTCAAAAAATCATGATTAAATCCACATAAATAACACGTAATTGAAAATCTGCACGCACCTAGGAAAATGGTAAATATTTATTTCTTCAAGAGCTTGAGTCAATTTAAGGTTATCTCTTGGGGGCTGGAGGGGGGTAGAAGTTCAGCAAAATGTCCCCCATACAAATTTTGCGGAGGTTTCGATTTTTAGGTGGTCGCAGACTTTTGTTATCAATTTGATCCAAGCAAATAACAGCATTGTGCATAAAGAAAACTAGAGTGTAAAGATGCTATCATCTGGGCGTCAAGTACTCAGTGCTGTGAAGAAAACATCAATACCTCGGGGATCACACATCGGCGAGAGATGTACAAGAGACCAGCGGAGTAGTTTGATCAAAATCACAATATATAGCACATTATAAAAAACAGAAAAGATGTACTCGTAAATACACTATCGGTGTGAACCAGTCGTTCTGGTTCTAGCCCAGTCCCCCCTCTGATTCTTAGATTCGATACCCTGAGATCCGATCAACTCCGTAAAGGAATATTTTAGTCCTCTCTGCCTTCCGCCCTTGCGACATTTATATTTCAGGGATGCTTGAGGCATTCTTCTTCCCCCAAGGGTTGGTGCCCGTCGCAGAAGCAAATCCTCATCGTTGCCACTTGGCCCGAAACTTGATGTCAGGGGGTAGATTAAGCCTGACCCTGAGAGTCCCTCAACGCCTGATTGGCCGTTTGAGCCGCCCGACGCAGTCGAGCCTCAAGGTTGGAATCACCCAGCATAGCGCGTCCATTAGAAACAAAGTCATCATAGACGGGAGCCAGGGCTTCGGATCGAAGATCACAGCCATAATAGAACAAGACGCTGCCATTGTGGTGAAAGCTCCCATCGGACTTCTCAAAGAACCAGGTCAAGTTCTCATCATGCTCATTGACAGTCCAGACAAGGCTGGGGTGGTCCTTCTTGATGGCGGTGAAAACGTTCTCAGCCACATTGGTCAGCCAGCCTGACTTGGTGATGGCCAAAGTAGCAAGTGTAGCTAACGGTCGGTTGTTGCCAGCAGGGATAACAATGGCAATGCACTGCAGCGCATCATCATAGTAGGCAGTGAAGGGGTTCTCCCTTAAGAGATCAATGAAGCGGTCAACAGTTGCCTCAGCGTCAAGGCCCTCTCGGTCACGAATCAGGGCTGCTTTAATCTTATCCAAGTCCTTGAAATCTGACACGGAGGTCGCTTTTTGAATCTTATCTCCTCGTTGGATCAAAGTGCCGGCGCCAGAGTCTGTGAAGAGTTCTTTTTGAAGGTCACTGGGATGGATGATGGCAACACTGGAGGTTCTGGGGAGGGTGTCGAGAAGCTCTTTGATCTCCTTGATCTTGAGGCGCGTACCATACCGGCACCAAGGCTGTGCCATGAGATGATCGTATTCCTCATCCAAGTTAATGTGGGAGATCTTGTCTCCTTCGCCGTTAAACAAGCCACCCTTCTCTGACAGGTACACAACCTTCAAAGGCTCCAGTGCACGGGCAAGCTCAGCCGCAGCAACGTCAGCGTTAACATTGAGCAGTTGGCCATCTTGAGACTCAGCCATGGACGTAAGAACTGGAATATATCCGGCCTCGATCGATTGCTCGATAGCCTCCTTGTTAACCTTTGTGATCTTTCCAACGTACTGCCACTTCTCCTTGTCCAGATAATCAGCCATGAAGACGCCACTGATGGACCTAGTGGAAACGCCTAGCTGGTCAAGTCTGTCCACCAGTCTGAGATTCTCTTCGAGGAAGAGCTTGCGTGCCACGCCCAGAGTCTTGGCGTCGGTTACACGGATGCCCTCCTCGAACTGAGGCTCGACGCCCGCATCCTCGAGCAAGCGGTTTAGCTGAGGACCAGCCCCATGTACCAGTACCGGGTATAAGTCCAAGCTGCTCAATAGTGCAATGGATTGGCATAGCTCGTCAAGATATTCAGTTCTCAGTTCTCTCCAGTTAGCCCAGCATCCGCCCCCTTCAACCTCAGTCACTTACAGAATAGCACCTCCGCATTTGATCACAGCAAATTTGGAATGGGAACTTGTGGATGTGAATAATTTAAGATATTGCTGGCTTTTTTCCAAAGTTAGTCAAATCTCTTCGGGCAGGCGTTATCCCATATCGTTGACGACCTACCCCTCTCGCTTGCTTCCAATGCTGCTCAAGGTCTGAGCAACAATCTCTCGAGTTCGATCCTTTGCAGGAAAAGAAGTCAGAGTCCTTGTCGCCGATAAGCCCCTACGACCGGCCAAACCCGGGCCTCGGATTCCGTTCGGAGCAGACGCAAGAGCCGCAGCCGCAGCCCGGGGAGCAGCCCGGGGAGCAGCCCGGGGCGCACCTCGTCGAGCTCCGGCCCGCAGGGCCACAGAGGTTGCAGAGAGCATGTTTCCCAAGAATATCTGACCCAATTGGCCCGGCGAGTTTGCAAGTTTGCAAGAGCAATGGTCAAAGGATCAGAAACTGAGGATGCGCGAGAGATAGATCAGATAAAAAGAGTCACCCAGATTAGTCTAGCAAATAATGCCAGCCGCGGTGGGGGGAGGGGCAGAAAAAAAAACCCGCCCCGAAACCGCTCACCAAATGCGGGCAGGCGGTGAGACTGCCCCAATCACACAGATGTTCAGCTGTTGGCAGCACATATGAATGTGTTGGTTGCATAGGTGGATTGTCCAGTCTAGCGAGAGAAGATGATACGCTACTGGTAAAAGGGCTGCAGAGGATTATCTAGGTACTAACTGACCAACGGTGCCGTCAGGTGGTACGTCAATATGTGGCGGTACTCACTTAAGCACATTGACATCAATCCTACCTCCAGAGTAATGTAAATGGTGTTGGTGCTGCATATCGTTACCCTTTAATGAACCTCGGTGGAGAAAGCACAGGTCGACAATAAAAGAATGACGTGACGTATAAAGAACGACCAGCTTGACTCGTACATGAGAGCATTGCCATTTGCTTAACCTCAAGTGCTGGTCACTGATATTGGTCCTCAAATCTTCAACAAGCAGCAGCACCAACAATTACTTATATAAATCACAAAAACCTCGTGAAAATTGTGTACGGTTCAGTAAATCACAGCAAATGCATCAGTGGACCGATTTATAATAACGTGACCAGACATCGACTCATTATAATTCCTATAATACCAGAGAGCACACATTATCTCCATTGGTCGGAATAAACGCCTGGCCTGCAAATCATACGCATAACCCAGCCTGAGAGAACTCAGAGCATCATCTCCCGTGAAAATAGTCCGAGGCGTGTCTTAGAAAAACTCCATCATTTACAGAACCAACATCCAATAACAATTCGTAACCCTTCATTTGATCCCGAGCTCATTTTTTCAAGCTTCGAAGAACGACGTCTGGTGTTCATCATTGACGTTACAAAACAAGGTACTCCAATAAAAGAAAGAGAGGCATCAACGTGTCGCAACAACTAGATTCTCTGGTCAGCAATTTTTACTTGGATGATCGAGGGCGCCCAGAAACGTACCAGAGGGAACGATAATAACGACTAGGAGGAGGATGATTCCGACAACAATACAGACTCGCATCTTCATGTCTTTCCACCACATTGCCTTGCGAACTCTGTTGGCACCACGACGGAAATCTTGAGCCGACTCAGCCAGGTTGTTGGTCTTGTCCTGCAGAGCATCGAGGTTCTGGCCACGCTGCGCGACTTTGTTCATGTTATCGTGCATCACCTTGACTGTCTCATCGATTTGCTAGAAGAAGAGAAACCACCGTTAGTGCCCGGATTTTCAAGCCATTGCGTTTCCAGAATCCCCTATCCATGGCCGTGCCGTATGCAGCACGTCTGCCATAAAATCCAAAGAGGTCAAGCTGATGCGCAGCCAAGTGGGACGAAGAGAACAAGAGAGCCGCATTTGCGCTGATCCTGTACTCTTTCCCATCCCATCCTCTGCCAAACACCATCCATTCAAATGAGGGTCTTTCGCCGGTAAATCCAACTTACTCGCTGCAGGTTGCCTGTCTTGGAGTTGTCCTCCCCGGGGGCACCGTTCTTGGGAACGTAGGGATCATATGGAGCGTCGGCCATTTTGACAGGATGTGGTATTCAATACAATAGACTCGGACGAGAAAAACGCAGGCGAAAAAGCGATCGGAGCTTTGCAGCGGATTCGAGCGACAACGATGGAGGTGGTTTTGCTGTTGGAGCGGCTTGGAGAAGACAGCGGTTCGTAATGGCGGGCAGGGAATTTGAGGAAGACAAGTTTACGTTTTGTCCGCAGAATAGCCCCTTCGACTAGGTACTAGGGAGCATACCTGTTGGAGGCGTTGCCCCCGGCTGACGACAGCGCGGAGTCTGCGGAACCAAGAGCCCCCAGCCTCACGGGTTACAGGTAGATAGCAGGTACTGTACAGGTACCGCCCGTCTCAGAGTCTGGCGGATTACGGAGGCCGACTGCTGTGATATGCCTACATGGGTGAAATATGCCTTCCGCTGACTACCTAGGTGGACAATAGGCGTAAGCCGATATCTCGCTGTGAATCTATAATACGCATCGCATCTAAGCCTTGGTTCTATTACGCAAGTTTGTCATTTCCCCAGCGATTTGTAATTCCCCTGGGAAGCCCGGAGAAGCCACCGGCGTCGCCATCCTGAGCCTCCGGGACAGGTTCAGACGAGAGATACGGAGCGGTACATGGTTGTCGCCTGTACCGCTACTTTGCCCCGCCACACTGCCTCGCCAGAGAATGTGGCTCCTCGCATCTTTCTCACTGGCACACGTGATTCTGCCGCCCTCGGTCAGAAACCGGTTCAGCGGCCAAGCGGCGTCATCGAGTGATGCTGAGCCAAGAGTTGACGATGGGAGTCAAGAGGAAGAAAGCGGTTTCTGCAGCACGTTGAAGAGCTTGGGCCGTCTAGAGGATGAGCTGCAGATGTTGTCGATTGCAGCGGTAGTTGCTACGAAGCCGAGCCCGCAGGACATGTGCACAGACCGTGACACAGTTGGCTCGCAGCCGAACAACACCACCACTGTCGCAGGCTGGTTTCATCGCAAGTGAACGGAAGC
This sequence comes from Trichoderma endophyticum, assembly GCA_035079535.1. NCBI lineage: Eukaryota > Fungi > Ascomycota > Sordariomycetes > Hypocreales > Hypocreaceae > Trichoderma > Trichoderma endophyticum. Next base: position 1,341,119 of record JAPMIQ010000003.1, read on the forward strand.
GCGAGTTGATGCATTCCTGTTAGAGAGAGCGCGGCTAGTCTGGAAATCTCCCCTTTACGCCATATCCTATTGTGCGTCTAAATAAAGCAGCAGTGAAAAGCCATCCAAAGTATTGAGCAGAATAGCGGTAGTATTTGGTTCCTGTGCGGAGTCAATGGCGGACAGCGGGCCGGGTTCAGCGACGCAAACAGCTCCGGCCGCACCCAATCCGGACAGTGTAGTCCAAACTCTATACAGTGTTTTACGAAGCCACTTCCATCTAACGTACAGTACCTGTGTAGCTACGAGAGACTGTGGATCAGCTTATCAGAGGGCGAGGTGCCAACATACAAGTAGCGAAATTCGTATCTTTCAGTGGCGGTTAAAGGCCGCTTGAACTCGAGGCTCTACAAGGTACCTGAGGGGCAGACTCGTAAGCGCTCGCAGCTAAACTGTGAAGGTTTTTGGTGGACTCCTCCAAATGCTTGAATCGTGACTAAAGGCACTGTATTTATAGGCATAAATACCTTAGATACCCACAGGGCTGGAGTCAACTCCATGGCCCCCCTTGTTGCCTCCCGTTTATACTCGTACTCTGTGCTCCCGTCGTGTAGTATATAAAAACGGTGAGTGACGACGACAAAGACAAATAAACCTCAAATCCTGGGTCGTACATACAGTAGGTTGAATGTACGAAGTAGCATTGCTTTGACCCCATAACGACATCGTATTCCAGTAGCCTCCACACTCCCTGGTCCAGCTACAGCTCTTTTTGCTTGCCAAGAAAGAAGATGGCTGCTGACTTGTGTAGTTGGGAAAAGGTCCGACGCCAACGTGACCGCTGAAAGGAGGGGGATTCACGGCTACAGCATCCGTATGGACAATACACTTCATTTTCAGTTCGTTTCGTAGAGTACACTTTATCTATCTCGAGATAGTGGTTTGGAGTTCTAGTATGTACTCGGCTGCTTATCCGTGCAGATCATGCACATGTCGAGCCCAGACACGCCACGACGCTGGGTCGCCCTATCGAAAATCGATGGTGGTACCGATAAGCGATCGCCCGCTGCCCATCTCATGTATGACGGCCGCGACAAAAAGAGAGACATGAAGAAACAAAACACGGGCGATGCTTGTGTTACGTCTATTAATCCCCAGTCCCCCGCTCCCTTTTCTTTTCCCTTTTTTTGGGGGGTCCATCGATTACTAGGCTGGATTGGATTGGTGCTTTTTTTTTGCCCTTTTTTCCCTCCCACCAACAAGCAGCTTACGAGTGCGTGCTAATTGGTGTGGTTGCCCATGCTTGGCTGAAGTGAATCACCACAACGGCCCAACCACCGCGCCCAGGGACCAGCCACGATTATACGAGCGCTGTAACGGGATGTTGGCTTAGAATCGTCAGGTAATAATCCTTCTATTCTTCTAGTAGGGCCGTCAGCACCTACACAAGCGACGAACCTTCCAGCGGCCCTTGGCGATGCTTCCCGTTCGGGCCACTTCCGCATCGAGCCAACCTCCAAGCAGCGTCTCTCTGCTGCCGCCAGAACAAGAACAGCGATACATAGCAGTGGCCTTGTCGACGCCACGATCTTTATCTTCCCCAGCAATTCGTCGCTGGATTCAAGTACGAGTAAGGTATACACACAAAAGCTCCGGATCTCAGCGGGGCCCCGATATCATTGCTCAGGCGCTGGCCCGCTTGCAGCTCTCGTATTTGGGACCCTGGCCACCATGCCAGGTTCCCGTTCTGGCTCAGCACCGAGCTAGGGCCATTCGCTTTGTGATAGTTCGATGCAGCAAAGTGGTGCAACCAAGGTTTTCCGTGGCGCTCTCCAGCTCCAGCTCGACAGACTCAATCGTTCGCTCCATGGCCCTCCCCCAAGGTAGCTTCCAGGTACCTGCTCATAGAGTCTACCGCGGGCGTGTACCCTCGGAATACTGCGCACCGTCGCTTGTATGTACAACATGTTGTTTGCCCCAAACCTCGTACCAGCCCAAGTACGTCAGGCAAGCGTCAATTGCGCTGCTCGAGCGATGCAAGCGCTTCCGGAGCCGAATGTCAGTTCCCCAGCCAGATCGCTTCTGGAGTTGAGAACAAAGAGTACATGCAGTAGCTCGTAGCTCGTATATCCACCGCTCTCACCTCGTCTTTCCCTTCTCCACAGCTGTGCCGCCTGTCTCTTCCAGTCTTCCTTTTTTTCTTTCTTCCCTTTATATCCCCATCCCATCCCTTGTCTCTCGCTCAAGTTCGCTCGCTTGCCGTGTTCGTGTGTTGTGTTGTGTCGTCGCCAATCTCTATTCGCTACGTTGGTGCCCAAGCTCTCGAGGCGACGTATAGATGGAGCAATAGCTATAGCGGGCTGCATTCCACCTGGGCCACGATACAGCCTCGATCGACGGACCTCTTGCTCGCCATCACCGACCCATGGGATCGTCTTTCGGTATCAGATTTTGAGCTGTTCTCTCTGGAATATCCTTCGCCGTCATAAATCATGTCATCGCTGCTTGGCCGTTTGGCCGTCGGGCTGTTGCTGGCGGCCGGCCAGCTCACCACAGCCTATGACTTAGACCCAGACTCGCCCGGTATGAGAATGCTGATCCTACCAGTTGTGGAATTGATGCAGCCACTAACTCGGGACTTGTAGATTCTGTCAAGTCGGTATCAAAGGACATGGCCGCGGATTTGGTGTCATTCTACAACGGCAATCAGCCAGGCAATACCCCTGGCCTTCTTCCCGATCCATACTATTGTATGTAATTTCCTGCGCTGTGTTGTAAGCGCATTATCTCGGTTCATCACTGATACGTGCTCTCAGGGTGGGAGGCTGGTGCCATGATGGGGACGCTGATCGACTACTGGTATTATACCGGTGACGATACATACAACGACCTAACCTCACAAGCGCTCCTCTTTCAAGTCGGCGAGACCAACGACTATATGCCGAGAAACCAAACTCGAACTGAGGGAAACGACGACCAAGGCTTTTGGGGCCTCTCCGTCATGTCGGCTGCCGAATACAAGTTTCCGGATCCGCCCGCTGATCAGCCACAATGGCTGGCACTCGCTCAAGCTGTCTTCAACACACAAGCCGCTCGATGGGACACAGAGCACTGTAATGGTGGCCTGCGCTGGCAAATCTTTACGTGGAACAATGGCTATGACTACAAGGTAGGTTGAGATTGAGATTGCTCTTTGTGGGGATATGTGCCAATCAGATCATACCTGAGACTAACGGTAAATAGAACTCAATTTCACAAGCATGCTTCTTCGCTCTCGGTGCGAGATTAGCTCTGTATACTGGCAACCAGAGCTACGCTGACTGGGCTGACAAGACGTGGGATTGGATGATTGCCACAAAGCTCATCAACACCAAGAACTGGGCCGTCTATGACGGCGCCGGCATTGAAACCAACTGCACTGTTCTTACGCCTTATCAATTCTCTTACAACGTCGGAGGCATGATTCTCGGCGCCGCTGCCATGTACAACATGACGGAGTCGCAGACATGGAAGACCCGCTTGGACAATCTCCTTGAGGGCAGTAAGGTGTTCTTCACAGGGCCCAACAACAACATCATGTCCGAAGTCGCTTGTGAATCAGTCAACACTTGCAACGTTGATGAGCATTCGTTTAAGGCTTACCTGACGCGCTGGCTAACAATGATGATTAAATGGGCGCCTCATACGTACGATGTCATCCATCCATACCTACGGGCATCTTCGGTCGCCGCAGCGAAGCAATGCAAGGGCGGCGCGAACAAGCGTATGTGTGGCCTCATCTGGTACGATGGCAAATACGATAATACGACTGGAGTCGGACAGCAGATGGCAGCCCTCGAGATCACCATGTCCAACTTGATTCTGAACAGCAGCTCTCCGGTGACTGCAGACACTGGAGGCACCAGTGTAGGAGATCCCGGTGGCGGCGGTGATGACATTGGTCGAAACCAGCCAAAGGGGCCAGACTATAAACCCATCACCGGCGCCGATAAGTTTGGTGCCGCTGTCCTAACACTGCTAGCTATTGCTACAGTGGTTGTGGCCATGGGTTTCATTTTTCTCGATGAGACATCGCCTCAAGGGCCTGTGGCTCAATTCAAAGGATTCTGGTCTTCCGCCTCCGCGGCCGTTGCCACTCTTGCTGCGGGTGGAGGATTTGCTGCAGCCGCCGCCGCCGGTAGAAGGAGAAGCGAAAAGGAAAAGGGAATCAGGATCAATGAAAAGTCAATCCTCAACAACGGCGAATCAGAGAGCAGCTCAAAGAATCCCTTCAGCGAACCGGTAATGGTGACCCCCGATTCGATCCGGCACAGTGTAGTAAGCCAACGACGGCTATCAAACATGCCCATAGGTTGGCCACATAATCCGTCGGTCAGGAATAGCGTTGTTGTGGCCGAGTCGTCTGCGGCGGCATCTTCTGAAGACCAGCGGCAGCGATAGGTGACTACAAGAGTGAGCTGCTGGCAGTTTGGGCTGCTGATGCTCTTCAAACCGGGCGTTTTCTTCTTCTTTCTGGGTTGCATACATATTGGCCCGGGAACTCTCTCTCCTTAATCTTTTCAGCGGTGAATTTGGGTGTTTAAAGGGATATTATCTGGGAACAATGGCGAAACTGGTTTGGTTTTTGGTTAACATGTCGGATGAATATATTATGAACCCGTGTTCAATGACATACACTACAAGGTATTTGAACTCGACGATGTGATGTACATATAGGAGGAAGGGCTGAGAAGGGTTTAGAGTACACGAACAATTTCACAGGAGTCTTGTGAGAAATTAGTGTTAATGACGAGACAATGCTGGCGGTCATCAAAATCTCATCGGCTTATAGAGTGACGTATGTAGACGACTGGACTTGCGTATTATTGAGCATCCTCGAGTTTGCCAAGCGGGTGTAATAGACGGGGAAAGAAGGCAAACGATTGGGCCACAAATCCGAATGATACCTATAGAGTGGCAGTGGTGAAGCTACTTTATGATAATGCTCATGAGTCTTCACCGTACCGTTTCAACCCACTTATTCATTTCACGGCTCCGGTTTTTTGACTCTTGGTTCATCATGAATTGCTGTGATAGATAAGGAGTGGCGTTAATGCCAAAGGTAAATTTCCCCGCGCGCAACCTCAGACATTGCGAGTACTTACGAAATACTATGCATGAAGCTGCCGAATTAGATTCTGTCAAATTAAAAAATGATTTAAACAAGTACTCAAAGTTGATGCTCTACAGGGCAAATCATAATACGTGTAACCAGTAATAGGGTAGGAATCAAACGGCTGCGGAAATAGCATGTGGGAGTACCAGGGAGCAGTACCCTGCAGACTGTTCCTAATTTGGCTTGACACCTGAGTGGGCCTGTGGATATTTCGGCCGATCTGGGAACCTCGTGTCTCTTTAATATCTTGAATTGCGTTTCTTCAAAGTGCATTTCCGCCACCCTCAGGGGCTTCTCTGAGGCCGCAACAACATGTCGGTCAATCTCCTCGACACAAGCACGGCAAAGGGGGATCGCGACAACTCGTCGCTGCTGTCCCCGATCGCATACGACGATGACGCGTCATCCATCAACAGCCGAGACCAAGATACGGATAGTGAGGACGATGCGCTGCAGCAGCGCGCCAGGAACAGCCGCGAGCTGCTGGCCCATGACCGCATCGTTTTGATGGAGGAGGAGGAGCTGGACCAGCTGGTGACGGACTCGAGGCGCAAGCAGGAGCTGGTGCGCCGCGGATCGGCTCTGGCGCTGCCGTTGCCGAATCCCTTTAGGAGTCTGGGGCGAAAGTCGAGTCTGGGGAGCATGTCGACTGCGGGCAGCTCGAACGAGAATATTGTGTCTGAAAAGAGGTTGGCGCAGAACCAGAAGCAGAAGAGGCGGGAAAGGAGGGAGACCAAGCGGAAGAGGATCATGGAGGAGGCTCAGCATGGCGAAGATGGCGAACTCATGTACGAGATGGAGGAGGGCGGCATGAAGGAAGGAAGCTCCACCGGCGACAGCAGCGAGAGCGACGAGTACGACCGTCGCAACCTTAATGCGTTTGCTCAGGCAAAGTCGCAGCGTGGACGGAGCTGGCGCCGCTGGCTGTTTATACACTCGCTGATCGCTATCGGATTCGCAATCCTGGTTCTGGCCGCCTGGAAGCTGTCAAAGGGCCGCAAGTCCAACTTCAAGATGCACCTCACCAGCAACGGCACCGCCTTGTTTGCGCCAACTACCATCATCATCAGCCTCGACGGGTTTCGTGCCGACTTCCTGCAGCGGGGACTGACGCCACGGCTCAACGCCTTTGTGAAGGAGGGCGTCTCCCCCAAGTGGATGCATCCATCGTTCCCCTCCGTCACCTTTCCCAATCACTATACGCTCGCCACCGGTCTATACCCCGAGGCCCATGGTATCGTGGGCAACACATTCTGGGATCCCGAGTTGAAGGCCGAGTTCCATTATACCGATCCTGCTCGGAGTTTGGACCCCAAGTGGTGGGGTGGCGAGCCGTTTTGGGTGACGGCTGAGAAGCAGGGCATTCGAAGTGCGATTCACATGTGGCCAGGCAGCGAAGCACACGTTCTGCACCTGGAGCCTACCTTTGTCGACAAGTACAATGGCAAGGAGAGTCTAGACAAGAAGGTTTCGCGGATTCTGGGTTGGCTGGACCTGCCAGGAAGAGAGAGCGGATCTGTCGAGGCTCAAGGCTTGCGACCACAGCTGATTGCTGCGTATGTTCCCAATGTTGATAGCGATGGTCACAAGTATGGACCAAACAGCACGGAGATTCGATCTACCATCGAAAGGGTGGATACCATGATGGACCAGCTCTTCAAGGGGCTCGATGCACGAAACCTGACACACATCGTCAATGTCATTGTTGTGTCTGACCATGGTATGGCCACGACAGATACAACTCGACTGCTGCAGCTGGAGGATCTCGTCGACACCTCCAAGATTGAGCACATTGACGGCTGGCCTCTATATGGGCTTCGACCCAAGAACCTCGATGACCTGCAAGGTCTGTACGACGGCCTGGCAGAAAAGGCCAAGTCAAACCCCAACTTTGAAGTCTACCTACGTGATGTGAACATGCCAGAGCGTTACCACTTCTCCCAAAACGACCGTATTGCTCCGCTCTGGATTGTTCCCAAGACAGGCTGGGCCATTGTCACCAAGGAGGAATTCGACGTTGAGAAGGCGAAGAAGGAGAAGCTCGTGTATCATCCTCGCGGCTTGCACGGATATGATCACGAGCACCCTCTCATGAGAGCCATTTTTATCGCTAGAGGCCCTGCATTTCCTCACCCGGCAAATAGCCAAGTTGATGTATTCCGTAAGTGATGCGTATTCTTGGGTGATCGTCTAACAACTACTAATGCTTTATTGTTAGAGAATATTGAGGTGTACAACTTGTTGTGCGACTCGTTGGGCTTGAAGCCTAAGCCTAACAATGGAACTTTACGGCTGCCTCTGAAGCCGATTGGTACTCACAAGGCTGAAGATGAGCCTGAAGTGCCCGTTGACCCCGTTCCATCTTATTCTGTTGCTTCGACCTCGACCTCGACTTCGACGACTTCTTCGCAGGCTGTAAAAACTCAGGATATTCAACGTCCTTCAGTGCCCCCTGAGCCAACCTCTTCTTCTTCTTCTGCTCTGTCGTCATCATCCTCTGCATCTCTATCGTCGACTACCTCGACATCTGTAAAGTCTAGCACTACTACAAGCGAGGCAGCAGTGACCCCGACGGAGAAGCCCAACGACGACAGTAAGGGAGATGAAGACGAAGGAGGCTCTGGTGGGCTAAAGGGTATCTGGGACTGGTTGTCGAAAGAAATAGACAAAGTCTGGCACAAGGTTACCGGCGAGTCGAGCTGAGTTTTATTTGTTTTATTCTACCACAGCATTCCACCACGGCACAGCGTTTGAGTTATTGGAAGAAGCAGATTGTTCATAGAGGCGTTTTGGGTTGATCTATGGGTATACTTGGACCACAGGGTTTTTCTTTATATTTCTCAGGAGAGGCATTGTGATTAATTTTTTGTTCCCCTCGCGATATATTCGACTTTCTTGCGATCTGGTATCGCTTGAGGACAATTCGTGGCTGAGATATATGGGTTCTTTTTAATATATACTCTGCCTAAGATGGCGGCTAGAGAGTAATGCACTCCATCGAGTTCGATAGGAATCTTCTCCATATTTAATGAGATATTTTTTGTAATATTTGCTCATTTCAAAGATTAAAAATGAAACTTTGAGGCTGACGTTTATCCTCACTTCGTAACACCGAAATATTGAAGTTGCGTGTACTCAACCCCTCAATATGGGAGACGTCGCTCTTGAGATGCTGTACTAATACATGTTAATGACTGACTCGAGCAAACAAAAAGATGTCACTCAAGTGGCGGCTAACCCCACATTTCCGTTTGTGGAAACGTCCAACTGTACTTGCCGCCTAGAAATTTTAAGCCAGCGAGGCAAGACCGTTAATAATTCAACGGCTTTTGATAGAGAAAGTACGCGACGCGACTTCTGTAATCTAATCTGTACTTTCACATTTCATCATTTCAATACTTTACGCCAAACTTACAACAGCATATCAACACGTATTCTCTAGACTCGCCTCATTTTTCTTTTTCTTCTTTATATATAATTCTGTCGTCCTGACTCTCCGGCTTGGTCTCATCCTCCCATCCCTTCTAAGCCGGAATTCGACTGACTGTCTCTACCGAGTAATAATTGGTGTAACATCGTCCGTGTGAGGCGGGCATACAACCATTGGCCGGATACAATCGAGAACCATCTCTGCCTAAATCTGCCCGGTTACCTGAGGAGGCAGCAGAGACAAGCTTGGCTCTTTGCACAGCCCGGTGCCTGTAAAGTGTTTCGGTGTCGTCTTCTGCCAATAGAACAAGGACAGCGCATAGAAAGAGGCCACCCCCCTCACCCTCCAAATCCAAATGAATCGCCAGGCACTCGAGGAGGAGCTGACGGTTCAGGAGGTGATTCTCGACTCGCTGCGGGATGAGGCCGGGGAGGATGCGGAGGTGCAGCGGGACGAGGCGAGGAGGGAGATTGTGAGGCTCAAGCGGATGCTGAGGACGCTGTCCATGACCAAGACTGCTGCCGGTGGTGAAGCCGGCCAAGATACGAGTACGAGAGCCTGTCATGATGCCGTGAGCCGTTTGTGCAAATGCTGATTCGGTGCAATTTTTTTTTCTTATAGTAATAGGTGGTCCTAGAGTCGCACATGCCCAAAGCCAGGCCTCACAGGCTCCAGCGTCGTCACCACAAAGTGAGTACGTGCGCTTTTTCACCATTGAATTGGATGGGCGAGTTTTTGGTTATCCTTATCTGCTGCCCGGTATCTCTTTGCTTGGTTTGGGATTTTTGGGCTCCTTCTTCCTCACTTTTCACTTTCACCCCAACTTCATCATCACTTTCTCCTTGCATCATTCGGGCAAGGCATACGGCACCAAGAAAAAAGCCTGAAGAAAAGAGCATCGAATTCACGGTGCCAACGCCTCCCTTTTCACTTTTTGCCAGGCGCTTGTGCACACACTCTCTTTCTCTTCTCTCTCCCTTGCATCACTTCAGTTTTATTTTTCACTTTTCGCCTCCCACTGCATTCACGCCACTTCACTAGCCCGATTCTATCGACAAGTGAAATCTCCCCCCTTAATCCCACGGTCTCCGTTATTCTGTACCGGCAAGGTCTCAGTCACTCGGGAGTTGCCCGTTTCATCAGACCCTCCTTGGCTCCTGTTGCCAGCTCTCTGTGTGACGTATAAGGTGCCCGCTTGTGCGCTTCTCCTTGGATGCCTTGGGCGCTTCTCGAGGCGTTATTTCCCCTTCGGGCTCACTATTATCCTCCGTCTGGGAGTCATTAAACTATTTAATACTGACTTCTTTCTCGTCAGGAAATTCAGATCACAGTCGAACAGCGACGCCGGCCCCTGTTGGAGCCTCAAGATCGCATCGTTCCTCAGCCGTCATGGATACCCCGAGACAGGCTCTCCCTGTTGTCGAGAATGGAGAGAGCCCCTCGCTGGTAATGCTGAATCGAAAGCGGAATTATGATGCGACTCATCTGAGTGCTGGACGTGAGTCGAGTAAGTCTCGACGGACTACGCCATCGCCGTTTGGTGGCTTTTCAAGGGCATATGACCCTCCTTCATCAGACGGCGAAGTCGAGATTATCGATTTGACTGGGTATGTACCATTTAACTATCTATATGCATTTCCATCCGTACTTGATTGCTACTACTTCTCTGTAGCCTGGCACTGACGCAAAAGGCAGGGCTGATGTCGATGCCGACTCGACGCGGATCGCAGAGCAGTATAGGCAAGCTGAGCGGCACCGGCAAGAAAAGGAAGATAGGGAGATGGCCTTGCGTCTCTCAAGCCAAGACTCGCAGTCTTCGGCCCGGAGTGCTTCTGGACCTTCTCGAAGCTCGGGCTCCCACCAGCCCTCCGCCTTTTCTAGGCTTATGGCGACGCAACGCTCCAATGCCCCTGAGGCTCCTATAGAAATCGCTTCCGACGACGAACTTGAGGTCATTATCCCTAGTGGTGGACCTCATGATGGAGCAGTAGCCTGGGGTTCGCTCTTGGCCGCACCTACGGCGAACCCGTCTTTTGGGCATAACCAGTTCTCAGGTCTTTTAGAGCCGCAACAACTCCAGGGGCATAGTAACCCCCCTACTCCCGTTGGTAATGGCTTTGAACTCCCGTCTTTCAGAGCTGTGAGCCAGTCATTCCCAGGCACCCCCTTTGCTGGAAACAATCAGATACCGTTTGGGCATATGCCGATGCCTGGAGCATATCCCGGACCTCCTCTGAGGCCTAACCTGCCTATGGGGCCGGTTCTTGCAAGCCAGAGTCGAACGCCCTTGTCGGATATCATCAACAGAACCAGCATGTTTGACTATGCCAACGGTCTCGATAATAATGGAGACCCTCTTTCTGGACAGCTAATGGATTATCTCAACGACACATTCCATGATCCTAGAGTAACGGAACAGGAGTTGGATGATTTGTTGCAAAATATCCGTCCCGACATGGAGATTCCAGAGGGCAAGCGGGATGGAACCCCAGAAGGCCTTAAGCATGCTCTTTACCCTCATCAAACGCTGGCCCTGACATGGATGAAGAAGATGGAGACGGGGACTAACAAAGGTGGTATTCTGGCCGACGATATGGGTCTTGGAAAAACTATATCAACGTTAGCTCTCATGCTATCACGTCCAGCCCAATCTCGCCCCAAAGTGAGTCTCAACCAACGTAGCATGTTCCCACCTTTTGCATTACTTGAGCTGACCATTGCCTCAGACAAATTTAATCATTGGCCCACTGGCCTTGATTCGACAGTGGGAAGAGGAGATTTATAAGAAAACAAAACCCTCACATCGATTGTCTGTGTTTGTATACCACAACAAAAAGGCAACGGCCGACGATTTACTCAAGTATGATGTCGTCCTGACTACTTATGGCACGATAGCCCAGGAGCTGAAGCGCCTTGATAAGTTTATGGAGGACAATGCAGGCCGCAACATTGACTTTACCGATAGAACCAACTCAGCAAAATTTCCGCTTCTGAACCCGAGGAAGTCCAAATTCCACCGGGTTATTCTTGACGAGGCACAGTGCATCAAAAACCACAATACCAAGACCGCCAAAGCCTGCCACAAGCTCAATGCTACCCATAGATGGTGCCTCACCGGAACTCCCATGATGAATGGCGTCCTTGAGCTTTATTCCTTGCTCTGTTTCCTTCGGATAAAGCCATATTGTATCTGGGAACAATTTCGCAGGGTAAGACAGCCCCAACTACCACCTCTTCATTCCTCAACCCCCTTGATCCTTTCTTGAAAATCTTGGCATTTAACTAAACTGAATCATTTTGCAGAGTTTTGGTGTACTCTTTGGCCGAAATGGCGATCCGAAAAATGTTGCCATGAATAGACTCCGTGCCCTCCTTAAAGCAATCATGCTTCGTCGCAAAAAGGATTCTAAGCTAGATGGTAAGCCGATCCTAAGGCTGCCTAAGAAGATGGAAGAAGTTGTGTATGCCGAGCTATCGGGAGATGAGCGTGACTTTTACAATCAACTGGAGAAGAAGTCTCAAGTGCAATTCAGCAAATATCTTCGCGAGGGTAGTGTGGGGAAAAACTACTCCAGTATTCTAGTTCTTCTGCTTCGACTACGTCAAGCATGCTGCCACCCTCACCTCAACCTGGATGTGGATGACGTTGCGCCAATCTCTAGTGAAGAGATGCTTGAGCTGGTTAAGAAACTGGATGCGTCCATCGTGGCGAGGATAAGGGAGGCTGACGCCTTTGAGTGTCCTATCTGCTACGACGCCGTTCAGTCGCCAACATTTTACACCCCCTGCGGGCATGACAGTTGTAAACAGTGCCTTTCTCAGTTGGTGGATAGTGCAGCGACTATGAATCTTCAACAAGGAAATGATACCAATACGGTAACGGCTAAATGCCCTGTGTGCCGTGGCCGTTTCGATCCTAGGCAGTGCTTCACCTATGAAGCCTTTCAGCAGGTGCATATGCCGGAATCTATCAAGCCATCTACCTCTGAAGGAGAAGAGAGCGATAGCTCTACCGAGGACGAAGACGACTTTGACGAAGATGAGACAGATGACGAAGTGGACCGCTATGGTGATTTGAAAGACTTTATTGTGCGAGACGAGGCTGAGACTGATTCGGAGGCCGGAGAAAAAGACCAAATCAAAAAAGAAAAGAAGCAAAAGAAGAAGAAAAAGGACAAGAAGACCGAAATCAGGCCTTCTATGCTAAAGACTCTTCGAAAAGAAGCGTCCAAGAATAAAGCCGCCTTCAAAAAGTACATGAGCTACTTGCGGAAAACTTGGCTGCCTGCCGCCAAGGTGTCGGAGTGTATGAAACTACTAAAGGAAATTCATGCGACTGGCGAAAAGACGATTGTGTTTTCTCAGTGGACTCTCTTGCTGGACCTGCTGGAGGTTGCTGCGTGGCACGACGACTATCCGGGCAAGCTGAGGCGATACGACGGAAGTATGTCTGCCGAGCAGCGATTTGTCGCGGCAAGAGACTTTCGCGATAAGAGCGACGTCAAAGTCATGCTGGTGTCGCTGCGAGCAGGAAATGCTGGACTCAACCTCACTGCGGCATCTCGCGTCGTCATTATGGATCCTTTTTGGAACCCGTACATTGAGATGCAAGCCGTTGATCGTGCGTACCGTATAGGTCAGATGAGAGAAGTCAAGGTGTATCGGATTCTGACCAAGGAAACCGTCGAGGACAGAATTGTCGAGCTTCAGGAGCGAAAGAAAGAAATGGTGGAGGCGGCGCTGGATGAAGCTGAGAGCTCAAAGATTGGACGGCTGGGCGTGAACGAACTCAAGTTCCTTTTCAGCGGCCGCTAATGGATGAGCATATCATCTTGAGATGGACAGGACAGGTCTCTGTCTCCATCCCTGTCTTGTCTCCTTTTCTTTGCTGTTTTGTGTTTACGAGGTTTTACGAGGTTTTACGTGGATTCACGAGAGATTGTTCTTAAAGGTGGATGCCAATTTGCTTTGTTTTCTTTTTGGTGAATTGGGTTCGATGAGGAATGGTTGAAGGGCTATTTGCTGTTGACAGCGAGATTGCGGGCAAGCAATCGAGGGCGGATTTTGTTATGAAAGCGAAACAAAACGGCTTTATGCTAAGGGATGGCATAAGACGAACCGGCAGTTTGTGAAGTAATGAGATGAGAGGACACAATCATGTGTTTATTATAGACAAAACTAAATCGAGCTTTCTTTTGATCCTTTGAAGATCTTCTTGGACTCTTACACGGTACATGCACGATTACGAGTGATAGAAGGGTCCTAACGAAGCATTATATTCTTGCAACTACCAAAGACTCCCAGTCCAATCATTAAACGAAACTCCGTGACCCCTATATATTTTGCCGTATTACCTGAAACAAAACAAGAACCAGGCCTCAATTGCTATTCACACATCAAAAACTTGGGTTAGGAGAGTTATTTTCCCAAGAATCCTCTGTTTCCGCTTTCTCATCATATTGTAGAGTCACTCCTTTTTGAATCTCTTCTTCTTCTGCCTGTGGCCATTCCGTCCCCGAGTTCGTGAGCCAATCATCAACTTGGGCTGGAGCATTCAAATAGGTATAGGAATTATCCTCGGCGAGCTGCTCGTCCTTCTAAGCGAGTTCTTGCTCCTTGGCGAGCTCCTTGACGATATCCTTTGCCGAGCGCGGTTCGCTAGGTCCGCCAACGGACCATTTCCATGTGTTGGAGGTTCCGTTTGGCGAGGTGCTGCTGAGGGATAGGGCTAGTTCGTCATTATCTTCGTGTTCCATGGAGAAGTGGATATCGATGTTGTTTTTGTCGGCGGCGGCCTCATTAGATGCGTCTTCTGCAGCAGCGGCGGTTGTTTCGTCGCGTAATATTGCTCCGGAAGCGAGCAGAGTGACGAAGTGGTTAGTAAGGACTCGGACGACGACGGTGCGGAGGTAGTCGCCTAGAGTTCGGACGCTGGGGTAACCTTCTGCCCAAGGGGGACACATAGTTGGAAGAGGCGACGAGGGCGGGAGGAGAATGTAGTAGTACGTCGCCGTGACGGGGAAGCTAAACGCACGAGCGCGAATGATGAAGGATATTTCGGGCAGGATGGTGAGTTCTAGGGTAAAGTCTTGCGTCTGCAGAAGATTGCGGACCAAAGTCTGTGATGCGGAGAGCTGGTTCGGCCCACGGGAATTGGGGTCGGAGGCGCTGGCCTGAGTTGTGCGTAGGATGACCGATGATGGGAGGCCGGCCTTTTGAAGGGTCTTGACCAGAGAGCCGACGTACTGCATCGATTCCTCAATGTTCTTGAGGTACATTGTGCGAGCGAGGACGGGGCGAAGGAGGGCGTAGGATTGCTGGCGAGAGGTACGAGAGATGTGAGGAGGAACAGGCCGAATCCTCATGAGCTCGTTGTACCGATGGGCGTAACTCAGAAGAATGTGCAACGCCATGGACGTCTTTTCCGCCAAGCCATTCTCTGGAAGATTCTCGTCATGGGAAGGGCATGATTCTAAGGGTAGTAGCTCAAACGTTATTTTCGTTGTGTCGTCTGCCTGGCAGACCAATTTCTTCCCTTCAGGCCTCACATCGTAGGCGGCTAGTGACCGCGATTCTTTGGTCAGTTCGTGCCAAAGTTCTTGTGAGAAGATGGTGTTGCGTGCTTCTAGAACTCGTGATTCCAACGAGCCATCTTCTGAGGCCGATCGAGTGGTGGATCGCCCAAGCACCTTGCCATCTCTTTCGTACGTCACGACAAGAGCTTCTGATACGCCGCCTAATCGACCAAAATCAAGGTCTGTTGAACTATTGTCGCCGCGTCTCATAGGTGCTAAGCCGTTATTCTTGAATTCGGGAGCGGCTAGGAACGTGGGTTAGTTGCTGTGAAGCGAAATGTGTTTCCTTGGAATGGTGCAAGGCTCGACGTACCCTCTGAAAAACCAAATCTCACTCCCAAAGTGTGCCTCTCCTGAGGAACCTTGCATACGGACCAGCCAGCTTTCCTGACCGAAATGATGTCTTCCCAGTATTTGCTCTCTGCACTAATCTCCTTTTCCAAGAACGCAGCAGCCTCTTCTGCGGAATCTCTCGTCTTGTTGATTTCCATAATGGTCCAGCCCATTGCGACTGCTTCCTGATCCTTTGTTTTGGCTGGCGTGGAGTTGGAATCATTAAGCCTGTCCGCGCCGAGAGTGCCAATACCGACCATGTCGCGTAGCTGCTGGGATAATGTCAAGCCAGCTTGCGTCGGGTTCTGTTTGGAGAGGAGAAGGGACATGGAGTCGAGGGTCAATAGAGCAATATTACTGGCTATACTGCAGTTATAGGGTCAGCAACTTAATCTTGAGCCAAGTAAATGGGTTGTCATCATCCGTCGTATAAGCCATTCTTACTCGATGTTCTTCAGGACCTCCATGCGTGCAACATTGGGATCCTTCTCCGCCACGTCGTTCTCCGCCCCAGCCTCGGACATGTCCTCATCGTGATCGGCCGCTCCATCGGAATTCTCGCTGCTTTTCAGGTCTTCGCGGAGCTTGTCTTCTGTTACGGAGCGGAAGCCGCCAGGCTGGGCGTTGACTCGGGCGATGAACTCGGCGAGATTCTTGGGCTTTTGGTCGGCAACGGGGAACGGCCGCAGTGACAGCGGCGGCGGGCCGTCACCTGAAGACATGGCGGGTCTAATCGATAATCAGAAGCTTTGATGTGAATAGTATCAGCCTAATTAGATGGATTGCGACACGAATGGCGACCAGTCGCGGCGTCTTGCGAAGGTCTGGAGCTGCAGCTTGACGAGGCTGAGAGCTACAGGTACGTGGTTGGAGGAAGAGTTGACGTGGGGGGATAGCTAAAGGCCAGCGCTGATTTGCTACATGGCTTAGTGCTGGATGGGCTGCTGCGGGAGCCAGTGTATGTACCTGCACTCAGCAAGTGGGTGCAGGGTGACATGAGATGACAGCCTTGCGGCTTTGCCTGTGATCGAGTTAGCGCACTGATGAGCGCTACAAGTGGGCATTTGCTGGAGCTCTACGGAGCAAGTGTAGAAAAGCCCACATAGACTGCGATGTTACAAAAGTTATTGCGAACTCGAGCTACACTAGTGGCAACATCCAGCTGGAATTACGCCGTGCTGCTCGCAAAGCTCCGAAAGCTCCAGCCTGTGAATTCCTACATCCAGGCTACAGGGGGCCCTAGCGCAGTAGCCGCCGACTGCCGGAGCTCCGTGCTGTGGGAAGCCTTGCGGTTGGTGCAGTGCAGCAGCAGCCCTGTCGCAGATTTGCGGCGTCTCTCGACTCTGTCCATGTCACCGACCGGCCGATTCCCAAATTCCCTCACTCTCATTGCCATTACGTGGTGCTTGTAGTCAATGCCCAATTGCATTGATCCTGCCAAGGGAATCATGCGATATGGCGCGGGATCAGGATCAGGATCTGGGCGGCGCTGAATTACGAGCCCAATTACAGTTTCGGTAGCACAGGCGCAACAACCGACTAATTACGTAGGAGGGGTCGGTCAGCTGTAATGACGAATGATGAATATCTTGTCGTCAGCGATAGCCCAGCAAGTTCAGCTTCAGATGCTCAGTGGCGCCCATCTTTATCCGTCCTAGAAAATTCTATACTTTCTTCTTCTTCATTCCTCAATATCTTCAAAAGTAAAAGTGCTGGGAGGAGAGGAAAAATCCCCAAAAGGAAAAAAAAAAAAAAGAACTGCCCCGCCAGCTGATAACATCCATTTTAAGGGCCGATAAGAGCTTCTTGTCTACCAATTCCCCTCATGCCACTTTGAACTACACCAACATTCCATACCGTATCATTTGCTCGCCATCTCCTAATTTTGCTCATCCCTGAGCTCACGGGCGACAGGCCCTCTTAAATGCCTCTTCAGAGTTACCTAGAATTCTTTCCGGGGCCCATTGACATTCTCCTTACCTTCCGCCGCCTCTTTCGACGAATTTGGCGGGCTCTCTTTCGCGGACTTGGATACACCACCACATCAGCCTTCGGCTCGAATCTACCGACCAAAATGGCGCTCAAGAAGAAGATTGCCGTCATGACTTCGGGAGGCGACTCCCCGGGCATGAACGCCGTTGTCCGCGCCGTTGTCCGCATGTCCATTCACATGGGCTGCGATGCATTCTGCATCTACGAGGGGTACGAGGGGCTGGTGCAGGGCGGCGACTTCATCAGGCAGATGGGATGGGACGACGTCAGAAGCTTTCTGTCTGAGGGTGGAACGCTCATCGGAACAGCTCGATGCATGGCCTTTTACGAACGACCGGGCCGGTTGACGGCCGCCAAGAACATGGTGCTCAATGGCATTGACGCCCTCATTATCTGCGGAGGTGACGGCTCTCTGACCGGAGCTGACAAGTTCCGCGCAGAATGGCCTTCATTGCTTGAGGAACTTGTTGACAACAAGGAGCTGACTCCGGAGCAAGTTGCGCCGTACAAGCACCTGAACATTGTCGGCCTGGTCGGATCCATTGACAATGACTTGTCCGGTACGGATGCTACCATCGGTTGCTACTCGGCCCTCTCGCGTATCTGCGAAATGGTTGACTACATTGAAGCCACGGCTTCCTCACATTCTCGTGCTTTTGTCATTGAAGTCATGGGACGACACTGCGGCTGGCTAGCGCTTCTAGCTGGAGTTGCGACGGGAGCTGACTTTGTCTTCATTCCCGAGCGGCCAAGAGACCAGGATTGGCGAGAGGACATGAAGATTGTAGTTCAGCGAGTAAGTCATGATGCGCAATTACATTTACCTTTCCTTTAGATATGGGAATTATGGAGCTAACTATTGTTGTCTTTTTTCTTCCTTGCGACAGCACCGTAACATGGGAAAGCGAAAGACCATCGTCATTGTCGCAGAGGGCGCCCGTGATAAAGACGGCACCAAGATCACCCCCGACGAAATCAAAGACCTCCTGGCCGACAAGAGCGAAGGTGGCCTCTGCCTCGACACCCGAATCACCACTCTGGGTCACGTTCAGCGAGGAGGCACAGCAGTAGCCTACGACCGCATGCTGGCTACACTACAAGGTGTTGAAGCCGTCAAGGCTGTGCTGGAGGCCACTCCCGAGACCGAAACTTGCTTCATTGCCATCAACGAGAACAAGATTGTGCGAAAGCCGCTTATGCAGGCTGTCAAAGAGACCAAGGAAGTGGCCGTTGCTGTCGATGCCAAAGATTTCGACAAGGCCATGAGCCTCCGAGATACCGAATTCTCGGACCAGTACAAGTCTTACCTGACAACGACCAATGTCATGGTGGATGATCACAAGTTGCCTGAGAAGAGCGTCAGTCTTGCCATAGCTTTGCGACCCCCTATGATTTTCCTCATCTTGTTTTCTTCCATTTTTCTTCTTTCTCTTTTTTCATTTATTAATCATGTTGGCTAACTCTTGCGTAGCGAATGAAAATTGGTTTCATCAACGTCGGCGCCCCTGCCGGTGGTATGAATGCCGCTGTACGCGCAGCCGTTGCATACTGCCTCTCTCGTGGGCACGAGCCCCTTGCCATTCACAATGGTTTCGCCGGGTTCGCTCGCCACCACGGCGACCACCCTCTCGGGGCCGTGCGGCCCTTTGACTGGCTTGAGGTTGACGGCTGGGCAAGCAAAGGCGGCTCCGAGATTGGCACCAACCGCGAGCTCCCTTCCGAATCCGGCATGGAACTGATTGCCAACCTCATTGAGCAGTACGAATTCGACGCCCTGTTCATTGTTGGTGGCTTTGAGGCTTTCCATGCCGTCTCTCAGCTGCGCAAGGCTAGAGCTGAGTACCCATCATTGTGCATTCCCCTTTGTCTCTTGCCGGCCACGATTTCCAACAACGTTCCCGGCACCGAGTACTCCTTGGGCTCGGACACTTGTCTGAACGAGTTGGTCAACTACTGCGACAAGATTAAGCAGTCTGCTTCGGCCACCCGCCGCCGCGTCTTTGTTATCGAGACGCAGGGTGGACGCTCGGGCTATGTCGCAACGTTGGGTGGTCTCAGCGTGGGGGCCTCTGCCGTTTACATTCCCGAAGAGGGAATCAGCCTCGAGATGCTGAATGCGGACGTCAAGCACCTCAAGGAAGTTTTCCGCAAGGACAAGGGCCAGTCCCGCGCTGGTCGCCTGATTCTTGTCAACGAAAAGGCCAGCAAGGTGTACGACGCAAAGCTCATTGCCAGCATCATCCGCGAGGAGGCGCACGACCGATTTGAAAGCCGAGAGAGCATCCCCGGACACGTGCAGCAAGGAGGAGTTCCCTCGCCCATGGACCGCTGCCGTGCCGTTCGACTGGCCATTAAGTGTATGCAGCACCTGGAGGAATATGGCCGCAACGCGCACAACCGGGTGAAGAAGGATCCCAACAGCACAAGCGTCATTGGCATCCAAGGCTCCGAGGTCGTCTTTACACCAATTGAGGAGCTGGAGGAGAAGCACACAGACTGGCCCAACAGAAGACCCAAGGTGGCGCACTGGCTGGACATGCGAGAGGTGGTTGATATCCTGGGCGGAAGACCAGACTATCCCAAGCCAGAAAAGAGCTTGACGGGACTTATTGCCAAGGATACGAAGCGCGGAATCTACTCGGGTGCGGACTAATCGGAGATTATATGATTACTTGTTGTTTCTTCTGGGATTGATGAGGGCGAGAGTATTGAGATTATATGGGGGCTTGTTGAAACTGAGAGTATCAAAATAACATGGGCTTGTTCAATAGTGTTACAACAAAAAATGACTAAGAAAGAAAGAGAAAACATTATTATGAAAGAAGTATTATTAAAAAATAAACATGATTATAAAACAAGAGAAATACTAGCCAGTACCCCAGGTCTGTTACCCAGAGTCCCGTGTCTCCAATTTAAAGCCACATAAATGTTAAGTGACGATGCCCGACGCTAGGGGAATATAGCCATAACAGCATATATCAGAAAGATTTAGCAATAGTAGCAAGACACTAGAACCAACCATCAAACATGGTAAAGCAAAAAGGGAAGATGATTGTGAGGCTGAGTGAGATGCTTGCTGCTGCTGACGGGCCGAGAACTGGGCAATGTGGACTCGGCATCGGCAGCAGAGCCGCAACGGAGCTCTCTCTGACTAGGAGATATATGAGCAAATAGGATACGTGTAACTCCGTACGGCACCGCTGCAAGTCAGGAGTAATAAAAAAAAAACACGTTCCTTGCATCTCATGGAGCGGGATGCTAGCTAGCTGAGAGAGAGCAAGCAAGCGGTTTGATGGCGGAGTTGCTGCATGTGGACTGGACCTGCGTTTGCTTGCACATAAGCTGCAGTTTTTAGTGTCGATTACTTTCCAAGCACATGAAGCGCTTACTTACAATACCTCGTACATGGCTACTAGGTTGTATATTAAATGCTACTAAATCTACGATTCAGGATTGATGTTGACTTCAATTATGGTTATTCTTAATTTATCTCGCCCGGCTCTTGTTGCTAGGAAATCTTTTGAATCGAAGTCTCGAGACACACACACACACACACACACACCACCATTACCATCCATCCCCTACTACTAGCCTGGGCTGGGGTCACGATGGCCAGGGCTTAGTGACGCATGTGACGGGGGTGGTCTGGTCTGTCTAGTTCCAGCCGGGACCAGGGACGAACTTGTGCCGTGACGCCATGGTCTTGTCCTTTCTTCTTTTCTTTCCCTTGTGCTTGTGCTTTGCAGGTTGGAGTGGATGGATGGGATGGACGCCTTGTCAGGCTCTCAGGCCGGCGCATGTCACCGGACGGGGTCACTGCGAACGGGCTTGTATACTAGCTAAAGCATCCGATTCCCATGGTGTAATAGTCCGTCTTGCCTTGCCATGGGTGTACGAGTACATGGTTTCTTCGAGAAGGTCGTGGAAAGAAAAAGAGGGCGAGAGCAACAAGCAAAAAGAAGGATGGAGGGGGGGGGCCGAATTATGCCCAACTAGCTAGGGGTTGTTTCGGTTTGAGATTTTGGTTCGTCTTGCATGAAAAAAACTATAGTTCTATGCCATCATCATGCTGTGTCGCTCTTCTACGAGTACATACTAGTGAGGGGAACGAAGCAGAAAAAAACCCGCAGGAAATGGGATTAGTATCGAGGCAGACCGTTTTAGCTCGCTGCACTATTGCGTCAGGAAGATGCTTGGATGCCAGGCGCTAATGGGGGGAAGCTTGACTTGGTTGCTTGGTCTTGGTTTCTGGCGAATGGATCAGGTTGGGCTGGAATCGGAGTGGCTGGCTGGGGTCGCTTTTCACAGCCCCTCCGGCGATGGGGACAGACGGAGCCGGGGGGTTTGTTTCTTTTCTTTGAGAGGGAAGCAGAGAGAAGCAGGAGGGGTGAAAGAGTCAGAGAAGAGAGCAGAAAAAAAAAAGAGGGACTCAAGAGAAGAGGGTCATGGATTGCTGCGCCCTCTCACAGGGTCGAGTGATTGGAGGTTGCTCGTATCGTACACTGAAAGTTACAGTTCCCATCTTTCTGCTACTAGGGATGGCCCATGGACCGAGCCGCTGCTAGAATGTGTGGCCGTGCTAACGAGAGTTTGGTGGGCTTGCGCTAACAAGATTCAAGGCTGGGATGGATGGAATTCCGTATGGATGGGATGGGATGGGATGGATGGATGGACGGGCATCTCCTGATTGCTGTGGCTTTACAACAACAGCCTTGGATTCGGTATCCAGCACGCACAGAGTGTCTCACATCCAGGAGGCCCAAAGTGAGGGAACAGTGTCATCATCGTTATCGCCAGTGTAGACACCACCACGACAACAGTCTGGACTCAGTATTGCATGTAAGATAGTTGGGCATGTATACCATCACCACTGCTATACCATCCATAGACTGTTACTATACCTTGTTGCTTTGTCGCAGTACTCGTAGCAACAGGTGCTCGCTTCTCACTTACAGTGGATGTATCGACTCCATCCGCATGCATCGTGAGTGCATGTTTACCTACCTATCCTATCCTATCCTTTGTAGCAACCCAGTCAGTCAGTCATTTCTCATCAGCAATGGATGGATGCAATCGAATCCAGGCCAGGTCCCCGCTTGGGCTCCAAGACAAGCGAGGATTCCCATGCAAGTCCAAGATAGAGTCACCGAGCGGAAACGTGTTTCAGCACATGAAAGAAAAAAGAAGAAGCAAAAAAACAAGAACAAGAGCAAGACAATAGAGCACCTAGCTAGCCTTCCAACACGGTAGTGGCGCATCCCGGCCCCCTGCTTCTTTTTTCGGGCCTCCAATGAATGTGAATGACACAAGACATCAGGTCAGGTTCCCAGCACCAGCTTTGATCGCCTGAGCCCGTTTCTCGCTGCCGGGATGACGTTGGCCAACCCCTGTCGCCAGCTGATACTGCCTTGCTGCCTCTAAAACGAAAAAGTCATGGATCACTGCCCCTCTGGCCGTTGGCGCCCGCTTTGCAAGTGGAGGGCTAGAAAATCCTCAAAACCAGCAGCAACAGTCGCTGCTTCGCCTTTGTCTGTCTCTTGTTCTCCATTCTCTGTACTCTACCCAACTTGCATCTGTTGCTCGAATCTGTGCTGCGCACTGATTTCACCCTCATCCCGCTTCCGTCGAAATCGCTCGCTCCGGTGCGCGTGTCTCTTTGTCTTCCCAGTCAATTAATGTGAGTGCTCACTCACTCTCTCGCGTCCAAAACGTCACAAGGAGCCTCAGCCGCATGACGTTCCCACATCAAGACCCCGCTCCAACTCCTCCCGCTTATACTGATTGATAAAAGCAAAGTCACCACAGAAATAACCTGCCCTTTGCCCCGGCTTTTGTCGCTCAAACATACAGAACGAGGCGCCGAACTTCATCTTTTGATCTTTTGGGCTTGACTTTGAAACCAGCGGAACACGAGACCAAAACAAGAGAAACCACACGAAATAAAAACATGGCTTACCGGGACCAAGACTACGGACGCCGGTCCGCCGTCGAGTTTGACGATACCATCCGCACACGCACCGTCACCCGCAGCCCCGCGCCACCCGCCCCAAGATCCCGCCGAGGCGATTTTGAGGAGGTTGACATTCACTTCCGCGAGAGAGATGGCAATCTGCCCGAGTTCCTGAGCCGCTCTCGAAGGCCTGAGGCTGGCCCCATGGTTCTTCGCCAGCGCGAGGCCGATCCCTATGACCGCCCGCCCAGGGATCCCAGCCCGATTCGCTTCCGCGAGGAGCGCATTGTGCGAAGGGCCCAGAGCGTTTCGCCCTCAGAGCCCGAGCATGAGCACTCTCGCACCAGAATCGTCGAGAAGATCAGAAGCCCCTCCCTCGCCAGACGCAGGTCTCCTTCGCCCAGAGCCGTGCGCTATGTTGAGCCGTCCGACACCGCTTCGGAGCACATCCGCATCATCGAGCGAGAGCGCGAGCGTGAGCGGGTGCCTTCGCCTTCGCCTTCTCCCCCTCCGGCGCCCCCCGTCATCCGCGGCCCGGTCATTGAGCGTGAGGTGATTACGCACTACACAGACATTGATCATGGTGAGTTTGGCTTTTCCCCCTGGGCGCGTTTCAGCCATGAAGTGTTGTCAATTAGAGTTCGATGCTAACGGGTTCCTAGGCATGATCCAAGCCAGACAGCCATCCCCGCCTCCAGCGGCCCGGCCCCGCCCGAGAGAGCGCGAGACCCGCGAGACGGACATTGACATTTCACTGTCCAAGGGCCGTGCTGAGGTTGACATTCACCGATCCGCTAGCCGCACTCGCTCAAAGAGCCGTGAAAGGCGTTCCAGCCGCTTCTATGACGACGACATTGTTGTCCGTCGCGACTTGAAGGTCGAGGAGACCAAGACCCGCAGAAGGGCTCACTCTGCCGCTGCACGCGGCCCCGTCGAGGACGATGAGGCTGAGTACATCACCTCCAAGGTCGACTCCCGGGGACGCATGGGCGAGGCCTGGGGCGGTGCTACCAAGAACTGGGCTATTGTCGACGTGCCCCCTGGAACTGAGCGGATACGCATGGATGGCGTTGGCGGCGCAACCACCGACACCACCTGGAGCAAGTACAGCGGTGTGCGGAGGACCAAGTTTGTGCCGGAGAGAGAGAGGGACCGGGATGACTTGTCCAACAGGGCGCCCTCGCCTCCTCCCGCTCTCCGGGGTGGGGGTGAGCGCGTCAGCGTTTCCATCCTCGACCGTGACCGTGAGATTGAAATCGACAGGCGGGTCGGCCGCTCTCCTGCTCCTCCCAAGGAGATGTGGACCGAGATCACCAAGGACCTGGTGATCCGCGAGGCCATCGAAGAGCTTGGCTACGAGTATGAGGAGACTGATCAGTTCTTTTATGTCATGGATTACCTCAAATATGTAAGTCACGATGAGTTGAAGTGTCCAAGTCAAATACATGCAGTCTGCTAACACAAACTCCCCCCCCAGGACGATGTTCTTCAATTGACTGAGCTATCTGATGATATTCGACGATCCAAGCGACAGAGACAGCGCGACATTCGATTCGACCGCGAGGTTGACTACTACGAGGAGGTTGACACCCGACGAAGCTATGACAGGCGTGCGCCTCCTCGGCGGGACGAGCGTGATCGCAATGTCGTCAGGGAGACTGAGGTGATTTACGACCGCGCAGCTCCTCGCTACCGTTGAGGAAACCACAACCTCACATCCACGTTCTGAAACTCATAACATGATTGATTCTTTATGAGTGAGATTTGGATATATTGTCGACTTGCCTCTTTATTTGTCTTGAATACAAAGAAGCCATCTACCGCGCGAGGCGAAGAATTAGTCTGACTCGAAAAGAGAAGGAAGATGGAATGTATTGCATGGATGGGATACAACTGAGCTGGCTTGATCTTATCATTTTCTTTTTACTTTTTTGCAGGGACAAGTCAAGGGGATTGGAGAAGGGGGAGAGTGAGAAGTTGGATCTTTTTTTCTTATTTCCTTCTTCATGTCTTACGATCCATGAATGCTTGATGACGACTTGGAGTTTAAATTGATGTTCTTTTTTTTATTATTATATTTTTTTCATTTACATGTAATGAATAACGAAAAGGCAAATAAACATACTACTCTACATACACAACCTTGCTTAGTGTCACTCATTACAACTTCCTGTTGTATGGTAGGTATACTTGATGGCTTGAATAAGGTTTAATTCTATAACTAATGGCGGAGTGCTTTAACCCAAAATTTAATTTGAGCTCTACCAGACTACCTAGTACTACTAGGTAATGAATCTCAAGCTGCAAGTACCTAAGATCCTCGAAAGCTGGAGCTCGATATTGCCTACTATCTTGGAGATAAGTAAATACTAAGGCATCATCCCCCTCCGTTCCAAACGGGCTCCCACATTAGTCTTGGCGAATAGGTAGATTTTACAGTTCACTGATGGATGCAAAGTTTGGTGAATCAAGTACAAGGCATCCGTATTAATAGGTCTCTGGAACTTTCTCTCTCCCCTGGGAATTTGAAGAGTGACTGAGTTGGCACGGATGAAAGGGAGCAGTCAATCAGCCACCCAGGTTTGTTATCCAGTATCCCATGTCTTACATGAAAGCTATACGGACTAAATAATAATCTCAGATACTAGAGAAAAACTGCAATAGCAGCAGATACTAGAAGAATATATTTATAATGATAGAGACTAGAATAAAGTAGCGATAGTAGCAGAAAATAGTGATAGTACCAGAAAGTCTATTCTAATGCTTGAATTCCACGCAGTCGCTAGGGTGTTGGATAACGAATTTGAGATGCTGGATAAGATTTCCCGGAAGAAAGCATCTGGCTCAAGTGAATACGGCCGCAAGTACTAGGCAGGGCTGAGTGTATACCTTATACTTTAGTCGCCCGCCCAACTGTGGCACAGGTAGCTTTTCACGGTGGATTGTAAACATATTTAAGCAAACGAAGACGGCGGGGCTCGGAATGTCTGTTTTCCTTCTTCTCCCTTCACCTGGTTCTGATTCTGTCATCGCCCTCTTCCCAAGTGTCAGTCAACATGGATGAATCGAAACTCCATGAAAGAATTCGTCTTGCTATAGACGAATTTCTTCTTTCAGAAAACACCACTACGGAGGCAAAAGAAGCATTGCTTCGTTATGCAGAAGCGCGACCACAACGTGCAAACCCAGACCCCATCATTCATACCGAGGAGGTCAACATAAGGCTGGAGCTGATTGCCAAACTTGAGAAAACGAACGGCACATCAACTAGCATATTTCAACGCTCTGCTTATCGGGACTTCCAATTTACGCGTCTCCAGTTGTCCTATCTTATGTTAATACCCCTGGAATGTCTACGCCGCTTCAGCCAAGAATCTGACACATCGTGTCATCCATCCAGACCTATATCCACTTATTATATATCCTTCAGTGAGTATTTTCGCCCTTCCAAGGGCAATGAATGTTTGCTAACGTTTCTTGTACTCAAGTGATGCGAGGCAGAATGCCTGGAGACATTCCGACTCATGAAGAAACAATCCCCGAAGCCTCAGCCGGCGGCAGTCAAAGTGGAAGCAGCTGGCATGGAAACAGCATACACGGAAGCAGCCGGCGTGGAAGCGGCCGGTGTGAAAGCAGCCATGATGGCACCGACACCACAGTGATCAAACCAAATGCAAAAGAACGCGACAAATGTTTTGCCAGGGATGGTGGAGTATGCATCCTCACAGGAGCTGCTTACCCCGAAGTCTGCCACATCATCCCTTTTGCGATTACCGCAAGTGCGGCAAGCATAGATCAGTGTCATCTTTATGTCCCTACCGTAAAAGGTCTTCTGGGTAGCCAAGATGCACAATCGTTGCGTGATCTTCTTGATTTGGGACCAGGTTCTTCTGACGAAGCTTGGAACATGCTCTGCTTGCACCCTACTCTTCATGACTGGTGGGGCAAATGTTTTTTTGGATTCAAGTTCCATGGGATTATTCCTTCACTCAATGATGAGAATTGTACCATTCAACTGCAATTCCATTGGCTACCCAGGAACGGCAGCGATCCAGAAGAACGCACTAAAGCGGACAACGATGCTATCACGAGAATGCTTCAGAAAATCCAACAAGATGAAGGTCTCATCATGGAGTCAAGGAAAGAAAACTGCCGCCCCATCGAAACTGGAGATGTGTTCAGCCTAGTCATGGCAAAAGAAGAAGCTGCCAAGATGAAAGTCATGATCGATATCCAGTGGGCAAATGCAAAACTTGCGGCGATTTCTGGCGCCGCACATTTTTGGGAGCCTGAGCCTCCGGCCGGATATTCCAGCGGCCCTGAAGTTGATCGCTCTGACTATGTTGCAGCTTGGCGTGAGACTCTTCAGTCTGATTGATACTATTTTGGAGGTACGATATATAAGCAAACCGTCGACGTAGACAGTCTAGATATGTAGGTAGTGACATCATGAATGGGACGAATTTATCACCTTATTAAGGGAAATACCGGCCAGTGCCTCCAGCCTGCTATGCAGAATCCCGTATCTCGGTTTTAAAATCAGTTAGATGGGGAGTGGTAGTACTAGAAAATAGAGGAATATAGACATAGGAGCGGATACTAGAAAAATGTAGCGATAGTAGCAGATACTAGAAACATGTAGCGATAGTAGCAGACACAGGTAGAAGTAGAGTAAAGTATCGATAGTATTAGATCGTATCTATTACTTATGTGCTAGATCATCGTTAAGAAAAGAAAAGGGAGGAGTTTGCTTTTGTATCCTGGTCCAATACTTGAACCTGACGCAGTCGCTGGGGTGCTAGCTAAGTAGTATCTCCCAATATCAAGTTGAGTTA
Organism: Trichoderma endophyticum; assembly: GCA_035079535.1. Taxonomy (NCBI): domain Eukaryota; kingdom Fungi; phylum Ascomycota; class Sordariomycetes; order Hypocreales; family Hypocreaceae; genus Trichoderma; species Trichoderma endophyticum. Next base: position 1,369,368 of record JAPMIQ010000003.1, read on the forward strand.
GGGGGGCGTTCCCGTCATACTGGGTAGTCTGCGAGATTTCTTGTCGCTCTCGGCCATTGTGTCAATGAACGCCTTCGAGGGGTCAGTATTCCAAAAGTAAGGTGTAGTAGTAATAGATAAGAGGCTACTTACTCTGAATTTAGACAAGATCCTGTTCTTCCATGTGTTTGCCAGCCGTTGAAACTTCTTATAGCCATAGATAAAACAGTAATTCTTCCAATCATCATTGATATTCTCAAAGTGGAAGGCCAAAGCAGATTCCTCTTGAGCACGACTGAGTGTGGCCAGGTATAGAACTCGACAGCTTACTTCGAACTCGCCGAAGAGGAGCTTAGTCTCAGCCGTCCACTTCTTTTCCTTTGCTTCACATGCTCTTGACAGATTGCTAGGTTGGTTGGGTTGTCGTGAGCCTACTGAGGGCGTTAGGGATCTGGTGGTCCTTTCCTGGTTTGTGTATCAGCTTGATTTTGAATTGGCTTGCGCATTCCATTGCGCAGATGAGTGGCTGCATGCACTGTAGCCAACTCCTTTAAGTTGACAATCCAGCATCCTGAGTCTCAACCTGCCTGTTGTACATGACCAAGGAAGTGTACTACTAACATCCATGAAGTTCCGCCCCTTGACGGACGCACAGTTCGAGTATGCCGTGGCACATCTGGATGAACCGGTATTCTCAGACCGACAGCTGGGTCCCGATAACTCACCATGGAGAGATGTCATCTGTGACGCATCCATACTGTGACGAGGAGGCAAGGGACTCACAGGGTTCCGTCTTCAAATTCCCTTGATTAAGACCCTCAACATCCCCCAGAGCGCTTTGAAGGAGCTGAGGAGAATTGTCCGACACTTCCCGAATGACAATATAACGGAGGAGGACTCCATACATGCATTGTTCGTCTGGCATGCATCACAATCCCATAGCTGTTTGATACTGGATTCAGATGGCAATTTATACTGAAGTTACTGGGATGGTTACACAGCAAAGTTAGTAAGGTACGCTTTGATAGCACACTCCCCCGTTATCTAGGCATATGGCTGTTGAAGACACATCCGTCATTTACACGACATGTCATAAGTCGTTCCATTCTATTAAAACTTGAAGAATTCAGTCTGTAAAACGCCGCCACGTAAGCGCCTTGCCATTTCATGTGGATATCGTATCGTATTCACATTGTTTTCACTCAACCGCAGTAAAAGTTAGGACCCCTCATAAGCATGTGCTATCGATAACTTTCTAGCATCTCGTTGCCCTGGAAGTTGTGGAGAATTCTGAGTTTACGAGTGAGACAAAGAGAACGTCGGGAGCGGGGAATAATAGAAGCTGTTGGAAACCCGTCCCGCAATAGGCAACCTTGCGGGCACTGTGCGAAAGTTGAGCTACGGGTACGTGTGAATGGTAGCATGTATCAGTTTTGGTTGGTTTGCTGCCTGTTGTTGTTTTGAACACTGATTACCGTTGGCGGCAAAGATATTGGATACGACGTTGAAGGACTTTCAAGGAAAAACAAGACGTCTGATCTGCTTCATTAAGAGTGCCTTTGCATATAAGCATAACGTAGCCCAGCTGAGATGATTGCATGAACCCTCCGAAAGGGTCCTTTTTGACGGAACCCCGCTGAAGCAAGCAAAATAGGGCGAGTTTCCAGCCGGTCTGACTAGCAGTACAGTAGTGCCGCCTTATTGAGGCTCAAACTGTCCATCCAACGGATGTCGAATGCTGTCATTGCAGCTGTTTCCAGTGATGAATCACATGACAGCACAGGCACAAACGGAACTAGGGTCTGTCATGCTCGTCACAGGCACGGAACAGCGGGAGCAGCGAATCAAGCAGGCCTGGATGACGGCAGGATGTGCACAATTTGCCACTGCGCTGCTGATCCGCCCCGTTCCATGCTCTACCTACTAGGTACTAGGTACTAGGTAGTAGTTCGTGGTGATATCAATAGTACAGTACAGTACAGTAGTATCTACAGGTAAGGTACGAATATTGAACTGTAGTGTGCTCGGTGCTGCGGGTTATGTTGGTTATCTATGTTATCGTATTCGCGAGGCGTCAACAAGAATCTGCATGTGCTCAAGGGCTGTCTCACAACTTTCCCTTGGCGGCAACCTTGAGATCCGCCCGCCCCGCCTGTCGCTAAGCTTTTTTTCGCCCTCTTCTTTTTTTTCCCGCAGGCCTCAGCTGTGTTAACCGCCGTTTCGCCGGGGCAGCGACGTCGCCCTTGGCCCCGCTGCAAACCCGCCACGGCCGACGCTGATTCGTCCACGCCGGGGGGAAAACATCAATCCACATATTCTCCCGCGCCTTGCTCAGCTTGCTGGCTGGAACTTGGTGCATAGCGGGGGAGCCCTCCATGTTTAGTGGAAGCTCGCCCTTGGAAGGGCCCTGAGAGAAGCACCCGGAAGCACCGTCAAGTGCCGCCCGCTGCTGTTGACGACCGCTATTACTGACTGGATCGCCCAGCTGTGCAGTGCAGTGCCGTACCGCTGTGTGCTGATCTTGGTTCAGGTTAGGTTGACGAAACTCTATTCATTGTTTGCATTCTTGACCCATTTCCACAAACTCGGCATACGTCTCTGTCTCAACCTTGAATTCAACCGTTATTTTTCTCTTTTTCTCTTTCTTCTGCTCTTTTCACCAGAACCACCACCCCTGGGCCGCATTTACAGGCACTTCCCGAACCTCGTGACAGCACGGCATCGCTGCGTCATTCTCACAGCCCGGCACGCTCTTTAGCACCTCTCCCTCTAAAATAGCGCCTACACAGGCACGCAGTCGTGCAGCTGCAAGAAAGTGGCGGTAGCAAGGCAGTAGCATCTCTGGGCCCCGTCATCCCACAGCACAAAACTACCCCCCTTGCCGACCTTTTACTATTTGGAGGCAGACCCTCTGTGCGATCCCTCGACCCTATTCGCTCTCTTCCCCTTCTGCGTCTGCTTCTGACCGTAATACAGCCAGGCAGCTGTTGGGATCCTCACGCTCACGGTTCCAAGATTGAGAAAAAGTACATCGCCCAAATTTCAATAGACCGCCCTTTTCCTTTTTCTGCCTTGTCGCGCCAAACCAACTACGTGTATCCCACGAGGCTACCCTTTTTTTTCTACTTTCTCTTTTTTCTCTCTCCGCCTCCGCCTTGGGAACTCCCCCGCGTCTACGCCCTTCTTCCCTCCCCCCCCTTGGTCCAACACGTGTGTGGCCGCTCATCACAACAGGGCGCTTCCCACCAGCATCACCAGGGCCTCAAGACGCCGCATGACAGGACGCTTTAAAGACCGCAACCATGTCGAGCTCAGAGATTAATACGGTGCTCGCCAACTCGCTGTCTGCAGGTTAGTACCCAGTGGAGGGAAAAACTCTACCGCAGAATCCCTCCCTGCGCACCCCTCAAGAGGGGCACTTTTGTTTGCTTGTGACGGCCCTTTGCTCTCCAGGACGCCCGTCTTGGGGGCGGAAAGAAGAAGAAAGCGACTTTGGGAAACCGAGCTACAGAGCATCCTCAGCTAACCAGAGGTGAATAATTACAGATGCGAACCTGCGAAACGCCGCCGAACAACAACTCACCCAGGCAGCGGAGAGTAACTTCGTACGTTTTTGCCCGCCTCCCTTGAATCAACAAAAGATCCGACCGCAGACACTGACAAATTTTCTCTTCTTCGCCCTCGTATAGCCGCTCTACCTCGCTACACTCGTTCAAGAACTCGCAAACGAACAGGCAGAGAGCTCCATCCGAGCCGCTGCCGGTATTGCCCTCAAGAACGCCTTCACAGCCAGAGACTTCGCCAGGCAACAGGAGCTGCAGACAAAATGGCTTCAGGGAACCGACGATGAGACCAAGAACCGGGTGAAGCAGCTGACACTGCAGACCCTGTCCTCAAGCAACACCCGTGCTGGCAATGCTGCCGCCCAAGTCATCTCCTCCATCGCCGCCATCGAGCTGCCCCGCAACCAATGGCCCGATCTGCTGCCTTTCCTCGTCAAGAACGTGAGCGAGGGCGCCGATCACCAGAAGCAGGCTTCACTCACCACCATTGGCTACATCTGCGAAAGCCAAGACTCCGAGCTGCGACTCGCTCTCGTAACCCATTCCAACGCCATCCTGACCGCTGTCGTCCAGGGCGCTCGCAAGGAGGAGGCCAACGTCGAGGTCCGACTCGCCGCCATCACGGCGCTTGGCGACTCGCTCGAGTTTGTTGCCAACAACTTCAAGCATGAGGGCGAGCGAAACTACATCATGCAAGTCGTTTGCGAGGCCACCCAGGCCGATGACTCGAGAATCCAGCAGGGCGCTTTCGGCTGCCTGAACCGCATCATGGGTCTCTACTACGAGAACATGCGCTTCTACATGGAGAAGGCCCTCTTTGGCCTGACCATTCTCGGGATGAAATCCGAGGATGAGGATGTCGCCAAGCTGGCCGTCGAATTCTGGAGCACCGTCTGCGAAGAGGAAATTTCCATCGAAGACGACAACTCACAGGTCGAGAGCTCGGACCAGATGCGCTCATTCTACAACTTTGCGCGCGTTGCCGCCAATGAGGTTGTGCCCGTCTTGTTGACTCTCCTGACCAAGCAGGACGAGGATGCTACGGATGACGAGTACAACTTGTCCCGGGCTGCCTACCAGTGTCTGCAGCTCTACTCCCAGGCTGTTAACGCTACCATCATTGCTCCAGTTCTGTCCTTTGTCGAGTCGAACCTGAGATCTGACGACTGGCACAACCGAGATGCTGCCGTTTCTGCATTTGGTGCCATTATGGAGGGCCCCGATGAGAAGGTTCTGGAGCCCATTGTCAAGCAGGCTCTGCCCGTCCTGATTACGATGATGGACGACTCGTCTCTCCAGGTCAAGGACTCCACCGCCTATGCCCTGGGCCGCGTCACCGAGGCGTGCTCAGAGGCTATTGATGCTCAACAGCATCTTCCCACGCTGATTGCGTCCCTCTTCAAGGGCCTCATTAGCAACGCCAAGATGGCCCCATCTTGCTGCTGGGCCCTGATGAACCTCGCCGAGCGCTTCGCCGGCGATTTTGGTGCTTCTTCTAACCCCATTACTCCTCACTTTAACCAGGCCGTCAGCTCTCTGCTGGACGTCACTGCTCGCCAGGATACCGAGACATCCGTGCGAACCGCCGCCTACGAGGTCCTCAATGTCTTTGTTCAGAACTCTGCCTCTGAGAGCCTGCCGGCCATCGCATCCTTGTCTGATGTCATCATCAAGCGTCTCGAGGAGACTATTCCTCTCCAGACTCAGGTCGTTAGCGTTGAGGACAAGCTGACTCTGGAAGAGATGCAAAACAGCCTGTGCACTGTTCTGCAAGCCATCATCTCGCGCCTTGACAAGGAGATTACCCCTCAAGGTGATCGCATCATGCAGGTCCTCCTTCAGATCCTCAGCACTATCGGAGGAAAGTCTAGCGTGCCCGAGGCCATCTTTGCGACCATCAGCGCCCTGTCAACTACCATGGAGGAAGACTTCATCAAATACATGGAGGCCTTTGTTCCATTCCTGTACAATGCTCTCGGAAACCAAGACGAGCCTAGTCTCTGCTCGATGGCTATTGGCCTCGTCAGCGACATTACGCGATCCATGGGCGAGCGCAGCCAGCCTTTCTGCGACAATTTCATGAACTATCTTCTCAACAACCTAAGGGTGAGTTTTTCTTCTTGATTTTCATCTTGATTTTCATCGCTAGCGACAAACGCCTTGGGTCTTTACATAACTAACCTACCGTCTCATAGAGTACCACTCTTGCCAACCAGTTCAAGCCCGCTATTCTGCAATGCTTTGGTGATATTGCCGGCGCCATCGGAGGCCACTTTGAGACGTATCTCTCAGTCGTTGCTCAGGTTTTGGAGCAAGCATCCACAGTCACAGCAACGCCCGAGGGCCCCGATGAGATGTACTACTATGTCATCTCTCTGAGAGAAGGTATCATGGATGCGTGGGGAGGCATTATCGGTGCCATGAAGTCCAGCGGAAAGAGTACGTCTAATCTCACATTTCTGCCCTACCGTGATGGTAATACTGACAAATTTTCTGCAGCGCAAGTCCTTCAGCAATATGTTCCCGCCATCTTCCAGCTTCTCAACCTCATTAGCACTGATGCCAACCGAAGCGAGTCACTTATGAGGGCGGCTATGGGAGTCATCGGGTAAGGACCTAAATGATATCTACGCGATAGAACATGTATGCTAACACCATCTTTAGTGACTTGGCTGACGCCTATCCCAATGGCGAGCTTGTTGATGCTTTCCGACAGGGCTGGTTGACGGCGATGATTAAGGAGACCAAGACCAACCGCGACTTCCAGCCGCGCACGATAGAGACCGCTCGCTGGGCTCGTGAGCAAGTCAAGCGTCAGTTGGGTGGCACACAAGGCGTCATTGCTCAGTCTTGAGGTCGCAATCCCGCTCGTTAATCTTGAGCGTCCTGTCTCGGGACCATGAGTCTCAAACAACAACAAAAGGAACAACTGCATCGCAACAGCCGTTGATTCTGAATCGAGAGCACCTCATTATACTTTCCTGCCGCAGGACAAGCGCGCAGGCGCACACACCCCGCCCCCCTTTCCCCCCAGTTCAACACATCACAGCAGAGCAACAACACGATCCCCATGACCACTTCATGTGTATATAGACCCTATGACACTACAGTAATCCAATACCCCCTTTCATGAAACTTTTTACACATTACACCATATTCCTTTTTTTTATTCGAGTGGCTACAGTTTCCATATTTACAACATTCCCCGCTCCCCCATCGATCCCATTTTAATTGTCATCTTTTTTGCCCCCCAAGTCGTAACGATGGAATAGAGAAGTCATGTATGCTCCGCACGTATCGAAAAGAACGGCGGCAGCGAACCCAAAAGTCATGTAGAAAGGAACAGGGAGTACAAAGGAGGCCGGCTATTCATCGTTTTGTTTTTTCTTGTTTTTGTCTTCTTTCTAGGTTTCGTTATCTCCCCCCAAACAGCAATAGCAGAAGTTCAAGCCCTAGTCGGTTAAGTTTTTCTGTGTTGGTGTTTCTTCTTATCATCGTGCATTCATCCATTGGATGCCCCTTCGAGTGAATGGGCTTTGCATTTAGGAATGGCTCTTTGTGATTTGGTTTTTGCAAGGGCGAGCAACTACGGGCGCGGGTAGTGGTGGATGGAATATCAAGGGAAACTTTTGGTGCGTGTCCGGGGGAACCGTTTGTTTTTGCAGCTTTGACTCGACTCGCCTTGGGTTGTAGCTTTGACTCGCCTTGGGTTGGCGAGGAGGCAGAGATGGGTGGAAAGAAAAGAAGTATCAGGTTTTTAGGGAATATGGCTTTAGAACTAGAGAATCAAGTGATCTCGTTCCATGTACGGCGGTGCTGAGCGTTCGGGCCGCCGTTAGATAGTAGCGTCACAAACTGCAAATGGAATTTTGGTTGATCCCCCCTTTTACACTTGAGGCTTGATATGTTTTGCGTCTTGGTGGGCTCTTGTGTTGATTCACTCAGTGTGATTTGGCCGGTGTTTGTATCTCATCTTCTCTGTGAAAGGAGACTTATCACCAAGGTGGAATTCAGGAATCTTCTCGTAGCCACCAAGTCCTTACCTCTACGTTAGACCATCTACCTTCGTAAAAGAGGCGTAGATATACGTCCAGGAGATGTACTAAGGCTGATATCGTGCCCGATACTCTGGATTTAGCTTCAAATGCTTATCTGTGGAATATATTGGGTTTCAGCCATGAAATTGCATATATATCCGTTGCCCCCCAGCAGTTTGTTTTGTTTTGTTTTCCTCCCCCCTTTTCTTCTTTTCAAGTCGTAGCTCAATAACCCCCCTTCCAAACATATCTTGCAACCACGCATCTTTCATCTATAACTGCCTATACCTACCTATTCACATATATCCACATTCAGCTTCTAAATCCGAGACCATGGCGATCTTAAGCATTGGTGATCTCCCGTCGGAGATGATTCTTTCCATCATGGAGCACTTGCCAAACATGGCCACCTTAAACGACTTTATCCTCTCCAATAGGAGTTTTTACAACATCTTTAACAATCACCCAACGGGTGTCATTGTATCTGTTCTCAAGAATGAGCTTGGCGAAGACCTCTTTTTACACGCCATTGTCGCACACCAGGTCGAGAAGCTGGGCGTGAAATTGCCATGCTTTACCGAACTGTCCATGGATCAAATCGACTCTGAAGTGGCCAATCTCCGAGGGATACGAGACCAGGCCTTTATCTTGCAACATTCTGGCCCTGGATACTCATCTATCCCAATTAATCTTCGAGATGCTGGCAGAATCTCTTACTTGGGGACCAAGATATCTCAGCTATCAGCCGCATTTGTGAAAGACTGCGTTCTCGGCCTGGGACGTTTATTTCGCCCCTTACGGGACTCTGTTAAACGGCGGCCAGTGTCAGCTGACGAGATGAGGAGGATTCGGCAGTCGATGTACATGTTCCACATCTTGTCCATCTTTTGCAAGGATTTATTCCTGGATGTTCAAGTCAGCGAGAACAACCAGGTTATTCAGCACAAGGTCGATGCCTGCGTGGATAAGATTTCGAAGTTGCAGCGCAGTCTTGTGGATGGATTCATGGCTCCTTGGGAACTGTGCCACGTTATTACCTTGCAGGGGTGGTTTCGTCGACAACTGCGTGAATTAGGTAAGTCTTAAACCCTGCCCATCGATATATGCACATATATATATCACCATCTTTGTGTTATTATGGAATGATTTGGCTAATATTGTCTGCAGAATACAACGGCCTTCTTAACGAGAGGCTGATGCCCTATGTCCTCTCCCAAGGCATAGAATGCATGCACGAGGGCATATGTATTGACGTTCAGGCGCGATACGGTTTTGGGAGTCAAGTGGAAGGAGGATATTATTTCTTCATTAAGAAGATGAAGGAGAAGGCCCGACAATACCCGGCACACGGGTTTGGAATGATTCTGTCTCGAGGGCTCAGGGATAACTGGACGCGAAAAACGGGAATGCCATTTGGCCAGTACAGTTCCTTTGGGAGTTACGGAGACGAGGGAGCGTACACCGCCTGGAGTAGATTGGAAACTTCCGTCAACAGACCGGACATGGGCATGTCGGATCCTGAATCATGGGATCTCTTGGTCAAGGCAGAGAGCATGCTGGATGTTTGGTCTGCCGGCTTTTGGGACACGGATCGCTGGCCTGATATAAGCCACTCCCTGGGCGATGACTTGCAACCTGATCCCTGGCGCCATGTAATGCTGCATTGGGATTCTTTTCAGGTGGGATGGGAGAGTGCTCTTGATCCGAAGATGAAAGAGGGAGTGGCGCCACCAGAGGAGGAGTGATGTCTGAGAGACGGAGAAGGCAATTTATGCCGTGGTTTATAACGATGGTGGGATCTCTCTTGGAATATGCCCTTTCTCTGGTGATGACACCAGCTGCCATGCTGATAATCATCATGAGATAAGAAACAAGACTGGCATCTCTTCTCCCTTAGTTCTTGGAGGTCATTTTAATAAATATAAGTATAGTTATATCAGGTACCTAATAAACAACGAAACAAATATCTATTACTTGCACCTCTTTTTGGAACTGCCAGCTGCGAGTGATTGAGATGAAGTACAGGTACTTAGTAGTGCAGCAGCTGTTGGACAACTGGCAGCAGGAAGGAAGGCGGACAACGTTGTTCCTTCTCCGTGCCTTGATCATCACGTCACGCTTCGACGCGTTGAAGCAGCCGCTTCTCGCTTCCAACTTTTTTACACAACTTCTACTGCTTGTTCCAACAGATTCATCATCGCAACAAATCACTTCAACGGGGGTTCGACAAGGGGGTTGAAGCCAGCATCCAAGCAGATGCATCGACATCTCCTTCATCATTAGCATCATCTCCTTCATTTCATTTCATTTCATTTCCTTCATTTGTTCTAGAAGCAGCATCTTTTCTTCGGGGTTCTCTTGCGAGTTTTCTCTTCTTTGCCGTCGCAGCTCGGCGGCCCCCCTTTTTTAACCATGTTTTACAGTCATGAGAGTAAGTCGCGAAAGGTTCTCATCCAGATGCTACAATCTACGGCATACTGACATATCATACGTAGTTCTGAATAGCACCCAGTATGGTGTTGCTACCATTTGGTATGCCTTTCAACTGCCCACCTGCGAGTTGTCTTCCGCTAACCATCATCATCATTATCCAGGCTGGTGGCTACTGTTGGCAAAAATAACCAGAAGAGGCTGACCAAGAAGGCCATCCAAGAAGTCAACGTCCCCAAGGCGTGTGAAACGATATTGGACCCTGGAGCTCCCCTGGCGCTCCGCCTTCAGGGAAACCTGCTCTACGGAGTGTCGCGTGTTTTCGCTCAGCAGTGCTCCTATGTTCTCACGGATGCCGAAAAGACACAGTCTGATATGGTGACTTTTTTCCGCATCATTCGGACAAGCGAGACTGATCCACGGGCTGGAAAAACAAAGTAAGTTGGCATAATCATGCACTCCCATTGGTGATATTATAGCTCATTTTCTCTATCCAGGCGCCAAAATATTGTGTTGGAAGATGACCCCGGCTTCGACCCATTGGCTGCACTTCCCAACCTTGATCTTCTTCGATGGGATAGAGATCTAGTCTTACTCCCAAGCCAGGGTTCGGCGAGCAAGTTCTCCCAAATGACACCGCTCGGCACTGCTAGCCAAGGCAGTTCTTCGCCACGCCACCCCTCTGCACTGATCAACTTGCAACTGCCGCCCTCTTCACAGTCTGCCGCAAGCTGCCGTATACCTTCAGATTTTGGTAATCTCAGCCCTTTGTTTGGTAGATCAATCCACCACACAGACAACATGGGTGAATTTCAACCCTTTGGTGATGATGAATTCCCATCCATTTCGGGAATCGGTTTCGATTTTGACGCAGAAGGCAACCTCATCAGTATCCTTGATCAAGAGCCAGAGCTCCCACCTCTCCCTGTTCAAGTTCAAGCAAGCCCTGTGGTTGGTCTTGGATTACAACGTATAACCAAAGAGGCGCGAGGTATCATCATGGGCGAAGAAGACAACATGCTCGACTTTGGAGAAGAGCAATTGCCAGATAGACAGGCGATTCCAACGATCGAATCGATACAACAAGCGGAGGAGGCTCAGCAACAAGTAGCCAAAACAGCAACGGCAGAGCCTGGCCAAGCATCTACTAGGATCGCCAGATCCCGTCGAACAAATCCGCAAACGATGGTTGACACAAGAATCACGCTTCATAGGCAAGTCATCAAGGATTGGGAACCAAACTATGCTGCAAACATGGCCTCTGTTCTCGGACAGCAGCATAAATCAACCACTACCAAAGGCCAGGCGAAAAAGAACGCAATGGCGCTTCTCTATGACTATGGCATCGCCCATGTTGGAGCATACCAGCACGAAGCAGGCTTAGTTCACCCCTTGGCGGTTGATTTTGTTGGCATCTCGTTAAAGGCTCGCCTTCAGGGTCAAGAGCCAGATGAAATCGAGCAATCTGAGCCCAAGAAGCGAGGTCGACGCCGAAAGTCGGATGAGGCATTTGAGGACGAGCGAAACTCTGAAGAGCGAAACATAAAGCAGCGAGTAGATGAAGAAGTTGAACTTGGGCGAGGCGAAATCCGCGACATTCACGACGACGCATACATCATGTTCGATGATCATTCTATTCCTGAGATTGGAATGGATGCGGCACCACCAATGGAAGATCGTCACTCTTCATCTATGATGCCATGGAGCAGACCTGGCTCTGCTGTTCCAGGCTCATCTGTTCGAGGAAGCGCGCAGAAATCAAAAGTTACTCCAAGCCCATTGTTTAATCGTGGAAGCGCACTGGGTATGATCGACCGCCATAGTGACCCTGCCGAGCCGCTTTTTGGGATGGACGACTTTGGTTGTCACGACTCATCTTTCCAGCTAGGTGGACCAGTTGGTCCCCTTGACTTTGATCAAGACAACACTCAGGTTTCAACTCAAGGTCTTGATGTGAACAGCCAAAATTTCATGGAATATGTCACGGAACAGGCTGCAAAGACGGGTGTCATCCATGATCGGGATTCGAAAGGTCGTCGGTGGATCAAGTTTGAGGAGCTGGCTGAGACTGGCACCCATTCTAAGGCCGTTGCCGCCCAGGCTTTCTTACACGTACTGTCACTGGCGACAAAGAGAATCATCTCAGTTCACCAAGAGGGCGCGGCAGCCATGGAGCCTTTTGGAACTATTCGAATCGGAATCAATGCCGCCCTCGGTGGTGAAATGGACGACGCGGAAAGGGAATCTGAGGATGAGCTTGCTTGATTTGGGCCTCTTGACTGCAACGATTCTGGAGTTTGAGTTTAAATGGAGGAGCAGATATATGAACATTCTGCCTTTTTCGGAAACCGATTTTTAATGCATTTCCAAGATTTAACAAGAAATCTTCATTCAACAACGGCGTTTGGGAAACAAGGACATTTATTTTCGCATTGGGATGAAGCATGGAGAATCAGCAGCCTCCCCCAGGACGACATGGACACAGGAATGGATTTGATTTGGTGCCACGCGAGTTTTTTTTCTCCTATTGCTTCTATTTCTGGTGGTGGGAATTTCAGAAAATCTGAGAGCAGGATGGTAATACATAGCTATTATAGTTAATCTCACGGCCAAGATGTGATTAGAACAATGAAGGGTTTGTTTTAGGGACCATGTTCAAAAGGGCTGACAGTCCTTGCGACCCCGATGGAGTATTCCAACTTGATCTTTTACCAAACTCTATCGTTTCTTGGCTTCCTCCATTCCCTTTAAATTCAATCTTTCCTTTCGTTTGTGAACTGTGCAAAAACTTCGGGATCGCCTTCCTTGATCTTGAACATCAAAGGCTTAGGCACATGAAAGCCTTTATTGATTCCCGGCCTGGCAGACATCATTCTTTCCCATTTCTAGAGAAACGGAAACTCGCTCATGTCCAAGCTGACAAATCCCGCGTAGATTACCCAAGAGAGAATAGCGATGTCTGCGATGGAGATGTGGTCTGCCACCAGAAAACTAGATTTCGATTGAAAACGTTTAGTCGTTAGGTTCAAAAACACCAACACCCACAGACGGGCTGAACCTGCCTCCATGCTGAAAGAAGAGCCAGTTATTACACTCCCAGTAATCTCTGGTGCCTTTCGGGAACGAAAGCTTGTGTTCTGGATCGTTATCGCTCGGTCAGATATTGGAGGATGCTTCCTCCCTCAAAGACCCTGACTTGCTGCCCATCACTGAGCGTGTCGACGATGGCTGGGATGCGGCCGTTGGGGTTGATCTCGAGAAACCATGGCTCTTTCTGTCGATTTGTGGTGATGTCGATGTGATCAACTTCGTATGGGACGCCGAGCTCTTCTAATGCCATGCTGATCTTGATGCCATTGGGAATCGAGTCGGTGTATAATTTGATACTAGGCTGACCGGCCATGGTATTGAAGAGGGCGAGTTTATTCGCAAGTTTGTGATGGAACGGAGAAGAAGGTTGGAGAATGTTCAACTCAAAACGTTTGATCCTTTCAAAGTCGAGGCATACAGATGCAGTTTTGTAGTTGAGTCTGAATCGTGCAGTCGTTGTTTCTTTCGGCACCCATTGCGTAACTCGAACCACTCCTCGGTGGATGATCGGTCATCATCATCATCATCATTCATAAGCAAGGAGATTTATAATTGTGGCCAAGCGTCGACTTGACATGACACGGCGTCATCATGTTGAGGAAGTCATTGGGTTCGGTTCTCCTGAGGCCATATCACCAGACGTTAACTTGTATGTGGAACTGTTGTCGTTGCGGCAAGTGATTGCGATGGCTTAGAAATCCAACAGCCACCGGCAAATCTGTTGTAGTCAAACACTCGACTTGGACTTTCGACTTGGACTGGAGTTGCAGTCTGCGCCATCGAGAATAGGATCAAATACATCGTAAAGGTGTATCCATTTGCCCGTTTGGGTACATGTATGTAGGGGGCGCTGTTGTTGCTTTAAGCTCCGCTGCTGGTCATTAGCACATACCTAGTAGTGCTTCACTGAATGGCGATCACTTCTACTTCTATATGCACATAATTTTAGCATGCGTGTTCAAAAATCTATTCATTCCCTGTTTTTCTGGTCCTCCACTTGTAGGGGTCACTCACGGGTGAGATGGGGCCAAGACTGTGAATCCGCGAGCGGTGACAACATGAAGCCATCGTCAAGTAACCCGCTCCAAGCAATGGCCGAGCATGATATGTGGTCCTTCGACTGGAGCTGCTGGAAAATTTGTTCCGGATTCGAGAATGTTGAGTCGGGTGGGTGCTCAAAGCTGTATTCTCGCCCAAGGGGCTTCAAGTATATAAATGCCGGCATACGACACCTAGTACTAGGTAGTCAAACATCTGCTATAGAAAGCACATTATTGAACGCAAAGGAAGCAACGACAACACCAGACTTCGTTATCAGCGAGTAAAACATGCCGAAGCAAACCATCAAGCCTCTCCTTCTCCACGCCCACGAGGCTGGGCCGAACCCATAGGAAGGCTGTACCACTTGGGCCAATAACAGCTGCCAGCTACCAGGATCGTTCATGGTGATTGTATCCTTGATATGCTTCAACGATAATTATATAGCCCCTTTATTATAAAGAAAATAGCCAGGGAGGCACCACAGTTAGAAATACCGTCAGGGCAAAGTATAAGGACGTTCAGGGGTATATAATAGTTCATTTAATGCACATCTGGTATGTAGCTAATTAATTATCGAATTCATCTTCGGCATCGGCGCCCTCTCGATCTGTGAATACTAGATACTCTGCAGATTCCTCTTCCGTAGCTGGAGACGCAATCATTTCCCATGCGCTCCGAACAGGGTCCAGTACAGAGTCATTAAATGCAAGGTCCAAAGGTAGCAGGGAGAATACAGCAGATTGCCCATCAATGTTTACGGATGGAACGTCAAACCCAGTTTGTTCATAATACAATTGGTAGAGTGACTTGGGAGGCTCTTGGCCGTCCACAGAGAGGGAGGCCAAAAGGGATGAGAGCGCCTTTTCAAGATGGGTTTGAGCATCTGGGCTTGTGAGGGTGCTAAGATATAATGCGCCTGATGAACCATTAGCAAACTATCCGATAGAAGAGATTTGAAAGACAAGAAATGCTAATGATGAGAGTGTGTATCAGGTTGTCAGAGGAGTTATCGTCAATGGGATTCAGCCAATGTAGATAAGTATTCGTTAAGGTTTTATCATCATAACACACGTAGGAAATGAAATGAGAGAAAAGAGAGTGAATAAAACTTACATTGTCCAGAAGGGCATTCGCCGGCGTCACTTGAATGAGCCAGAGCGTAAATGGGGTACTCAGATGAGACACCGTCTTCGTCAAACGGTGTTCCAGCGGGAATGGCGACCACGCCGACGGCTGGAGTCGGGGCACCATCGGTCACCGTCTCGAAGAGCGAGGGTAGACCCGAGTTGACAATGGCTGTGAGTCTGCTCAAGCGGCGGCTTTCGCCTGCCGGCTTGCCCAGGGCTTTCACCAGGGCCTTTGACTTTATCGCCATGTCGTTTGTTAGGACAATGTCCAGCTCTTCGGGCATTTCAGCCGTGGGAGGGGCTTTCTGGACGTCCTTGATGCCAACGCCGAGCATATAGACGGCGCCGCCGACGGCACCGGCTCGACAACCCACTTGGGCAATCTCAGAGAGGCCGCCCCATTTAGGGTAAACAGCTGCAAAACCTGCGCCAAAGACCCCCATGGAGGTAATATGGCGGTGGATAGCGGCTAAACCAGCTTCTGTCGATATCTTGCCATCCAAGCTGAGAGTCAGAGTGATGATGTATGCCTGCAGGGCGGCGTCAAGCTTAAACTCCGTCGCAAGAAAACTCGCCAGCGAGTCGCCTGCATGTGGCTTCCATACATCCGTCTGCGGCTCAGTGTTGTAGTCCAGCACAAACTTGAGAAACTTCATAAGCCCGCGCTTTGCTTTGACTGAAATCGTCGTGTTCGCAAACACGTCTTCTCGAGTCGAGGGTATGCGGCTGAGGCTAGGACCTGAAGACTCTGCGGACGAAGGCTGGTAGATGTAAAACGAGCCAACAGCAAGAAACTCGAGCTGTCGAAAGGCTTTCGACGAAACCAGCTTCGACAGGAGCTCTGAGCGTGTATGGATCAGCTGCGGCGCCAGGGCGAGAGTGTATCCCCTTGACGATAAGCTTTCGGGGCCTTCGGGACGAGTCACCCGCGCAGCTGCAAACACGCCATCGCCATCGCCGGACTGGCGCTTAGCAGCCCACTCGTCAACCTCCTGCAGGCTCAGGACAGCCTCGGCCTCGCCATAGTACTCGTTGGGATCGACGTGGAGGATGTTCTTGCCAGATCGCGACAGGGCACTTCACGAGACGAGGCTGGTCAGTCAGTTTGGAGGGCAAAAGCCAAGCCGATGGAATCCGAAGCTTACAGGGCGAGAAGGGATTGCTGGAGCCCCGTGCCGCTGATCACTACATCCCACTTTGTATCTGAGAGGGATTCCATGGTTCGGTCGACAGACGATGGAAGGAGGAAAGGAAGAAAGAAAAAACAAAACCGGAGTGGAAAAAATAGTTTCGTTTAAGTGTTGGCTAGCTAAAGGGTTTGGAAAGGTTCGAAGCTCAAGCGAAGTGGGGAGGTGGGATTTGGATTAGCTAAGTCGGGTGGCCTGTGCGTGCTCTGGTAGTGAGCTAAAAAATTGAGCTTCTGTTTCTGAGCTTTTTTTCTTCTTCTTTTTTCTTCTCTATAGTTTAACCGCTTGTTGAATTTTTCACGTTATGTCTTTGGTACTTTACGTACGTGGCATCGCGGCTTCATTCGACTGGAGCGGTAGAGAGAGTCGTCGGCCGGTATCTACTGCCCTAGATATAAAGTCTGAAAGGGTGGTTCGAATGGTTGACACATGCCCGCTTTGATCCATGAAGTTTTTGTTTGCACTTGACAGTTTGATTCTATTCTGTACCAACTCTCTATTCGGTACAATGTGCAGAGTTTCCTAGTAGTACTATAGTTGGTCATTTGTATGAGCTAGCCAACAAATCATCCCGAAACAAAGATGGCTCTCAATGCTTAAACAATTATGGTATTATATGGTATTCTAGATTCATCGGCTGCCAGTGATTGCCGATGCAAGGCCCTCCCACCGCTTACTTGCCCAGTCGAGGAACTCCTTCGACCCAAGTAGCTTCGCCGACATGACCGTGCCTCCGTGCTTCGAGATGGACAGGATTCGTCTTGAGCCACCCGTGCAGTCAATGACAATCGTAACTGTCTCATTACATAATGATTCCTCCAGGGTATCTGGGTCAGTCAACATCCAGAATTTGCCATCTGGAGCCTGGTCTTTCGTCTCTTTGCCTGTGAAGATGACTGCTGTGCAAGCAATGGGCATGGTTTCCACCGTGAGCGGCCTGGGGTCTTTCCTAGAGCATATAATCATCTCTCTATCTGGATCGTAGCGAGCTTGGGGCAGCTTGGTGTCGCGGAGAGCAGCCACGGTTGCTGCCCAAGCTGCATCAAACGGATTGCCATCAAAAGAGATGAAGAAGAGATCGATATACAGCACCCAGTATGCCACCACAGTCTCTTCTCCTTCTTGCTGCTCATTACCCCCCTCTTCCCCCTCATCGACCGGGATCGGAGCTTCGGCCGGTCGTTTGTGCCATATCCGCAAATCTTCAGCGCGCAGCAGCTTGGAGCTGTGTAGAAGGGAGTAGATCCTGGTGCTCAATGTCTGGGCGAGGGTTGTGGGCGGACCGCCGGGCAAAAATTGTGGCGCCGATCCGGTAGCCAGTTCAATATTCGGAACCAATAAGTCGTAATCGGCCAATTCTGTCTGTGTATTGGATGCGCGGAAGTTGGGAATGTGGTCTGTCAGGATTGTTTCGCCCCGAATTCCGCAAATGACGGTTGTATCCCCTGTCCGCACCAGGGCACTTCCGTGGGCATGTGATAAGCTGGAGAGGTTCACTGTGGGTGTTCGGACCTCGAAGGGAGCTCGGCCATTGCTTCGCGCAGGTGGAACAGAGTCGTCGGATGGTTCGAGATTTGCGAGCAGATACGGATGAGGAGAGAGCTTAGCAAAGGTCGAGCGCGACAGGCCCACCTCGGGTGCCATGATGACGGTGATTTCGGAAGACTTCGGCGTGGCTGATGGGTATAATCGAAAGACAGATGCAGAATTACAACATCAGAACAAGGGCCGTATCGAGTGTGTCGTGTGTTTCGGGAGTTGTTCTCTGCGCCGCCGTGCCCAAAAAGAAAGAAAACTTGAGCTCTCAGCCTTGCGGGTGGGGGAGCTTGGATAATCTACAGCCAATGAAACGCGGGTGGAGCACAAGGCTGACAGAAGAGTCCATCTTGTGTCTCCGGCAGCTGGAGATTGCTTGGGAATTCGGAGATGCAAAGACGGGGATGTCGATCGATGCCGTTGTTGCCGATTACTTGGTGCCATGTATGGAGACGGTGGTTCGATATATACCCAACTGACGCGTCTCTCCAGGCTGGAATCATTATCAATCGGCAGGGCAGCCAAGTTAAAGAGCTGCTCGGACACAAAGTTTGACTTCCGATTGGAGTCACACGTGATTTGGCTGCGACGCTGTCATGGCCAGATGGATGCCGAGTGTCTACGTATCGTACATCCTAGATGCAAGCAGATTATGCAGGAAGAGATGAAATGCTTGACAACTTCTACAGTATCGCAATCGCGTGATTCTCGCAGGACAAAGGCGCCCAGGCCAGGGGAAGAAAGCATTTGCCGGACGGCCATTTCTCCGGGCCACTAACAGGCTAGTAGTAGCAGCTAGCAGAGAAGCACACGCATAAGCAGCGCCAAACCTCAACACCACCAGCAACTGGAAAGAAAAGAAAAGCCCTGTAAGACACCCGGAATTCATCCCACGCGATCCGTCAGACTCCGGCTATTAGCGCTCCTTGTGAGATTATCAGAATCTTGGCGGACAATTCCCAGAGCCTTATTTGCTCAGACCGCTGTCGGCCAGCAAGTCGTCCAGCGAATCACACGCCGTGTTTTACCGCCCATGTCCACGACGGTCCCCCCTCGCCCTGCCGCCCGTCGAATCACGGTGCAGAGTGCATATGGCCACTAGATCCGTCACCAACAGCCTCTGGAGCGCCGTTTTTACTTGCCCAAACGGTCCCTCGATTGGGAGCTGTTGGAGCTCGTGAGTGGCTCAATGCAGAAATCTGGTTTCCCCTCATTCGCGCTAGGGCTGCTGATGGCGGTGTTTATGATTTGGGGGACCGGATTTGCGCCGTTCTCAAGACGGTAGCATTCGCCATGCATGGCCATTCTACTGTAATCAACAGTGGGCTTGTGGGATAATACCTCGGAATCTATTTCTTCAACCAGGACGGGACTCTGTGTGTCATCACCAACGGTTACTGTACGAGTGCAACATGGAGCCCTTGTCAGCAAACTTGTGGATCTTGTGGCGGATGCGACTCCGTACAGTACACTTCTGTTCCTGAGAGATGGGATGGACGAGTCCCTACAGGCATCATGGACACCAAAAGACATGAATCGACTTTGTTCGTTAGCTTCCGCCGTGCTCATGCAGACGAACCCTTGCTCGATCATCAACCGTCTGCCGAGCAGCCATTCGCCCCGCCCGCTAGCAAATTCGTCCTGTTGCCGTTGCCTGGTTGGAGCACACCATGGCTAGATTGCGGTAGCTTGACCTGCATGCCGCCTCGTTCATCACCTCGCCTGTCACATTGGGCCGCGCCAATTCGTGCTCGGCGTGCGCAATCCCCGGATGCAAGAAGCGACCAATCTCGCGGCCTGCCCAGCCGCTGGGGAGCCCTGATGCGTCCCTGTTGCGTCCCATCACGGCTTTCGTCTGTCTGCTTTTGTCCGGACTATTGAACGATTCAGGCCATATCGACCGTTGCCCGCATGGCGATTCGGCGCGTCACCAACATCTGATGCTCGTCCGTATCTTTTCCCGCGCTTGTCACCCAGACTTTTTGCAGCCGTCACTAGCCCATCGTTGATGTGATCCACCGACTTAAAAATCCCTGTATCACTCGCTCCGTATTAGCGAGTGCAGGGAGGAGGGAAGCTCTTTGAGCCATGTCTGGGCTTTATATCCTCACGGGCCGCCGCATTCAGCCCCCCACCGCTCATCAGTTGTTGATCAATCTTTGCCATCTCACTGCCCAGCTCTCTCGTTAATCTTAATCATTGGGCTTTGTTTCGTTTCGAGAAGTCTGGTACTACTCGTTATGACTCCAGAGCGCGCTTCGGTTTCATAGCCACTCATTCACGGCAGCAAGTCCTGATCGGCGGGCTGTAAGCGCCTGGCTGCAATGCGATAGAAGCATTCGCTGTCCTTGGCCCAGGTTGAAACCGCGGGCTTTCTCATTGCCTACGTCCCACGCAAGCACGGGGTAATACCAACTCCAACTCCAACTCGTGCCTCGTCCGCCACGTTTTTGCTACGACGCAGCTGAAGCAGCTGCAGCCATTACCTGCTATCCATCATGGCACCCCCTATGCAGGAGCTCACCACCCAGGCCACACGAAGCGTTTCCGACGTCGTCAAGCGGATACTGATTCCCTTGACTCCTACAAGCCCACCGGGTCTTGTTCAGGCGGACACTGTCGACCCTTGGTCCAAGGCCGGCAAATATGCCCTCGGGTGGACATACTTCGCGGCTGCCCTGTCGGGCTGCATCTTCGTGGTTCGCATGTGGCACTTTTGGCAAGACAAGATTCGCCAGGCCATTTACAAACAGCAAATAGAGACACACTACCAGGAGACTTACAATGTCGACTCCAACTTCGTCCAGGCCGCCATTCGCACCGGCATGGCCCAAGAATTCTTCCCCGACGGCAATCCTATGGGTGAAAAGTTCCGCCCCAAGGCTCACTTCTCGTCCATTGGATTTATCAACGACACACTAGCCTTGTTTCGATGGGTTTTCTATAGATCTGTTCCAGATATCGTCATCGGAAAGCATCGGTTTACCTTTTCGTCGCTCTCCGTTCTGGCGACGACATTCATCGCCTTTGCCTTTGTCACCCTCTACACCTTCCTCCAGCAGCCACTCTACTGGGAGAGCATTCGATTTGGAGCGCCACCCGTAGCCATCAGGTCCGGTATGCTTGCCGTGGCATTGACTCCATGGATCATTGCGACTGGCATGAAGACAAACATACTGACTATGTTGCTTGGCATTGGACCAGAGCGACTAAACGTCTTTCACCGATGGCTCAGCTACCTTTGTCTATTCCTTTCATTGATTCACATGATCCCATTCTACGTTCAACCTGTATGGAAAGACAATGGCTTGTCAGTCTGGGGCTCGACTTTTCCTCCTTCAAAGGGCATAATTTACGGCACGGGCATTGCCTGCATCGTTCCGCTGCTTTGGCTTAACGTGTTCTCTCTCCCCTGGATTCGGAGAGTTGCCTACGAAGCATTTGTCATCCTTCACGTCCCGGTTGGCATCCTCTACGTTGGCGTGTTGTTCTGGCACACAGCCAACCGGCTCCTCACTTGGGACTACCTCTATGCCACTTGTGCCATCTGGGGAGTCTGCAATCTCTTGCGGGTCTTTAAACTTAACTGGGCAAAGCCTGGACGAATGTCCTTTATGGTTGGTGATGAGGCTGCAATCACCCTCATGGCCGAGAACGCCATCAAGGTCACCATTCCCACTCAGATGAGATGGAAGCCTGGTCAATACGTCTATCTTCGAATGCCTGGCATCTCATTCTTCGATAACCACCCATTCACTATTTCATCCCTCTGCAGCGAGGATTTCCCTTCAGAATACGGAGAAAACTATCGGGATTGTATCCTCCTATTCAAGGCCTATGGTGGATTCACGCGCAAGGTCCTAGACACTGCCATTGAGAAAGGTCCTTTCCATACGTACCGTGCGTTTTTGGATGGTCCCTACGGCGGCATGCGGCGCGATCTGGCCGCTTTTGACACCTGCATCCTCATTGCTGGCGGAAGCGGCATCACGTCATTGATATCTCAGCTTCTCAATCTGGTAAAGCGAATGCGAGATGGCAAGGCCATCACTAGAAGGGTGGTCGTCGTCTGGGCCATGAAGAAATTTGAAGACATGGACTGGTTCCGAGAGGAGCTGCGCATCTGCCGGGAATCCGCTCCTCCTGAGAGCGTAAGCTGTAAATTCTTTGTCACTACAGCTGTGCGCAACCGACAAGGGCAGCAGATGACTGCTCCTATAAACGGATCAAACACCCGGGCCTTGACTCACAAGCTTCACGATAAACTAGACGGCTTTGTTGCAGGCATTGCCTCGAAGCGAAACTCGGCCTTTATTCAGGCTGAGGCAATGGGAGATCCGGAGCGAGAGCGCGAACTTCGCGAAGAGAATGAGGATCGCATCACGGCACTGCCACAACAAAAATACCTGCAGCCTCATCAATATCCGCCGCCACCACCTCTCCCTCACCCATCCTCTAATGAATCACCGATGAGCCAGGGTGCCCTTTCTGAAGATAATTTGGGCAACCTCAATGAGAATGGCTATCCCGAGGATAAAAAGCAGCACGATACGCCACTAGAGGAGCCTGAGCCTCAACCCCAGCCTCAGCCCGTCGCGGTCCCAGAGCTTGCGCATTTGTACAACTCTGGCATTCCTGCTGGCGGCCCTAGCGATCGTCCGGTATCGACCTTTGGCCCACCAGCCGGGTTCGATTTTGGGTTCCCGCAGACTCCCACCGAATTCCAAAAGAACCTAATGCGATCCGCGTTCCCCATGCCGCACCAAATTACTGAAGATGGCTGGACTATCGAGTACGGCCGCCCCGACCTTGGATACATGCTCAAGCAATGGGCCACAGGTGGGCCCGAGGGCAGAGGCATCTTGGGCCGAAGGACCGCCGTCTTTGTGTGTGGTCCTCCGGGGATGAGAGTGGGCGTGGCCAACACGGTGGCGAAGCTCCAGGCGGAGATTTGGGGCGACGACGAGCTGGAAGAGATCTTTTTGCACACGGAGAACTATGCTCTGTAGAGTGGGCGGTGTCTCCGTGTGTGTATTTGTAGATATAATGAGGTGGAGGCGGAGGATCATGATTGATGTATATTCTTTTTGAAGTCACGAACTGGCTCGAGAGGCCCTGAGATACCACTTGTATATAGCAACATGCACATATTTTTCTTGAATTCATTAGCGTTAATCAAGGTGTCTTATGCATACATGTACATATGATTCGCCCCTCTTATATGTTTTTGTCCTGTTACTCTTATTACTAATAGTCTACACTCATCATACCAAGACTACCCACGCCAATATTCTGTCGCTACGAATTCTTCAAAATGAAGCTCGCTACTGCATTCTTCACAATCGCCCCATACTCTTAATGCTTGCTTTCGGTGGTCCAAGTGCTGGTGGGCACCTGCGTCAAGTGGGTTCGGTCACTACCAAAGTCTTATTGGGCTGCCTCCAAAGTAGATGAAGATGTTTTAAGGGAAGGCTACAGCTGTAGATGTGAAAGCTACTAGGTACCGAATGCATAAATGGTATACGAATGTATTACTACCTAGTAGTACCTGTCTTTTCAAGCTCGGGTGTACTTCGAAACAGCGGCCATTTATTTCAGTTCCAAGATTCATTAACATCATGACTCCGGCCGCCCCGATAAGAGTCGGTAGAGTCGTAACTCCCACTTCAAGTATGTACCCGACAGCGATTCGTCATTGTTTGTTTGTAATGTTGTTTCTTTAAGCTAGTCAAGCACTCCCAGTCGGCACCTTGATAGCATGCAGCGGCCGATAGAGTTTGTCATGGATGAACCTTCCGAGAACCTTGATGGCTACGTGCCTTTGTCGTCACATGCGGCTCTTCCCACCGTACTTAACCTATACACCACCAGTATGCGATTTTGTTAACAAAGAACCTCATACACATTTTTTTGGATTGGAAAAAAAAAAAGCGATCAATTCAACGTCTTATTTAATCAGGTTATTATCTTACCCGACACCATGCACGACCTCGAAGACAGCACATTGCACAAAATCGAGAAGGGGTGGAATATCGCCACGAACTGCGCAGAACAGCGGTTGAAACGAATATGCGGCTGGACAGACGATGAGTTTTCCCTGGCTATGCAACAAGGGCTTGTGATGCTGGAGACGGTGTGCACATTCGTACATGGAGGTGTCAAATCAGGGCAATACAAGTGTGTCAGATTGCGTATCTTCTTGCGATATTCCTCATTACTGACTCTTGATGTCCTCTCTCCAGATTACCAGTCGATTTCTGGAAGATGCTCGTCGCTGAGTATGGCATCGTTGTGTACCCGTCAGCCTTGACAGAGTGTTTAGCTCCCTCGGGGCTGGGTTCGAGCCAGACCTTTACAGAGATATACAGCGAACACATCGGTTTGTCATTCGATTCAGAACCTCACCTCCAATTACTCATAGATGCTAATTTTGTCTTGTGCAACAGTCATGCTAGGGAAGCGCGATTCTAGTCGCCCGCCATTGTGTCCGTTTGAATATATAAAAGAGCCATTACCTGTGTACGAAAAATAAAACAAAAAAAAAAGGCGAGACTCGCAAACAGTTGGGAATGGTTTTATGATTAAATAGCGGGGGATATATCACAATACTTCATCTTTGAGAGATGACAGCGGCAGAGAAGCAACAGGATAGAAGAAATATAGAATCATTCATGAATCCACCTTTTGTCCCATGGCACCATCTCGATTTGCCCTCCAAATACCCTCTTCGCCTTCGAATTCTTCCTTCTTCCATACCTCTACCCTAGATTTGCATGCTTCGAGAGCCTCTTCCCCGGCCCTCCACGCAGCTTGCCGATGTGGTGACGAGACTGCAATGAGGATACTTTCTTCGCCAATAGGTACCGTGCCTAAGCGATGGATCATAGAGATGCCTTTGAGGCCGTGCTTGCTGAGGATGTCTTTGCAGATAGTCAACATTGTCCTCAAGGCTAGCTTATTATAGGCTGTGTACTGGAGCTCCTTTACTGGCTTCCCGGCGAAGTTATCCCGCGTTGTTCCTGTTCAGATGTGATTAGCGAGAGGGTAGCCTAGCATGAGAGATCAGACCGGAACGCTGCATAAGTGAGCTACCAACCTGCAAACAAGACAATGGCACCGGCCGCGGGACTGCGGACTTTATCTATAGCCTGCTGGATGTTGAGATAATCGTGTGTCAGGCCAACGTAACAGCCGTCTTCCGACATCTCCCAGATAGTATTTGCGTCGTCATCTTTGATATCTCCCATAGCTGGTGGCGAAATGGGCTCGGGGTTGTGAGTGTTATAGAGGCTGAGACACAGCTTGGTGACCAATGAATGATGTCCAAAACAAACGCCGGGGAATCCAGAAAAGTAAACGACAAAATTGAAGAGATGAAGACAAAATGGAGAAGATGAGACAGAGGATATACAAAGATGAGATACGGGAAAGATTATATACTAGTTACAGTTACGAGAGGCCGTTTGCGAAGGTTTTGGAGTGGCGTAGAACACAACAGGTCAGGTACTTTGTCGTGCAGCAATAAATGGCTGGGAGTTTGCGTACCTGCAGCAGAGCCCCTCCTCACAGGCCTTGGGTAGATGCAGCGGCTGAGTAAGCGCCAGCTCTATTAAAGTTCAGCTCCCTGTGCTGCAAAATAAGGTGGGACTTCATTTTGACTGTTGCAACATCCCACCATGTGACTTCAACTTCGACTTCATCTTGCAACTTCGTTCGACAAGGCCATCGCTGACTCGTTTACGCTCTCTTTACTTCCTTTCCTCTATATCGTTAATTGTTAGCTCCCCCCTCAGAATTGTGCCTGATTGGCCTCTGTCGTTATGCGCGACGACCAGCACGCACGATCCCCAGACCGGGGCAGAGATCGTGAAGCCAACCGCGACTCTCGCCATGCTCGATCGAGAGACAGAGACAGAGAACGAGACAGAGATCGAGACTACTACCACGACGACCATCAACCATCGCGGCAGGGTAAAGACACGGCCCGCGCACTCATAGGAGATTGAGAACAGTTACAGGGCTTTTACCTATGGCTGATGAATTGAGCTTGACGGCTAACTTGCCCACGGGACAACGAGGCTATTCACAGTCTCCATCCAGGGACGACGACATGTACGGCAACGCGTGGGACCGGCGCGACCATCACTCCCGGCCGCATCGCCAGCCTCCCTCCGCTGCGCCAGACTACCGAGGCGCTCATGACGCGCGCCCGAGGCGAAGCCTGAGCCCTCGTGACTGGAGCCATGACAACCAAGGCAGAATGTATAACGACGACTACCACCGCGGGCGTCATGACCAAGACAGAGGCTACGACTATGGCTCCTCCTCTTCCTACCGTGATAGGAGATCCTACAACTCCCGATCACCACATGGAGATTATTACAGCAGGAGTCGTTCCCGCAGTCCCGCCAGAGAGGGTGGCCGATTGAGAGAGGCAGGGCTGCCCAGTGATACCGTTATTTTCGAAGGGTTGCCTGTCAGGGTAGACGCTATGGAGGTTCGTACTACTTGAACATTATATCGAGAAAGGGTGTGTCTGACGAGAGTCTCTGTCCAGTTACGAGAGAGCATTATCCGCGATTGCATTTCCGACAATTACTCTCTCGTCGATGTTCGGATAACGTATTCCAAAGGTATGTGTCCCTGCAACTCTAGCTCTTGTGAAAGTCCATTCCTAACACTACGCATAGGAAAACGCCGAGCCTTTATCCAGTTTGAGGAAGTTGATCATGCAGCCGCCTTTGTCAATGAAAACTTTCCCAAAGTCCTCATCACACTACCTCACACGACTGATGAAGTCCCAGATGGCAGAATCAGCGCTTACATCCACTTTGCACATCGCAGGGAGGACGCAGAAACACGCGCTTCCGGTGCTGGTGGTGGCCAATGGATCTGCCAACCTGTAAGATTTCCCCGTCGGCCAGCAGACAGAAACCACAACTATAACTAACAATTATGCAGTGCGGCTTCAACAACTACTCTTCGCGCACCAAATGCAAGCGCTGTGGCTCATCCCCATCATGTGCGTCCAGTTTTATATCGATACAACTTCTCAATGACTGACAGCTAACGTGTAATTCTTAGCTTCCACAATGCGATTAAGTCTAAATCCCGCTGCTGATGCCGCCGATGCGCCTACCCAGATCTTGGTGGTTTATCCTCTGACTGCTTTTGTCAACGAGGACATGTTCGCTACAGACATGAAGCGGCTAGAACTTGAAAAGCTTGACCCAGCCAGCCAGAAGCTGGTACCGGGCTCGAAGCTCCAATCAACTGCCCCAGCTGATCGCGCTGCTCGGACTGGTGCACGTCCGGGGTCACTCCACCGCGTATTCTTAATGCGCGATCCGAATACAGAAGAGTCTGTCAAATATGGCTTTGCTGAATTTTGGACTCTGCAGGATGCTGTCGATGCCATGGCTAAAATCAAGCTGCTACCATCCTTCACTGTTGCAGCCTGTGCTGTCAACGTGTCTCACATTCATATGGGGGTCTTTGTCCCAGAGGAACGTGAGGTTACTCCTGAGACAGAACGATATTCCTTTACTCCCTTGTTCAACACCACCCTCCGCGTCCGGTATCGTGACTTGCGAGCCTACCCCAGCCAGAAACTCCTATCTGCTGAGCCTCCTGAGACTATTAATGCAGATGGAGAGCCAAAGGGGAGTGATCCGAGTGGAAACAACAAGAAACCGAAGAAGAGAAAGGCAGATGACCCTCAAGGTGCTGCCGCCGCCAAGAGGGCAGTCCCTGCGATGGCTGGTCATATGGCTTTGTGGCAGAAGAAGCATGAAGAGATTCACACAGGGGAGTCTGACGAAAAGACCGCTGCTAAGCAGCCACCACCCGCCCTAAAGAGCTCAAAAGAAGCGCCCATCAAGTTTTCGTTTACTGGAGCATCGATGCAGGCCTCGGGCCCTTCAGCGGTTTCGTCAGTCCCTGTCCATCCCGCACCTCCAGCACCCTCTTCCGCGCCTCCACCTCCACCGGAGGAACAAAATGGCGACACCACGCCTGAAGCCAAGCCTGACGTTCAGGCTAAAGAAGAAAAGCCAATCACGTATGCGGACCGAGATAAACTCCAATGTCTTCTTTGCATGCGTAAATTTAAGTCATTAGACGAGCTGGGTCGCCATGGGAATTCGAAGCTCCATGCAGAGAAGCTGCTAGATGAGCAGTCCGTCAAGAGCGCGGTAGAGAGGCTAAGCAAACGAGGTATCCAGCTACCAAAACAAACTGAAGCTGGCGATGATTCCGGCGCCACGGCACCACAATACCGAGACAGGGCCAAGGAACGACGTGAGCAGTGGAATCAACCCAAGAAGCCACCGCCTGCTCCAGCAGACAAGAGCGCTTCAGGTCCCCAGAAGGACCAAGGCAAGGCTCCTGTGCAGGAAAAGACTCCAGCGCAGTCGAAAGGCGCCGGTATGCTTGCCAAGATGGGCTGGATGTCTGGCAGCGGCTTGGGCGCCAATGCTGAGGGGCGCACTGAGAGCATCGTCACTCATGTGTACAGGCAAGGCGTGGGCCTTGGAGCCGAAGGCGCCAATCTGGGAGACGCGCAGGCTATGGGAGAGAGCAGGACGCTCAACAAGCGCAAGGACTATGTTGATGCCGTCAATGACCGGGCGAGAGAGCGGTTCTTTAACGAGTTTGGAGAGAAGAAGGATGAAGAGCAGAACAGCGAGGACAAGAAAGAGGAGTGAAGGACAGGTTATTGGATGAAAATGTTTCTGGAACATACAAAGGCGTTTGAAGACTCGAATACGCTTCTAGGCAGCAACTGAAAGGGCTACTCTTTTTTCATCTTCTCTTCTGTTCTCTCTTCTTCGCAATGTGTTTTGAAGATTTAAGCCTTTTCGATCTGAAAGCCATTTAAGCCTTTTCGATCTGAAAGCCATTTAAGCCTTTTCGATCTGAAAGCCATCCTACTTGCCCGCCGAAACTAGTTCTTGAGGGCTATACAAAGAATTACTTGTAAGATTATTGTAGAGATAATATCAAATGATAAATCACAGGTGCCATTAGCTTCAAAGTGACTTTGATGTGCTAGTAATATCACTCGTATATTCATGTGATGGACTTGCTTGCTTGTACCCAAGAAACTAATCGTCGCTACGGTATATGCCCCCAGCCGTTTCGTAAATTTACATTAAGTCTGATATCTCATAGATTCGCTATAACCGCATAAATCGTCTCGCCATCTTATTAAAACCCCATTTACTTCATCGAAAATAGAAGAATATTCCCCATTATGTTAACCCCTCCTTTCGGTAGCCATCTGGCCTTTATAGAGCACTCATCATCATAGAGAGAGCCATGACAGCGATACCTGCCAGAGTAATCGAGAAGGTTGAGCCGGCAGAGTCTTTTGAATTGTCAGAATTGCTAGTTTCACTGGGGCTTCCAGGGCTTCCAGAACTGGGAGAAGAATCTCCAAAGTCTCCAGAACTACCTGGTTCGGTGGAACTGGGGGTAGGTGAATTACCTGAATTGTCAGCGCCTGTAGAAACAGGGCCAGGAATTGTCTTTGAGCCTTCCTTGAACTCGACAATATTGCTGGTTGTCGAGTTGAGAGTCGCCTGGGCAATGCCAATCTGCTTGTTCTGCAAGTCGTAGACGACATATGCAGATCGCAAGAAGGTGTCACCAAGCAGGATGAACTGGTCGCTCGTGATGCCATAGCCCGTCGTTGAGCTCATGCCAAACGTGCATACTCCGCTCCATCCCTTGAATAAACTGGACAAAGTGGGGTCCGACTGGATGTCGTCTTGTACCGAGGCGAGGTTGTTAATAACCATTTCATCAATGGGCACCTTGATCGTCTTGTTGGTGAATTGAAAGTTAAAGGTATCCTTGGAGTTTGCTTTGCCGCAATCAACAAAAGGGATGGGGACTCCTCGGATGTTGACGACGCCGTACTTCTTCCAGATGGCCTGCACAACAGCATCTGGAAGGAGACTGATTGTTGAGCCAGAATCCAGAATTGCACTGCCATTGACGGCAGGGGTATCGACAGCGGAGGCCTTGAACCCATTCAGCTGAACATTGTACATGACAATGTCCTGAGTCTTGGCAATACTCGCGGGCAGGGGCTGAAGGGGGAGAGTGGCAAGGCCGTCGTGGAACTTGTCGGTATCGACACCGCCAAAGAGAATACCACCCTGGCTGGTTTGCAGGTCGTTGAGGTAGAGACTGAATGCCGGCACAGGGATGACATTTTGGGATACCATGTTGTCAATGATGGTGGGATACTTGACGTCGGCGGCGACGTTCTCCTGAAAGCCCAGACCCATAATGCCTGTACCACGAACGGAAATGAGAGCCAAGCCGAGCTGCTGGTTCTTCACAGTCGCATTGTTAATAGTAACTGTATCCTTGAAATACGTGCCCTGGATTCTGCGGCCATCAAGGTAACTGATGTCGAAGTCTTCTGTGCTGGATTTATAGGAAGTACTCCGAGACGGATTAACTATAATAACATTGGAAGTTAGCGGAGTGATTCATAAGAACACTGGAGAAGTAGTAAGGATTGCTGGCTTACATTGTTTGTAACAGAATTCCCCGACCGACTGCTGCACTGATGGTTCTGTGCAGAGATCTGCCTTGACTGAATTGACCCAGGTATCACTGCTACCGGTATCGAGAAGGAAGCTCAGCTTCTGGGGAGGCGTGCCAATGCTGAAGTCGGCATAATAGCCACCCCCAGTGATGTTGTTGAGCGCGTCCAGACTAATACTGCCATCGCGACGGAGTAATGAGGGAGAGGGATCACTGCTGAGATATCGCTTCTCAATGGGGACGTGGAGAATGCCTGCGGAAACGGTGCCAGCGGCGACGAGGCCGGCCAGCGAGATGTACTGGGCAGATGAGCGCATTGTGAAGGGCACAAGAGAAGAAACAAACGGAAGAACTGAGCTCAATGCTGTAATGATACCCAAGGAAGAGGTCGAAGATGGCAGAGCAAACTAAAATCTCGTTTGTTTGCCTGGTGTCATGAGCAGACGAAAAAGGGCGGAAATTATTTGGGACTCCTTAGTATTTAAGCATAGATTTAGGAACTGCGGCCATTGCCTGAAGGAGCTGAAAGACCATCATCTCTTCGTTGTGGCCTCATCCCTGCTACTGCATGAGGCTAGAACGACTCGGGGATGGGAGGCCATGCTTGAGACCCAGCAGCCCTGCCTATGGTCGAGTGGTACGGGAAGTGCCCCATGAGTCTAATTGTCTTGTGCCGTGCGACGACAATAGTCGAGTTGAGAGCTTCAACGAGCGAGACATTCCTCCCCGTGGGACCGTGCCGTGAATCAGAGCTGCAGTAGCTTCGCGTCGCGCCTCTGCTCAATGTTGGTAGCCATCGCCACCCATCAGCAAGCGGCAGAAGAGCAACAGCATCAGGGGGTGTTTCTCAGAGTGAGAGAGTCTCGATCACCGTCTCGAATTCTGCCAGAGCCGCAGCTAGCTCGATGGACGGGGCAGCGTAGCATGGCTCCTAAGTCTTGGCAAATCCTCCTGGAGCTGAAGCGCCACGTCGATCTGGCTAAGCAGCAAATTGACCGGAAGCAATTTTCCGCCCTCGTGCAAAATGCAAAAGAGCCAATACAAAGTAGCTAGGCGTCCGTTCCTAGCCCAGGCGTCTATTGGGTTGAACGTGCTTTGGCTGCGCCACAACCCCAGGCCAAGCTGCCAAGCTAGGAACAATTTTCGTTTCGCGAGGCGAGTGAGTCAATGTTCGGTAATTGTAGCTGCCCAACTCGGCGATGGACTGCTATGAGGTTTGTGCGTTATCGTTATCGTCCCAAAAGGGTATCTGCCGATTAAACAATTAACGGCGCGTTACGCGGAAAAGAAAAGAGAGAAATGAAGAAGAAGAAAAATTTGAAGTTGCAAAGGACATTTGCTTGGTGTTGTGATTTGCCTCGGTGTCGGAATATGGCACTCCGTACCTTCCTCCAGAGAGATTGCAGAACTGCGCCTCCATTTGATAGTACATTGAACATGTATCTCTAGCACTTGAACTGTTACACATACCTAGTAGAATATTGGCTTCCAAGTAAACGAGGCGAAATGCTCACATGGTTTATGCAAACGCATATTCGTTGCTATTTTTGAACAGATGGGCTGTTCCGCTACTGCTGCTGCTAGATCCTGGCTTGTGCCGATGGAGTGTAGCTGCGGCTGAATCTGCCTCATGTGCTGGGCAGACAGATTGAGACTAACTACATGTAAATGCCGGTTCTCGGCGCATTGAGGCTGAATACGTGTATCTACTACTAGGTAGGATGCTGTATTGTCCATGTCTCAGATGCTCCAGCTCGGAGGGAGATACGAAATGATCAGATACATAAGGTACTTTTATACTACAAGTCAAGGTCAGTATGAGCAGGCGAGTAAATTCTCCCATAATTTTGATATCTCAACAACATTCTTCTATTCTATTTAGCACGTTATGGCTTATTGCTAGATAAATAATACAAAAAGCCAGTCAAACAAACACCTTGACTCAGTCTATCTCATTTCACCCCTGCTTGCCCCTTCAAGTACGCAAAGAAGAAAAGAAGAAACAAAAAGACTCATCATGTCTAATGTCCGAGACCGCGACCAGATGGTGGAAAGAGATGCGTGTAGCTAGGGGGAGGAAGCTCAGTGTCTTCCCTTGTCGGATTATCCCTCCAGTACTGGAAGCGCATTGCTGGGCGAGTCATCTCAGGTGCCGTCAACTTCCAAAAGTCCTCATCATACGGCTTATCCATAAACAGAGGCACCCTCGGGGCATGTCTCTCTCCATCTTCATACCCATTCGCCCAGACAATCGTGTAAACCCTCGCCCGCTGCGTAATCTCAGACCAGCTCACAGCATCAGGGTCATATGAATCCGGTCCGAGCAAAACTGCAGTAGCCTTTGCCGCGTAATACACATCTTGGACGAGTTTCCCTTCCCAGGTGATGTGACCGGGCTGAATAGTCATGTGCGAATAATCAATGACGGTATCCCACTGGAACGACGTCCCGGGATCGTGCAGCCTCGAGAAAATATCCCGGACTTTGGCTAGGTCGCGGTTGGCAGTTCGGAGGCCCCAGAATCTTCGAACGGCCAGGGCGTCTCTGAACTTGATCGCCGGCCTGTTCCTATCGAAATTCTCAGCGTTGGCGTAGTGAGTCTCGATTGTCGACATGCATTTATCGCACCAGCCGATGAGAAGTTTGAGAACCACGGGCGGTTTGCTGCTACATGGCTTGTAGTCTTCTGTGTGTTTGATTGGGCGTGCTTTTGAGCAGTGGATGTACTCGTTGCGGGACCAACACATACAAACAGTGTAGTGACATTTGGCGAGGCGACACATGATGGCTGCTTTGATGATGAAGATGATGATAAAATCGGGGAATGAGAGTGGTTGGGGGAGAGGTTGTTGGTTGTTGGTAGTGAGATGCTAAAGAGAGACGGATGATTTTGGCTGTTGGTGGTTGCATGTAGACCGATATTCAGAGGCTCTTATATGATTAGAAGAGACTGGACGTGAAACAATATATGAACGAAGTGGGGGCTTTGTTTTGTATAACAAAACTGAACAAAATACAGTCGTTGGTGAATATACTCTAAACCCAGACAGTTCATGCATGATGTAGCTCTTGTAAACTTGAACTCAAACAACAAACAAACGACCTAAAAGTAGCCAATTAGAAATGTCTAGCAGTTCAAATATAAACCCAAATCTCGTTCCTTTCCACGCTGTACAAAAAAAAACGCCATGATCCTCCATGTTCTTTATCCCAATCCAAAGAGCTCTCTCTCCTTGTTCAAATCTTGGACCCCCTCTCGGCCTCGTCTTGCTGCAATCGAACAACGCCCTGTTTCATCTCAATGTCAGTCTTCGTTCATCATCATGACCAAAAAAAGATCAAACGTAAACGCAAAAAAAAAAAAAAAAAGACTCACCTCCTGCACGCAACTCGCCAACAACGTCCCATCCGCCGCATAAATCCGCTGCATCACAAGCCCCCTCCCATCTCCGCTCCAGGGACTCTCCATCTCTGAAAACATCCACTCGTCCGCCCTCACCCGCTTCGGCTCGTGGAAGTAAATGCTGTGGTCCAGGCTCACCAGCATCCCGACCCGCGGCCGCCCCGCCCAGTCCTCCAGCCGGCTGCCCATGCCCTCAAACTCGAGAAACTGCCGCATCTTGTCGCCCTCGGCGTCCGGTAGTTCGGCGACCTGCTCGGGCGTCAGGCCCAGCCGCCACAGCCGGTGGATGCGCGACACCGTGCCGATGAAGTAGCTGTCCGAGACGTAGGCCAGCGCGTTGAGATGCGCTTGATGCCCTCCCGCCGCCGAGATCTGTCCTCGACAACGATGCCATTGTCGTGCTTTGCGCTGGTCCGGCCGGGCGTCGGCATCTTTGAGCTCGATGCGCCGGCTCTTAAACGGCCCAGCCCGGTCCCAGAGCGCGTCTCCCTCCGTATCCCAGCTCGGATCCGGCATCTCGACGTCGGGCAGCGCCGCCGCGTGCCGGATCTGCTTTGCGCCGCCGCTGTTCTCGCGCACGAAGCTGATGGTCGTCGTGAAGATGCAGTTGCCCTTCTGCCGCGCTTGCACCGTCCGCGTCGCAAACGACCGGCCGTCGCGCACCCGCTCGACGTGGTACATGATGGGGATCGTCGCCGAACCAGCCAGCAGGAAATAGCAGTGGCACGAGTGCACCAAGAAGTGGTCCTGAACCGTCAGCTGGGCTGCGGCCAGACTCTGAGCAATCACAGCGCCTCCGTAGACACCTCGCGCGCCGGGGGGCAGCCACAGCGGCCGTGTGTTGGTGAAGATGTCCTGTTGGCAGAGAGTCGTTTAGCTGTCGGGGGTTTTTTATGATGGCTTCATTGAGGGTTCTGTTCGTCTTCTTACCGGTCCCAACACCGCCAGCGGCGTCACCTCGACCGTGTTCTCGATGGGCGCCTTGCTCGCATCCGGCTCCGGAGGCCGTAGCAGCGTCGTCCGCTTGTCCAACACTTTTTCCGTCCCCTCCAACTTGGTGTCTTTATCGCTGCCACTCATCTTTGTACTGTCGGTTTGGAATTTTTCAAAGAGGGTTCATATCCAATTGAATAAATAAATCCAAGCAGCTGCTACCCACATATACTTATTAAAAAATAAAAGAGATAGGGAAAAAAAAAAGAATCTCAGTGTTTCGGGATTCGAGTCAAGTCCTCAGGGGGTCTCACTTGACGTCAGGCTCCGTGGAATTGCCTCGGCTCAGCCCTGCCTCGAGCTAACGTACTGCCACTCATCCATCCATACCTCCGTATCAATCCCAACCAGCTAACGAACGGAGTACGGAAACAAAAAATACACGCTGAATCCACTGGCGAATTGACTTTGCCGTTAACACCAATCAAGCTAGCCAAAGGCCACTAACATGCATCAGCGCAAATGCATGTTCCTGGACTTGGAGCGAATTGCTTCTCGTGGAAATCAAGCATTCATCAGCACAAGAAATTGCCGAGGTTTGCCTCGCTGTCCCGCGGACTGCCCCAGATTCCCATTGATAGCTCCACGGAATTTAAGGAGGCCGAAACAAGTAATTGTGGTCCATGTAAAATTGCTTTTTAAGAGTAAATAGATAAAGCTACGGTTAGGTGGCATCATTTGCTTACAGTGCAAGTGGTGTTTTGTTGAGACTCGGGATTGCAACAACTCCCATGTGAAAGTCGCCGTCTGCCACTCATCACATCACCCATCAATCTTTTCCCCAACATCTGGCATATGCCACGTCATGTAATGCACGTACCTACATGCACATACCTTACTAACAAAACTCAAGAAAATTATAAAGAGTGTTTCGGTATAGTACTAATATTGCATACGGGCTACTGCTACTCGTCATCTCATTCCATCATATCCCCTCTTATCTGCCTATCCCCCTTCCTCTCTCTCTCCCTCTCTCCCTCTCTCTTTAACAAAGTAACAAAACAACTCAGCTCAACCTCTCGAACTCTAGTGCTAAAAACCATACAGTTACATTTTTTCCCTTACTTTTTCTGAGTCTTTCATCCTCCACCGCTATCATGTACCAAGAAATTCTAAGCAGGTATATCGTCGTATATAGGCTCCAACCCTCCCCACGCAGCTTCGTAATCGCCATCAGGACCGGCCTTTTCTCGCTGTGTCCAGTACTTGCCGTTGAATTGCCAGTACTCTTCACCCGTGATTTCGCAAGTTGCCTTGGTGAACCATGCAGGGACAAATTCTTCGCCGGCATTTTCACGCATTCGTCGACGAGCTCGCTGGTTCTCCTCCAGCCGGTTCTTCTCCGTCGCTGCGAAATCATACTCTCCTTCCTCCATGGCGCGCTGATCTGGCCGCAGGCGTGAGTCTGTGGGCGCAATCCACGGTCTCAGCTTGTCGTCGATGTGGTTAAACGTCAGTACAAATGGAGTCAGGTTGAAAGGAATGCCTGCCGGTCTCTCGTTGGCTTGCCAGATGAGGTATGCTCGGCTGGGGTCTGCAATGCTACCTCGGTGAACAATGTCCTTGTTCTTCGTCGAGGGCTCGTCAACAGCAGCCTCGTAGCCCGGCGTCAGTCGGGCATATAGTCTCGAGTTCCATCGTCCGCCGAGGCTCACGCGCACTTGGCCCGAGGCATCCATGACCTTGCCGACGATCTGGTACGCACTCGAGGCCTTCCACCCCCTGGCCTTGAATTCGACCAATGCCACTTCCCCAGTTGTCCAGTTCTTAATCTCCATGGGGCCGTAGTTGTCCACCGTGGGGTTTCCTGTAATGATGCCAACTACCGAAGATGTGACCTTCTTCCATGTATACAAGTCCTCCTTGCCACCGGCGGTAGGTCGGAGCTTGAGGAACCATGTACCAAGAGGGTTGATGTCAAACGACTTGCCGTAGAACTTTGACTTGACATGCGATTCACCCCAGTACGTCCAGTTTGGCGATTCTGCCCACGCGGCGCCAATCGGAGGGTGATGGCTGACCTGCTCAATGAAGAAGCGGTAGTTCTTGTCCGGACGAACGTACTCAAAAGTTTCGCCGAGCAAGGGGTTGAAAGGTTTGGCAACGCGGCCAATCGTGGACGCATACTCACTGGCGGCAAACGCGGCCACGTACATGAGTCTCTCGATCGAATCAGAGCGTTCTGCTGCGAGGTCGAGGAGCTCCACGTATTCCATGTCCTCACCACAACGGTACAGCAAGGACGTAGGCTCGTTGAACGACACAGGCAGCGTCATCCTCGTCATATCCTTGCCAATCATAGACTTGAGAATACCCTGTTCCTACTTGTTAGCCCTTCCCGCACACTCATGCAACCAGCGGCAGCTGCTTCATTAGTTGACGTACCCAGAGAGAAATCTTCGGCCGGTCATCGCTCTCCATTTTGAGCTTATGCCGAATTCCATTTTCATACCCCGAGAATGAGCTGCTAATGTCGATGCCTGAAATGACGACGTCCTTCTTTTCCTGTTTGGTGTCGCTAGGAGGCATCTCGGTGACTTCAACGTCGCCGGCATCCACGGCATCAAAGAACTCGTCTTCCACTCCAGACTCGCTGTCAGACAGCTCCGCCATCTGCTCGAGAGCAGTCGGCTTTCGAGGTAAGCCGCGGGTAGCTGCCTTTACAATGACTTCGACCTCCTCAACCTCTTCTTGTACCCTTTCCATCGTTGGCGTAACGCTGGCGGACGGCAAGGCGCCTTGCTCCATGACTTCCCGCAACGCCTTCTTTGCGAGCTTGCGCTTCATCTCTGATTCACCAACGCGGGCCTCGAGAATTTCCTGCTCACGAGCCACCTGTGCCATGCTTTCCTCCCACATTCGTCGCATGTTGGACTCACGATCAAGCCGGTACTGCCAAAATGCGTCGCGGTCCTTGGAAATCCGGAGCAGGTCGCCAACCAGGGCCGTCAAGCTCCGGATCGCGGCGTCGTATGTAGAGAGGGCCTGCGTCACCTTTGTATCCGACAAAGTCGTGGCAGGACTACGGGTGAGTTCTGCCATAAGAGCCGAGTGGACGCTTCCCATGGTCTCGAGCTGCAGCTTTGCTGATTGCGCCGTAATGTTGAGTGCGTCCTTGG
Source organism: Trichoderma endophyticum (assembly GCA_035079535.1). Lineage (NCBI taxonomy): Eukaryota > Fungi > Ascomycota > Sordariomycetes > Hypocreales > Hypocreaceae > Trichoderma > Trichoderma endophyticum. The sequence continues at coordinate 1,407,434 of JAPMIQ010000003.1, forward strand.
TCGCTTGGGGCTCTTCACGGCCGCTCGTTTCCTCGCCATAGTCGTCGTCGTCGTCTCCGTCGCCTGGTAGGGTGCCAGGGCCAGCGGGGTGCTCGTGACCTTGCATCGCATCCGCCTCGGTATAGGTATCCACGAAATCCTCTTCATCTACGCTGCCGATGCTGGTACCAGTCATGTCTGACTTTTTAACACTAAGGATCGGGCGCGCTTGTAGCTGCGTGCTGACGCGTCGCAAGTCCGTCATGCTCGTGTTCTCACTGTGAGAGTCTTGGGCAGAGACTGATCCGCTCTGGTCGGCCTTGGCAATTCGAAGAAGCTCAGCGCTGCGAGCTGCCTGGCGTTCTTCTTCCCTGGCTTGATCTTTGGTCCATTGAATGGAGTTGTTGAGGGCCCAAAACCATCGCTTGGCTTCCACCTCGTGGTTTGCCTTGAGCGTATACTTAACAGATGACTTGCCGATAATTTCAAACTTGGTCTTCTCGTCTGGGCTCATGTGGAGCTGAGCAATCTTCATGTTGATGGCGCCGCGGCATGCCGAGCCAGCATCGTCTTGGTGCTTGTAATAACTCAGAACTCCATCCTCCAGCACAAACCATCTTAGCTGGTAGCCCTTGCGATAGTTGGTCCATTTCTTCAAGTATCCTTTCATCTCCCTAGCCTCGCGGCCTGCCAAGGGATCAGCAGGGCCACCAGCGGTTGCGTTTTGCGAGGCCGCATGTCCCAGTACTGCCTTCTCTTGAATACCCCTCTGAGCTGCCACAGCGGCTGGCGACTTTTTCAAAATGGCCTTGACGTTGTCATCACTAGTGATTGATTGGGGCAGCTTGCCTTTTCGATCGCGACGGAAAGGATCGGCACCGTGAAGCAGAAGCACCTGGATGAGCTGAATATTCTTCTTTTTGGCCGCCTCATGTAGCAGGGTACCTCCAGCCTGCGCAACGGCCGGGTCGCTTACAAACTCGGTGCTGTTGATGTCGAGCATCGTCTTCAGCCGCTGCTCCTCCAGCACCTGAGCAAGGGTATCATAATCGCTCTTGGCGATGAGGTCCTGAATTTGCTGCACTTTGGTATCTGTGAACATGGAGCGAGAAAGCTGAAGAAGCTGGAAGATCTCGGGGGTTCGCGCCAAGTCGATGGGCAGCTTCCCTTGGGAATTTGCAATAGCATCGTTGATTTCCTTTTGCTCCAGGAGCAGCTTGACCGCCTGGGTACGGCCGTGCATGGCAGCGATGTGCAGCGGGGTGTTGCCATCCTTATCTCGAGAATTTACATCCAAGCTGCCAAGGCCGTCGGAGAGAACGTATTCGATAACAGGGAACTCGGCGCACTGCATAGCCAGATGAAGTATGGTGGTATCTTCGAGCGCTCCAGCACTGGACCCGCTAAGCGACGACATGCTCGCACGTGGGACGCCGTCCGCCGTCTCTCGAATGGCCTTTGAAATGGACGCCGTGTCCCCGCTCCGCAGGGCCTCGACAACCCTGAACTTGCGCACCGACTGCTCGAGGCTGCCGGTCTTGATATCCTGAATAGGGGAGCCCTTTACACTTGAAGCAGTCTGGTTGTTGGACGGTGTTCTGCTCAGAACGGCCGACGGTGTCGACAGCCGCGAGCTATGGCCGCGGGGGGCTGACGTAGCATGCTTCGGAGGAGATGCATGGCTGCCTGTGGTCGACAATCGATCGTCTTCAGTTCCGGATTCGTCTTCGCGAGTGTCCTTGCGACGCAACAGCGACAGCGCGGCAGCGGACTTGGACCGCTTGTGGTGGTTGCTGTAGCCACATCAACCGAGTCAGTCAACCCTCCAAGTCCATTAATTGCTCCAGAACTCGACCACAAAACAAAACACGGCGATGGTCGCAAACAAGAAAGAGACGTTGCAGCAGGCAAACGGACAAAGACGGTGATTAAAAATCAGAGGCTGGTCGACGTACCTCTCGCCCACGTCCGACATGCTGGGCTACATGCAATTGTTCGCTCGTGATCGGGGGGGTTCGTTGGTTTGAGTTGCAGCTGAAGGCAGCCCCCAGCCGCCAACGCAGAGGCTATTCCGAGTAGCTCGGAGCAGTGGTGAAAGAAGGCGTCGATAGCGGTCGAGATAGTTGCAGGAAGAGCCGATCCAGCCAGGGCTGCATGTGAATTGAAGAGAAAGGAAGATAATGCAGCGTGGGAGATTGGTGGTGGAGAAGTGGCATGTACAAGAATGGACCAGGCCTTGCCTTGGTCTGAAAATGAGGGATGATGTTGCACAGGTGGCTGAGCTGGCCTTCCAGTGTCCTGAGGCGCTGTAACAGACACTGTAGCGGCTGCTGCAGCGCTCTCTGCACGACACAGTGCCTGGCTTGCCTGGCTCGCAGCACTAAGCTTGCTGTAATTCGTAGCTCCGAGCAACAAGGTGCGGCACTCGGAATGACGTTTTTTTCTCCAAGCAAACTAGCGGGCATCGAGTAGCGGGGCGCTTAGTCATGCCTCTTTATCAGCTTCCTTTCACGGGCTGGCTCGATGCATGATGCCGCAATGGATTTAATCTATTAATACCGAGGGGTCCGTAATGTGCTTGTATGTACATGAACCCGCCGATCCGATAGACGACCGCAGCAGATTCTCTAACTTCTAGCAGCATTCATCTCTAAATGCCCATTTCTTCAGTTGAAAGAGAAAAAAATTATGACAAAGAGTTCGAGGGCAACAAAGGTGTAGATATTTTCTGGCAGGATTCATGTGATGGCCACTCTACGAGTCATAGCCCTCCAAAGCGTGTATAAAGTACATGTACAGTGCGTGGTTCAAACGTCAAATGTTCAACATCAGTCCCCTCTCCCAAATATGCGTATTCACAGCGTATTGAGCGTATTAATCATCAATCCATTGATCCTCAGCCTACGTACGTGGTGGTGCAGTACCCTTTTGACAGGCGTTGTTCTAGAAGCAATTCTCTCACAGCCATAATCGCCATCCCCTTTTCTCTTTGTTTCCTTGGCACAGACGTGCACGCATTATTAAACACACGCATACACACATGTATGAAACTCCCATAAAGCAGCATCTGGAACATCCATCCAGCCTTGTTTTAGCTCAAGTGAATGTCGCTGCTTCCTTTCTACACCAATGTTCCATGGATCCGTCTTACACCGGAGCCTTCATCGAAGATAATTGTGTATCATATAGCAATTCTTCGACGTCTGACACTGATTCATTCAATAAACGGTCAAATCAGAATGGTTGGAGATGGCTTCACATTCAGGGAGATGTCGCCAGTAACGCACATATATAACCCTCTGAGAGTGCATGCAGATAGACTCAATATGATCACCAAACAATATTAACACCAAACCAATCTCAACATAGATTCTTACATTAGCTGCCAGTCTCTGTGACCCTGACAAACTCGGCATAAAATGTCATTCGCCACAGCAACAACTCTCACTCCAACTTTAACACGGGTAGCCATTGACATCCTTGCCCGGTTCCCAGCCGAAATCATCAATCGTATCTTGGATAAGCTTTATCTAAGTCTCATCTATTTTCACCTCGTCGAACCCAAGAGTGCCCCTGTTCAATCATCCTCAGAAGAGTGCTAACGAGTAAAAGAGATTTGCATCTCCCACAGTGCCAAGCACGGCCGCATGGACATTCTCACTTGCGCTGTTTCGTCTAACGATCAGGAAACTGTGAAGCAAATGCTTGAAGAGGCTTCAATCAACGCGGACGTTCCGGTAAGAAACACACCGTTGTAGAGCCGATGATATAGACAAGGGTCAAGATTTATCTCCAATCACCACCGCTCCTAAACCTCAACATGCGGAGTTTTATGGGTCAGACGGCCTTCCATAGAGCCCTATTGAAAGGTAAACCTCAGATCGCAGAGTTACTGCTGACATGGAGTGGTTATCTAGAAGAACACAAAGACGGTCATGGGAAGCCGCCGCTGATACTATGTCTTACTAAAACGGCCGGCCTCAAGGACATGACATGACTCCGTACATTCCCGGCTTCAAGCAACTATTAGTTGCCAAAGGAGCTGACATGCAAGCCTTCAGCAAGCAATATGAGACTCTTTTAAAGGATGTACTCGACGAATACGATTCGTCTTTCTGGCAAGAGCTGAGAGAACAGATGGATTCATGATGACCGGCACCATTTTCTTAGTTTGAGAGATGAGATTGGGGGATTATATGTTTGTACATGTTTTGCTACTTTTCGGGTTGCCATTCTTTATGCGTTGTTGCTTTCCAGGTTACTTCTCAGGTCGCTTTCGAGGTCGCTATTTTCCATGTACACGCCTAGATTGGATTCGGTGTATTTTTGTTGTAAAAAAACAATAAACATAAACTTCACATTAATATCACAAGATTTAAAGCTAAGAAGTCAACTAATGGCAATAGTTCATAGAATAGGTATAGTAATACAAGGTGTCTTCAGCGCTGATAGAATCACTTCATCAGCTCAGCAGAAATTAAGTGCGCAAATTATTCTCCCCGACAAGTACGTCCGTCTGTAAAAGACAACCACGGAAATTATACCCCCGTTATTTCGAAGCAATCTCAATACCATATGGCGCCAAAACTTCCACAATCTCCTTCCAAACCTTTGCTTGCAGCTTTTTTCCCTTTTCATTTGTAACTAGTACTCCAGGTCTATAAAGAAATATTAGTCAAAATCCCACAAAAGCTGTTGCATCAACCAAAGAAAATCGTTCAGGGTCGCCTTACTCTGCCATTCTATCCTTGTGATACCACAATCCATGGCTCTGGACGCCAAGACCGGTCGCAAAGACTATTGTCCTGGAGCCTTCCTCCGTTGTCTTGCAAATCGTCGCCTGAATAACGGCAAGCCCAACTTTTTTCCCCGTAGAATCCACTTCCCGCCCCAGGTCCGACTTACATGCTCCTGGACATGAGTAGTTCACCACGACGTCTGGTTCATTTTGAGGTGAGAGAGCAAGCTTCGCAATCTCCCTAACCGCGTAGATAATAAGCAACTTGGAAATGCAATATCTGTTAGGTGCCTGCCCAAAATTTTCTTTCTTGTTCAGCGCTTCTATGCAGTTGGGGGCATCTTGCCAAGGTGCTCCATCCGACACCCACTGGTGCCCTCTCGAAGCGACAATACTTAGACACGGTTTCCAGTCAGGTCGTGATGATTGCCGCATCTTGGGAAGTAATAGCAAAGCCAGAAGCGTCGTTGCCAGAGTATTCACTTGCAGAGTTTCTTCCCAGCCATCCTTGGTGAGTCCGAACTGAGCCTTGTCGATGGCTGCATTAAGCAAGGCAATGTCGATTGAGGAGAGCTCCTTTGTGGCGCGGTCCGCAAATCCTTTAACAGATGCAAACGACGCCAAATCAATAATCCAGACATCAATGACACATGCCTTGGCCGTTTCAAGGCTGAGGCTAGAGATGATATTCCGTTTAGCTTCATCGCCCTTGTTCTGTGACCTAACGCCCAGGATGACTCGAGATGCCCCTAAGCGAGCGTAATGTCTGGCAGCTTCGAAGCCAAGGCCACCGCTGGCACCTATGACAATAACAGTTTTGCCTGGAATGGGGAGGTTTTCGAGAGATTCGAGACTGGGATATGACCAGCGGTTTGTCATAAAACCCCAAATCACATGTGCGGCGCTCATTGTGAACTAAAAGAGTTGTGATGAAGCTGTTGAATTAAGTTGACGGTAATAATTAATTGGAATGGGTTGGGGAGTGTATGATTCAAATGATAGAAATATCAGGTCAAACAACTGAAGAAATGTATAAGTTGTAGAATATTGGCTTCTTTCTTATATGGTTTCTAATATGTCGAGAGAACTGTGTGTAAGTTTCCATGATGAGGTCCAGTATTCCAGCGAAAGTAGGCTCCTTTATATATTCGTAGCTTTCAGGTTATAAAGTGAGTTGAGTTGTCTCGACACAAAGCTTCAAATGAAGATGGGAGAATTAGAATCCGTTGATGTCCATTCAATACCAACTTCTTGGAGTATCGTATACCAGAAACGGCATGCTTCGTCATCCATCTGTTGCTGTTTATACAGATAAACTCCCACCGATTCGCCCTCGCCTCAAAACATCGTCAAGCTAAGCCCTAACAGGCATGGTGTTGTCATCCGACTGCATTAGCGCCAGCCCTCTGAAACCCCACCAGCTTTCCCAATTTGGTCATCTCCAGTCAGCAGGAGACATCGAAGACAAACTGATGACCTTTCACACTCCAGATTCAACCTCCTCCTATCTACGGAATCCTCTTCCGCGTTATTTTCCTGGACAGAATCATTGGTCTAACTCAACATATACATACGATGGCTACATTTCAGAGATTTCGTCTAGTACCTCTACGGGACGAGGTGAGTTTACTTTCATGTGGATCGGACAAGGTTGCCCAGAAGCTGAATCAGGAGGCCCAAGCAGAAGCTGGATGAAAAGGACGACTGGTCTGGGCTCAAGGATGCTAAGGAAAGGAGGAAAAGACAAAATAGGCTCAACCAGCGGGCTGCTCGTAAGGATTCCTCTTCCGGTCCCTCTTTTATTTAAACTCTTGCATCGGAGAATAATGAATTGACCCGTTATCCGAACCAGGCCGGCGGCAGAGATTGAATCTTGCCCAGGAGCACGAATCAGAGACAACAGCCGTCCTCCCAGCATCCTCCGCAGGCGAGCGCGGGAAGCCTGTAGTCCCTTCCCATCAAGTTTATTTCCCGCTTACTCCCGACCATAGATTGCTCTACGTCATTGTTCTCAATGTCTCTAGAGCAGTCATTACAAACTTCTTCATCCTAAGTAGCATCTCGCCGATAGCCTCCACGATGTGCGACGTCCGCCGTACCTTTTCGCTTAGCGACCTTAAGCTCGCTCCTCAAAATCTTGATGGCACTCCTGCTATCCCCCCAGCATTCACACCTACGAGACTCCAGGCGGAGATTCCTCACCCAGGCTGGATTGACCTTTTCCCATCGCCTCAGCTGCGTGACAATCTTATCCTCGCGGTAGAGGAGTTTAATGTTAATGAGGACGAAATACTACAAGACTTGATTGGGGATATCTTCGCAAGCATTGGCTGTACACCAGATGACTTTCGTGCTCCACCAGATGACAGTAAATCGACGCCAGACAAGGAATCATCGCCAGTCGTCGAGTTGGATGATGAGATTGAAGTTTCCACGCCGCCGCCTACAACAGTAGGAATGACTCCATTGCAAGAGTACCGATTAAGGACTTTTACTCCTGCGAGTTCGAGTTCTACAGAGCTCGGCATTCTCTCATGGTCAGATCCATGGGACATATCCGGGTGGGAGTTTACGGAGAAGTTCTTTACCAAATGGGGATACTTGCTGCAAGGATGCCCAGATGTGCTCAACGCCGCGAATAAATGGAGGACGTTGCGTGGCGAAGATCCCCTGGTCCCTGTAGAGATCTAGCAAAGGGCTGCAGTCGAAGGAGTAGTGGGGATTTATCATGGGCTATGCGCAATTGAAATTAACAACAGGCAGTTTATAGGCGTTTTGGAGATGGGGTGCTGAACAAACAGAACAACGAATTACTAGTATTTACAGAAACGATAGATTGCTCTCCTCTTATTTTATGTAGCTATCAGGGAACAAACGAATTCCTCATTTTTAGGCTCCAGAATGACCACTCTATCAACCTGCAATCTTGGCGAACAGAGAGAAATACAGGTAATTGAGGCAAGACTTTTTAATACACCAATAGGTGCAGCATTCGTTTGGGTGCGTACCATAGTCAAGGTACTTTACGTAGGTTAGGTCAGTTTCGCGCATGATCGAGTCATGTCGCTGACTTTCTCCTTTTGCTTAATGTCCACAGCGTCAACTTGCAGCATTTAATATCCCGATTGATAGGCCCGTAATAGGATTCCAGCGTCTCTAATTCTAAAAAGATATCCTTTGTGTCCAAAATTACTACAGCCATAGCCAATTGAAACAGTAAAGCGCTGTTACCAGCTCTGGGGTAGCTGGTGACAAAAAAAAATGGGAGGGGAGAGTTGGAAAAAAAAAAAAGAATGCCCACTATCAGAGTCGAACTGATCACCTTGTCATGTCAAGTATTTACTAGTGACACGCTATACCGCTTAGCCAAGCGGGCAAAGAGCTTTTGATGCTGGCTGTTCCGACAATTCGACTTATACACACTTGACGATCAAGCTGCCGTCGGATTTAGCGAAGCTTCATTATTCGGCAAAGGTCGTTTGTTTAAACCTCTTATTGATCGACAATGGGGCCCCCTACGAAACAGCCGATGCAAGCGAATCTGACGAAATCTAAGCACCCGAATAGTTGCAGCCTTAAAAACTACCGGGCTGGAGGGCGCATCAATTTCCTCGTGATTTGCAAGCGCCGTCGGTCCGAGGAGATGCCACGCTTCTAGCATTAATAAAGCGCCGCGCCAATATACGAACCATGAGCCCACTTCGACAGAACTATTGCAGGACTCGGAGCAGCATGAGCAGGTTTTTGGACATCGGCAGTTGTACTGCGCGCGTAATATATTTCTGCGGGCACCAATGGCGAACGTTCAGGGGCAGAACATGCTTGGAATGGAGGCATCTGCATGGTCAACTCGGGTATTAGAGCGAGATGGACGGAATAGCTTCATAGGTAAAGTGAAGTATAGGACTGTACTCGCGGAGTACAGGTACTTGCGAGGAACAATCCAGGGATTCTTCAATGGATGATTACTATAGGATCAGCGATTTACGTAGAGATAGCTTCAAACAGTCTGTTTGATGAACAACAGTCGGACGTCTCTGCCGACGGTGGACCTGATAGCTTTGGAGTTGACGGTTAGAAATGGCTCTCGGAAAGAGTTCCGTTTTGGCGAAACTGGCTTTTAACGGCAAGCAATGCGCCATCTCTCGGAACAACTTAAATAAAAGTTCACACCCTCATTCTTTCTGACGTCTGCACTGCTAAATAGCAACTGCTGTCAGCTGTCAAAAGACGGCCCATCATGTTGTCTATCTATACCGGCAAATTAGCGCAGGCACGGCTTAACTCGGAGGTTTGAGTAGCGCCGACGCAGGGACCAAATTTTTTTTTCTCTCAGATCTAGACCCTTGAGTGGCCAAAAGCTGGCACCCATTCAATTCCTAGTGTTACTTTGATACTGTAGCAGAGGCAATTGATAGCAGTCTGCTCAGTACCTGTGCTCGTACGCCGAATGAATTCCGTAATTGCGACGGGAAGGCTGTTAGACCTTCCCGGGTAGGCGTTACAAATCCGAACTGCGTCTCGATGCCGCAAGTGGCACCTGAGAAGTAAAAAGTGAAAAAAAATCGTTGCATCATGGAAGCGACGTCTGTGAATTGCCTCCTTCCCTCGCGAAGCTCGCCTCTTGTCATTTGAACAATGGCTTTCTTCGTTTCATCTGACGCTCTTCTTTCATCTCCAGCTCTCTTATCTTGACTCACGGGGTGGTTGCACCGACTAAAATAATCTTGCGCAACAAGGATTCTTCACCACAGCAAACAAATTGCGTGATCACCCTATCAAGCTACTGTATCTCTCTTTGGAATCCTGCCAGCGGCCATCGGAAAAGCCGCTCTTCACTCTTGCCCGCTGTCTGTATCCTGGATCAACGGGTGAGCTGAAACGGCAAGGGAGAAGAAAAGAAGAAGAGCAAAGAGAGGAATCCAGCGGCACACCCTGCGACATGCACAAACTCCCGCTTTTCGGCTACGGCGAGGGTTCCGTTGATGGAGACGAGATCCTCAACGAGCGCGCCGTCTTCCACCATACTCACCACACATGGGCGCGCACCTTTTCCTGCCTCCCAGAGCTTTACATCCAGCCCGAATCGCTGGAGGAAATTGAATGGATGGTCAATTATGCGCGAAAATGGCGCAAGCGAATCACGACTGTGGGATGCGGACATTCGCCCTCTAACATTACCTGGACCTCGCACTGGCTGGTCAACCTGGACAAGTACAACAAGATTCTCTCGGTGGACGATAAAACCGGCATCGTGGTGATGCAGAGCGGCATTCGCTTGTATACGCTATGCGAGGAACTTGAACGCCACGGCCTAGCCATGCCGAATCTCGGCAGTATCAACCAGCAGTCAATTGCCGGTGCCATCTCAACGGGAACCCATGGCAGCAGTATCCGCCACGGCCTCATGTCCGAAGATGTCCTCGCTCTCAAAATCACCCTTATCGATGGCACCACCAAGTCCTGCTCCAAGGATGATAATCCCGAACTATTCCAAGCCGCGCTGCTCTCTCTTGGATCTCTTGGCATCATCTCTGAAATCACCTTCCGCGCTGTCCCAGCCTTTAGCCTCAAGTGGAAGCAGACCATTGACTCTGATTTGCGAATGTTCAACGCCTGGCAAAAAGACTTGTGGACTCAGAGTGAGTTTGTGCGGGTCTGGTGGTTCCCTTATACACGCCGGGCGGTAGTATGGCAGGCCGAGAAGACGGAAGAAGAACATCGCGAACCCCCGGTGAGCTACTACGATGGATCTTTGGGCTATTACGTCTATCACAATCTGCTTTACCTGGCCCAGTATGTGCCTCGGATCCTTCCGTGGGTTGAGTGGTTCGTATTTGGTATGCAGTACGGATTCGCCAACGGTTCCACCACGACAGCTGTCCAGCCAAGCCGCAAAGCCCTGTTGATGAACTGTCTCTATTCTCAGTTTGTCAACGAATGGGCGATTCCCCTACACAAGGGCCCAGAGGCACTTCGCAGACTCAGCTCGTGGCTCAACCAACTCACGCCCCATGACCCTGACTATGTGCCACACAACATTCCCTTCTCGGCCGAGGGCCTCTATGTTCATGCGCCAGTTGAAGTTCGTGTCAGTGATACGACTCTTACTTCAAACGCCCGGCCTTATCTTGACCCAACTGTCAAGGATGGCCCGACGTTGTATCTCAACGCAACTCTGTACCGGCCTTATTGGCGCGATCCACCATGTCGGGAACGTTACTATCAGGCATTCGAATGGCTGATGAAGGATATGGGCGGCAGGCCCCATTGGGCCAAGAACTTTGAAACTTATAGTGCCGAGATTGAAACCATGTATGGCGGTGACCTGGACAAGTTCAGACACATACGCGATGTTGCTGACCCAAACGGCCAATTCCTCGGGCCTTGGCATAGAGACCGCATCCTGCGCCAGGATGCTTGGTATGACTTTGAGGAGAGATTTTAGGAAGATGAATCCTCTTGCGCGTCATCCCTTTAAGACAGGGATTGCGATTTCGGCCGAGTCTGGGCAACGCTGTAGCCCTGCAAGGCGACAACTTTGGGCGATGTCGTGGGGGTTCTCAACAAAGGAACGGCTTAGCATTCATTCGGTGTAGCACCATTATAGACCTGGGCGGCAATCCTTCATTAAGCTATGTAAATATTTTCCTTTGGGCCGAGATGATGTCTCTTTTGGAGTTGGAGATGTCTGTAGTAGAATAGGCCCAGCATCAAATACAATTAGAGTTGTTATACCCCTAGCACGTTGGTTATCTGCTAGGCACAGTAGCTTGGTAGCTCGATTCATACAAGTCAGGCAAAAATACTGGATACTGTCAAGGGCTATCACATGCAGGGACGACCAAATCCGTGATGGAGGCTGAAGTCCCGTTGGTCTACCTGCCGCATTGATGAGGGAGATCGTCAAGGAACCACATGATCCGTAGTTGCGAATAGTTAGCTTGCCGGATTCATGACGCATAGGCACCGCACCCCTTGACCGAGTATCTGTAGACTTGTTGAGCAACATCAAGACTTTTGATCCAAGCGTTGATCCTAAGGACTAGCAGTTTCCAGACATACATACATACAAGCAATACATAGCTCCGTTGTGCGAACAAGAGCGCCGATTGGACGCGCTTATCACGGCGCAAGGGACCCTTTCATGTTTTTTTTTTTTTCCTTCTTATATACAGAACCACTTTCACTAGTACAGTTTTACCTGGGGTTTGATTCCTAGCACGAGTTTACGCTCGTATAAACGGGAAAATGGAACTACCTAATGTATGTATGTCATCTGCAGCAAGCAAGCATGGGATGAAAATGAATCCTTCGCCTAAAAAAGAGAGTCAGACAAGCTATCTCTATTTTTCTTCTTCTTTCTCCTTCCTTTTCGTTGCCGTTAGTTCCTCGGCTCCGAGCCTATTTCACGTTTCCAAGGATTTTCTTGCTTGAGCGAGAGCCGCCGCTCCTCCCCCCCGGGCCGTACCCTACTGTATGTATGCTTACATGCCTTACTACCTCTATATACCTTGTATACAGTAGTATCAAATGTGTGAACTTACTCGTGCTCTGTCTCTATGTGGTTTGCCACATACGGACCCCGTTCTTGGCACGAAATTGCGCCTTTGGAAGAGAGAGGGGGTTAGCTGACCTACCCTGGAATTTTTCGGGCTCCTCTCCGCCGCCCTACCTAATACAGGGAATTGGTGGATCTTTCTTTTTTTGACCTTCAGATATGTTTCGTTTTTTCTCTTGACTATTACTGTAAGAGGCTGGCCAATCAAACAGCTCCAAGGATCATCCTGACAAGAACCTCGAAGTTCAGTAGAAAAGTGTCCGAGTAGTTACTCGTACAAGTATGGACGAGGGTTAAAAGGGAAAAAAGGTTCTTCATGCTCTTCCTGATTGGCGCGGAGAAACTTTCGCTCTTTCTTTTTGATAGAGCGGGATAAGGGCAAGGAGAGAAAACGGGGGAGGGGTGGCGTTGAGTGAGCTGCCATTGGAGGTTTGGGGGCTGAAGACGGAACAAGTGACAGGCTGTGTGTCCCCTTGGCCTCTTTCTTCTTCTTGTTGCTTCTTCAGTTGTTACACAAGTAACGAGTCAGTCAGGCTGTGTCTTTTTGTCTTTCCGTGTATGTATGTATGATGAGAACGTCGCATCTCGGGGGCTTACGTACTACGGGCATGCGAATGCGAATCCTACTAGGGGGCACTTTGTATAGGTTGTGCCGCTGATGTGCGTGCATGCCCTTCCTCGACAAGTTTTCTCACGACATGCCTTGGCAGCACCCTCTTTTGGGTGCAAAAGGGCCAGGAAGGGGTATTAACAGGACACCCTTCCGATGAGCTCCCCTTGTCTGGCCGTTTATCTGTTCTTTTCTCTCTTTCTTGTCCCTGTTGTCCCTCTCTCTCTTGTCCCTTGATTATAATCTTGCAGCTTTTTGCTGCCCAATCCCTGGCGACCGAATCTCGGCACATGCAAAACTCGGCCACCAAAACAGACATTTGGCGTAAAACCCGGCAACAAAATCCGTAGTCGTACTGTACATGGCTGGTTCGGTAACTTTAGCTGCAGCATATCGGAACTTCTCCGAAAATGGTCCCTAGGCCGACCGTTTTGCTGCCTGCCAAGTCGTGATGCTGATATCCCAGATACAGAGCCTGCATGCTCTTGATGCGCAGATTCATACAAGCAGTATAGTATAGGTCGTCGGAGGATTTTGCATCCTTCCTGAGCCAGCAAGGTATGCTAATTACAGCATCAATAGCGAGGATTCGGTGGCCCTGACCTAACTGAATACAGGTACGTCTCGTATAAAGAGCGAATCTCCATTGCCATGGCCCAATATCGCTCAGGTCCAGAACCGTCAACGAGGTAGCTGGGTAGGGCCTAAAACTGTGTAGCGTCTCGTGATGCCTACCGCATCTGTGCCTGTGCCTTTAGACTGTGGGGGATGCAAGTCAAGAGATATTGGCTGAGGGCACAGATTCATCAACGCTTGCAAGTCGGTGAAGTTGCTGTTAGCCCTGTCTGTCGGAATTGCCCTGCATTGCCCAGGGTTATCCACGGGTAGTCGGGCAAAGGTGGATAACGGAGCTTAGTTCCAGAAGCGCAAACCGTTCAGACGCTCCGTTTCACTTGACTTGTCCCACAGAGGGTTGAACCTCAACAAGCCGGCACTGTTTCTAGAAGATTCAAGGTCTAACAAATCATTATGCCTGCGACAGAGAATAGCGGCCATTCCAGATACCCGTTGATGATTTCACTGAAAAAACCTCTGGTATACCTGGTAAAAATAACATTCATGACACGGCGATGATGTAAAGAGAAATACCTTGAGGGGAACAAGTAGCAATACTGTGCTCCGTAGTGGCATTTGCTCTCTTGGGCTGAACTGGGGGGTCTGACGGGAACATGAAGCGAGGCTAAAAGGAGAAACGGCCATGCAATCTGTAATATCTCATATTTTTAAAACAGGCTGAGACATGCTAGTAGCAGTAGCAGAGATGATTACCTGTGCAAGTATGACCTTGCAATATGTATGCCTGGCTGTGGCGGCCGGAGCATGGCTAGCATGTATGAAGTTGTGACGAGCATGGAGTGGTACTTTGCAGTACTTGTACTCGCACTACGGAGCCGGTTCCGTTGCTCTCTCAGAGCAAAGATACGGTCCTATTATTTGTCATTGATACTATATTGGCAGTCATAGTCTCCCAGACAGCAGACCCCTTTAAAAGAGGTGTGCCAACAGGCTGGACAAACGGGAAAACAAGGGATGGAAATGCCCGAATGCAACTAGTGCGGGCTTTGCGGAAAGTTGACTTCCTGAGTCGGGTTAACAGCGGGATGGTGTCGCTATATTGCAATTTTTATTGCCGCTAGAGCAATCGTACCCTGTCAGGGCTGGAAAGTGAATTCCGAAGTGGAGAGAAGGGAGCCCAGAACTCGAGCCCAGAGATGTGACGAACATTCCATGATGGATCAAAAATAGATTGCCTAGCATATAAGTTGTGGTAAGCACCAACTCACAAACTTTGCGCCCCTTATAAAGTTACCTCCTAGTACGATAAACTTGTTATGAGAGTTAGTGCAAGTAGGGTGCAAGTATTGTCGCGAGCCGAGGACAGGCAGTGGGGGGAATCGTTTCCAGGCGAGTTTGTGCGGACACGGCGCGATACGAATTGTTACCTTGGCTGAAACTGCAGTCATCGAGTTAGTTAAGCACCGGCCCGCCAATCCAATCTTGAAAAGCGAGATGTATGCTCGAGACAACCATGCCAGGGCAGGCTCTGAGATGACGCATATGCGGGGGAATAACCCTGGGTGAGGGGCTGGACTTTGTTCGATTCCATAGATGTGGCCCGCCGTTTGTTGAATGACTTGTAAGAGAGATGGCACCGGGACATGCACGTGGGATAACACCAGGTGGATTGGTTCTGTCTACCTAGGAACCCAGAGGTGACAAGGTTTCGACCACACAGCATACTTTTGTGGTGTACCCGGAATCCCAGAGGATATAGTGACTGGTCAAACGTGCTGAAGACAGAGTTGTGACCAAGTGCGGTGACGGGGTGCCACCTGCGTAGAGATGGCAATAAGCGACGATGACCAGCAGGCTAACTACTACTGGCGCAACACTGGCCTGCGGATTGGGGTAAAGGCCAAACCAATGATGGTTTAGCAAAATAAACGTCTTGAAGCTGTTGCACATTGCGGGGCGCACCGGCGGCTGTGTTGATTCATCATCGCATTTCCAACTTGAACTTGGTGTCTCGGCGTGAGATGCGCAGGGAACGCTGAGACTCGGCTGCAACTACACGCTGTCACCGGGAGGACTCTGAGTACGGCCATATCTCCGGAGTCCGCCGAAAGCGGCAGCCCCGTTGAAATAACACCGAAAGGGACATGGATATCGTCAGTAGGGACGCAGTGCAACAGGTCGAATGCATGATATCCCGCGTTCCGTGATCCGTGTTCCGTAGGATCGCAAAGGCGGTGATAAAGGCCGGCCGCACGGGGTATCCTTGCAACTCCAACGGGAAACAAAACAGGTGCCGCCAAGGCATCCCGGGAAGAGATGGAATCCCAAAGAATGCATATATAAACTCCTACTGACGATGCGGAAGATGAGAAGATGGTGCTAGGAGAGTGCAGTAGATCTCACAACGCAAGCAAGCTGTTTTTTCTTCTTTTTCTTTCTTTCTTGGTGGCACCTTTGGTCGCCAGTGGAGGGAGCCCTGCCGTGAGCAAACCGGACATTAAAGATGATTTCTTGCTGCGCACCGGCCTCCACACTTCAAGGAACGCTGTCCGTAGGGCAAGTCATGCCTGGTCGGAGGTGGAGCTGGGTTTCGGGTCCATCTCGTTCTACAAGTAAGTCAGTGGAGAAACTGGCAAAATCCCCGTTTGTCGGTATTATGTATGTATCGTATGCAACGCTGCCGATCGAAAATTGAAACAAGGCAGAAGAGCATTACTTATCGCCACTGAACCAGGCTGATGCTGATGACTGCCGTAGGTTGCATCGCAGAGTCGTAGGTGAGGCCTGGAGACGTACGTCTGGTACCCACCTCTCACTTGCTGTGCTCTGAAGCAAAACTCCTTGGATCATGATGGCGGTAGTCTGCAACAGTCCCTGGAAAGTCGCACCAGCACCAATACTGGCACCAATACGGAGAACTGGCACTGGCTCTGCAAAGCTTGCGTGCTTGATTCCGGTGCCTCCACTTGGTCTTTGTTTGTGGGCTTTTCGCCGGGTCGGGCAACAAGAGAGTACGAGGATTCAAGCATCAGTGATCAGATGCAAGGGGAAGCGAAAGACAGGCAGGTTGAATCTCTCAAGGTCTGGCCACGATCTCAGGGGCTGAACCTGGGGCGTGCCTGAGTCGGGAGTCCGTATTGCAGTCGTTGCTCCTGCCCATATCGCATATTGATCCTTGGATCTTGAATGAGTAGGTGAGCCTGAGTCGGGGCAGTTGCCGCGCACGTGCTATTCCGCAGCCGTACTTTACCGGTACCTGTGCCTGTATCCGTACCTGTGCTTGAGCCTGGCTGTCTGTCTGTGCTTGCAAACGGGCTGTGCACGTATTCGTAGATGCATGTACGGGTAGTTGAGCTGCAATGTCGCTCTGCCCATTGGCCAGGAAAGCAGCTGTACAGTACGAGTAAGAGTATGCCCGAATGATTGCGACGCCTTTCTACCTCTTTGGCTTGTTCTCCGGCGGGTGTCAGTTATTTGGCTGCAGGGATTCTTTGTTGGAGGGTCCCGCGTTTAAAATTAACTTAAAAGGCGTGGGAGACCTTGTCCAGCACGACGGGACGTCATGCCAGTTGGCTTGCCTTAGTGCTCTCTCTTGACAGGGGCCCGCTGCTCCAGGCGGAAAAGCGGTGCCGGGGCAAAAGTTTCAGGGCCAGAGAGGGCCGCTGGAGCGCTGCTACTAGCTCTAAGTTGTGCTGGCGCATGCAGGCACTTGCAGGCACTCTGGCTCTTGGTTTCGAGTCGCTTGTCGCGCGCAATGCCACCAGACTCGACCGTTCGCCGTCAGCAAGGGGAGACGATCTTTGCTGCCAAGAGTGATGCCTCGCCAGGTTGGTTTTGGTAGTATCCTTGACTGTACCTCTTACTTACTAAGACACTTGTGCAGGTACTTGCTGATTCCAAGCCTGACTCTTTTGCAGATAAGGTAAGGAGGTAGGCGGCAAGTGGGTATGAGTCCGGGGAAGGAAGCAAGTTGCTTGCAGCCTTATCGGCCAGCTCTATTGCTGTTACATGACAAGTACGAGTAAGTTGAGGTACCGTGCTCGTACTGGCCAACCTCAACAAGGTACACCGTACATGAATACATGTATTTGCCTTGCCTTGCACTGGTAGGAGGTATGAGCCCCTTTTAATGCACTAAAGAAGCAAACATGGTATACGTATTTCCATTACAGGAAAGACACCGGATTGGTTTTTGCGCCGTATTGCCTTAGTTAGTAGTACTTGTGTTGATGTCCATATGAGTCTTCAATATGGCACCTTGCCGACCAATCTACTTGCCCCCTAGCACTTGTGTTGATAATACAAGCACGGACCGTGCATCTACACAAGTGCCTAATAATATCAATACCTGTACGAGTACTGATGCGACTTTAGCTGAGCTCCTACCCCCGTAAGCTGTTTGATACTGCCATTTCCTCGTTGGTTTATCGACATGGATAGAGAGATTCAAGGCGTTCGTTCAAGTCTTGATAGCATCATCACTGGGCCTAGGCACTCAATCACCAGTACATCCTATGTGACAGGTAATGTTTTGTATTCATTCTCGTCCTGGGGTGCCGGAGTTATGCGAGCACTTTGACAAAAAACTTCAGGCTCGTGGATGCTAAAGTTGCGGAGTGGACCTCGATACATGCGGACATGAACGGCAGTTGGTAAACGACAGCTTACCTCGGGGTCCATTTGCAGTTGTGTCCGGCGAGGTCATCATCGGCTCGGGTCTCTGTAGAGCTAGCAGCTTGCAGCCCACACCTCCAGGCGACGGGAATTTGGCCGTGAGCGACGAAGGATTGGCTGCGACTCGATGCCGCTAGTTTAGCTGCTTTGCATCTCTCGTACCCATTGCTTGCGACAAATGCCACATGTTGTTCTAGGGGGCAGATGTGCGTGAAAGCGTTATCGCGCGGGATGAGAATCTCACCGCGGTCCACACGTCCACACAATAGCGAGAGCCAGCCATGAGGGGGCCATGCTGAAGCCATCGACGATGGCTTCGCTTGTTGATGACCTATAATACAATACAGCACAGGCAAATGGATGGATGCAACGACATATGCTGCCAAGCTCTTATGACCACCGAAATTCCAAATCTGGCCTCTACGTCATCACCAACGCAGCTCTAATAGAAATCCGAGAATGTACATATTCTTCTCATGAAGCTCAACTCCGCCAGAGCGTATGCGGCTATCTTATCTATTATCCGGAGCGTTTTTGGGATTTGAGTTTTGATCTTGCTTGAATCCGTAAAGCAAACGGAGTTTCCGGAGCAAGCCTCAACCCGAACCACACCGTTGCCCTTCTTGGAATTTACAACAGGTATCCTTCGAACCATAGCTTGGCTGTAGTGGCAGGCGGCAGCCACTCGGGGACGATGCCATTCTTTGCGTGCTCAGCCCCCCCGCGCCGTCTCTGCTCCGGCTCTGGCCCAACGGTGACTAGAGACTAGAGCAACGTGTCGCCAGTTACTGTGCACGCCGCGTCGGCTTGAAGACATCCGCCATCTCAATTGGTGGGTATCATCGAGTTATTCGCGAATTTTATTCCACGTTGGCAGATTCAAACGGTCTTGACGGAGAGGGCTGCTGCGTCAGCCGCCCAAAGGCGCGCCCCGAGGCACACAATCAGTGCCTTTGCCTCGCTTGGGGGCCTCAGCCGTTCCGGACCCCGTCGCGGCAAAATTTACCCGTGCTATTGATTATCTGCGTCTGCGTCTGCGTTTACGTCTTCCTCCTTGATATCAGGTTGCCGAATACGGGAGGAGGGGAGAGGGTAGCAAAGCAAAGGCTCTCTATGGTGATGGCTTCTGTATGATTCATTTCAGAGCAGCCTTGCAATCCCGTCATCGGCGACCCCTCTTTCTTCTGGCTGTCTTGCTGCCCGCCTTTTCTGGCGATCAGACCCTCTAGCTCTGCACATAGTCCTGCTAATGTTCCCATACATTTTTAGTCTTTTGCTGCCTGCGAAGAATCCGAACCTCAATAGCATCGTCAATGGTGTGAGGTGTATGTATTTCGACGCCGGTACAGCCCTAGTTCCTATCGTATTGACATGTGTGTATCTGTATCCGTGCTGTGTTGGTTTCCATTTGATATGTTATTGATACCACACCCATCCTTATATATTGCGGTGCTGATGGCTTCGATGTCTGGGCTCCATTCCAATTTCTGTAGGTTCACCCCAAGCGACCGTGCCCCCGGGAACCACCGTTTTGGTCAGTGCTTTCCATTCGGCACCAGCTCCGTTTTCACCCCCACAATTAGGCGCCAGCCTGGGGTATTCCCAGCGGCGTGCACTGGCACACTAGGCGTTCAGTGGCGTCTGCAGGCCCCGTCTGGCTGGCGAGCAGGGGACCAGTTGAGTGCTGCACAGGTACCTTGGCTGCTGCTACCAGGTACGAGTACTGGCATGGAGGAGGGCCTCGTACAGTATAGCACTGCGCTTCTACAGCACAAAGCTGCATGCACATGCTCACATGGGCATTGCAGCATGGCAGCATGGCAGGACGCACATTTGTGCTCAGGACGGGTATGACAAATACTGGCAGGGGCAAAAGGATGAGTACTTGGGCTTCTCTGTCTGATGCTGTAGATGTTGATGTCGGTATCGATAGGTACATGTAGACCAAAGCGCCTGTCAAACCCCATACCCGTATCTTCAGCAGCCTTGTTCGGGTACTCTGTACATGTGAGCACTGTACTGTACCCATTGATGGAATGGATGGATATAAGGGTCGAGCACCAACTCGCCAAATTCTCCAGGTTAATGGAACCAACCGACCGCATTAGCCCGCTAATTAGCCCGCCCAACAGGTTCCAGATGTCTTCAGTTAGCCCGTCTAGCAGGCCCTACAGGAGCTGGTAGTCTTGGTCTGGTAGCATTTACTCGCACCCAGCACAGGGGCCACTGAACTTTGCGGCCGCCCACGAACCCTGCCAGAGCTGCCAAGCTCGTGGCTGCACGAACGGAAAAGGGAGCGCCGTTGTACCGAGAACCGAGTCCGGAGTACCTGTACGCTCCGCTGCGCTGTCGAGTACCACCTGGCGCAGCGAACACGCTCGGCGCGGGCAGCAGTCGTAGCCCTGGCAAGCCCTGGCCAGGCGGCGTCAGCACAAGAGCCAAGTACTCGAGTTCGTACCGGTACCTGTGGGCGACCTTACCGATACGCGGCAAGTACGGAGTGCCTGCTGACCCACGCCTTGTGGCTCTCTTCATCGATGCACCTGCCTTGTCCCACCTTCTGGTGCTTGCTTCCTGGCTTGGCTTCATCTGCCAGCTCAGTTCCAATCTTCTCTCTTGAATCCCCTCTTAGTTTTTGCTCTGCTCTGCCTCTGCCTTTGCTCTGCTTGTTAATCAATCTTCATCCCACATCAACTCCATCGTCGTCACCATCACGGATCTCCCACTCGCCCGCTCGCATAAACCACGCCAGAATCCCCCTGGCCGGACGAACCATTGCCGCTGCATCGTCATCTCCATAGTCTGGCTGCTGGAGAATCAATCAGCTTTGAGCTTCCGGCAGCCCAGTATTTCCAGCCGTGTGCGCCCCTGCTGCGCCGGCACCGTCTTTGACAGATACAGATACGGCACTGCCGCTGTATCCAGGATTTTAGACCCGTGAAATGCCCAGCAATTGGCCTTCCCATCTGCTGTTCCCCCCCGTTCCCAATTAGAGAGAGTCACTTAGTCTCTTTGGTCTGTAGACCGGATACCAAACCATGTCGGACGGCCGGGCCGGCATGAATCGCCAATTCCGCAACACAAATCGCCACAACTTCGATCCGTCCCAGCTGTACGCGCAACGAGAACCTTCTGGCAACGGGCAGCGCGAGGTGCCTCCTGACGACATCATGGGCGCCAATCCTCACTTTGGTGATTTTAATTTTCCCTTCTCTGCCATACCCGATCTCCACATGCCTGATCAGCCCGGCATCAATAACCACCAGGCCGACCCTTTCTCACAGCATCAGCCCGGCGCCATGACCTCTGTGCCGCCACACAACATGAATGCCGTCAACGGCATTGCGAGGCAGCCATTCGTACCGATACACGACCAGCAGATGCCCAGCGTAGAGCTACCCAACGGTTCGATAGGGAGGAAATCGACTCCGGCGTCCAACTCCATCACCGATGACGGAAATGACGAATTCGGCCTCTTGAATCAAAATCGCGGTGATGGTACAGACTTGGGAGGCAAGTCAAAGGATGACTCGTCCTCTGCACCTCCGGCATGGAGCGAGCTCAAGACCAAGGCTGGCAAGGACCGAAAACGCCTACCGCTCGCCTGTATCGCCTGTCGTCGCAAGAAGATACGCTGCTCCGGCGAGAAGCCCGCCTGCAAGCACTGCATGCGGTCACGCATACCATGCGTTTACAAAGTTACAACTCGAAAAGCCGCACCGCGCACCGATTACATGGCCATGCTCGACAAGCGACTCAAGCGCATGGAAGAGCGCATCATCAAGATACTGCCAAAGTCTGACCAGGAGACAATATCGACTGTCCCCCGCGCCGTGGTCAAACCCGCCATCCCCGGTACCGGCACAATGTCGTCAAATAAGGTATCTACCAAGAAGCGCAACGCCGACGAAGCATTTGGCCGAGATCTCGAGGCTTGGGCCAAGGCCCCCAGGCCGAAGCTACCGGAAGATCATGCGGCCGGCTCGCCCGAGTCTCGCGAAGCTGCGGAGAACGAACTGCTACGCGAAGGAAGAGAAGCCCTCCCCCCCAAAGATGTCCAGGAACACCTCACCGAAGTCTTTTTTGATAATGTTTATGGTCAATCATATCATCTTCTCCACAAACCAAGCTACATTCGCAAATTAAAGTACGACACGTTTTCCACGGGGGAATGAAGCACGTCGCCTTTCCTTCCTAGTGAAACCCTTTCATTCATTCATCCATACAAGATCTAAACAGCTAACGCGAGCTATAGGAATGATACGCTTCCGCCTGTGCTAGTCCTCTCCGTGTGTGCCATCGCAGCGCGCTTCACGTCGAGCCCAAAGTTCAACTCGACTACCAAGCAGTTCATGCGTGGAGAGGAGTGGGCCTCTCATGCCAGAGATATCTGCACCAAACGATATGACTGGCCTAATATAACGATACTGACTTGTCTTCTCATCTTGGGAATGCACGAATTCGGAACATGTCACGGCGGCCGCGCCTGGGCCTTGGGTGGGCAGGCCATTCGCATGGCCTTTGCTCTTCATCTGCACAAAGATTTGGAGTATGACCCGCAGTCGCGGAGTAAGAAGGTGAAGCTGAGCTTCATTGACCGCGAAATTCGTCGCCGTGTCATGTGGGCTTGCTTCATGATGGATCGATTCAACTCGTCCGGCACAGACCGCCCAGTCTTCATCAAAGAAGAAACTATCAAAATCCCTCTCCCCGTTGCCGAGAAGTATTTCCAGTTTGATATGCCTGCTCAGACAGAATTTCTAGATGGCAGCGTCCCCGAGTCTAGCATGTCCGAACAAGGTGAGGTAGATAACCCTCGTGACAACATGGGGCCGTCTGCCTATACTATCCGATGCGTGTCTATTTGGGGCCGTGTCGTTACGTACTTGAACCAGGGTGGCAGAGAACAGGATCCCTATCCGATGTGGAACAAAGACTCCGAGTATGCTAAACTGGTGCGGGACACTGAGGAGCTACTGCGTACACTTCCCGAAAACCTGCAGTGTACTCGCGAAGCTCTAGAGATTCACCGAGCGGAGAGCACAGCAAAGCATCTCCTGTACCTCCACATGGCCATCCAGCAAAACTTGCTCTTTCTTCACCAAGCCGCCGTTTCCTTCTCCCAAGATCGTGTCGGCGAGGAGGCGCCAGATGACTTCATCCCACGAGCCAGCGTCAATACTTTCGCGGCGGCTAACAGGATATCAGACCTGATAAGAGACGCTGAAGAGGTGCAGTGTAGCATATCGACACCTTTTGCTGGGTACTGCGCCTTCTCCTCGGCCACCATCCACATCACCGGCATCTTTTCTGGGAACCCGGCGATGAAAGCTACCGCGGAGGCTAATTCTAGCGTAAATGTGAGATTCCTGCGCAACATGATGAAGTATTGGGGCATGTTCCACTGGATGGTAGAAAACATTCGCATCCAGTTTCGCAACGCCCTCGATGCAGCCCGCACGGGAGGCCCCAACAACGGCAGTACCGCTTCATCTCCGATCCTACAATATTCTGACTGGTTCAATCGCTATCCTCACGGAGTTTCGGACACGGACTACATGGATCCCGCCGTGTATAGGAAGAAGGAGCGGGGAGAGGATGGTGCTTTGGAACAGAAGCCAGAGCTTCAATCGATTGAAGAGTTCTTCACGGCTGTTGGACCGATGCTGAACGACAAAGATGGGCAGCGACCTGGACCATCCAAACGGAAGGGCACCCTGAAGAAGCCAACCGTGTCGAATACGGGCATTGCGGAGTCGCAGAAGACGAACGAGCAACATGCGGCAGCTATGAGCGGGCAACACCTCCATGACCAGATGAGACTGGCCATGCAGCAGCAGCAGCAGCAGCAACAACAGCAACAACAACAATCTGGACAACCGCCGAGATTCCCCAACTCGCTTGGGGTGCAGACAACCAACCCATCTGGTTTCAACTCCCTTACCGTATCGCAACCACAAAATTCAACATACCCTATGATGCCACTGGGCCCTGCTAATGCTGCACAATTCCCCCAGAGTGTGCCACTGCAGAACTTCTTCTCTACAGATCTGCTGTCTATGAACATGGAACCGTCGAACAGCATGATGAACTCGCTAGACAAACAGATCTCCTATGGGGACTTCTCCATGGACGCCGGGAATGTCCTGATGAACGGATCTAGCGGCTGGGGAGGCATGTCTGGAAGCAACCCTCAGTCCAATTCCCAGATTCACGGCCAGCAAGGCATGAAGGCTGAGAACATGAGCGGCGACGATTCTCACACCCAAGATCAGATGGGTAGCAATGCTCTAAACCCGTACCTTGGTCAAGACGCATCCCCTGGGTGGTTCTTACAAATGGAGGGTCAAGACATGGGCTTCGGAAGTGTCGATCCTTTTGCGAACTTGTTTGGCAGCAACGGAGGAATGCTTATGGCTGATCACCAGGGTGGCATGTAATGACATACCATGGAAACTATTGGATGAGAGTTCGTGCGAGGCACAATGTTGTGGGAGAAGGATATATCAAGGCGCCCTTTGGGCGTGTTCTTCATTACTCGTATATTTTATCTTGCTCTTTTTAAGACGGCAGGGCCGGAAACGACTGCTGTCTGTGTCAAATTGGTCACAACGTCGGATTATGAAAAATATGTGTGAGCATTTCTGGAAAGGAAAATGGCGCTTGGGAAGGATGGATATTGGATATTTTTCTTTTTTGGCTCAAATCGGACATATGTATATCCATATATATACCCAGGGAACACGATTTTTGGTCTTTTGGGAGGGCGGGAGGAGCATTGATGATTGGCCTTGCCTCTAGCATATCTGGGTTTTATTTTTATTCCTTTTATTTTTTATCCCTTGTCGTTGATATATTTCATGGAGATGGAGAATGGAGGTTTTATGCCTTGTGAGGTTGGGACGGAAGGGAAGGGAACAAACAATTGAAACGAAACCGCCTTTCAATCCTTTTTCTTTCGGTAACGGTTTTGATGTGTGCTATTTGATTGATTGATTGATTGGTGTTTTTTAATTCGTTCATTTCTATAGGAAGGATTTTAGGGCCCCTCAGAAATTGGTACCGTATGATGAGTTTGATGTGGCCTCCAATTGTATATCTTTTATAATTATCAACCCCTCTTCAACTAGAATGTCATAACATCATATCATTTTCTAACTTCATCTCTAAATTTATATACGCCCTCCGCTATGCCCAAAAAAACAACAAACCAAAAGTGTACGCAATGCCTAACCATCTAAGTAAGGCCATTTTCATTATCCAAACGCTGTGGTCTCATATCCATCATTCAAGGTCATATCAATCCGCTTCCTCTCCCTTTTATAAATTTACCCTGTTGTCCGTCCAGCCCTATAGTTTTCCGTGCCGTGATTCTCCCCCTAAACCTTTTAATCCTTCTTGATATAGACTGGAATTCCATACAAAACAACTGCCGCGCCATTGAGATACTTGAAACGGCACGCATTTCTCGCCGTGGCCACCGCCTCCGCGAGTGATGCGTTGCGAACAGCATCACCGCGCTCATGGCGACTCACTTCTTCAATCTCCTCCGCAAAGCTCCTAGCCTTGCCTTTGCCCTTGTTCATTGCCCCATCAAACGTGCCCCTAGCAAAGAGCCCCCATTCTTCAAAAGTCTTGCCGGCAAAGCGGTCGATGTCGCGATCAGTCACATCCCAAAGCGTGCCAACGACAGCCGGACACCCGGCCATCATGTAGTTCCAAACAGGGCCATAACTCTCAAACTCGCCCGCATCGGTCAGGGCTGCGGAGCTGCAGCCCATGAGGAACGTCGTCGGCCTGCATTTTTCCAAGCGGCGAATCGTCTTGCCACGGATGTACTGAGCACCGCTGCCGTGGCCAAAGTATACCATAATCTCAGACGTGGCGAGAGCCCTTTCGAATTCCGATTCCTTTGGCGCCTTGTTGATGATGCCGCTCCACGATGAAAGCCCCGAAAAGGCTGACTGAAAGAAGGTTTGCGTATTGGTCAAGTCAGATGAAGGGTTGAGTATGTATGTGCCAACCTTTGCTGAGACAAAGTGCCCATACGACTTTCTTGCCGGATCTCTGCCAGCCTCTCGAATAAGCTTACGAAGGCATGCTAGAGACGGTACGCGTGACACTGAAAGGCCATCCATGCAGGGCATTGACTCCCAGGGGAAAGCATGGAGGAGTTTGTCGAGAACGAGCACCGTATGCGTGCCATCCTCCCTTTCCGTAGAGTTGGCAGCATTGTGATATCCGCGCAGAGCATCGTACGTCTCTAGAACCATCCCGTCAAAGTCAATTTCATCATAAGCGTTTCGCTCGCCATGGAACTGCAGAATATCCACAACAAAGTAAAGTAAATCATTCAGCGCCTCATCAAAGTCGACGTCAGGCTCAGTCGGATCGCCCAGCCCGATGAAAAGGTCGAGTATCCTGGGATCCAAAGTGACAGTCTCTGTTTTGATTATCGTCTTCTTGCTGCGAGCCTTATTTCGAGACGGCAACATCCTGTCAAGCATTTGGTGGAAATCCCGTTGAAAGCGAGCCAACAGCTCCGCATTCTTATGGTGTTGGGAAAACATGCCCTTAAATCCTCCTAGCCATGTGGTCTCAATGGTGACCAAGAGTTTCTTCAGTCGAGAATCCAGGGCCTGTCGCTCAGCCCACCAGGCACCGCGCTCTCCTTTGGCAGTAAAGTCTCGCGCGGAGTGACTGCTTTCGTTGGCTAGCTTGATGAGCTCCAGCAGCTCGTCACGGCCATGTACAAAATTGAAGACCTCGGAATCAGCATCCCGAGAGTTGGCCCTCTCCAAAGGCAAGCGCAAGATGAACGGACCCTGGCCCGCCTGAAATTTGGTGATACAAAGATCATGGCGATTATCGCTCAAAGAAATCGAGATAACGCTCCATTTCCTCGGGATCAAGTCAACATATTTCTCCTGGAAGTTGGTCATGTCGGCCATTGCTTCCATCGTCGGTGGCTTGTGGACTGGAGTTGCAACACGAACAGGGATCGTATCGTTATTAAGCCCGGCCAGTGTCTGCTGCTCTCGTTGCCAAGTCACATTTCGAGCCATGTCAACAGCAACAGCGCCTAGCCCAGATTCTGAAAGTGATTTCGAGGCCAATGTCGCCGATAAGAAAATGACGGTGCTCTGAAGCAACGCAGAGATGCGACGAACCATGCTGCTGTCAGAACTTGAAAGCGCAGAAGCGTGTGCTTCAATTAAAAGCTCTTGTGCCTTTTTCAACGCCTCGGCGAAGGCAGGAGAATCGGAATCGGAATCACTGGAATCTTTCTGGAGCCCTCCAACAGTACGTAGGTCCATGGTGGACACGGCAGGGAATGAAATTGTCGAGTCTTGCATAACCGAGAAGACAGGATCAGAAATCATCTGCTCCATACTGTGACCAATCAATGATTCTGCCATCATGACTTGTTCCTGAGAGAGCACGCCAACAAGTTTGGGCAAATCTTTGAGCTGCTCTAGGGCTTGTAGAGCTGACGCCCAGTCTTTCTGGTAAATGAGCCCCAAAGTGCGAGACAAGATGATGGCGGCGTGGAGGCTGGCATAATATATGTCTTTTGGTAGCTGTACGATATCTGCTGCAGTTGGCGCTTTGGATTTGGCCGTAACGCGCTTAGAGGGCTTAGGGGCAGCGGGTGCCTTTGTCTTTGTTGATCTGGTGGATCTAGTAGTCCTGGCTTTAGCGGCAGGTTCCTCAACGGTATCGCTGTCGTATTCATCCTCGGCCGAGCAGAGAAAACGAGCAGTCTCCTCTGCCATCTTCAGAAACTCGGCAGCTTTCTCGTCTTCTCCGATTTCCCAATAAAACTCTCCAAGTTGACGAGCAAAGCGAACACGAGCTGAACAAGTATCACGCGGTAGCTGTTCTTCTGCTTCCTGAAAAGTAGTGAGTGCCTTGGGAAGCTTTCCGGCCTTGAGGTAGACTGATCCGGTCCAGATAGCCACCTGTGCTTTGTAGAGCGAGGATTGAGTGCTCTCTGCAATCTTCCAAGCAGACTCGGCATAATAGACTGTTTCCTGAAACATGCCGATATGGGCATAGACTGAAGAGATGTGTAAAAGGCTTCGAATAAGCGGACTGGCCAGAGTCCAGAACCGAGGACCAGCCACCTTTCCCTTTGATGATGTTAAATCGGTACTGCTGTTATTAATGTCTGAAAGGCTCATATCGATGCTCTTTTGGTCGGCCTCCAGTGCTGCTTCTAGCTTGGTCCAGTTGTGAGTAAGCATACGGACGCTCGTTTTCACAAGTGAGAGTGCCTCTTGTATATCTCCAGCTTGAAGAGTAACAATGGATTGTAGCAACGAGGTGAGTGATATGACCATCGAGGCGTGAGACTTGCTTCGAGCCCAAGAGGAGTACGGACTATTGCAAATCTTGCTAGCTTTGGACAGGCAATCGAATCTGCCAACTATTAGCTTTTTCATTCTTCTTTATACATGCATGGTATTCAAAGATATACTTACGCAGTGTCCATGTCGCCAATGCCCGTGTGGTACTCTGCCTGGGAGAGATAAAACTCCGCAAGAACTTGGCGCGAAAGCCCATCATAGCGACTGAGAAGCTCTTGAGTCTGTTCTATTGTCTTTAGAGCTTGAGGAAAAAGCCCGATGTTGACATATTGCGCTGCCAGCTGGCTATGACTGAGGACTAGCCCATCACCACTGGCCTCTGTAGATCCAACGAATAGTCTTGACAAGGTGATGTTGAGCTCCGAAATGGCAAGCTGGAGACGTGTCTCTCCTTTAAGGCCCGCAAGCTGGTGCAACGAATGAAGATGATCGAGGAGGCCCTGAGGGTCGTCTATTATGGTAAATAGCTCGTCTTGCATCTCACAGGTCCCAATCATGGACTTCCAGGAATCGATTGCCTCGTTGATTAGCGTCGACATTGATCTATCAACGCGTATCAAAGCACCGATGGAGGTGCAATAAGCCTGCATATGGGGAATGAAGTGGGCTAACGAAGTATCCTCCCCGTTGCCTTCGGTTTGCATATGCTCCCATGTTTCCTCAGCCAGAGCAAGGATTTTGACAAGTTGCTCCTCCTCTCCAAGATTCTGGTAGCAAAGATGTAACAACACGCGAAGCCGACGCACCGGATATCTTTCTAGTGTATATATGCGAAGTAAAGCAGCCACTCCTGCGTCGTAAAGACCAAGAGGCTGTGATGAAGCAGAAGAGCTAGTAAGACCAACACGCATCATATGCTCCAAAACCGCAGCACGCTCAGCCTCTGGGAAAGGAAAAGTCCACTCGTTCCACGAACTGTCAATCTTAGACATGGAGCGCAGAGTGCGTGACATGAGAGATACTTTGTCGTTCATGCTCCATGCAAGAATTGGAGACTGTGTATCGAGGGCAGCGGCAACATCGGCCAAAACGCCATTCTCAGCCATACTAGAGCAAATGTATCGCAGCGTTTCCACGGCATCCTCAGTCCTGCCAGAAGTTTTGCACAAATCAGCAAACATCTCAATCTTTGTCGATAACTGCGCCTTCTCCTTCTCTTCTTCGGTACAGTCCTTAACCACGTCAATTGATCGATGCAAGGCCCGCAGGAAATGCTTATTTTCTTCTTTGGACCGACTAGATTTCTTCCGAAGTTGCGAAAAGATGGAAAAGTAAAGACTTGAAATCTTGACGGCGTAGGTGCCAAGGTTGTCTAACTTGGTGGTGGATAAAGTCGAAGCATTCATGCAGTCGAGCAGTGAGACACAATGTTGAAGGACATCATCGATAGCTTGCCACCCACTCGCATCGGACTGGATGTCGCATTTGATGACCATCAGGGTAGCATCGAGGGTCTGTCCTATGGATTGTGCAACTAGCTGACGTCGCTGATCAAACTGAAGAACTTGCTTAGACGACGCATCTTTGTTTGGGGGTAGTCCTGTCCATCGGCGAACAAATCGTGGATATTTGAGAACGAACGTCTTTAGATGGTCTACTAGGTCCTTTGGAACGGTGCTCTCTGCTGCCTTCGGCCCTAAGCATGTCATTAGGAGACCAACGACGGAGCGCCTTGCAAGCGACAAGCTTTCGAGAAGTTCATTCAATTCTGCAATTGTTCCACTGAGGCTGCCATCTAGGCCCTCGATGACCTCGCAGAGCAGAGGCTCAATAGTATGATCCATATCGGCCTTCTTCAAGGCTACGGCAAGGAGGCGCGCTGAGACGGAGCATCTGAGAACAGAGGAGTCCTGCCCCGGGGTTAGTGAGCTCTTCAATTCTTGGAACCATCGGTGCGCTTCGGTATATCGGCGTTCAGCTTGGGCTGCGGATCCTAAAATCTGATGTATCGATGCTAGAGGAGAGTCGAATGATGTTGCTGGACGATATTTTTGGACATGAATAAGCTGCATTATGGTATCGTATGATTCGGAGGCTGTTTGGTAGACGGAGCCCTTGTCGAGCTTTTGGCGACGGGTATAAGCTCGTAAACAGCGAGAGAAAGGAGAGACAACATCATTATCAATGTTTCCCTTGTGGCCAGCCAATTTCCACCACTTGAGTTGAATCCGGAAAGCTAAAGATTGTAATTCGAAAGCAACATTAGGAGATGGACTAAGCCGTGGCTCGGTAGCTACTGCATCCTCCTGGCTCGAGATGCTGGGCGCAAGCGAAAGGAGAACTTGGGATAGGGATGCCATTTGGCGTGCTGCTTTTGCGGCCTCCTTTGCCCCCTCCTTGGCCAGAGCAGACAGTAGATTGAACGGGGACGAGGTATACGAATCGGCGAGGTAGGGTATTATGACTTCTATGTGAGAAGGCTTCTTTGTCGCCGCAATTAGTTTTAGAACCTGCATCTGGTAGCCTGTAATGGTGGCAAGGCTTTGCTTCGTGATGGAGCCATTGAAGTTCAACAGATCGGCAATTGCTGATGTGGTAGTTGTGATTTCAGGTCCCGACTTGGCGCTGCTTGACTGTGTCCCATTGATTATGCTATCCAGCCTTCGCTTCAGCACTCTCAGCTCTTTTAAAGCTTGGTCATGCATCCCCAAAGCCAGCAGCTTCCCTGTCAGCGCTGACATGCCCGTCTCTAGCTGAAAGTCTGCTTCGTCCGATTTCGTTGGGCCCTTGATAGCTCGAAGCGCAGAGAAGGCAATGCGCGCACACTCTACCGTGGCAAGGCATCCGGTCGACTGAGCGGGCGCTTGTGATTTCGTCTGGTTCGATTCGACATTGGCGGACGTAGCAAGTCGATTGAGCGCTCTGGGCTGCGCAGGGGATAGCGGTGAGGATGAGGATCTTCGTGATGACTGTCTGCCCGCATCTTCTCGAAGATCGCCGTTTTGTTTCGACTGGGTAGAGGAAGGTAGAGGCTTCGCAGCCTCGGACAGCGTCTTGAGGGTGACATTGATGATGTGCGTTGCCAAAGCAGCTCTTTCCCGTGAGCTCAGAGTCTCGCCATCCGACCCAGCGCTGCTTTTTGTTTTCGTCGCGGTTCCAGCCTTTGTGGATCGTGACTTTGGTCTCGGCGGTTGCGATTCGGGTTCTGGCAGCAAAAGCTCTTTGAGTGTTACTACGGCGGCGGGCGTGCAGCTCGATGTTGACGAAGCAGCTGCCTTGACGGCGTCGACCTTTGCCTGTAATGAAGCCATCTAGAGTGTTCTTTCCGCCCGGAGGGGTTAATCATATCATCTCAATGTCCCCAAATCCAATCCAAAATAGATTCTGCCTTGCGGCGTGAAGCTGATTATACAAATGAGTGCACGAGCCTAATGTGGTAATCAATCTTCAATGTGCTAGAAGAGCAGGGATGTCAAGTTAGAGCTATCACGGATAAACTTCGGGGGTTGTCCAGGGCAACTGGGCCGGACAAGCGCCATTTCGGAGATCCGACTACGATTTGCCGGGTTCTAGAAAACCTTCAACCGACTGCATAGAAGTAGTCTGAGCGTCAAAATCCGCAGAAAAAACCAGGCACGAATTCGACAATGATAGCTCAACGGCTTTTGCTGCACGCCGGCAGGCAAAGCATGGCGGCCATTGCTGCAAACAACGTTGCGCGTGCGAGCCTAGGACTGCGATTTTCCAGCACAGCGCCATACACCGTCGTGGAAGGATCTTTTTGGAGGTCTCTTATACCCAAGCCGATGCGCAAGGCGAACCGCAACAAGCTGAAGGCAAAGGCGAAGAAGGAATGGAACCCGGCGACCTACTTCATTGTCATGTTCCTGTTCATCGGATCCATGTCGATCCAGATGATTGCGCTGCGGAATCAGACAGAACGATACATGCGACAGTCGGCACTGAGGATTGCCCAGCTTCGAGAAGTGGTCCAGCGCATACAGAATGGAGAGGACGTAGATGTAGAAAAGCTTTTGGGAACTGGAGATGCTCAGAAAGAAACAGAATGGGAAGAGGGTGAGTAATCCCGGCAACGGCTCTATCTGTGTCTCTCTGTGTATTACAGTTAGGTGGCTGACATATGATTCAAGTGCTGCAAGCCATTGAGCGCGACGAGGCATCCCGGAACCCTGAGAAGCAACCCAAACAGAAACAGACGGAATCTCAGGCAAAGATGACGAGCCAACCCGAAAGCAGCGCTCAGCAGATCGAACCCGAAGCTCCTGTGAAGACGAAGACGGCCAGTTTCGGAAACTTCTTCTGAATCATGGTCTATGATGCAGCGCAATTATTATCTACAGATGTCTAAGAGAGCATATCTTTGAAGATGGACGAATTTTCTCGCAGATCGTTAGGCAGTGCGGTATCGTGAGGATGAGGGCTAGATGCGAGCCTCTGGCGAAGCTGAGATACCAGAGTTGGGAGAAGATCGTCTGTCGACACCTCAACCCTGACGGCTCGTTCGCCGGCCTGCTTAGGATCTACATCTTCGAAGAATTGGTCTTCCCCCCTTACGCCACCCATGTTGACGATGGCGATGGGCATGCCCCTCTCTTTGGCTCTTTTAGCCAATCTCCATGCTGAATAGGTGGCAAGTGATGTCCCGAGGACAAGAAGCTTGCCGGCGTTATCGACGGCATCCTCGGCCGCAGTTCTGACGTGGGTGGGAATGTTCTCGCCAAACATGACAACATTTGGCTTCAACACACCAGCCGAGCTTGGAAGAATGAAGGCACCGTCACTGTCGGCCCTAACTGTATGTCTGTAGCCCTCTGCCTTGATAGGTGGGTCGGCCAAGCATCGAGGACAGGGAGGGTACCTAAAGGTGGTATAAGGTGCATCGGGAAAGTCAACATCGCCATCGGGGTTGACTTTCAACCCTCTGAACTTCTTTTCCTCAGGATCCTCTGTGTCGAGAGCTCCCGATGCCAGCGCTTCTTCCAGAAGAGCTGCCCAGCGAGGATTCAGGCGGGCAAGATGGTGCTGGAACTCCTCGCGTGAATACTCAGTGTGGCAGGTAGTGCACTTGGTTGACCTTAGATAGCCATGGAGCTCGAGCGAGGGGATTTGGGGATGGGCTATAGGGTGGAAGGAGTCAACATTCTGCGTAATGACAGCACTTATTAAGCCCAACTGCCCCAAATCTCTGATTGCATAGTGCCCGGAATTGGGCTTTGCCTTGAGAAGACTAGACCACCCAAGAAAACTCCTAGCCCAATATCTCTTACGAGCCTCGTGATTTTGTACAAACTCGTTGTAGTAGATGGGACGATACGTCTTGTTCACTCGATAGGTGCCATTGGGGCCTCGGTAGTCGGCCAGCCCAGATGCCACTGACAGTCCGGCGCCTGTGAGAACAACAGTAGAGTGAGGCAGCTGATTAAGCGGAGGCGCTGCAAAGAAGTTGTGAAGGGCGGCGAGGGCACCTTGGAGAGAATGAGCCGAAGCAGGGATGATTGTCGGCGACGGGAGAATGTCAGTATAGGGGATTCGCATCAATGGTTTCCTCATTGGGATCTGCTGGTGCCAATTGGCATCAATGTCGTGGAGACTGTTTTTTTCGGCCTGGGGAGAGGGATATATATCCAAGAGAATGCCGCGGTAGCAGTCGATCGAACTGATTCTCGATACTTTGTTGGGCAGGGCGATCGCGCGTTAGGTAGCCGTGAGATACTACTAAGGTCAGGTACCAAGCAGTCCCGTATCGTAGGCGGCGTGTAAGCAAGCTTGACAAGTAAGGTTGAATAGATGCGTTCCCAGTGCTCACTGGTTGAAGGCAAATACCTAGCCAGTCTGCAAAGAATCAATCCAGCTCCGTGATTATCTAAACACTTCGTCCGATCTAGGCGCAACGGAGTTGATGCACCCCGATCATGGCTGCTGACAAAGAGTGACGCACCATTACATCAACGGGCAGCTCCGAACACCTTAATGTGCAAGAAGATCAATAGCATGGACTCCATGAAAGTACCCTCTTCAGCGCCTTCAGTGGACCGGCGCCCAGCTTCAGCGCCCCAAGCAGCTCCAACAGTGCCTGGAGCCGCCTAAAGATGATCCTCAGCAGCCCTCCAACATCGGAACTAAGCCCCGAGGTACATCCACCAAACCCATCAATCCATCCCGATGCAGCACCTGTTGATCAATCCTGCAGCAGTTCAGTTGCAGTGGCCTGACCGGCGAACTCGGTCTCCGGACCACGGACCCGGTCATTTCTCCCGCTCTTCAACTTCTTTTCGCGCAACTCCCCAGCCGCACGCAATGCAGCGCAATCCGGGCCCTGTAGCAAGAGACGTTAGGAAAACTCTCATGTCTGCATCCAGCTGGCCGATAGCCCCGTAGAGAGCCGCCATTGTCTCCGGCGCATCGTTCCTCTCCCTCAGCATTCCCTTGCGCGGCTCACGGGCTGAAACAGACGCTGTATGTCTGCCCAGGCCAGGCGCTCCACGGGCCTGGCCGTGCGCTGGTCCGGGGCTGCCAGTCTCAAATTATATCCGCCAGGCACGGTCTCGTCCACCACATTTAGCCAGCACCAGCTCAAGAGGACACATCGCATTGAACCTTCGCGCCGGCTGCTGCAAACGCTGTCCTCGCCCCCGATTGTGCCGCCCTTCTCGCTGTCGGCCTCGTCCAATTGCCATCTTGCCCTGGCCGACACCTTGACCTCTCGCAGCGCCGTGCTTCACATCTGCCCCGTCTTCCGCGGCCGCATCCGCTCGCTGCCCTTCATCATGGGCGCCGCTCGCCAGGCACGCGACCAGCACAACCACGATCACGATCACGACCACGATCATGGCCACGATCACGCCCACGGCCACAGTCACGGCTTGTTTGGCCATCATCATCACCACGACAACACCTTCCTGATGTCGACGGACAAGAACGACCCCGGCGTGCGCATCACCCGCATCGGCCTGCTCAGCAACCTCAGCATGGCCATTGCAAAGTTCATTGGCGGCTGGGCCTTCAACTCCAAGGCCATGATTGCCGACGCATGGCACAGCATCGCCGATCTGGCCTCGGACATCCTGACCCTTGCCACGGTGTCGTGGAGCCTTAAGTCGCCGACCGACCGATTTCCCCTGGGCTTTGGCAAGGTTGAGAGCCTGGGCGCGCTCGGCGTGTCGGGCATGCTGATTGTGGGCGGCTTCTACATGGGTTTCGAGAGCGCTGTGACGCTCTATGGCCATTGGAACCCGGAAGCTGCCCATCATGTGTTGGAACACGTCGGGCATGGACATGGACACTCTCACTCGCACAGTCACGCGGATCTCGGCATCCCCAGCTTACATGCCGCCTGGCTGGCAGCGGGCACCATTCTGATCAAGGAATGGCTATACCAAGCCAGTATGTGGACTAATTGCTATCCATGCCTCCCCCTCTGTAGTGAATCTGTCTTCTAACACGCGATTTCTACAGCCATGAAGGTTGCGCGCGAACGCAAGTCGTCTGTCCTCGCCTCCAACGCCATCCACCACCGCATCGACAGCTTGACAGGTATCGTGACGCTCTTTGCGATTGTCGGGGCCAATGTCATTGAAAACGCCGCCTGGCTGGATCCTGTCGGCGGTCTCCTCATTTCCGCCATGGTCCTCCACGCCGGCCTGGGCAACACGAAATCTGCTTTCCTGGAGCTCATTGACCAAAGCCTGGACGACGAAGTCAAGGCATCGATTCGCAAGCACGCGCATCGAGCAATTGCAAATGTCAGCGAAGGCCATCGAGCCGAATTGCGCGACATCACCGGGACCAAGTCCGGGCCCAACTACCTGGTCGATCTGGAGATGGCAGTGCCCGGCGCATGGACAATTGACGACGTGAAGGACCTGGAAGATGCGGTGCGCACTCAGGTAGGAGGCAAGGTGCGCGGTGTGAAGCGAATCCGCGTGCGCTTTGTATCGCGCGATGCAGAGGTCAACAAGCGATTCGACGAATTCATCCCAGGCAGCGCCCGGGCAAGTGTCTCGGAAGAATCAGAACAAGAGGAGGAGGAGCACGATCACGACCACGACCACAAGCACAAACATTAGAGACGGCAGCACCCTTGTTTCCTTCCCTTTGGCATTGATTTCCATTTTCTGTATAAATCCTAGACTAGGTAGATAGGGTCAAGGTAGTACTAGACTTGATTTACACACGGCAATTGCTTCGCCAAGGCCCGCAGAGGCCCCGGCTCCGATCTCTCATGCGAATATTCCGTAGTCCCATGCTCCGGCACTGCTCCGGGTCTGGTTCCGGCTCCGCAGTCAGGCCGTTATCTTGGCCGTCTGATGATGCTGGTGGTTCGTGACCAGGGTTAGTGGAATAGTGCTCAAATTGGTGCATGTAAAGGCAATTGGGTGAATGAGAAGATACTTAGATGAATGATGGCACTCTATATATACCCTGTTCCTCGAGTTGACCTGCTTACCTCTATTTCATGGCATTTATTACTTGAGACGAGAAGTAAGAGCGAGTACTTGTACGGAGGTTGGTGGATGGCCAAGAGCAGTTATCATCTCTGACCTAAGTACTGTATACATCCACCATGAGCCAAGATACCGCTTGCTAGGAGCGCCCCAAGGTATCAGTAACAAGGCTCTATTTAGGCTAAATTGCTGATACGATGAACCCCTCTATAATCCACATCCCACATCTCCTCTCCAAGCACTTTTCGACCACGGCTCAAGACGATTCAGTCTCATGGTCAGCTAAACTTGAAGAAAGACAGAAAAAAAAAAAAAAAAAGAGGATCACGGTGTAGTCCAGGGTGGCTAAATTGTGTCATACCCATCCGCAAATCCTTACTCCATGTACTTTAGCCTAATCGCCCGAGAAAACTAGAACAATGGAACTATTTCCAGGCATATATGGGGAATTGTGTTTAAGCGCGCGTATGTCAGGGCAGCTTTGGGGTGGTGTAACAATTACGTCTGACAGCTTCGTCGCTCCCATAAAGCTGGGCCAGAGCCCGTTTAAACGCTTTTCAAGCTTATTTTGAATTGTTGAAAGGGTGTGGCTCTGCGTTAGCTTGTGGTGAATTGGCTTGGCGATATTGAAGATCTGAGCTATATTATAACCATTTATAGACCCCTCATCACTACAGGATCTTGTACAGAGACACAGAGTGGTGAGGAACCACGAAGCATTGGATAAACGATATACGAGAGTTTGAAAGGCATCGATCTCGTGAACATGAGTGCCGACAACGGGCCCCTTTATCTGGGCTTTGACCTTTCTACCCAGCAACTCAAGGGTTCGTCCCCTCTCGAATGAAGAAAAACACCGTTCAAAAGGCCGCAAACTAACACAAAAACCTACCCTCCTTCAGCCATCGTCGTCAACTCCAACCTCAAAGGCGTCGCCGAAGCCAAAGTCGACTTTGACCAAGACTTTGGCCCCAAGTATGGCATCCAAAAGGGCGTCCACGTGCGCGAGCAGACGGGCGAAGTGTTTGCCCCCGTCGCCCTCTGGCTGGAGTCGCTCGAACTGGTGCTGGAGCGTCTGGCCAAGGCGATGCCCGTGCCCATGAGCCGCATTAAAGGCATCAGTGGTTCTGGCCAGCAGCATGGGAGTGTGTTTTGGAGTGCGAGTGCGGAGGAGCTGTTGGGTGGGCTGGATGCAAGCAAATCGCTGGTTGAGCAGTTGGATAAGGCGCTGGCGCATGAGTTTGCGCCGAATTGGCAGGATCATAGCACGCAGGATGAGTTGGTTGCTTTTGATGCCGAGCTGGGAAATAGGGAGACGTTGGCTGAGGTTACGGGCAGCGGTGCCCATCATGTAAGTTGTGTCATGTTCTCTCTCACACCGTCTCTCTGCTTGATCGTTATGTGAGGCTGATTGTATATATACAGAGATTCACCGGGCTCCAAATCATGAGAATCAGACGAGTCCTGCCGGAAGTCTACGCAAACTCAAAGCGCATCTCCCTCGTCTCCTCATGGCTCGCCTCCGTGCTCATGGGATCCATCGCCCCCCTCGACGTTAGCGACGTCTGCGGCATGAACCTCTGGGACATCCCCAACCAAACCTGGAGCGAGCGTCTGCTTGCCCTCTCCGCCGGACCGGCCGGTGTGGCCGATCTACGCCAGAAGCTCGGTGAGCCTCGCATGGACGGCGGCGGCTCTATGGGCTCCATCTCGCCCTACTTTGTCAACAAGTACGGCTTCAGCACGGATTGCCAGATAGTCTCCTTTACCGGCGACAACCCGGCCACTATCCTTGCGCTACCCTTGCGTCCTCTTGATGCCATTGTCTCGCTTGGCACGTCAACTACTTTCCTTATGAACACGCCTACGTATAAGCCGGACGAGTCGTATCACTTTTTCAACCACCCTACAACACCCGGTAACTACATGTTTATGCTGTGCTACAAAAACGGCGGTCTTGCCCGTGAAAAAGTCCGCGACACCCTGCCCAAGCCTGAAGGCGGCGCAACAGGCTGGGAGAACTTCAACAAGGCCGTGCTGGAAACGAAGCCCCTGGGCGTGGACAGTGAAGGTGACAGAGCAAAGATTGGCCTGTACTTTTACCTTCGAGAGACAGTGCCCAATATCCGTGCTGGAACCTGGCGTTTTACTTGCAATGGCGACGGTACCGACTTGAAGGAATCCCCAGAAGGCTGGTCTAAAGAAGCCGATGCTCGTGCTATTGTCGAATCACAGGCTCTTTCCATGCGTCTCCGCTCACAGAAGCTTGTTCACAGCCCACGCGATGGCCTCCCTGCGCAGCCCCGTCGCATCTACCTCGTAGGCGGCGGATCCCTGAACCCAGCCATCACACGAGTACTGGGCGACGTCCTCGGTGGCGCAGACGGCGTCTATAAACTCGATGTCGGAGGTAACGCTTGTGCCCTAGGAGGTGCGTACAAGGCGTGCTGGGCTCTGGAGCGGAATGACGGCGAGACCTTTGATGAGCTGATTGGCAAACGGTGGACGGAGGAGGGCTCGATTGAAAAGGTGGACATTGGATATCGGGAGGGCACATATCAGAAGTATGGCAAGGTACTGGGTGCCTTTGACGAGATGGAGGGAAGGCTGCTTGCGGAAGAAAAGCATTGAGAGGGGGCATGTGTTGTTGTCAATGGATGAAAAGAGATGTAATGTCGCCATGGAGGCTTTGTGATTCATTATGATGATGGCGTCTATCGTCCTCTAGAAGAAAAAGAAATAGAAAAAATAGAAAAATCTTGCCCGTCGCTAATCCTGAATATTGCCGAATCGCTCCCATCTTTACCGAACATATTTGCTCATGAACCGTCTATGGAAATCAGAACGTAACATGTCCTAAGGGGAGAAGATTGTTAGTGAATCTTAAATGAAGAACTAAACAGAGAAAGTTGACGGAGAGACTCACATTCACAAACTCCTTCTTCTTGTTCTTGTCTTCTGTCCCCCTAGCCTGATTCTTGAACACAACGTCATCGTCCCATCGACGTTTCATCGTGAAATCCTGCTTGTTGAGGAGGGGATTGCCGAGCGCAATGTCTCTTTCTCGAGCCTCCTGCTCCTCTCTCGCCCGTTCCTCCTCCTCTTTCTTCTTCTTCTCTTCACGTTCTCTTCGTACTCTCTCCAGTTCTCGTTGCAGCTCCGCATCTTCGTCGTCATCGCTGTCCTCGTCCTCGTCACTATCTTCCTCCTCTTCACTGTCGTCATCTGCGTCGATGTCTCTGCTCTCTTCCAATATCCTCCTTCGTTTCGCCTCGAGATCTTCTTCTTCTTCGCCGTTGGCAGACTGCGACCTCTTCTCTCCTCGGGCGGAAGTCATTTCCACATCTCCCTCCTCGTCATCCTCAGGGGCCAAGACGCCGCCGTTCTTCTTCTTGAAGTGGGCTGCCTCAGCCGCAAGAAGTTCCGCAGCGAGGTCGCGCGTGGGCTCTTCATCAGCATCGCCGCCCTGTCCCGCCTTTCGGTACTTGAGCTGGGTGTGTGCTGGTAGGAGTCGCTGGTGGTAGGCAGGACCTCGCAGGGCCTCTTTGCCACGAGCCTAAGAGGTGCGATTAGCATTGTCGATGTCATTCGCATCTGGAGAGGTTGTTTCTTACGGGATCGAAAGTAGGTCTATGAGCGGTAGTCATCTTGTCAAGATTTGCACAACAAAAGACGCTGAAGCAGCAGATTGGAATAGAATGGAGAATCAGTAATAGTCTGGCGCGTGTGTCGTTGATCGAAGTCGCGGCACAAGCTTAGATGCATGCAACTTTATGCACACCGCCCGGCAGAATTTTTCAGTGGCGTTCTGCACTCTCACTGAGAGCTTCATATGATCAAACTCACTCTTGGAGAGAAATAGAAAA
This sequence comes from Trichoderma endophyticum, assembly GCA_035079535.1. Lineage (NCBI taxonomy): Eukaryota > Fungi > Ascomycota > Sordariomycetes > Hypocreales > Hypocreaceae > Trichoderma > Trichoderma endophyticum. Next base: position 1,448,213 of record JAPMIQ010000003.1, read on the forward strand.
GCAAATTGCATGGGGTTTTCTTTTCTCTAAAAATTTGCAAAATATTAATCCATCATGCCCCGAGAAGCAGAACCGTCATTAAGCGAGCGGACTTTTACCCTCCAGGCTATTAGCGAAGGGTTGAGATTAGACGGCCGAAAACTCGACCAATTCAGATCTCTGGAACTCAGCTTTGGCGATGACTATGGAGTGGCAGATGTAAAGCTGGGGAAGACAAGGTAGGTTCAATTCATATCTGACATGTCTTACACTGCGACGTAAAGCTAGAACCACCATTTCTAACACTCAATGCACAGAGTATTGGCCAAAGTATCAGCGGAAGTCACAGTCCCGTTCCCTGATCGGCCGTTTGATGGCATCTTTCAAATCACTTCAGAGCTCGGCCCCATGGTGGCCCCTTCGTTTGAAGTCAACCGTCCAACTGAAACCGAAGTCTTGCTCGCCAGACTCCTCGAAAAGACCATCCGGAGATCGGGCGCCCTGGATACGGAGTCGCTCTGCCTCGTCGCTGGGCAAAAGTGCTGGTCCGTCAGAGTCGATCTTCATGTTCTATCCGCCGATGGCAACCTCATCGACAGCTCATGCTTCGCCGTCGTGGCTGCGCTGAGGCACTTTCGAAAGCCCGATACCAGCATGGAGGGCGAGACGCTCACTATCTACACACCTGCGGAGCGTGAGCCTGTGCCGCTGAGCTGGCTGCATTCACCATTCTGCACGACGTTTGATTTCTTCGGCGAGGACGGCGAGATAGTCTTGGTGGACACTACATGGCTGGAGGAACAGCTGCGGGTGGGAAGCTGCACATTCAGTCTGAACAAGCACGGCGAGATATGTCAGATTTCAAAGCTCGGAGGCAAGCCTATAGAGGCTACGTTGATCATACAGTGTGCTCAGATGGCACTGGCAAAAGTAAAAGAGTTTACGGACTTGGTGGACAGGAAACTGGCGGAGGATGCCAAGAGGAGAGACAAGGGTGGCCTGATGGCTGAGCTGTCTGCTGAAAATGAGAGATGAAGGCAAAATGCTAAAGGGGGGCAATTAATGTGATCTACCTATATGTTAACTAAGAAGGATAAAAAAAATCAGGAAACAAAATGCATGATACCCCGATAATGGACTCTCCCTCTAATGGATTACAAAATAAAAGAAAACAGTTTCGCTGATGGATTACATTCAGCTTTCGCTTTGCTCGCAACCAGATGAAAGAGCAAAAGCGACCCATATCTATCCAACCAAAAACGCCTCAGAACACCACCCGACGCTCGTTTTGTCTGTAGCCCATATACAACACTTTGTTCATCCGCTCGTTCAACGGCTACCTCATGACAGGTGGCCGTGACTCCTTGTTCCACTGGACTCTCGAACGCACCCAGTCGATTGCTTCTCGCACACCCTCGCCCGTCAGCGCACTCATAGCCAACACACGCGAGTCGCGAATAGCAGCGCCCTTCTCGCCCTCCATAACCCGCTTCACAAGTCCTTCCTTGATGCGTATCGTCTCGACGCAATCCTCTCTATCCTGCTTATTCGCCAATATCAGGAGCGGCACGCCCTCCGTCTCCGAGTGCTGCAGCACGTCTTCCAGCACCAGCCTGCACTCGTCCAGCCGGCCCGTGTTCTCGTGCGCCAGGTCGCCGTCGCCAATGTCCGTGCTGTCGATGATGAAGACGATGGCGTGGCAGCTGGCGTAGTAGCTCTGCCACAGCTTGCGGAGGGAGTGCTGGCCGCCGACGTCCCAGAGCTTGAGGTACATGTCGGGCAGGGTTATCGTCGAGACGTTCTGGCCGACGGTGGGGACGGTCTTGAGTTTTGGTTCGGGGGCATTGGGGAGGTACATGGACTTGACCTGCTCGTGGAAGGTCGTCTTGCCGGCATTGTCGAGGCCGAGGAGGATGACGGAGTATTCTGGGGGGGAATTCTGTTAGCCCTGGAGGAGAGAGACGAGACGAGGCCAGGCTGTGCTGTGCTCACCTTCTTTGCTTGTTGCGAGGAGATAGAGGCCCTTGGCAAGATGGTACATTGTCGGCTCTATATCATAACATATGGCGTGCAGAGCCGTGATTCGCAAAAGTAGCAGGTCGTGGAGTGGTTGAGAGACGTTAGATCATGGACGATGCATGTGCTTATGGGGAGGATCAAAGTCCGGTGAAAGGCCGTCTTTGTTCTAGCGAGCCGCCCCCGGAGAGCTTCTCCCCACCCCGCGCTGCTGCCCCGAAGAGCCCCGCCAAAGAGAGAAGAGACGCTGGAAAATGGGCTGACATGGAAGTTGGTTGATTTGATTGTAACTGAGTTGCTGTTATTTGGTGCATTTATACATCGGTTGATTGGAGAGCCTCTTATCAGACTGACAGAAACCAGGGGAGGTGATATGAGACAGTGATTAGTATCGAGTTGGGTCGATATCTTTGCCAAGTCTGCCGTGTAAGAAATACCCCGTGCCAAGTATACACTATTCTCTCCTCACCAGACCTGATAATATTCACGTCAAAACACATTGATATGAACAAAATTGTATTCAATGCAGATATTCTTTTGGCTTCAACTACAAGTACATTGCAAGGACTAGCGACAACTCGCCCTGCAGCGATAAAATGACACGGACGGCGATCCATCCTCCCGTCTTCCGTCTTCCCGTCTTGGCCCTGGCACTTGTAGCACGTTGAACCGCTGGGATGCTTTGTAATTGGTGCCCTGCCCTGCAGAATGGCTAATGGGTGATGAGGCCACGCGGCATCAATTTTGATCTCTTCTAGCAGTCTTATTTTTCTATTCATCTGTATTGACGGGATTAGTATTCAATAGTGTCCATATTGCCGGCAGCCTCCTCCGTAAAGTACAGAGTGTGTACATGCATGTCCTGGTTGCGGCCTCGTCATCAGCGATCCACTAGCACGCCCAATTACAGGGCTTAGAGCGCTAACTAGATCGCTATCAACCAGGCACCTGCATAACACGGGACGAGTACTGTAATAAACAACCGCAGTGTAGCCAAACTCCGGACTTGGACTTGGCACATGTTCACACAGTCCCTCGCTGGATTTCTAGCCCGAGCACTGCAACTCTCCTCCGCCAACTCCAGCCTCATCGCCGCTGGTCCGTCCCTCGATTTGCTGCCGTCGCGACTCTGTTTTCCGGCCTGCGATTCCATGCCCGCATCGTTTCGCTTGCGCCGCAAGGCTCGCGCATGCTCCACCATTTCCATCTAACGAATCCGAATCCCACCTCGATCGTGTCCGCATCGGACCTCGACATTGCACGCCATGGCCACCATGGCCGCCACTGAGCTGGCCAATTTGGGCTTCCAGCTGCTGCGTATGTCTTGCGGAAATATCGCGCTGTAAAATGGCTGCTCTGGACAAGCTGACCAGTTCAACGTATAGGGCGAGAGGAAGAAGAGGGCGATCCCGAAGGTAACGTCTCCCGCGATGAATAAGAAGACTAAGAGAGGGAACATGAGGAAAGCTGGGAAAGGGAATAGAGACATAGGGAAAAGATTGCTGACAGTTGGCTATATTTAGATGATGTTGGCGAAAAGGAATTCTTCGCAGCTAGAGCCATCTTCATCTCAATTATGCTGCTCATCATTGCCTTCTTTACAAGCTACTTTCTCCAGCAGAAGAAGGTGACTGCTATCCACGAGACAGTCATTTCTATCTTTGCAGGTTTGAATACTCCTCTTCCAAACCAAAAGACTTGCGCTGACGTTGTCGGCTTCACAGGCATGGTGGTTGGCCTCATTCTACTCATCAGCTCGGGCGATTCCATCCGAAACCTCATCAGCTTCGACTACCAGATCTTCTTCAACCTCCTCCTACCCCCCATTATTCTATCGTCCGGATACGAGCTGCACCAGGCCAATTTCTTCCGCAATATCGGTACTATCCTGACGTTCGCATTCGCCGGTACTTTTCTTTCCGCCATGGTCATAGGGTTGATCTTGTGGGTATTCAACTTGGTACCTGGATCCTTGAAATTGAGTCTGGTCGATGCCATCTCCGTCGGCGCAACTCTCTCTGCCACCGATCCCGTTACCATTCTGGCCATTTTCAACACGTACAAGGTCGACCCTAAGCTCTACACTATCATCTTTGGCGAATCCATTCTCAATGACGCCATCGCCATTGTCATCTTCGAAACCGCGCAATATATCAAGAAGAGCGAGGGCAAGGCCAACTACGGCATTATTAGCTTCTTTGATGGTATCGGCATGTTCTTGCTCATCTTCTTTGGCAGTATGCTCATCGGTATGATCGTCGGCATTGGCACGGCTCTTCTGCTCAAGTTTACCTATGTGCGAAGATTCCCCAAGATTGAAAGCTGTTTAATCATCTTGATTGCATATGCCACCTACTTCTTTTCACATAGTATTCACGCTTCTGGTAAGATTCCCTCGTTCGGCGTGCCGTGGATAAGTCTAATCATTGTCTAGGTATCGTGTCGCTGCTCTTCTGTGGTATCACGTTGAAACACTATGCCTACTTTAACATGTCGAGACGTACTCAACTCACCACCAAGTTCATCTTCCAAGTCATGTCGCAGTTGTCTGAGAATTTCATCTTCATCTACCTGGGCCTGGCGCTTTTCACGGATAATGCTCTGCAGTTTGAGCCCCCTCTCATTATTGTCACCATCTGTGCCGTATGTGCTGCTCGTTGGGTCGCCGTTTTCCCGCTTTCAAAGGCTATTAACTGGTTTATTCGCTACCGCGCGAGGAGGAGAGGCCTGGAAGTCGGTGACGAGCTCCCCTACAACTACCAAGCCATGTTGTTTTGGGCCGGCCTTCGCGGTGCTGTCGGTGTTGCACTGGCAGCCCTTCTTACGGGTGAAAACTCATACGCCCTTCGAGCCACGGTCTTGGTTGTGGTGGTCCTGACTGTCATCATCTTTGGCGGCACTACGGCCCGTATGCTGGAGATTCTCGGTATCCGCACAGGAGTAGTCGAGGAGATTGATAGTGATGATGAGTTTGACATTGAGTCGTTTGGTACTGGCCTTCAGGTCAAGCGCTCCGGGTCCGCCATTGGCTACAACCCTCGTCGCAACGGCAATGGCACTGTCGCTTTGAACAATCTCAGCGCTCCTACAGACAATTCCGCAGCCTACGTATCTGGTACTTCGTCACCGCATACGGGCGTCCGGCCGAACAGTCTGAGCCGCAAGAATTCAATCCGCAATCCTACCGAAACCGAGCGAGCCGATCTGCTGCGCAGCAATACCGACGATTCCGATATTGGCAGCGACATTGACATCTCAGACCTGCCGCCCCCTGCAAACCGCCGCTCTCCCCGAGCGCCAGTTAGTCCTAACCCGCCGTCAGGTGAAGGCAGTGCCTTTATGAGCCCGGCTGAACCATCATCGTCTAATACTCCGATTACCGCCACGGGCGCCATTCGGCAGTTGCTCTCGGCGGAGGATCCAGCTAGCTTGTTTAAACAGTTGGATGACGATTTCATCAAGCCGCATCTATTACTTCATGGGAATGACAGTAGAGGCGGTGGAGCAGGGTCCGTGTAGTAGGAAGGCATGCCATAGATGAGGCGTCTATTGTTCGGGGGGTTTTAATTATCTGTTTTTCTTTGTTACTCTTGGGAAGTATATGATGTATACATATCATACCCGGCGTTTTAAATTTTGACGAACATAATAGAATGGATGAAATTTCCCTTGCATTATTCCTTCATTTCTTCATGAATGATCCCTCACGACCCATGACTGCATTATCCCTTCATTTCTTTATTAAGAGTCCCTTCTTGACCCATTACTTGATTGATCATTGCTCATGCCACTTCATACATCACGTAGACAAGAAAACAGAAAACAGATTTTGACAACATAAAATCAGGGGCCCCAGCTGGTCACCCCAGGAACTTGATTCTCTGCATGCGACATTTCCACCATTGCCCCGAGCCAAAACCCCCTTTTTTTCGGGTTCCTCGGGCAAATAATCTTCTCCAACTATGCGTATGCCTCCCCAATGTTGTCTCTGAAACGGTGAAATAGAAGAAGCTATGTACATTTCTCTACAATTGGTTTGCCGCCCGCCTTGCCCGCTTTCCATAGCACATTCCTTTTTTGTTGTTGTTTTTGTTCTTCCTGCCTTTTCGCAAAACAGCCGGGAGAAAAAAAACTATCCTTGCGAACCCCCTGTTCTAGCATAAGAGAGGAGACTTGAGTGAAGAAAAAAATGAAGAAAGAGTTCCAAAACCCGCATTGTGAAAGCCCACATTATAACAGATAGAAGGGGGGTTGGAGAAGAAACATGAAAAGGGCATCTAACGTTAAAAAGTGTAAACCAGCCCAAACCTCCCTTTCCCGCTTAAACACCTCCCGTTTTTGCCCTGACGAAAAAAACCCGTCGAACGAAAAAAGACGTGTGAAAAGGAATCAATAACCACGTGAGCCATTTGCATTACAATAAGAAAACGAATGCCGCAGGACAAAATGCAGAATCGCTAGTTGTTTACTTGCCTGCGGAAGGGGTTGCGCTTCCACTGGCTTGACGCTGAACAGGTGCAGGACTTCCAGCCGGAGGGTGTGCTGGTAGTTGAGGAGAGGCTTGGGGTTGCGACTGAGACTGAACTTGCTGTACTTGAGTTTGAGCTTGGGCCTGGGCTTGGGCCTGAGCCTGAGCTTGCGCTTGAAGTTGGGCCTGAGATTGCTGTGGTGGCTGAGGTTGCGGCCTTTGCTGCTGCTGCTGTTGCACTTGCGCTGGTGATTGCTGTGCCTGAACTTGCTGCTGAGCCTGTTGCAACTGAGGCACCTGCTGAGGTCGCTGCTGTTGCTGTTGATGCTGCTGCTGCTGCGGTGTCGGCGTCGGAGTCGGTGTTGGCGTCGGCTGCGAGTGCTGGGCCTGATGCTGCTGGGCCTGGGCCTGGGCCTGAGCCTGAGCTTGGGCTTGCGCCTGTTGCGCTTGTGCTTGGGCCTGAGCTTGCTGCTGCTGCTGCTGCTGTCTGAGCAGAGCGGCATATTGATGAGGACTGGCCGTAGCAGTAATACTAGTAGCGATGCCAGTCTGTCCACCGGCAGCAGCATTCATGGCGCTTTGCCGCTGTGCCATCATAGCTCTGGTTAAATGTTCAGTAGCAAGATGGCGAAGTTGCTCAGGTGAAAGGTTGGGATTCTTGCTCCTGAACTGCGCTTCCAAAGAGTTTATTTGTACAGCGATAGTAGGAGGGATCTGCGTTGGCAGTCGAGGGCCGGGAGATGTGCCGTTGGCAAGAGTGGGCATATGTAGACCATTTGCAGCCCCAGAAGCATGACCGGCCGTCGCGTTGAATGAGGCCATCATAGCCTGGGCATTATTCATAAAGGCGGCCTGTTGGGCGATGGCAGGGACTCCGTTTCGCATAGCGGGCGATGAGGCTGCTTGTGCTTGTTGAGCAGGGGTTCCAACAACGCCCCCTTGCTGCTGCGCATGCTGAATCTGGACTGCCGCCCGTTGCTGCTCTGAGATACGCTGTGCACGCATCATCATGCTGGCATCAGGTTGCTGACCAGGCATCTGCATCCGATGTTGGGCTTGCATCGCTTGCAAAGCCTGCAATTGAGCTTGTGGGATGCCGCTCATTTGCGCCGGTGAAGCGAGATTACCACCCATCTGGGCTTGAGCGTTGATGCCTTCCATACCGTTCGCAGGGGCCTGCATGGGCATCCGTGCTCGACCCTGTGCTGCTACTGCTGCAGCGGCTGCTGCCGCAACGGCGAGTTGATTGGGAACAGCCGCTCGGTTGACGACGCCATTCACGCCATTGGCAACCGCTGCAGGAAGCCCGGGGGTTTGACCAGCCGGGGCTGCTGCACCTGGTGCGGCGGCCAACTGGGCGGACTGAGCTTGGGCTCTGGCCTGGAGAGTAGCCTGAACGTAGTACGTTAGCATATGATCAGACCGAACAATACCAAAATGAATGGTTACTTACCCTCCTCTGGGCTTCCTGCCGCTGCGCATATAGCGCCATCTTTTCAGCCAGAGCCTGGTCACGCTCCCATCGCAGCAGGCTGTAATCCCTAGGTGTCTTGACCGGTCGTTGAGCCATTGTATCATTCACCTTCTTCGCAGCGTTCTGAGCCGCAGAATGTTGCTGCTTCTGCATTGTAGTCTCCCTCTTCTTCGCCAGCTTCCTCATGGCATCAATGAGGGTCAGATGCTTTTGGTTTCGCCGTCTCTCCACTCTGAGCGGAGTAGATTGTCTTCGTCGTATTGGTGTTACTGCGCCTCCATCTTGAGAAGCTCGCTGTGCCGCCAGCTGATTTTGCTGAGCAATGACACGCTGAGCAGCCTCAATCCTGCTGTTGTAAGCCTTGAAATACTGGGTCTTCTGCATATCAGCTGGGAGGCCCTCCAAATTGATCCAGCGTTCGAAACACTCCCACGGAGTTCTTCTTTCTGCCCCTGACGCGAATAGAGATTTAGTAAACAATAGATTGGAGATGAGAGACCAGTTGTACGAATATTCGCGAACTAGGCTGCGGAGCTCATCATCTTCAACCACAGTCCACTGTGACGGGTTACGACACTCGTAGAAGCTCTGCAGAGGCATAGGATGTTCAGATGGCGGCCGGAACTGGTGACCAGCGTGCAGTCGATCACGGATGTGCTTCGATTCTGGAGCGAATAGAGCAACCTCGGAGCTTTGCGGCGGAAGTTGGACATTGTGTGCGAGCGCATCTGCATCAAACGGACTCTCCTTTTCGTCCTCGGATTCGTCATCGCGATAATTATATCGACTGCGCTTCCGCGGGGGTCCATCCGATAGAAGCTTCATCTCTCCTTCGACATACTTGCTTAGAGGTAGAGCAGGTCGTCTCCACTGAGCATCAGGGTCGTATTCTGGCCCTGTGAGCTCAAAGCGTGGTATCTTCAGGGGGGCCCCGTACAATGGCAGCTCCTCCAGCAGCTTATCTGAAGCGGGCGTCCGTCGCAGCGCAAAGACCACATCCTCTTCCTGCAGAGCAAATATGGCAGATGGCGCAACAGTTTCAGGAAAGTCTTCTTCACCAAGATGATCTGAATTCTGGGGCGAATCTGCGTCTTCCGTAATGAGGTCAGGGGTGGGATGGCTCTCGGCGCTGTCAGCATCAGCATCGCCCATTGTCACATCGTTCGTCCTGAGCGGAGGGATGAACGCGGCGACTTGTAAAGCCTTGCGCTCTTCGGGAGTTGATTCAAACCATTCTGCACAAGCGTAGGCGATGTTCTTGGCCGCGGCCATTTTCCATTTTCTCTCTTCTCGGAAATCAGTCCGCATCCATTTCATCTCCTGGAATAGCACATCTAAATGAGATGGCGGGCGAGTTGGCTCAGGACATCGTTTTGGCTGTCTCAAAGACCATTTGTCGTGCTGCTGAAGGTGGTACACCCTACGCAGAACTTTACACGCCTGGTGGTCTTGAATCGCAAGGTACGCGTCAGGGGTAGCGATAGTCTTATTCGCATGGAACAAGATCTTTTCGATAGGTTGCATCCAGTTGGTAGCCCCTGTGAAATTCTGGATGAAGAGTGGAGTATAGTAATCATCAGATGCCTGAATCGTTTCCTTCTGGCCAGGAACCAGGGCCTTCTCCTCCATTTGCTTCGGCTGTTTGCCAAATAACACAGTAGAGACATGGCCTTTTGGCCTGTCTCTCCTGCCTGTGCTTTTAGGTCTTGGAGGCGGTGATTGAGGCGTGGATGTCATGGGAGTAAGCTGGTTTTGTGGTGCCTTCGTTGCATTTCGTTCTACTGCACTGTTGGCTCGTGGGGTCTCTCCTACTATTTCAGACACGGACTTCAGTCTCATGGCTCCAGACGAAACTCTTGTAACCGCTCTCTCGGGTGCCGCATGTTCCTTGGGCGGTGTTGGCTTAGTAACAACAGGCGATGTGCTAGTAGAGGCCGGAGGAGGGCGAGTAGGTGGTTGAGCTGCAGGTAATTCGACATTTCCCGATCCTGTGGCCTGGATTGGATCCACGTCCATGCGTTCTGGAGTTTCTTCTTGGCTATCGGGAACTTCCTCAGCCGCCTTGATAGCTGGCGTCGAAGAAACTTTGGCGTCTGTGGGGGCCTCTAGATTTGCCAGAGTGGTAGGTTTAGCCTCCTCGGTGGTGTTGATAACAGCGGTCGTAGCATTGAGTCCACTCTGAAACTTTACGGGCTCTGGGCTTGCAGCCGCAGCACTTGATCGGATAGACTCTTGAAGAAGCTGATCTTCATCCAGTCTGGTAACTTTGGAAGCGGCCTTATCTTGTTCCGGCTTCGTAATATCTGTCCCCATCCCCGTCTCAGCACTTGCAGCATCTTGCACCTCGTCACCTTGCTCCTCCTTTTCATCAACATCCCGCTCTGTCCTGTCGTCGATATACTGGGGAGCGTCATGCTCAGGGCTGGTGTCCGCTGAGACGTCATGATTTCCGGGCGTCGTTGCACTTGGTGCCGTCGAACCTGGAGAGGAAAGCGCATCGGGAATCTTGGATACCGCGTGGGGGACTTTGATGGAGAGTTCTTGGGAACGCCCAACCTGGTTCGATTGCGACTTGTCGATTACACCGCCGTCGTCAGCAACATCGACGCCTTTCGTTGTCCCTGCTGTCGCCACATCACCAGCTGATTCCCTCGATGGCGATCCCTTGGTTCCTGGAGGAAAGGAAACCTGTGCCGGCCTTCGTTCAGATGAAACATCTTTACTCGCCGCTCCATTAATCACTTGCTCGGCGTGCTTCGGCTCGTTCGATGCGGGCGCAGGGACTGGAGGCGAAGTAACAGGCTTGGCGTGCGCAAACCCTGAATTGGCCCCAGCAGGATGTGATACATTGTTGATGTTCTGAACAGACGGGGCCGGTGTAGGTTTCGTTAGTTTATTCAAAGGTTTACCACTGTCTTCGAGAGGCACAGGGATTGACTCGTTCGATATGAAGCCAAGAGGTTGTCGCAACTCGTTTGTCGGGACAGCTACAGCAGGTCCTTTGATTTTGGCAGATGCAACGGTCGGAGTAGGGAGTGCGGGAGAGTGCACGGCTGTTTCCTGCAACGATTTGACAAGCAAACGCTTCAAGGTATCTACAGAGAGTAACGGCCGCGCTGGGATAACCTGTTCGTTCAACGTCTTGCCTCTGTTCAAGAGTCAGCCACAGAAATGACCTTGGATTATAGTTCAGACGCGACGACGCGACCGCTTGGACGAAACGATAATCTTCGGATTTTTTGATAAGAAAAAAATATAATAGGGATACGAACTGTAATATTTCACTGGTCTGAAGAAACTGCCATTCCGCAGCGGTAGTTGCCGGCGCGTCGGGGTTCGCGAAGGCATCTTGCGGTAGGCCCTCGACCTGAGTCGTGACAGCGAAGAGCTCGCGAAGTTTCCTCTTCCGCGATGTCACGATTGCACTGTCGGCGGTCAGTATGGGCTTAAAGTACCTCGTTGGAATCGGAAAAATCCGCTCTTTCGATTGAGCATCAACTCACTTGAACTCGTTTCGCTTGGATTGAAGCAGCCTCGATAGATCGGTGTGGCCGACCTCCGTCATAGCATCGGCGGGAGCGACATCCGTTTGCAGGCGAAACGGATGTCGGAGGATAGCCAGAGACGTCGTCTGAGATGAGGCTCGAGATGCACGGCGATGGAAATTGCGTGGTGGTGGCCGTTTTGACGGATCTTCTGGCCGGTTGAGCGTGTCGCCGGTCGGTGCGAGGGCAGTCAAACTCTGTCTTGGGGGGAGTTTGGCCGGGGGGGAGCGCTGGAGCTGGCGGAGTGCAGCCAGTTGGGTCCGGGCGGATACCTGTTGGCACTGTATGGGGTGCGCTAGCCGTTAACAGCGGTTGGCGGGCGTTGGCTGGGCGCTGGCTGGGCGCTCCGCTAACGAAGACGGTGCAGAGCAGACGCCCTGAGCGCCTAGTGCACAGTAAGGCGGATATTTTCAGGCACGGTGCATCACCGCTTTGTTGTGCTGTCATTTGCAGGTCATTGCTGCGGCATCGAGTTCTCTCTAGGACGCTTATACAACTGTAAAACACCAAATGAATCGAGAAGATGCTATTCTGAGGACCCCTATCTAAGGCGATGCCTAACTCCTCCAAGGATCATCCATACACACTGTTTAGATGCCTAGAATCAATTCCAGGTCCCTTTGCATCTGCACGCATTAGGGATCCATCTGCAACCTTTTTTTCCCCTAGTGGGTTCTAGCAGTTAGGCGTCAACAACGATGTGGGAGAAATAAACTCTGGCATCAATGAATAAGCTCTGGGGTGATGCCTATCTCTAACAACTCGCGCACGTTAACTGCCTGCTCTATGGTGGATTTGCGGATGTCATGGAAAACAAATTCCTCCACATTTCGAGGTGGCAGAATTAATGTTAGTCTCAACAATGTGATTGTAGCTTTGGCCAATTCATCTCGACGCCTCATCAACTCTGTTTTTTCCTCCCTTGCAGCCACACACGCGCCCCCCACTCCTGATTGCGGCTTCAATTTTTTCTGTCCGACTCGTGAAAAAATACAAACGCAAAGTACCTTAGTGCCTCTTGATTCTGCGCTAACGCTTTTTAGCCTGAGATACGTACCAGGAGTAGGTACCAAGTACCTTTTTGTCAAAGTCATCATTTTGAGCCGCCAAATATTGAAGCACGCTTCTGTCACGGGCTCGAGGTACATAAACCTTTCACAGACAGCATTTTTGCAGGATTTTACGCGTTATGTCTGACCAGAACAAAGGTCGCATAGCCATCAAATTTGGCGGAGGCAGCAATTCGTCATCAGCAGCGAAACAGTCCCGCGCGAAACCGTCATCGAGTCTAGGGAAGCGGCCGCGCTCCCACGCCTTGGGAGGAGGCGAATCCGATACCTCAGATTCCGAAGATGACCGCCACCGAGGGCGTCATGAAGCCATCACAGGATTCGGTGCAGAAGGCGCAGAGACGAAACGAAAGCGGCACAAGGAGGAGAAGAAGGAGTACGTCATTGCACGGCAGCCGAATCGGAGCTGGAAAGACGAGTTGAAGAGCCAAAAGGGATCGAAAAACCTACTCCCAGAAGAAGCCAGAGCTCAGCAAAACGCGGTCACAACTGAGACGGAGCCTGCCGACCAGGACACACCGCTGAAATGGGGTTTGACGATCAAGGAAAAGAGCGCCGTATCGGAGGACGTGGTGGTATCGGAGCCAAGCGCACAGCCCAGCGACGACGAAATGCGAGAAGCGAGCCAAGATGGCAAGGACACACCACCAGTCGAGCGGACTGCCGATGACGAGGCTATGGATGCCCTGCTTGGCAAAACATCCAAAGAACAAAAAGTCATCAGCACTGCACCTGCAACAGAAGACGATGCCTACCGCCGCGACGTCGAATCCTCCGGCGCGGTATCCACCCTACAAGACTACGAAGACATGCCCGTCGAAGAGTTTGGCGCCGCTCTCCTCCGCGGCATGGGCTGGAACGGCGAGGCTCGCGGCCCTCCTGTCAAGCAAGTCAAGAGGCGACAGAACCGACTTGGTCTTGGCGCCAAGGAGCTCAAAGAAGAGGAAGATCTCGGTGGCTGGAATCAAAACGGCAAGAAATCCAGACCGCGGCTGAATGATTACCGGAGAGAGGAGAGCAAACGAAAGGAAGGTCGAGGACGCGAAGACAGTTATAAACGAGAAAGGGAACGGGAGCGAGATCGTGAGAGGGACAAATACAGAGAGAGGGATCGGAGTAGGGATCGGGATCGAGATTATCGGGATCGGGATAGACATCGCGACAGAGATCGGGACCACGATAGGCATAGGGACCGGCATCGCGACCATGACCGGGACCGTCGACGATAAAGGGGCAGCCTGCTGCCATGCATATTTTTGATTCATCATTCAGTTGAGAGGAATAGGATAACGACGACTGCATCTTTTATTACTTTCAACATTTACATGACAAACGAATACAAAAAGGGAAACGTACGCGGCAGATATACTATTTGCATTTACTTATCACATAGAACGCGCAGCCACGCATAATTCTGAAATCGAATTTCATCGCTCGAGCATTATTCTGAGCTTTTGCATATTTACTGATCAAATGAGATACTATTCAGTCGAGATGTGAATGGCCATGTACCCGTCTGATCCGGCAGACTCAAGGCTACTCTCCTTTCTTTCCATCGCCCCAATGTTTTGCTTATTTGGCGTCACTCCCCCATGCCCTACCGTCAAGCACTACAGCCTGGCTTTTACTGCAGTGGTACCCGACTAAGCGTATCCGTCAGGATGCCGAGCTGCATCAAACCCTCCCCGTCAATTTCCACCTCCTTTGCGCCAGCAGCCTTTTCCAACGTCTTCGCAGCATGCACCAGCGGCTCAACGTAGCGGTGCTCAATAGCCGCAGCCATACCGACAGGAGCCAGACTCTTGTAGTCTTCGCCAAACAAGAAGAGCGCAAAGTTGGCAACTTGCAGGTGGAAGGGCGCACTCTGAGCCCAGAAGTCGAGTAACGTAGAAGCATCAGCCTGCTTGAGATGTGACAGATCTGGGAACAGGGTGTATTGAATCGTCTCGAAGCATTCAGGGCCGGCGAAGCGGCCCTTTGACCCGGCCTTTTTCGCCGCGATAATCTCCTCTCGTAGCCAGGAGACTGCACATGCTTGTAGGGACGAGAAGATGCAGCTCTCCAATAGGTCTTCCAAAATGGCCAATCGGTCTTCCTCTTCGGGATCGGAGTGCAAAATAGAGCCTGCTACAACAGTTGCTGCATTGCGAACTCGGATGTTGGGGTGGAACACGGAAATGAGAGTTAAGAGATGGTGGTAAGGCATGAATCCTGTAGCAGTCTCAGCGCCTTTGGGGTTTGAGACTGCTTTCCGGCCGTCAAGCCAAATGGCCATGACGACCAGGGCCTCAATTGTTCCTGGGTTGCTGGCAATCTGGCCTTGAGATTCATCGCCCAGGAAGCTCTGTAACAGAACTTGATGATCTGGTAGCATGTATTGTGGAAGGAGATCCCCATCTGGACCGCCACGATCCGCATCAAATACGTCGGCAGCAAACATCCAGTAAGCATTCAGACACACCAAGCCACCTGTTGACAAATGGAGTTGCTCTGGCTGCTGAGGGTCAAATTCGATTGAGAGAGGAGCCCGATGTACAGGACCTTCAAGATACTCTTTTATCTTGAAAGGGGCCAGTTTCGACAAGCCCAGGTCACTAGCAAGAGCCTATGCAATATCGTTAGCTTCGGTATTCGCTACCCCCATACTTTCATCTGATGTCCATAGAAGCTCTGAGGGAAATACGCACCACTAACTGCCCTACTAGAGCATCCTTTGCTTGAAGCTCCACCACTTCCTTGAATGTTTGAATCATAGTCTTTCGGCCAGGCACTATGCGCTCCGGGTAGGTGTATTCGAGCATTCTTGAGGCCCACTCTATACTGTTAGAGTTGACGTATGCTTCAATGACGCATGTGATGAATGATTGCAGTAAGCTGGTCATTAGTTGCGGCTCGTCTTTGTTTAGAATATCTGAGCGCTCTGCTTCCGGGTCCGGCGCCTGTTTCGCCGGGTCACTGTCTTGGAACGGCGTGTCCAGCTTGATGCTCGATTTTCGCGAGGGCAACGGGGGCCGCGTCTTGCGCGCAAGAGACTGAACCAGAGAAATGACTGCCGCCGTAGATGCTGCGCTTGTAGCATCATAGCATCTCTGTACTGTTTCGAGCGCAGTGTGTAGAAACCGCGATGGGGCCTTGACCTGGAGCCGTTTGAGTAGGATCCCCAACATTCCACAGAGTGTGACAAAGTGCCTGACAGCTTTTGTTTCGCCTTTTGTGGTGATGGCTTTGGAGCCTCCTGCTTCTTCCTCTTCCTCTTCGTCGTCTTCATCACCCTCCTCTCCTGCGGCAGTGGTTTTCTCCATAACCTCGAGCACTTTTAGAATGACCTCTCGTGGGTTACCCAGACGCGCAATACTCTCCAGGCATTCTTCGCTTCCAGGGATAGGGATTAGCATATCAACCATGTCCCAGCCGATTTCAGTGGTCAATGAGACGTCCTCCAATATCTCCTGCAGCGCAGGCAGGATCTCTGGAGACAACGACATTTCGACAATGGTCAGGTAGGTGGCGGCATCTGTTGCAGGCGGGCGAGACTCCTGGAGCCGCCGAACAATTTCCTCGGTTGATGCCATGATTGGGGAGACGGGGAGATAATCGGCAGCACGGCGGGTAGTTGCTTGTAGAGATGGCGCAAGTATCGCGTGAATCGAGATAAGCGAGAGATGATTCTGTCGATGCCTGATCGCACGGCACTCAGGATAACAGATTGCCAAACGAACGAGAGATGGCCCGTATGTTCAGGTTAGAGAATGGAAAAGGGAAAACAGATGACACAGCCGTTGATCGTCGAGCTACAGGTTCATCGGAGCTCGTGCCCCTCCCCTAGTCCTACGGAACCGGCCCCAGGGAGACGAGACGCCCCGCACTAGCTGCTTTAGAGAGGAGACACGCTGGAGACGTCACTGTAACAGGGGGAACAAGAGGTCCAAGTGGGGGAACCTAGGTACCAAACGAGCCGCGTCTGAGGGGTAAAAACAGGTGGACTGAACTGGTGACTGGATATATCAGTGAATTCAACGCCATGCAGAAAGGGGGATGAGGGATACATGCGTGTAGTCATAGTATTGATGGTAGTGCCTATCTAAAAGCCAAGAGAAATAGATGCATTTTCCCTGGTTCTAGAATCAGTACCTATGCCGCCGCGTGGTCAAGATCCTACAAGTGTGCAGATCCCGCCTCCAGTCGATCCGCCACTACATGAATCGCTTATAACCGGCGTTCATGATTCAAGAGTTTACCGGCCACTGAAGCTGTGTTACGGAGTTCCGAAAAAAATAAATCAAGAGAAAACCACTCGGCCTACAGAGAATGATGGACGCCTGCTCCACAACAGGACCCAGTGCATACGTGTTGTCTCCCTGAATACCTACATATAGAGGTGATGATTTACGACCCAATAGGTGCTGCCTACCCGGGACTGTCTCTGCTTTTCAAGGGGCGATCTTGAAAGAAGAAGCACACTCTGAAAGTCATTAATTCTCTCTCTTCAATGGAGGCTGTTCATAATACATATTTCTTTGCTCAACTCCTTATACGTGGGACTTTCTTCAGTACCTGCTTTAATCCAACTCCATTGACAAGCCTAAAAGCAGTAGAACATGTATGCGGTAACACTTTAGCTGAGACAAGATGGCAGCATTGTCAAAAGATAGGCCATCGGATTCTAGCTTGTGTGTTTATCGCTTTGGCACGTGTAGTAATACTTCAATTAAATGCTCGGAAGTATCAATGCCTAGGTGGCGTTTCATTGTTCGCTTTCTACTACTATATATCGATTACCCATAAACAGGCAGCATTGATGTATGCTGGTAATGCATGGTGGAATATTACCTAGTATGCAGCCCCCGAATCGGCCAGCATTATGTACCATTTACATGTAGCTATATGACTAAAGCTATCATTAAAATCATATGAGTAAAACATCTGTTTCTTTTTATTTCATCAGATAGTGCATTGATACTATAGTGGTACGAGATATTCTTCATCTTAGCAAACGTCCAATCCCTTCCAAAGCGTTTGGCGGGCGACGCCTGTAAATAAATTCAGGAGCCGCCGTCGTCTGCCAACTCATCGAATATGCATGAATTCGACCAATGAAACACCACAGACTTTCCCCCTACATGTTTTTGATGCAGGTGAGGCTGTGTTACAGGCTCTTAGTTAGGCTGTGCTTGCATGTAGGCTGTAGGCTGTGCTGTAAGCTGGAGGAGGAAAAAAAAACACAGCGTGGTGTCGCAGCTGAAACTTTTGTTCTTCTTTAATATTATTCTGCTTGCCAACTTAGTAGTCATTTCGCCGTGACGGCATAGTACCATGGAACCTTACGATCCGACGCGGTGCATACATGCACCGAATCTACACACCACTCTCACAGCGAAACATTCCCTCGATCTGGATGAGTTCGATGATAGCGGCCATCTGGCGTCTAAACGTGCTTGCTTACAACCCCAGTATAGCCTGACTGACAGTTCACTACATGTACTTTCAGCAGGCCTCCAAACCTACACTATCGATCCAAATGTCGATATCAACCTCGATCGGAATATCGACCCAAACTTCGATCTCAACATCGATACAAATTTCGACATCAACTTCTCTGTTGAAACGGCTGAAGTCACCAATATATCCTCGTTTGAAGATCAAATGGATACGGGTAGGGACGAAACGCTTTGTTCCACCCAAGAGGACATCATGTCAAGTAAGTCATCAAGGGCCAAGCCTATTGTGTAGCTTTCTTATCATTCAATTTAAATGATCACAGCCAGTCCGGACACTTGCAACATCAATTCGACAGCGGCGAATATACCCGCAATAGTTGAACCATCGGAGCCTGATACTTGTTTCGGTATTGTATGTTA
This sequence comes from Trichoderma endophyticum, assembly GCA_035079535.1. NCBI lineage: Eukaryota > Fungi > Ascomycota > Sordariomycetes > Hypocreales > Hypocreaceae > Trichoderma > Trichoderma endophyticum. The sequence continues at coordinate 1,466,623 of JAPMIQ010000003.1, forward strand.
TGCCTCTCATGCCCTTCTGAACCTTGAACCCAATTCTTAGCATTTCGCAGATCATTGCCACTGCGACATCTTCCTTTGAAGGCCATGAAGGAACAACGCATACTCCAGTGATCCTCGAGGCTCTCGAAACAAAAGTAAAGCTCTCATCTCAAGATACACAGAGATATGCCGGAATTATCAATAATGCCACTTTGGCCAAGATTTTTCGGGAGTTTACAATTAAAGCCGAGGCCAAACTGGTAACCCCAACAAATTCGAGAAAAAAGACTTCAAAAAAAGAGGTCAAAAGTTTTCATTCGCCAGTTGATTGCCCGGTTCGAATCGTCCTGTATGGGCTTGCTACTGACCAATATACCATCGGTCATATTCTTGGAAATGCCGGATTCTATTTTCAACATCCACTACCTTCAGAGTATGATAGCAGTATGCAGTATTGCAACCCTCATTATTTGCTTCGTCCAGGATCCCAATTGCCGATACTGGAAGAAGACTCCGCGACGAGATGCGACCGGAAGGTGGAATCAGATTTGCTTAGCGCATCACATAAAGGACGATTCATGAGACTCTTTGATGACGCCGGCGAAATTATCTTGAAGACAAGTATAGAGCCGAGTAGTCGCCTCAAGTCCACATTAAAAGAGTAAGACATATCTTGCGACATCACCGGTGAAAGTGTATGAGTGTTGATCTTATTAGGCATCAACTTTTCGCCCTGGCCTGGCTGACTGCAATTGAAGCTGGAGGTGTACGAGATGGACACCCCTCACTATGGGAGCCATTATCTGGGCCAGGCCCAACAAATGAGTATATCTCTTTGTGTCATTGTCACGCTGTTCATATACTGATATTTGCTACCAAGTTATCGTCATAAAATTACGGGAAATCGGAAAGCAAATCCAGAACTCGCCCCTGGTGGCGTCTTAGCAGATGTGAGCAAACAATTTTGCCAACAAATAACATATCACATCCGCTAAATGTACCTTAGGAGATGGGATTAGGAAAAAGTCTTAGCATCCTGGCTCTGATCTGTGCATCTTTGGATGTCGTGGATGCCCAAAGGAACGAAAGTGAAGATACGCAGCCTAGACAATCCTGGACAACGCTTATTGTCACACCAAAGTCAAGCAAGTTGTACCACGCTTTAATCATCCTTTCGACATCTATTGACTATTACTAGCCATACATAACTGGCAGCAACAATGCGAGAGGTTCGTTGAATGCCCTGTGAAAAATGCATATACTAACACGACCCAGCCACATCCATCCAGGAAGGATAACAACTACAATATATCTTGGCTCGGGCCGCAAAACTCTTCGGGACGTCCTTCTAAACTCAGATGTAATCTTGACTACTTACGAAACAATGAGACGAGATTGGGAAGAAGGTGGGCCTTTATTTAGTGTGCAATGGTATCGGGTAGTCCTTGACGAAGGTATGTATAATCAGAATTGCACAGCCGAGCTATGGATGGAAATCTTGGTAACACTAAAATAACAGCACACCATATCAGGACCAGGAATTCTCAAACTTTTAAAGCGGCCTGTGATATCCAGGCTTTGTACCGTTGGTGCTTAACTGGGACCCCAATTCACAACTCTCTCGATGACTTTGCGGCACTTCTAAGCTTTGTCGGGGTGCCGATCTTTATGAAGAAAAATCTATTCGATTTTTGGATATCAAGGCCGATTAAAGGAAAACACTCATACGGCCAGAAAAGACTTGGCTTGCTGATTAAAGGCACCTGTCTGCGGCGTACAAAGAAGATGATTGAATTATCGCATCCATTACCTGATCGAGGAGAGAAGATAACGTGGGTAGAATTGACACCGAGAGACCGCAATTTATATAGCTTTTTCGAAAAAGAGGCTGCCAACATTGCATCGGGATCTTATCGGCACAATAATGGACATCCGAACTCGAGCGATGGACAAAACAACAATATCTTAAAACTTATCAATTTTCTTCGCTTGATCTGCGACCATGGGGAGCAACTTCTTCCCCGGTCAGCTGTGAAAATTTGGAGTGCAGAGGGAGATAAAGCTATTGACTGGCAGAACTTTCAAGACCTTCAAGTGGCATGTGATATGTGCGGCCTGAAGATTGACGATTCCCAGGGTTGGTCTTCGATCGATCTCGACATATCATACTCACCAGTCATATGCGCGGCATGTCGTGCCAGTAATGGAGAGAATGGGTCTGGGATTGAATTCACAAACCCAGACAACTCTATGCTTATTCCTAATGGCAGAGAAAGTCCGTGTTCTGCAGCTAAAATCCGAGCAGCTCAACAGTCACCGAAGCTGAAGGCTTTGATTGACAACCTCCGTCAAGAGCAATCTCTTCCAAGCCATTGCATATCGAATCAGCCGATCAAAAGGTAAAGAGGACCTAACATACCTGCATTTCAATATTAGCTAAGCCAAAACACAGCGTCGTTTTCAGCTCCTGGACTAAAATGATAGACCTAACCCAGCAATGCCTCAAGGCCAATGGCTTTGTCTGTGCACGAATTGATGGCCAATTAAGTCTAGAAGGACGATCGAAGGCAATAAAACAATTTAATTTGGACCCTAAGTGCACCATAATGCTTGCAACTATTGGTAGCGCTGCTGAAGGGTAAGTTATTTACGGAGAATCTCCTTCTAATAGCATTCCGGTGTCACTACAATTTTTACTAACTGGTAGATCCATAGAATCGATTTAACAGCTGCCAACAACGTACATTTGCTCGAGCCGCATTGGAATCCGATGGTTGAAGCTCAGGCTCTCGACCGTGTACATAGGATAGGACAATCACGAGAAGTCCTCGTAACGAGATATGTGACGAAAGACACGATAGAAACGGTAAGCGATGTTTTGTGTACCTAGCCCGTACTAATTAGTATTTTCGATGTATGTGTATACTGATGACTATAAAAACAGTACGTGCAATGGATACAAAAAGAAAAGCTCAAAATCATTCAACAATCGCTCGATTCTCGGGATATTTCTCAAGTAGAATTCGATGATCAACGATGGAAGGTAAGCAGCCAGAAACATCATTTTCCTTGTGAAAAGAAGCTAATAGAATACAGGAGTTGCAGGATTGTCTGAAATGTGAGAGTTTATCTTGAGTTTACAGAAATCGGGCTATATATTGTTGATGGATGCTTGTAGGGGCCTATGCCCATTAATATGCATGATGAAAGAGAGATAAACTCTTAGCAAAAGATGTAAAGATTTAAAAATTGAATTGAATTTTCCTTTTGCCTCTATTGGTTCCTAGATTGATAGCCTTTCCACGTCACAGTACCTATGGTAGGAACCTGTAGAATACATATCATGGCTATTGAAACCCCCTTTCCCTGTCTTCCTTTGCTTTCTGGATTAGTTCATCCCAAGTAATTCCGAGCCAACTTGATATATTCTTAACACATTGCTGTTCTCTAATTCCATCGCATATGTCTGGGTTTGCTCCCTGGTACAGTAGAAACTTCAGGAACTCTGCCGCTTCAACGCAGTCTTGACGGGCGGCCCATTGGAGTGGAGTGAAGGCATTTTTGCGCGATCGGTGATTTATGTTGATGCCGTATTGGAGCAATGCCTGCGCAAGGCGTATTGAATGTGTTGACTGGGCGATTTGATTTAGTGCTAAGAGAAGTTTGTCGTGTTTGGCATCGGCAGCATGAGTAGACCATGCGTTAATGAGATATTCTTCTGGCTCCGGACGTCTTGCAGTTGCTTTGATAACCTTGCTATTCATGAACAAATGGAGCGGATTCCGTTCCCGTTTACCGTAAATTCGTATCAGAAAAGTCCCAATTGCGTGAATCACCTCCATCGAGCCAGTCGTGAACGATTTTTCCAGAAGTTTACTATAATAATCCATTGCGGCATAGTCATAAATTCGCTTGACTGATTTTATAGCTTTGGCATCGTATGAGTCTGACAGTAGCATAGTCAATGACTTCATGTTTTGGCCATTTACGCCAGCTAGTATGATAGCATGCCACTCATTGGTGCAGTAAGGTTCCCAGTTGCCCTTTTCATAGATCAACTTCGTCATTGCCGCAGATCCAGAATGTGCAACAAATTTTAGCAATTCAGTTGCGTCCTGCTTGATTGTATCGGCGAAACGTAAAAGCTTTTCAACCGACTCTACATCATCAATAGTAATAAGATCGAATAATAAAGGCAAAATATCATCAGATTTTGGATGGAGCATCAGTGTCTCGTTATCCGGCGAGTTATCTTGGGCTTCTGCTCGGTGGAGTTCCAAGTGCCTATCTCTCATAGGCTTGGATACAAACCCGACTTCCGAGTAGTGGCACGAGGAAATGTCGCATTTCCAAGGGAGGTCATGGGTCTTTTTGTGCGACTCTCTAAGAAGTTGAGTCTCAAACCCGTATCGGCGCAACGAACAGGAAAAGAAGCCACATTTATAAAGTCGTCGGCCGTAATGCCGCTCTAGAATGGAGCACAGGCACCGATCGGTATGCCGCCGCGTCTGACACGGAAATTGATCAAAATAGGCATACAGCATCTTTGAAATAATTGATGTGGTTATGGGATTAATATTAATCCAATAGTGCTCTAAAGGAACTGTTAATTACAACCAGAGGGAGAGAACAGAGGACACTTTACCTTGGTCGAGATGGTAAAGGGACGTGGAACATTTCTGTTGGAATTGCGCATTACCTCGAAGAAAGTAGAATAGATTCGGATTGTAGGGCTCAAATTGCCGTAGTTCTAATGGATACTGTTGCTCCTCTAATTCAGTGCGGCTGGATGAATCTTGCCTGCATCGTGCTTTGTAAAACTCATCCAGAGTTGAGATTAACTCTTCTGATAAAACTCCAGACCGATTCAGGCGCAGATATTGGGTAACAAGATTTAACCATGTTTCTGTGGCATAGTAGTGCAATCTGTAATTACCCATCTTTATGCCGACCTCGAGGTCTTTATCGCTGATATGGGAAGAGTGATGATCCTGGCACAGGTATCGTATGCAACAAATTGCGAGGCTCAGCGTTGCTTCGGTAAGGTCAATGTAGCTTTCGACTTGATGGCGACTGTGAATGTATCTATTTTAAAAGCAAGTCAACGGGGGTTCTGCAGCAAAGGTTGGGTTACTTACTCTTTGACCGTAAAATGTACAAACTGGATGTTATCTCCCACCACCTCAACAATGGGACCACAAAGGCGGACCAGATTCAGTGGCGAGGACACTCTATATGCGTTGCTGATAGTCACTACTAAAGCTTGCTCTAGTTCTAACAGCGTCAAAGGTGTTGGTGAACAGCTTATCCAGCCGAGAATAAGTCTGCACTTCTTTTTCACGATTTCAGACTTGCGATCGATTTTTTCGAACAATCTCCCGTACCTATAGACTTATCAGCTTCCCATTTGTTCATAGGAGTTAAGATTCGTACGCTTCATCTAGGTCTTTAGGAAGTACTCTTAGCTCGTTGCGGATCTCATTCAGGTTGTCAAGCTCCTCTATGCTGCGCAACATGATCTTGGCGTAAAGAAACATCCCTGCTGAGGAGTAAGCGACGGCTGACAACAATATGAATACGGGAAATATGTACCTTTTGCCTTTAAGGAAATCGGCGCAAGCAGGTCTTCAATCTCGGACTTGTCTTCACGCAGAAAATCATGAGCTGAAAACCACGTTTGCGCCCAGTCGTCAACGAATATTTGGATGCTTGCCGCATTGTGTATATCCACTCGAATTGTTGATGATATTTGGCCTAGAATCGCTGAGATGTCGTGTTCTGCCCGACTGCTTATTAATAAAAGAGACTTCTTGCAGGCTGTAGATGTTTCGAAAAGTTTTTTGAGCAGTTTCTCTCGTTCAGAGATATCAATCTCATCAACTCCGTCAATGATTATGCTCACGAGGCCGGTAGAGTTAAGCAGCGTTTGTAGACAGCCAATAGCGACATCAAGGCTGTTTTTAAAATTTTCTCGATTCGAACCACAGAAAATCGCCTGAAGACCTTCGTCATATGAAATCAACTGGAATATTAGAGAATGTACAACAGACAAAGCCGTGATACTGCAGCTGTCAGCATGACTGAGAAAAGCGAATATAGTTCTGGTCGATATGGCGAAGTCGATTGCCATAGCAGCTAAATGAGTCTTTCCTATCTAACTTGTTAACACATTTTAATGTAGTAGATACGAGAGAATCATGATAGCGAACCTGCTCCAGGAATACCACATAACCATAATATCCGCGTTGAATCATTGTCTCCATTTAACCATTTCTTGAAATCACTAGCTTGCTTCAGCCAGTTCCCCGTCCCCGTACAGACCTGACCTCGTATCCGATACAGCTCAGAATCATAAAATCTTGGAGAGACGTCAGTCTTGATGATGTTGTATTCTTGACGCATGTTACTCTTCTGCGTTGCTTCAAAATGGTCGAAAGCTCGCTGTCTGTGTTCGTTCTCTTCCCGGAGGTGCTCTAAGCGAACTTTGTTTCTCATTAAATTTGTGTGTCGTCCGATATGATCCATTACAATTTTAATTTTTTCTTTCTGAGAAGGCCATAGTGCCTCGAACATCACTCGCCAATCTTCAATGCTCTCGTCAGCTCGTTTTATACATTCCGCAGGGTTTGTAACATACGAGGCAAGCCGAAGAACTTCAAAGCCACGGCATAAACGTCAAGAATATCCTGGAAAAACAGGACAAGCACAAGCTTCATTTGCTCATTGTTGCCGAACATGGCAGCCATGAGCTTGAATTCGGGTAGCAGCTCACCAATCTCAGCTGCAATATTGGCAAGGGCATCAATGGATTGTGTTAGAGAAGCGGCCCATTGAATGAGCAACTTGATTGGACCCCAAATGAGTGCAAGAACGTCTGGTTTGACTTGTACGAATGTATCGATGGTATCTGCGTAGCCTTGGAGTCCTTCAAGGAATGGCTTAATTTTCGAGAGATGCCGAAGTCGTCCGTGTTTCGCCTGTTCAGCCTGAAGTGCGTCCGTTGCATCATAGACTTCGTCGATTGATTTGATCTTTAGAATCTCTGCGTATAATTGATCGTTTTTCAGCTTGGATTTGAACTCGCGAACGGCTTCTGCGAACGCGATTTGGGTGGGATTGGGATCAGGGACCGTTGTCATGACGCCTAGCGAATAAACTGTGTTTGCCTGAGTAAAGAGATCAGCGATATGAGTAATGAATAAAAGTAGTCAAAGACTGCTAAAGTACGGCAATTTGGTTTACTAAATTTTCCGATATGATCAAATGCCTAGGACAATTGGGGAGGGACGGTGAAAATTGAGGGCGAGAATCTCTTGACCAACAGCTAATAGGCAACAGGCTGGGCAGCATTTGTGGCATTGTTAGGCAGATTTGAGGGGCGCCGAATGGCAATCGTTATTGGTGAAACCGAGTCATCAAAGTAGCACAGTCAATGTACACAAATTGATTGGGTAGCGACAAGGCATACCGTATAATGGCTTCTAGCCTGGGTGCACTTTCCCAGCCTTGCGTTCCTTGAACTGGCTGAACTGGAGAACGAAGGGAAACAAATTTGCCGAGGCAAAAAGTCCAGGTTTATCTAGATGTTTCTATATTTTACATGTACCTTCACGAAAAATTATATCATGAACATGGTTGAAGAATTGCAATACGATGGATGCCTGTTCTCCTTGGGCTAAATTCTTGGAAATTCCCAAAGGAGAATGTGAATGCGTATGTATGTACATTGAGGGTCGCTAGATAGGGCAATCACTAAGATCCAGATGCATCATACCTCGACATTTAAACATAATACTTTTAATTTGACTTGGTGAAGCTGGGGCAAGGAGCGGAGTCAAACCCTTTCGACAAAGATGAAGCAGAGTAGTAGCTCATAGGCTGGCTATAGAAGAGCTTCATCTGCTCATAGAGCGGTTCAGGACAACTCCAAGCATTCAATAGTCTGTGGTAAAATTTATTTATTATACCTGCGGACGCTCATGAAAGCTGAGAGGAAGTTGGGATTGCCAAAACAAAGAGCTTTTATGAAGACCAATGCGAACAGAAGCTGAAATAGAGTTAAACGATGCCGAATTGTATCGCCAACTAGATGCACTGAGGAGTGGGGGCAGACAATTGAGAGGCCCTGCCGCATTTAATACGCATATTTTTAGCTAAATCATATCATTCATGCCAGAGCGACTGATGTAGGGTCTTTACGAGAACTACTATGTATTCATCACTTAGAGGTTATGTTTTTCACGATGGAGGTGTTTTAGTTTTATTTATTAATAGCAATTTGGGATGGCGAAAACCACCACCACGTACGACCAGAGAGGTAACGGAAATTCGGGAATCCGTCAACTTTTTAACCATCCATTACACCTCCAGACCACAACGTTGAAATTACACCGGTCTGCTCTCAAACCCCGGCTCCAGGCAACTTCGAAGGATTCCAAGTACGAGCGTATAGGTTGCGACTTTTAATATACAATTTTAATTAACTGCCCCCTTCATCTCTCATGTTTGATCAGCTGCACAAAAGACGCACGCACAGCTGGGTGGATCAACATCTGTGCCTATGACCATTTGACCATAGCGCGTATCCGGGGGTGTCACACTCGAGATTCCGCCATGGTCCATCCTGCATTTGGTCCCGAATATTCCCATGTGAAGATGTGTAAATGAGGCTGCGTACTTGGGTCAAATAAAGCTGTAGTCACTGCATTAGTATTAGCGTTCTTTGGAACATTTCCAGTGAAATTTCTCGAGAGCCATGGGATGATTGTTCTTGCGGCTGATTCCGAATATTTATTCCGCTGTTAAACCTGGTGTCCGATGCCATCAAAAATTAAATCGGGGGTGAATTGATGAGATCCCCAAGGTAAGATCTATGTAAAGATAACTTAGAGCTGCTGTGGCAAGGAGAAATACACCTGACTAAATTGCGATAATGTTTTTGACGACGAGTACAGAGTAGAGCTTGTCTTCATTGCCTTCATATCAACGTGAAGCAACTATCATCTCATTTGTTGCAGTTTCAGATCAAAATAATCAATACGTGCCGCTTATGGACCTTGATTCATAAGTAAGACACATATTTACAGTCCGAGTTATAGATTGAGTTGTCAAAAGCAGAAGCCTACTTGTGAGAACAAGTAGACCCTAGGCTCTCATTTCCTGTGATTACGGTTCAAGGACTCTATCTTAGTGATAAATGAATATTGATATGAAGTATGCCGAAAATGGAAACAGTAAGAGTGACAATAATACGTGTGCCTTGAGTCGCATGGCGGCGATGTTGACATAATAACATTGCACGGGCGGATATCTGGCAGCATGCCAAATCCCGAACATACTATGAAACTATGAATAGGAAGTATCGTTTCCATAGTGCAAGGAGCAATAAAATATTAATTTTTTGACACAGAATCAACAACCGTACCTACTTATTACACGCGGGAATATTAGGAATCTAACAACGGGCAAGCCGTCGCAAACAACACGGGGAGTCCGCTACTGCGCGGAATCTATGAATAGATAAACCACTCAGCTTTCCAAAATGAGCTGCCTTTTTTGACTAGCTACATTAAACTGCTACACACTGCGATAGAGCCAGCCTACCATGAAATGTTTCTTCAATGCAGGGCACATGAGCAAAATGCGGAGCTAGGGAAACTAACAACCAACATGCATACGAGCCCTTGCTTGACCAGCATAACCCCTGGCCTCTCATTTCAAAGTATTAATAGTCAAGGCTCTCCCGATGATTTCTGCAGTTGGGGACAAATACTAGTATAGCGGTGATCAAAGATCAATACTGCTTCAACATGGCAACCACAATCGACCCACGGGTTTTCGAGGAATTTGCCTCCATATTGAAAGGCATCAAGCCATTTCGAAATCCAAATAAAATCGATTTCGATGTATGCCGAGGATTCAAGAAAGAGACTACGATTCGCTGCGGAAATCGGCCTCGCAGAGCCGAGGAGCAAGAGGAATTCGATAATCTTTTGTCTGAGCTTTCAGCCAGGACAAAACATATCGATGCCACTAGCCTCTATGCTAAAATGAAGAGGTTTATTGCTCTTACGCACTGCACAGGTCGTCATCTTGAAGATGCCCTCAAGGCCTTTAACAAATGGAAGGGGCATAGGAAGGCAGTTGTTTCAAATCCACTGCCGATGACTCCATCGAGAAGCGCTACACCACAAGCTGATCTTTTGGAGCCTCTATCTGATTCCAGTGACGAGGTTTCATCAATCCTTATTGATGAAGATTCAGGAGATGATGATTCAGGAGATGATAATTCAGGAGATTATGATTCAGGAGAAGATGATTCCGAAGAAGATGATCTCGAAGAAGATGATTCAGGAGACGATGATTCAGGAGATGATGGGCCAGTCTTTGACTCCTACGTTACAGAGAAAATGAAGAACTTGAAACTTGATACTCCTGGCCAACCCATCCAGGCCGAAACAGATGACAGTTGTTCTGACGAAGCCGAAGTACAATCAGAAAAGCTGGATATGCTTGGGGTTGCTCATTACCCAGTGAAAGGGATGGGATATGACCTTAAGAAAATATACAACACAATACGGAAGCCTCTTCGTCCTGGCGCTATGTCTGGTGGCATTGTTTACATCCTTGAGCATACCGAAATATCCGGTTTATTCAAAATTGGATATACTGGAAGGTCTGCATACCAGAGACTCAAACAGCCTGGAAACTGCTATCACGTTAAGACGAGGCCTATTCATGAGACTGAAGGCGGAAAATTCATGGGAGCTCACCAGGCTGAAAGAATTGCTCATGCAATACTGGACCACAAAAGGATTAAGATTTATGAATGCACGCATTGCGTAGGATATCATAAAGAATGGTTTCTAGTATCCAAAAAAGAAGCGTGCAGTGCTGTCGAGTTGGCGGAGCGATGGCTCAAGATGCCCGCTTACGCTCTACATCAACAAGAGGGAGAATACCAACTAACACCCAATGGAGCCACTGCATTAGAGCTAATGTTTCCCTTCTCGATACCGAATATGAGGGCACTGATTGATAAGACCGGCAAATCAGATAATGATTCCGATGCAAGTCCCAATGCTACATCAGCGGCCACTGCTCGGAAAAAGGGCGCAAAGGTCTCTTCTGCCGCTGCTAAAAAAAACATCCCGAGGGTTTTCATCGATGGAAGTGAAGCGATAATTCCATCTGTTGAATACGACGTACGAGAAAGATCTCCTGTGAGAGGTGATGGCGACAAGAGAGCGGGAATTCAGATCGAAATCGAGGAAGTATCTGAGAGGCGTGAGTCGCGATCCAGAACGAGGACGCCTGAAGGCGACTTTATTATAGTCACGGAGTATACGTCGATACGGCACAGGAGAGTATCCGTATCCAATCGTGAACATAATGATGGAGCTTTTGATCTCAAAGACAAGAGACAAAGAGGCACAGCAGCCGCTAAGGTCTAGTAGATCTATATGGTTTAAATTGGAATGCTACGATGATCACCAACCCTTGGGAGTGAATTGAGGTGTTGACTTATATTTGCTTACATGTAATGCTACTCAAGTTCTTGGTACGATAAGCCGATTCGTTGAATCCTGATGCTCATGGTCCTCGAAAACAATCACACTCATGAAAGAAGTTTGTCTCTGTGGGCTCAGTTGTATCTCGGCTCCTTTTGCATCTACTTTCTATACAATGTATCTGATTCTTTATACTTAATAATTTCTTCACATCCATTTCTAAATGGGTCACAGTATGGTCTCTGGATCCGCTTATATATTAACCATCAAAGCAGTGTGCAAGAGTTGGCATTATTACCATTGTTATTATAGTCGTGATAATTTAGACTTCATAGGGAGAAGATGTACGAAGTAATGAAGGTTTCTAGGCGAAATTATCCAATTATTAGACACGGCTTTTACCACACGGAAGAGATTAATATGAATCCTCAACAACTAGTCAAAATTCTCGATATGCAAGTATAGCCCATCCAATCCGCCCCCTTTATCCACAGCCAAATCATCACTTATCCTCACCACGGCTGACCTCACGGCTACTGATAGCCCCAATGGGCCACATACCGCAACGGCCGTCTCGCCTTGCGCCTGGTTTACTCGCCTTTCAAGCATGGTTCGGAACGTAGGACGTCCCACATGCAACTCGGCGAACGAGATGTCTGCATCTGATGCCCGGTTCTGCGACTTCGAGACTTCAGCCTTCTCGTCTTCAAGAACAGGCTGTCCATCAACTTCAACGTCTTGTTCTTTTTCTTGCTCTTCTGATTGACCTCTTCTAGTAGACTCCTCGTCGCCAGCAATGCCCTCTTCACCTGTGATATGAATATTACAGAGCGTTTCAACACCTGCCTCTTGGAGCATGCTCAATGCCGTACGCAGCTCTTCGGAGACCCAGGATATCCAACTCTGTTGTTTAATTACCCAGGTGAAATGGAGGGTTCGAAGCGGAAGAATCTTGTGCGTTTTGGCACGCTGTGCAATATCCTGAAGAACAGAGAGGGTAAAGGTCACTCCAGTCGACCCGGCAATCAGGACGAGCGTATCGAAGCAGGCAAAATCTGCGTGCGGGCTAGGATACGGTCCGTCAATAAGCGTCAGATGCATAGATTGATGCCCCTCAGTTTGGGCAGCTTTGAGAAGACGTTTGGTGAAGTTGCCGCATGATCGCAGGATAAACACCATATCACCGCCGTGTGACGATGGAGTTGACAATATCGTCGCTGGATGTCCCTGCACAATGTTGAATCGGGGGATGAACAGCCGTACATACGACCCTGCTTGCCATGACTTGATTCCCGGGTTAGAGAGCCGGATTTGGGTTGCGCTGCCCTCAAGCGGTGTCAGGGCCGCTCTACTCGGCCGAATGTTGACAATAACCATCCTCACAAAGCGAACCAACTGACCGACCAGATACAAGGCAATGCTAATGTAGATGTAATTTGTCGAATAGGGCGATGACGTTCCGTACAGGTGATAGACAAGCGCAACTGTGAAGCCAAAATACGTGAGCAAATGCTGCACGACAAATATTTTATACTTGAAGAAGCGCAACGGTGCCAGCGAGGTCAGATTCATCCAGAGCAAGAGGGTATACGCAGAGATGCCTGTGGGTGTGCACTCGTCAGTTTTCCATTCAAGGACCATCAAGCCATAGATGTTCCAGGCATGACTCTGCAGTCCAAAGTGCAAAGTTGCCAGCAGTAGCAAGCCACGTGAGACCCATCTATGGTAGACGTTGAGTCGTTCCACAGACGAGTTGACGAGGAAGCCAATGAGGCTTGTCTTGCTCGATGTTAGTACTAGCAGCGGCACTTGGGCCGCCCCGAGCCATCCAGCACGTATACCGAGAGCCTGGAAGTGCTGCGCACCAAGGATATTGTTGTTGATAAACACCAGAGCCAAGATAAAAGCTAAATACGCGGTAATGAGGTAAACATGGCCCAGCGGAGGCACTTTTAACCAATTCGATGCTGCTAGAGGCGTGATCTGGAGATAGCTCGGTTCTCGAAGGAGGGCTGCTGTGGTAGCAATGGATTGTGTGAAAGGATTCGCGGGCTTTGCAGGTCTTGAGCGGTTTCTCGCACTTGCTCTGAGTCTGATTTGTGCTGTTAACGCCAGACACCTCCATTTGAGCAGGGAATATCTGGGAATTCGTAAAACCCACCTCATCCGCAATACGCATCTCTGCACCACGTTGCAGATACTCGCTATGCCAATGACTACCACGACTCCATACCAGAAATATCGTGCATACTGGTTACCGACTGGGCCCAAAACTGAGTCATCGAGAATCTCTTGCAAGAAGTCAAACGCCTGTGTCTCATTGGAAAAGTCGACGCCAGCTGCAGTGAGCGGCGCAGAGGACGACGGACTGTCACCGCCCATGTCCATGGTGAAGGTGATTTCCGGTTGATGGCCTCTATATGTGCTCTTTCTAGTCGCTCATGGCTCACATGTGTAATGTGAAGCGTGTACTATATAAAGGAACCGTCTTTCGGTTGCCTTCAAGTCATTATGGGTAGTATTTGTTGATGAAAGGCGAGAGAATAAAAAACTGCTTATATGCGTGCAAATCCCATTGCGCAATGCCGTACTAAGCATATGTCCGTTGCCGTACTTCCGGACTGGCCTCCTCCTCTCCAGTCTTACCAGCATTCGGAATCGCATTACAGCGGGCAGCCACCTCCAGTTGAACCAATTAGCAATGTGAGAGCAGTGAGGCGCCTATCAGAAGTCTAATAATAATCTCATATATTTGCTCAAATATTCTCAGCCTGCGATCCAAATTGCTGCTCGGCATTCACTTCCGGAGTTGTGGGGAAATGGCTTTTACTCTCTTCAGTTCTGACTAAGAGACTGAGGCATGTGTGCGATGTTAGTCCGCAAGCCGATGATCGTCTTCCATCTGCGCCACCACGTATAGAGCAGTTTGTAATAAAATAGCTTTGCAATGCTTATACAATAATTTGATGTCTCATCTGCACGAGAGAACAGCCGGTGAAATATTTAGAGAATATTTTGTGATTTATTTATCTTAACGTGCATGTGGAAGCTTTGGTGGTCCCGTCTAGTTGTTCTGGCGTTTAATCTCTTCCTCTTTCTTGCAGCCCAAGACTCCAAATTCAGAGTCCCATGACTCTCATTTTAGTGGTTAACCAATTTCTACGTTCAAACACTTGCCATGTATGTTGAAACACAATTAAAATGGACAGCAGGATCTCCAGTGTGCCAACCGATAATATTGGATGTGGTGAGGCCCCCGTGTTCTACCTGGGGTACGGTCGATCCAGTTCGACCGCGGGATATTAGCATTGTACTCATATACGTCTCTAAGTTGGGATAATCTCCACTTCTATACATGCCACCAACAACTACATGCCACGCTTAGATGTTGAAAATGATGCTGGTTAATAGGCTATGATGGCTGCCGATGCACAAGCGCTGCCTTTCTGATGTGGCCTTGTATGAACCTGGGCAATCGGCTGTTGGTGGGTGGCGGAACTGGTCTTTCCACGTCGAACTAGATCATCCCTTCCTCCTCTTCCTTGTATGCATGGGGTCACCTAAAGATATTGCGTGTCTTTGTTTGTCCTCAGACTGTGGCTTCCACTGCTCTTGACGACGTTTCTTTGACTTAAGTGTCTAACTACTGGTAAACAAGACTGCAAATCATTTAGACCGCAAAAACATCATGTTGGCGACAGAGAATGCTAACATTTACATAAACGTACAGCTGAAAGTCGGGAGTAATCGATTAAAACAGCAGCAGAAGCTTAAGAGAGCCTGATCCGCTGTCGTAGTGCACTGTCCTACTGCATGAAATGTTACTGTCAAAGTCTAGAACATGGAAATTAAAACAAAAGAACCTCTGCAGTCAATATAAAAGCTAAAATGCCGAATTGAGCCAGAAGCATGAAGAGCTCATGCAGTCTATCTAACTAGCCAGCGGGAGTTACAATACTTGTAGTTACAATATATATCTCAATAGCTACCGGGCACTCAACTTTTTGACGGAGAAACCCAGTAAGTCAGCTCTAATGCGCTTATAACATCCCTTAGTAAGTCAATTAAATATATACAGGACACAAGGGGAAGGTGAATGATGAAGAGAGGGCTGTAGGCCTGTTTAAAGAAGGCTAGGGTTGGCTCTAGACGATGATTCTATTCGTTGATATAGCATTCATCCATATGCAATTCACAAAGGATTCACCCTTGTGACACTGATGACCCCGCATCAAATATAATAACTCCTCAGCTCTATGAAAGAATCCACTCAGAGCCCTGCCAGAGTAAACAGATGCTCCCCACCTAATCAAGCTTAATTTAACATTAAGTCAATAGTGCCGGAGAAAACCGATATGTGCTTGTATCAAGCAAGGCTAATCCACCACTGTCTAATGTTGAGGGACGCAATATATGCCCAAGGTCTCTATTGACTTGTAAGAATATAAAAACCATCTTCGACCCCAAATATTCATTCGTGATAATACTGCGAAATCTACTCCTCTAGCAATTAAGCAAAAACGATCTCACGTAGATATTTATTAAAGAGTTCTCCTACAATGCTTTTCACTCAGAACCTCCTTCCTACCATGTTAGCCTTAGCCTTGTCCACGACAGGTACTAAGGCTGCTATTGCAATCGGGACCAAAGCCAACCATTGGAACAGTGCGTTGTTGACTATCCTTCATCTTCATACAGTTCTACATCCTCCTCCTTTTTGAGGAAATAGCACTAACATCTTCCGCTGTCTATTAGTAATGTGGGTTGATGGTACCGACCCCTGCGCCTCGACCTTCATCAGCTACGTTGGCGAGAGCCCATGCAACATTACCCCCCACCCGCTCCAGGGCAATGGGTACAGTTATACACTCCAAGGCTGCGGTGGCCCGCTATGGCTGAACAATGGGGATGGTTCCTACAATAGCAACTGTTATGATGCGCCGGCTGACCTCGTCTGCGATACGCACCGGGTGTGGCTCTGCGGCTAGACATCTTTTACCTTAGTGAATGAGACTTTTTGGCCAGCTTCATGATCAACTGATAGGTAGTTGGGAGTAGTGACCAAGCCGAGGCTAGTCTGGCTTCGTAATATGAAGAGAGGAATGTTTCCCCCGAATATATAAATGAAATCAGACGAGTAGTCGAAAGGCAGACCGTAAGATTGTGAAACAGACGGTAGCATGGATGTTGACCTCGTGATGCCATTGTGGCTATCTGTATCTTGAGACGTCCTTGAAGAATTGGAAGGATTGGTGATATATACATACATGTAAGCAGGGCGCGACTATGTCAGTCTCGCTGTCTTGTACGTCGTACATCAGATCCGCGTACTATTGGCGAGACAACATGTTCAAAGACCCTCTCTCTAATTTAAGCCTATTTGAACGAAGTTGTCTTGTTTTGTCTAATCTGGATTCTGTTTGTTCCATACTACTATTTTTGTACGAGCGAGTCCTAGGAGGAGGTATTAATATATGTATTCAAGGAGGAGAATATACATATGCGACATTGCGACCTCTATTGCGACCTCCATTGCGCATAATCGTATCTCTCCCATTCGCGATCGTAGGCTTTTCCCCGTTTGCTGACTTCCAATGTTGGTTACAAAACATCACACCGCCTCTGTGCACCGACCGAGTGGCAGAATGAATCCAGCTCGAACCACCTGAGCAGCTGGTACTACTAGGCACTAAGGTGCAACTCTTCCATTCCTGAGCACGCAACTATCACTATTTCCAGCAGCTCTGATCATAATGAGAGCCACCAGCTCTTCTTTATCACCTCACCTGGCCACTATGAGCCTCTCAGACAGTTGGCAATCGGTGATCCGCCTCGACGAACGATCGTACCAGTGGTCTCAGGATCCTGTTGCTCGTCTAAGCGATGATTTTCGTGTGAGCTTCCGCCAAACATAGTCCACTCATGGCTATCGCAGACGCGCTGACGGCAAGATAACTCTCTAGCAACTCTGCTCCGAAATTTCAGGGAGTCCGTGTCTCGTCTTCCGCGCTGACGATTGCCCTGACTTTGTCGACTCCAGCCTCTGCGAGCTCTTCTCACACTGGCTTACGATTGACGATGTTACCTCCGCGTCTTTCTGCAGGGCCGTGTTCCTGCTAGATCCGTCTCTCGAATCTGGAACGGCCGAAAACATGTCCAAAGATTCCTTTCCTGGTCTCAGAGATCTAGGCACGATAAACGTCATCCGAATGGCCACCAATGGCTTACAGGGACTGCGCTCAGGGCCATACTTTTATCAAGAAGCTAGCTTTCATCACGTGTATCGCGCGTTTCCCGATTCTCAATCTGCCTTCTTCTCAGCCATCACACAGAGCCCTACAAGCGGTCAATTCATAGAGCATCGCCCAACCGACCAGATTGCCGTGCCGTCTCGCCTATACTCTCCACCACAGACCGCCAAGCTTCCCTTATCTGGCCTTCGTTTTGCGTCAAAAGACGTATTTGATGTTGCCGGACTCAAGACTAGTGCGGGATCCAGGTCTTTCTTCGAGCTGTCTGATCCCAAACCCAAATCGGCATTCATCGTCCAGAAGCTCACTGCTTTAGGCGCAGTACTGGTTGGGAAGGCCAAAAATACACAGTTCGCCAACGGTGAAGATCCGCAAGAATGGATCGACTACCGCTGCCCTTGGAACCCACGTGGTCAGTTATCCCCTTCTTCTGCTCTAGATCTTGCGGTCTTTTACTAAATATTCAGCAGGTGACGGCTATCAAAACCCCGATACGAGCAGTAGCGGGAGCGCGACGGCGGTTTCCTCATACTCATGTCTAGACTTTGCCATCGGATCCGACAGTAAGATCAAGCTTCTTTTTCCTACTTTCAGATGTCAGCAGTTGCCAGAGATCAGCGCTAATAAGACCCTTCCTAGCCTGTGGTAGCATCGCGTGCCCGGCGGCTGCGCAGGGTATCTTTGGCCTAAGGTTATCTACTGGTGCACTCTCTCATGAAGGAGTATTCACCGTCAGCAAGTATGAATAAGCATACATTACTTTACGGACCATCTATACAAACAGACGACTGATCTTTACGTCTCAGATATTTAGATACGTCAGGCATCTTCACCCGAAGCATCGATATTCTGCATCTCGTCACCTCCAAGCTACTTGAGGGCACATCTGAATATGGAAGAAGCCCTCCTCTATCCGAAGTAGTTGATCTGCCGCTCTTCCCCCTCCCTCCGCCATTAGCTAGTGCTTGTCTTCAAGGCTAATATCTTAGGCCCAAACGATACCTTCACGGATAGTATACCCTAAATCGTCATTTCCCCACGATAATGGCGAAACCATTGAGTCCGTTGATCGATTCATCAAGGCTCTCGAGAGCTTCTGCGACACAGAGCGAACGACCCTGGATATAGATGAGGAATGGAAGAAGACAGATCCCCAAGGCCTTGGGCTATCGATTTATAGCGAATTAAAGATGGTAGCCCTCTCCCCCCTTGTAAAATTGCGCCCAAAATGTGAGTCCTGACATGAGTGCTAAGACCACAGCTCATCTACACCTGGCTGGATTTTATGATGCTATTACGCCCTTTCAGAAAGCATACCGAAACATATACCAAGAGAATCCTTACCTGGATAGAGTTAATACTGAAAAACTGTAAGAACTGTGTGATTATTGTCTGCACGAGGTGCCTTCTATCTAATCACAACTCGCCAGGAAACTTGCCCAGTTGGTCACTATAGAGGATCGCGAAAAAATGGTACAACAAAAAGCATTCTTCGCCAACTTCGCCTACAAGCAGATTCTACAGAGTGGTGACGGCAGCGGCGCCGCTGGCTCACTCGGAGGAATCATGGTCTGGCCTTTTAACCCCCAGGAGCCGCAATATCGAGACAATTGTCCACCGTGAGTTTTGCATCTTGTCATCTAGATGTTGAAGTCGCGTATCTGACTTATTGGGTGTGGAAACAAAGACTTACGCCCCATGTGAATTGGCGCTGGGATGTGGACTATACTGCTCCTCTTGCCGGGTTGCCCCAAGTCATTGTGCCCAGTAAGGTGGAGAGTTGCCACTTTTGCTCATGTGCGTACCTTACTGATGAGTCACTTCTCCTTAGTTGGCCAATTCCGGTATGAGTCTCGCATCACAGGAGAGCCGGATTTTCTCCCGATTGCTGCCTCAATCGTGGGACCTCCGGGTGAGTTTACTTAGCGCCATGTCCCATATCCGCCTTGCTTCCAAGCATATCGCAGTACTGACTAAATCCATTTTGACAAGGGAGCGATGTTGTATTGCTTGATTTTGTTTCAAAGTTTCTCCGGGGAACACGGGGCCTCTTATCTGTGAAACCTGGCCGCTATATTGTGTAGAGGCTGATAGAATAAAAGAGTGTAGCCATGCTCCATGAACAAGAGTGCCCAATCTGATACATTGGAGTATGTACTGTAACAAGGAAGATGACAAATTGTGCTTGGATGCTCTCCTCTTTTTCCCATGTCATTACTCTCATTCCCCTCAACGTGATGCATTCAGCATGGTTACACTTGTTGTAACTCTTTGCTCTAGCTGTTTTGCGACCACTTCGGCCACTTGCTATAATGTTAAGGCTACGCATACCCGATACGCATACCCGATTCACCCTGGTCCTAAGTTTTGTTTCTATCCAATTGTCTCGTGACAGGCAATCGCAATTCACATACCATTAAAGCACACTCGACTAATTACTGGCTGATATGCAAATATTAATAAATATACTTATAGAGGAGAATATATATAACTTTATAACCTCTACTGCGCATAATCGTATCTCTCCCATCTGCGATCGTAGACTTTTCACCGTCTAATAACTTCCATAGTTGGTCACAAAACATCACACCGCCTCTGGGCTCATAAGCGCCTATCTGCAGCTACAAAGCTCGTCAAAACAGCCTGTTTTATTTGTCATCGCGTACTCCATAGGTAGCTATAAGTATCATTTATCTAAGTATACCCATGAGTAATTTTAAATGGCGTAATTTGTGTAACGGCAGCAAGCAGCCGAGCTGAAATCTTTTCCCGCACTTTGTGTCGCTGAGGTTACTGCTTAGACAATGGATTTCATTTGTGTAACAGCACCAAACAGCTGACCTGAAATCTTTTCCCGCACTTTGTGTCAACTTCGACATAATGGAAGCATCTTTCGCTGATTTGGATCCGTTGAATATTACTCAAAGTCCAAGCAGTAACCTCAGCTAACCGAGCAAAAACGCCGAGAGAGCCTTGTACATCACATAGATACATGTACACACGCCAGTCCCACGTTTCAATTACACCATGGATCCGTCCTCGATCGCTTCTGCTGCTTGTAGCTTGTTGGGAATGACGATTCACATCTCAGGATCGCTCTACGGAGAATGGGACTACTCAAGTCAGCTGCTGGCTGAGCGCTTGACCTATGAACTTTCTCAACTCCGTAATGTCCTACAGTCACTCGAATTGACAGCCTTGTCCGCAACACACGCCGTTATTGTCCCCAAAAGTCTGCTTATCGGTTTTAACGACGTGAAAGAATGTCTTGTCTCGTTGGGATCCGAGATACTGGGGCCTAACGTGTCTAACTTTAAAGATTACGAGCTGCCGTGGCGCTCGTTTAATGCTCCGAGGCCGTCGCAGGCTACCAGACTCCCATTTACGCCTGCCGAAGGCCTTAAGCAGATCCAGCATCTTCAAGCCTGTCTGTCGAGGTTGAGAGACAAGTAATTTTTGACAACTGTTTCTTCGTGAGATCTCAGCGCTAACGTGGCTTAGTATTGAAAGCTCTGTGTCCCTCGAATCCAAAGAACTCGCTCCAAAGCATATAGTAGACCCGGGCGGAGCTTTATGGCGAGATTGTGCTGATTACGTTACCGCTCATGAGTCGGCGCGCTGGTTTCTACTAGAAGGCACCGGGCTATGGCTCATTAATCATGCACATTTCCGGAGATGGCTCATTGGAGAACGTATTGCTAACACTCTATTTTGCCCAGGAGAACCTGGCTCAGGAAAGACGATCCTGACGTGAGAATCTCTGTGCCTCAAGTTCAAGATTCGCCCCTTACTAATAAAATGGGATATCCAGGTCTTTGGCGATTGATGAAGTTCAAAAATGGCAAGAAAATAACAGATCTTCGAATATTGGACTCGCCTACTTCTATTTTAGCTATAGAAGGCCCATCCCGATGCGAAACGTCGTATTAGCTCTGCTTCACCAGCTGTACTTGCAATCCTTGTCGCCAGTTGATGAATTGACTGCTCTCGAAATCCTGGCCGCAAAATCGGAGCACATCCCTTTCGCAAGTGTCGTTTCAGTCCTCCTGACTGTTTCGAGACAGTTCTCAAAGGTATACATAATTCTCGACGCCTTGGATGAATGCGCGCCGGGCTACAAGCCGGACTTGCTGCATCTACTCAAGTCGATAAAAGACTCGCCAGCCCGACTACTTGCGTCTTCACGACCTCATCAGACTTTCGGTGTCTTGGAGGTCGGCCCGAAGATTGAAATCTTGCCACCCAAAGGAGACATTGAGCATTATGCTAGAACTAAACTACAGCATACGCCACTTTTTGCGGGCGATGATGAATTATTGGACGAGGTTATTTCTGCTCTTGTAGCTGCTAGTGAGCGGTATCATATGTATGCTATTTCCCTTGTCCACTCATTACTGTTAGGAAAGTGCACAGTTCTCATATGCTCCAAAGGTTTTTGCCCATCGCCTTACAAGTTGATGCGATTCTGGAAAAGCATACCAAGGAAAAGGTTAGGGAGCAGAAGGCTGAGCTTCAACGAAGCCCATACTCTGCTTACCAGGATGGCCTAAATCGAATCCAGAATCAGGAGCCATATATGACAGCTTTGGCAAAACGAACCCTCACCTGGTTATTTTATTCCCAACGACCACTCGAAACTGCGGAACTTCTTGAAATCCACCACTCTTCGACCCAAGGTGCGACAGAAATCGATGTCCCCTTGATTGTAGAGGCATGCATGACTCTAGTACGGGCTGGAGAAACTATCGCCTTTACACACATTTCTGTCAAGGAATTTCTCGAAAAACAAACGCGTACTGCTATAGAAAAACAAACGCGTACTGCTATAGACGATGAAAATATGATCGCAGTCCATTGTTTACAGTATCTAATTGACAGCAATATTGACGAAGCAACGACTCACGACTCTCTCAATGATCAGCTTCGCAACAATCCATTTTTAGACTACGCGGCTACCTACTGGGGATGCCACTTACGCAACGTAGTCCAAAAAGATGAAGAGGGGTACGAGAAGCTTAGGCAATTGTGCTCAATGCTGTTGAATGATAAGTCGAGGGTAGCGAGCCTATGTCACATTATATTCATGTCCCAGTTGGAAAAGAAAGCGCCAACTGGTAGACTTGTCAAGTCCTCTTGGCTTCATCTTGTCTCATACTTTGGGCTGGATTGGGCAATTAATCCACCACTTTTTGAAGAAACAATGGCGGACGAACAAGACGAATGGGGTCGAACACCGCTTCACCTAGCAGCCCTGAACGGCTTTGTCGATTGTGTCACAATTCTTTTAACAGAAGAATCCCAAAGCCAACAAGACCTAGACCGAAAAACGGTGTGGCACTACGCAGCGATAAGCGGAAATCTTGAGACTATACGTTGTTTGGCAGATTTTAATCCTCGCATTCTGGAGTCATCTCATTCAGACACTTTAGTCGGCTTGAGAGCAGATAAACTGGGGAAAAGTCCTCTTGAATACGCAGCAACTAATGGTGATGAACGCACATTCAAGATGCTTCTTCCATTCTATACCTCTAAATCTGCCAATGATTTCAGAAGCAGAGCATTTCGGGCGGCCTTGGCTGGCGGCAAGCTAGACATTCTGAAATGCCTATTATCGCAGGGAGAAGTTATTAACTACAACTATCTCTTGGAGGCAACAAAGACCGGACTTGAGGCAGCAGTACGACTTCTTGTAGATTACGGGTCAAGAATCGACAATCCAGATGCTACCGGAGAGTCGGCGTTAACGATCGCGGCGCGAGAAGGGTGGAACAGAATTCTCAAGTTCCTGATCTGGAATGCTGCAAATCTTGAGAGTAAGGATGCGGATGGACAGACTGCGCTCGCTCTGGCCGTAAAAACGGGCAACGAGGAGGGGGTGCAAATCCTATTACAAGCCGGGGCTTGGCCAGAATCATCCATCAACAATGAACCGCTTGTGGTATATGCCGCCAGTCAAGGCCGGGTGGAAATTGTTCGACTGTTGCTATACGCAGGCGTTGAGCCGTACGAAGCGGCACTTGCTGCAGTTAAAAACGGGCGGGCCGAAGTTCTGGAGCAGCTTCTTCAACATAGATTGCTTGATGAATTAAGCTCCAAAGACAGACATAGGCTCGTGGAAGCGGCAACAGAAGCAGCCCAGAGTTCGATTCTGGACATGTTGGAGTCTCATGGACTGAACGTCTCTCCGCTACCAGTCTACTCTGTTCAGCCTGAAGTTGAAGTTGATCCTGAGGCATCATTTCAGAAGGTTGAAACATGGGGCGAAGATGTCATTCCATTCAGTGAAGCACCATCTGAAATAGACCTGGTATCTACCAAGAGGCTGGAGGGGTTGGGGTTGAAACATGCCCAGGCCAAAACAGGAGCGAGAGAAGGACTTACAGAACAATCGTTCAAGCTATCTAAACTCGAAAGAAAGGAAATTGGGCCACCATCAATATCGTCCCATCAGTCACCTCAAGATGAGCCTAGACTAGTGCGAAGCTCCGGCCTAAATAACATCGCTATGCCCTTCTTACTGCTGTCAGAACCGATACCGGCAGGAAGCCTTGGCCTTGGTAGCATCGTCGCAAACGCGAAGGATCCGCTGTGTGCCTACGCACCGAGCAACGCCAGCACCTTATCCGAACTGGTGGAGGAGAACCGCTATGAATCCATACAAACTGACTATCAATCTGTTCAAGAACGGAATTCAACAAGCAGGTTCGCTCTGGAAGTGCTACGGCCAGTACTTAACCTTGAGGCAGCTCAAACACGCGTTGCTGCAATCGCATCCCCGCGTGTTGCCCGCCTACAGCTGAAAAACCATGAGCAAGTTTTGTCACGAATTCTAAGTAATTCAATGATCCGAGAGGAAATATTTACCATGGCTAAAGCTATGGAACGGAAGGAGCTCTTTATAGTGGTTGGCATGTTGACAGCTACTGATCTCCTTACTAGTATAAAGCGGGAATCTTGGGCCGCTGGCACAGCTAGCCCTAGCTCGGGTAGAGCAGCTCGTTCCGAGTCGTCTGAAGTGAAGCACACTGGTGACAAGATATTTGCCATCAGCTATCGCGTTATAAAGATTCGTACCAGTCGCTCTTTACGCAATATTGCAACGCGAGGCTCTTTGGCACCAGTTACCGATGTCTTTGTAGACAACTATTTCTCCCCCAAATCTCATGAGAGGTTGTTATGAGCAACAACGAATACGTTCAGGTTTCTTTCTATTTGTATTCTTCTGCAATGTATGAACGCCGGATTATTTACTTAGACAGAAAGGCTTCAAATTTAGCTATGGATTCACTAATGGAAATGTGATCCACGTTCTTTCCACTGATACACAACGAATAAAGACTCATATTAGGACATCTAACGCACTATGGTCTGGCGACGCATGGTAAATCTTTTTAGAAACCTCTTGTCATCACTTTTCATCTCGGAACTTTTTCTTCGACAACCAATCCAAAGTTGACCTAGCTTCCCCCCAGCTCGTCTGGTCTCCTGAGTCTCCGAAGAACAACCAAGGCTTGACAAACTTTGCAGAGTTATTGTCCATCATTTTGGTGAAGACTCCCCTGACAATAGGTATTTTAAGACGCTCGTTACGTTCCCACGTTTGCGTGTTGCTGCGAAGCTTGCTCAGCGACAATCTGTGGCATGCTAGGATCAAAGACGCAACGCCTGACGCTATGGCAGTCGCCACTGATGTTCCTGAAACCTCATCTGTTGAGTTGCTCGAACCGAGAAAAGATGTCCTTGCCATAATATTTTCTCCTGGGAACATAAAGTCAGCATGCTCTTTAACGCTTTCGGGTGTCTCTTTTCCCCAGTAATCCGTTGCTGCAATGCTTAGAAACTGAGAAGATGTTGCCGTATACGCCTCTTCCCGTCTGTAGGCTTCTCCTGCTGTGGTAACTATCACAACGATATTTGCCTTATATGCCTCTTGGATGGCTAGCTGAAGCCTATCATCATGTTTGAAGAATGCGATACTGATGGAGATGACGTCCGCTCTGGATTTGATTGCCCATTCGAGGGCCTAAATAAAGTAACGTTAGCACATAGGGGGATTTACCAAGTATGGTTAGAAGCAGAGTATAATATACTTGAATTACGCGGTCTACGGTCATATCCATGACCAAATCACCGACCTTAGCCACAAGTAGCCTACAAAATGGGTTCAGCTCCGTAATAACCTTCGCCATTTGCGTGCCATGGGGATGATAGGAGAACCACCAAGGGCTCTCGCCAGACTCAGATGATACGAAAGAAGCACCACAAATCTCAAAGCACTTGATAGAATCTGGGTCTACTCCAGTATCTATAACAGCAACATTGATAATGGGAGATATCTCAGGTTCTGATCTGGTTTCTGCTCGAAATTCGGGGTCTTGGAACTCCTGTTGAAGCAAGGTATAAGCCTCAATAAAAGGCCCTAGTTGTGTTACTTCCACAGCAGTACTGCAGTCTGTTTAGCTATTTGTAGCGTTGGTATCGATATTCTTGGTAAAAATGCTTGCCTTTTCCTAACCTTTGGAGTTTCGTGTTGTCGAGAAGTCAAGGAACCCCAGGATCTAAGATAAAATTTCATGGTAAATTGAACTTTTCTCGGCGAGTTATTATCTTCAAATTCGGCGCGAGACTTTTCCTCGCATGTGCGGCCATCTTGTTCGTACGTTGAGCTGTATGATGAGCCAATGAGATCCTTTGACACGTTCAGTTTAACAGTTTAACTGCAAACACATTCATGGTGGCTACTAACGGTCAAGATGAACATCTCAACATTTCTTAGCTGCAAAAGATGCAAAGTTAACTTAGAGTTCATTAGAAAACACCAAATGGTAACAGTAGGGCTCTCTGACCTCATGGAACTCATTCAGATGCACATATCCATCACCAGACACCCAGTAGCTTAAACTTGCCCAGGTGCTTACATACAAGGTAAGCTTTTTCAGTCGAGAACAAGATTTCACAAGAGGTCTTGCAGACATATCCGGTCTCATCCAGTCTAAAACTTCAATATCGAATCCGTCTAAGCTCTGGAATATGACTTCCTCCTTGTGAGGCAGAAAAAGTGAATCGCGGACACGAAGTTCGTAAATACCGGTAACCTTTTTGGACTCACGAAGCCAGTCAAGAATAAGTTTGGCCTCTAGGCGTTCTGGTATGGATGGCGAGTTATCGTCAAGTCGGGGGAAGGTTGGCACGGGAATATCAACATAACGGAGAGTGGTCTCAAATTCGACCGTAAGCAAAGATGTTGCCTTTGGGTTGGGAGTGCAAGAGAGGTTCTTGACCATTTTCAAGAACGGTTCAATGGATTTACTAGAATGGCGAAACCCGCCGAGATCAAGGCTAATCTCCCTCCCTAGCTTTTAGTTTAGTTGTTAGCCACTTTATGATAATCAGAATAACTCACACTTTTCTATGAGAAATATATTAGCAAAAAAGGCTCTAATAGTAAATGAAAATGGAAGCAGTAGTTTGAGAAGGCGATGATATATATATCCATGGGCTACGTACCTTCTGGATCAGCCAGCAGCCTCCTGATCTGCTCAGTAGCCGAAATTTGCCTAGTCCCATCTGGTGATAACTGGGTTTCTGCTCTTCGAACTATGTAAGGAACAATTATGGAACGGATATCTTGCCTTGAGGTTTGGTCTAGCTTGACCTTCACGTCTTCCTGCTGCAAGCAATAGAGGGGCGAAATTTCACCGTCGTACTCGATTGCAAGGTCTGGGCAAGCTTTCAGTAGCGTCTCAATAATGGCTTTGTTTCCCTTCCGCACAGCAGAATGCAGTAGCCCATTGCCTTGAAGGAGATCGTTTCTGGTCTTCAAAACCTCATTGAGGATCCCTTTCTGATCAAACGAGATGCAGTGGTTCAGTAGCTCAATGGTAACGCAAACAGGTCGAATTGTGGTGAAGGTAAGTAAGATATCATTTTTCCGAAGCTTAATGGCATTCGATAGGACTGATTTATCTATCGGGAGGGCCGGGAGAGCCTCGAGAATAGTTTGAACTAGACTCGGGCTCTCATTTTTTGTAACCAATTCCATGAGGGGAGATTCCCGCCAGCGGGTAGATTCGACTAGGAGTTTCTCTGGGGATTCGATTTTATTGTCCTTAAAGAGTTTGAGGATAACATAGACGACATTCTCAGCGCCGTATTCGATAGCATAGTGAAACAGATTTTTGCTCTCTGCGTTGTTGATGACATCCAACTCACTCAGCACCTTGGGGTCCTTTTGTAAGATTCGTTCTGTAAGAATTTCCGGAGCGAGTCCGAAGGTTGGGTTACTATTCTCATGTCCTTCATTCTTTAGCAGCTGACGTCTATCCACGAATTGCATGATGGCTTGACGGATAACACGGAATCGGAACGACGCCGTGCCCCAGCCAAGAAGATGGTCGATGATCTCAGAACTCTTTGGTTTATCCCATATTTCTTCGAGAGTGTCGAATAGCGAAGTCGGTGACAGGTTTTCGCCTACAATTTTTAAAGCCTTGTCCAAGTCCTGGACACTGTTGATTGTGCCTCTAACCAAGCCATCCCGTACATCGGGCCACGAATTGATTGGGAGCATGATGGGTGAGTGAGGAGGGTTGGAGACAGGAACCGTCTCGTATTCCTGACCGACATGGCCGGACGATAACGGTCTGCAAGCCACACACCAAAACCGTATAGTGCTGTCACACACCAAAAAACAAGTATTTGTATATTCTCAACCCCGCTCGACCGCTTGGGAGGCTGGGATGGGAACTCTTCTCTCGCAAAGCAGGGTGTTGCATCTTCTCCCAAACCTTGGTTGTGTCTAATCCCTAAAATCCACCCGTGTGATCCATCACAACAGAGAACAGCTGTGCCTGGCTGCTCGTACCTGATCTTCAACGCCAGTGAGTTAGCTTCGAGCCAAACCCAAAGTGGTAGATATTGGATGTAACTCGTGTAACTGACAATCAACGTATGGACTAGGTAAGGTAGTTGTCTACAACGAAGACGAAATGACTTCTCAGGATGACCTGGCCAAAGGTCTAACGCGAGATCTTTTTGAAGCTTCATTGGACGAAGGCATCATCCGAGAGAGAAATGATCCCCTCGATGAAGTTCAGCGAAGTGTCATCACCGATCGCGGCATGAACAGCCCTTACAAAGTCCAGGCGTTGCTTAGTGCTTGTATCCATGGAACGCTGGACTCAGTGTCCAAGACCCCCGCCTCGCTGATTATTGTCGATTACCAACTCGAAGCCTTGAACGAGGGTAGCATGTTCACAAGTGCAACCACTAGCTATACCTTTTCTGAATATACGGGATCGCATCGAGTCGGTGGCGAACCAGCTTCGTCCCCGGCTGTGCTCGCCTACGGCCCATTTGAATACATGACCGAGCTCCGTCAGTCAACGGCAAATGAGCGAAACAAGAACAGCCAAGAGCTACAGATCAATCCCCAGGTAAATGGTATTAGCGCAGCAAGCATCACTTTCGGCCATGAAAGCGAGTCTACCCACGAACAAAAGTACTTTGAACGGGGCAGAGCCGGGCGACACTTTGACAATGGCCGAGCGCATACGGTGTGGTGGAATCTCGTATACAACAAGAGCCAGAAGCTTTCTATCACACCAAAGTTCCGCGTCGCTATGCTTGTCGAGCGCAAGAGCGATTCCAAGTTCCAGGCCGTGTTCAAGATTGCAGCCCGGGGCGGCTTCGGCTACAAGGTTCAGGAACTCAAGAACCGTTGGTTGAATAGGACAGCCATTGATGATCCCATCGTTTTCGACCCTGCCAAACCGGCCATGGGAGACTTTCAGGGCGTAGATCCTATGAATTTGGGCTTACTTAGGAAGCGAGAGAGGCTTGAGGCTCTGGTTTCGGTGCCTGGACTGGACGCTATCATCCCCCCAGCTGCTCAAATGTAAGCGTCTGCTTCTGCATGATCTCATCGTTTACTTTCTTGGGGTAACAGGAAGGAATATCACCCCATGAGCTTGTATAATGTGATCTTATCAATTATATTACTGAGACAGGAGAGTGGCTTCGTTTGGCAAATGCGTGTGCTGCTGTCGCTTTGTTAGTGTATCAGTTGATCTATAAATTCTATCCACCCAGGACTGCATTGAGTTGAGATGAAACACCGAGCACTTCAATTAATTCTGACGGATCAGATACACCCATTAATCTATACGAAATATACAATATCAGAACTAAACATTAAGTTTAAGGTAAAGTTGAGATTCCCGCCTCTGCTAATGCCTCCTCTGTAATTCGCCAAAGCGATCGAGCCAACTCTCTGTTGCGAGCCTTATCTGATGGTTGGTCAATCTTGTCGGGGCCATTCAAAAACTGACCTTTGTAGCGATCAGGGTTTTTTGCAACTTCTACCGCAGCTGCACAGAAGAGTTGCGTTAAAGCGCCTTTTGCGACACTTTTCATGACCAACTTCAAGACTGGCTTTAACACACCGGGGAAGATGCCCATGCCGCTTTCGGTTGAAACCGGCCCTGGGTCAAGTGTTATAGCTGTAATGTTGGCATCTTCCTGAGTGAGCTTGTTTTGTAGTTCCCTTGTAAAGAGGATATTAGCCAGTTTACTGGCGCCGTAGCGTTTAAAAGTCGCTTTGCGAGAGGTGTAGTCATTAGGGTTCGCTGCTCCAGGATCCTTAAGGTCCTTTATACTTGTAAAGTTATTGCTTTTAGGCGCAAACTTTTCAGCCAAAGAGCTCACCTAAAATGTTACTTAGTCAAGCCATCTTTGAAAATTCATTTGTCAAAAGGGCATACCGTAACGATCCGGACGTCAGAGCCTGGAACTTTTGCTGTAGCCTTGAGCAACGGTAGAAGGCTTTTTGTGAGAACAAAATGCCCGACATGACTAGAAAGATATATCAGTATAATGGAAAAGGTAGAAAAGGGGAAAAGAAAAGCGTTAGCTTCAAGCAGTGCACTCACTTCACCCCTATTGTCTGTTCCAATCCTTCCTTTGTCGTTATAAAAGTTTCCGGTCCAATGCCTGCATTATTGACTTCAATAAACGTATTAGCATTCTATCATTAATTGATATGACGGATGCTACTTTACCCAAAACATCAAGTCTACTTTCTGTGGTAGAAAGGATTTTTGCCGCTTCAATGACATTTTGCAGATTTTCCAGATCCAATGGAAGCCATTGCAACCGCTCTTTGGGTATGGATTGGTGATGAGAAAGGATCTCATTAATTGCCTGTTTGGCTCGAGATTCAGATCTTGCCCCTATATATACCTTGGCACCATGCAATGCCAGCTGTCTGACTGTTTCAAGCCCAAGACCAGAGCTGATTCGTTTTCGTCAGTTGAGTGTTGGTCATTGGAAGATGGGTATGTACACAACTCACTTTCCACCTGTCACTAGTATGACTTTGCCTGTGAGATCAGGGATAGAAGCTTCGGTCCACGCCATGGCTCAGGAAGTTACACTTATCCTCGTATACACTATACAGAGAATTAGGTGATTAACTTGTCGACAAGATTCCCATGCGTAGGCATGCAAAATAGCTCGTAGATGTCTTCGCAACCTGACTGGTGGTTGTAGAAGAGCCAGTCTCAAAGCAACTACTTATAATAACTAAACCCATTATCGAGTCTTATAATTCATCAGTAGTATTATAACATGGAAGTCTAGATTATACAAGAGTTGAAAGAAATAATTACCTAAATCGGTATGTGTACCCCGTACTAGGGATGTGGCCTATCCCTACATGGCATGGCCAATCCAACCCAATTAGGCCAACAGTATCGCAAAGATCCCCACAGCTCGGAAACAGTTGCCTCTTAACTTTGTCAATTCCAGGGAAATTATCAGTACAGCTTGCTTACATGTACCCAACCAAGCGGTTTAGTACAAAGAATTCGACTTACATCAGCTTCTACAGCCAGACTTTGGGACACCGGAGGGTGGGGCCGCTAATATGATTTACTTCCATTCGAAGTGGGAATTGTCCACTTGCCTAGAAAGGGCAACAGTCTATTACAGGACGCATTAAACTAAACAAGTCTCATGCTCACTAAAGGCGTCCACAAGGATAAGCAATTCTGTTGCGTCAGTCATCTCGTATAGCCAATCCAATCGACATGACTTGTATCCTTCGAAAGCTGTAGTGACATCGAATTCTTCTGTATTAATAATATTAGGCTATTATAAAGAGTGAATGCACAAAAACGCGCTCTGGTTTGTATGTCAAGTACATATGTAGATGCCAAAGGGATTTCCCAACCACACAGACACAACATCGCGAGACATCCATTTAGCACAATAACAATAATAGAATGAAGTCTTGCTACTTTTTTTTTAAAAAAAAAGTGGTGTGCTTGCTCGAGCAAGAAACGCCAACTGCCGATCACAAATCGTTTGAACTTCATTTAGCGTTGGCATTTTGTCACATGAGAAAAAAGAAAATTGGAAATTACACCTCACTAGCTAAGGCCACTGTTAGAAAGCTTGGTAATTATGAACCCAATCATAGTTTACAAATAGAGTCGGTTTACCTTAACTGGGGATTTATAATGTGAGGTGAGGTGGGACTCGTCTCAGAGAGCAGGTGATAGTTCAACCAAGGGAATTGGTTCATGCAATGCTATTTCGCTTAAGTGCTGTGACTAATTGAGATATCAGTATTGATCTAGCAAGTCTTATTAATTCTAGGAAAGGAGGTATGTACCTGATGCTCAGGTGAATGACGTTAACACTCTGGACCTCCGGTATTCTGGATTGCTGAAGATAGGACAGCTGGAGAACCTCATCGAGCACAGATAAAAAAATGGGAGAAGGGCTGCAGCTTAAGCTTAGACTTACTCATCCGGCTTATGATCACCCGAAGATATCGTTGTTCACCGGTGGGTATACTTCCGACCCAGGTATCACGGCTATAGAGACTGATCCAAATAGAAGGCTATACACAGCTCAGAGATGACATCTAAAAATAAAACTTAGGATAGCTGGAATTTACAACTTCCAAGGACAAGTGAACTTTTATCACTAGACATGGATCTCAGGATTACGTCTAATTTAAAACGGAGGGATAGTAGTGTATTGTTGATTACAGAGGTTTGGGCGAAACTGAAATGCGCAGAGTCTAAGTTTTCCTATGGCATAGCTCCGTGTACTCCCTCTGAGTCATAAGAGTGGAGTTTACTACAGAGTACTTTCATATGTCGTCTATTGTCCCCCACAACTCAAAATACCAACCAAGGTCGACTGTTTAAAGATATAGAAACTTGGCCATGGAGTATTTAGACTTTCAAGGCTATGTCGTTCTCGAACTTTATCAGTATCCCCGCGACGAAATGATGGCCATTGTTCAGGTTTCCTGGCTCGTTGTTGAAACGGAGCAACGACACCTCATCTGCGACTTGGCAAATATACAGATATAAGATACGTCGTTAATCCGCGTCTAGCTTTAGGCTGACTCAAGTATGCGCAAAAAAGGGTAGTAAGCTACAACACTAGGGTTACACGCTCACCAGGCATAATAGGGCATCACAAACGAGGATTCACTGTGATCCTAGCTAGAATAACAACAACTCATGACTCCGGTTAATATAATTGTTTGTAGTCGTATTAGGAAAGTGACCAGAGATTGAGAATACAAAAAATCATGATTCCATAGCCAACCATATTATAACGTATTATGATCTCCTCCTCAATCACTCACGACTAACAGCATCTAAAATAGCTCGTTCAACAGTTGGCGGGTCTCCTCCCCGTCTGTTTCGCGCAATTTTGCCGCCTCCGATCTCTTTACGCGTAGATAGTGTTGAATGATGGTGCTTCCCACCATAGTCTCAAGATCTTTGCAGTTTTCTTCCAGACAATCGAGCGCCTCTCCTATACTCTTGGGGAGAGATTTTGCATCCCGGGGCCACGGATCTGTCATGATGCCCGTATCTGGCCATGACAGAGGCTCCTTGTTGGTACAACCCAACAATCCGGCGCTCAAGATTGCTGCCAGGGCCAAGTACATGTTGGCCGTTGCGTCGATGCAGCGGACTTCCCAGTGCCCGGCCTTGATCTTTCGAATCGGCACCACACGGTTCTCGGTACCCCAGCCGACCAAATGACCGGCAAGATACGGCTGAACACGCTCATAAGATATTTCGTAAGGTAGGCAGAAAGCACACAGTTGCGGAAGGCGCCGTAGCATGCCGGCGAGGAAGTGATTTTGCATATGTGGTGGGTTGATGGAGATATGAGTATGCTGCCCTGTCGACTGCCGACGTGACTCTACTGGTCGGGGCGACATAGTTACCGTCAAGCCATGGCGGTTGAAGACACGCTTGAGTGTATCGTGAACGAGTATCAGTTGGTCGACAGCGGCAAGCGGAGGGAGGCATCCGAGTGTCAATTCGTACTGCCCGCGCCGTCCCTCCGTCTGAAAGGCATCAATCTTGACGCCTGCCGCCAGCAGCACCCGAATCGCCTCTTCAACATGCTCATAGCATGGATCACGGAGG
Source organism: Trichoderma endophyticum (assembly GCA_035079535.1). Lineage (NCBI taxonomy): Eukaryota > Fungi > Ascomycota > Sordariomycetes > Hypocreales > Hypocreaceae > Trichoderma > Trichoderma endophyticum. Next base: position 1,500,829 of record JAPMIQ010000003.1, read on the forward strand.
CCACAGACAGAGAATCGTCCAAATCCAGAACTATAAGGAATCAGGATCCCCTCTGCATTGGCCTTCATAACCTCAAATTCCACTTCAAACCCAACGAGAAAATACACCCCAAACATTTCTTCAGCTTTTTTACCCACTGTCTCCAGAGCACGGCGAGGGCAAAGGTTCCAGTTAGGCTCGGGCCTCGCTGGGGCATATTCGACAACTTTGCACATCACATTGGCATACAGAGGATCCAACGTTGGTCGCGTCTTCAGGGAGCTCCAATCAGGCACCATCCAGTCGTTGCCTGTTGGGTCGAGCTCGGGAAGCAAGTTGTTGTCCACGATACAGTGGAAAGCAATAGGCGGTACATGAAAGACTCTCTCTCCGGCGGCAATAGTCAGTCCATGCTCAATGGGCACAATGCGGGCCCTCAAGAGGCCCGAATGATCCTGCCATTGGAGGCGAAGAAATTGCACGTCTGAGTGTTGAACTAGGAATACTCTCAGAGCATCTGATGGAACAAGCTCTGGAATAAGGGCAACTTGCCCTGTCGTCGACGGTGAGATCGTTTCTGGGAACATGGCGAAATACAACGGACGGTACTTCCTCAAGGAGATAAGTCCAGTAGAGTTCGCTGTTATTTATAGTAGAGAGGTAGCTGAAGATATTGATGAATTTTCAAGAGTCCAAGAGACCATAGACAGAGATGGTTCCAAGACAGCTGACCACAATGTCTAAGCAAAGGGGCCAACAATCTCGTACTGGATGAATATGGCTCTGATTGCTTTTATCTGCGTGGACAAGCTGGATTTTTTATGATATAATTCAAATGAACAGAAAAGGGGGAAGTAAAAAGAAGGAGGAAAAGGGTGGTAGAGCGGTAATTGGATGTAGCACGACATGTCGGGATAGGAAAAATATATCAAGTGGCTGGATATTGTCGATGCGTCGCACCATCACGCACCTCGCGTCACTAGACGCACAAACACATCGGGAACAGAGTTCCTTGTTATAGGAGACATGGATATATAGCATCGCGCAAGTATGAATTATGGTCCTAGTATTACCCTGCTGAAACATTTTCGTACTACGAGATCGTACCTGTATCTATAACTGAGACAATGCTTCCGAAACTGAGACATTGCTCCTAGAACTGAGACATTACACATAGTGACACCAATAATAGAGGCCTGGCTAAGGCGGTGAGTATTATGAGTAAGAGTATTATGGTGACATTCAGAATATTAGTATTCAATCTACTCGCCTGGGAGCTGCGACGAGCTGAACTTGAAGAGTATCGCGATCCTCCTCCCCATCCCGCCTCCTCCCTGTCTCTTTCTCTTTAACTTTGTCTTCGACATTTTTGTTTTATTTTTGTTTTCATTTTGCAAAAAAGAGAAAGGAAAAGAGAAAGGAAAAGAGAAAGGAAAAGAAAACAGCGACAATGACAATCAGCGAACTCCATAGGTTTCCTCATGACCCTGTTTTGGTGAAATTACTACATGCAAGCAAAAACAGACCCAACTCAGCTATAATCATTCATGACATTTGTGGCTATGAGAAAAGCTATTCACAGCTATTTGGTGATGTTATACGCACACGCAACGAGCTCCGCATGCAGTTACCATCGTCCATAATTGATGAGCATGGTATACTGCATCAGGAAACCTCATACATTCCTGTTCTTACACGCAGTGGTTATGAATTCCTTGTCGCCTTCTTCGCTATCCGGGCCATCGGTGGTGCATGTATTCCGTTCGGTAAGTCGCTCTGAAAGCGGGACAAAACGGCATACGCTTTGTGACTTCTATCTAACTTCATAACGAAAAAGGCTCCGGTATTCTTCCAGAAGAAGCATCTCATTTCTTGTCAATCACAAAAGCCACTTGCATCTTGGTTGGCAGCAACGATTGTATTGAGAGGGCTGCGAAGATAGCTGCATTTATTAATAGCCAAGGCGGAACCGCCTTTACACTACCCATCTCTCATGATGCTGAACCCATCCGGGCCTCCAATGTCGATATTGATGAAGGCGTTCAACTTGCACCAGATGGCCCAGGCATGGTTCTCTTCACGTCTGGCACCACTGGTCTGCCTAAAGGTGCGATTCTTCCGAGAAACTGCTTCACCAACGTGAATCTTGCGAAGCCAGGAGAAGCCTGCATCAACTATCGTCCAGGGCATTGGATCGGTGGAGCGCGAACTCTGATCATGCCCATGCTATCTGGAAAGGAGCTTTACACACTCGGAGAAAAAGGCAGTGCGAAGGAAGTTCTAAACGCGTTCAGAACCCACCGCATTACACAAGCCGCTTTCACACCAACGTTATTAAGAAACATGAGGGAGCTGTTAATAAAATCTGACGGGCAAGTTCCCAATGAGAAACGTGACGAATATGCCAGCTGGTTCAAGGCACTTGATGGGCTAAAGTGCTCCGCAGGGATGATTGATCACTCAACCTTGAAGTTCTGGACTGATTTAACTGGTTTGCACATGTATATTGGCTACAGTGCAACGGAATTGGGCGGCCTCACCATTGCTACGAGAGATCCTGTGACTACCATTGTATGTTCTATTGCATTTTCCCGATTATGGACAGTCGAGGGTTCAGAACTAATCACTGTGGCAATAGTCTCTCATTGGATCTGCAATTCCCAATATCAAGGTGAAACTTTCAGAGGGTAACACCGGCGAAATCCTTGTGAAGAGCCCATTCATGCTCATTGGGTAAGTATTACTCCCAGGAACTCATTTTGACAACACCAATACTCACATTGCGGTTCTGTATAGCTACGTTGGCGAGGATGACTTAACTCGCGCTGCATTTGATGAAGAGGGATACTATAAAACCGGCGATCTTGCTGAGCTAAGAGATGGCCAATATTATTTTACAGGTCGAAAAAACCATGATTGTAAGTTTTGTTTTGTAGGGGCGGCTTGGAGGCAATCACATCTACTCAGTATGAATGAATCAGCTAACCCTAGCTCATAGTTGCTTTTTTCCGTTTCTTTCGCATTCCATTACAGAAAGTGGAACAAAGCCTACTAGATCTACCTTACATCTCAGAAGCATGTGTCCTTGCGATTCCAGATCACGAAGCAAAAGAACTCTGCGCAGCTGCTATTCGCCTTGATGCAACGAGTAGTGTACCGGCGCCTGAGATTAGCCTGGCTCGCATCCGGTCAGATCTCATGCAGAGCCTGCCCATGTATATGCTTCCCGCTATTCTCCGAATACTGAAAGACGGAGAGGAGATTCCACGTAATATCTCAGGCAAGGTTGTTAAGGCAGCTGTTCGCAGAGAGCTTTTTGCGACCACAGACTGGTGGCCGCATAGCAACCCGCCTGCAGAGGTTGAGTATTGGGGTAATATGCCCCCAATATTCGAGGCAGATACCCGGCCATGGGATTGGTGTGGTGTTCAGAGAGCTGATTGAAAGGATTAGGGTGTGATGAAATTGCTGGAAATGCTCTCATTGATTAGAGTGAGGAAAGCTATGCGCAACTGCTATTGTTCTCTTATAAATGCTTCACTCGGGCCTCTTTCTATAATCCCTAGAGGATGCTTTCATTGGCGAGCACCACGTTTCTTCTCATCTGTTACTTGAGGTTCAGATACTTGATAAATTGAATAGAGAAATTGGTATGCGTTGATAACCATGCTCCGCCACTACAGGCCGTTTTCAGTGTGCCTGTCATGAATAATGCTAAACGAAAAGCTGAGTTCTCCAACGAGTTCTCTCGCCAGTCTGCTCGCGCAAGGACATATTAGCACCAAGTTTCATTACACAAGAAAGAGGAACTTCTTATGGAAAATATGAATATGAATATAAAGACAGAGCTTGCCACTTACTGAGTCAAACGATTGACATCGCGAATCAAGTACCAAGTAACACTGTGAATTAATGCCGCGGCCGCGAATCCCGCATCGGCAGGTACATCTCTGGTTAAGAATTCACCCATGTGCGGTATTTCTAACTCTGTCAGTTTTGGTGGCAGCGGATGCGCCCGACTCAGCGCAGAATGCAATATGATCATTCTCGTTGTGACGCCTTTAGGAATTAAATGAGCTTGAGCTGTACCAGTTGGGTCGTTGGCCCACCAAGAGGAGGTCGCCTTTGAAGCCTTCAATTCCCGGGACACATAGCTTATAAGAGTCATGTAGCTTCCAAGACGCTCGAGGATGGAGATCATCTCGCCATATGTTTGCTTAGGAAAGCGGCCGCCAAGACCGAATTCCCAGTCGAGGAACTGGTAACCTGTTTTGGTGCTGGTGCTTAGGGCTTGGTATTTGTGAAAAATGCGGCGGCGAGCGGCTTGGAGGTGAAAGCCGGGGCTTGTTTTATCTTTAATGTCACCGAAATTGCCGTGAAGATGTGCAAGAACCGTTTGTTGGATGCACATGTAATAGCCGGCTAACCCATACATGGTTTTGGCCATATTTTCGCGGAGTTCTGAATGTTCGGAGAGAGGGTATGGGAAGATTGTCCAGAAGTATCCAGTTACAACACCAAGGGTGACGAAAGCAAGCCGGTAGGGAAATATTATATACGGCGCATACACGGCCTGTCCAGATGCCAAGACGGCTGCTTCTCCCAACTTTCGGACCTGAAGTTCATTCGCTATCATTACGATTGAAGCAATGAGAGCAACAAACCATATGCTGAAGAGACTAGGGAATTTGACGACTAAAATACACAAGTTAGCAAGGAAATCGAGTTTGCCGTCAATAGATGGATACGTGGAAGCCAGACAACTTACATAGATAGCCAAGCACTATGAACCACAACCAGAGGAAGACCAATATACCAGGAGTCTTTTGGTCTACCACGTACCAGATAATATAGCTTGTTATCATTGAAGCTAGGGTACCAAGTACTCGACCTAGTAAAAGAAAGGTTGATGATCCAGCAGTGCGAGCCATGGAGAGCAATATGGCAAATAACGACCAGAGAAACCGGTGTCTGAAATAGAAATTCTGCGAATCGTGAAGAAATGCAATAATAGCTATAGTCATGATGGCACAGGCGACACGGAGCCCGAAGGCTGCATGATCACTACGAAAAACAGAAGGGATCTTGCGAATATAATCCCCAATAGTCTCCATCAGGTTGCTAGGTGGGAGGTGGTCGGGGTTTTTTGGACTGTAAAATGCGGGACCAAGTTCGACGTTTGTCTGTTTTTCTGCATCCTGAGAAGTACTCTCTAGTCGGATGCCCCCCAAGTTAACAAACCTTTCAACCCAATAGCTGGGGTGAAGGAGCGGTGGGATGAGTAACCGCTTAGGGCGCGAATAGCAGTCGTCGAGGAATGTGAGGAGATTAAGGAGTTCATTTCCCAAAGACGAGAGGAGAGTTTGAGACTGTGATGCTTAGCTACCAGTAACCTAAGAAGGAGACAAACAATATATCACTTACGTGAAGAAATAGAAAGTAACGCAAAGTGTTGGAGTGCATTTCTGAAGTATATTCACTTAGATTTCCGACTTGTGGTCGATGTTGAATGTAACACTCAAGCAGCTTCTTGTTACTTATAGCCTCATCCTCTTGGCCGAGAACACGACCCTTCTCGAAAACGTCGCGATATGATTCGGGGAATCCCGCCTCGCCCGGATTCACGGTAACAGCGCGGTGCTCCACGTCGACCTTTCTCACACGAGACCTGCTAAACAGAGAGCGTCCCTTTATCAGTTCTAGCCGAACTTTGGCGTGCTCAATTCCCTCAAGAATTGCCTCAGTCATTTTTTGTGAATGCTGATGCATTGCTGTTTCGAGATGTTGCCAGTCATCATCATATGACGAATCGTTGTCTGTCTCAGAATGACGGTTTATCTCACAAACGTCGTTGGAGAGATTGTATCCAGCAGCAGTGGATAGTTGCAGCATGTCTGCCACTGAGCTTAGGCCAGAGGCCGGTGGTATGAGGTCTACCAACAGTGAAGAGATTTCCTCAAGCTGTGAATGATCAAAAACACCCCAAGATATCTCCCGTGCTGCATACTCGCTGTTTTGGCGAGTCTTGGAGACCTCGTTGACAAAATGTTGCACAGCGGCCTCAAGTTGACTGGCACATGGGTTGCTGTCCATTTCTCCTGTGCTAGTGATCGTCCTTAATAAAATAGCCTGCATGCATTTCCTCTGAGTCCGCGTGACGCCCGCCAACCCATCAAGACAGGCTCCCATATCCTTTTTGAAGACGTCTCTGCAGCTTTGTGGGAATAATATCAGGGCATTGGAAAGGCCAACAGCTTGTCCGACTAGAAAGGCCTCCAAAATAATGTTAGTCTGATCAATGACTTGCTTCGTATTAGGGGCTCGAGCTATGCCTGGCATTGTCGCGACAGCAAGGATGCCGGCGATGGTACATTGGAGGCCCCAGTCAGGGAATGCAGATTTCAATGTGCACGAAGACCAAATGAGGAATATTAAAAAGATGGCGACAACCGCTTCTGCCGAGGAATTGTATGCATTTAGTTCGTCAACATTGTTTGTAGTATGTTGTCTGGCTTGAACACCAGACCAGCCAGCGAGCAGTGCCCAACAGTAGGCCAGAACAATTGCGAATGTGAGTCGAATATTGTGTCTAATTAACATCGCCCGGGGGAGAGCTGGCAGAACACAAGCAGATATAATGGGAGCCAAATAAGCATTGGTCTTAAAGTGGTTGGTCCAACTATCCGATTGAATAGCACACACAAGCACAGCTGGCGGTATCGACGTTTTGATGGCCATCTTAACTGTATACCAGTCCAACTTCTGCTGGAACAGCACCGACTTGAGCTGCAGCCGCCGCGTGGTATCATTTTGAAAGGCGGTAGTTTCGGTCCTTGCTAAGGTTCCAGATCTCGATAGTAGCGTTGCTTCTGACGTGGATGTATTTCGGTTGCCTGAGACCATAGCTGGTGTCTCTGTGGACATGATTGTACTGGGTCTCTCATGAAGAGGACAGCCTAGGAATAAAAATGAGAGCTTCACGAGCCATTACGAGTATATTGTGTTACTCTGCCTCCATCCCCTCCTCGGCCATGGAACTTATGTGGGAAGCTGGATCAATTTTCCACCTTGTTACAACACTGGGCCGAATTAGGTCATTCATGACGGCCAATACTGAGCTTGAAGACGCCCGGTTTTACTCATCCAACTAGAGCCTAATTATAGCCAAGGAAAGATTCTGGCTTTGCAACTCCTCCAGGTGTGTCGTGGCTGACGTGGCTGCCGGCGCTCCCGGCGAATGCTCTTCAACCCCACAGCTAGAGCTTTTGTTGAACTATGCTACTCATCTTATGCTACTATGACATATGGAAAAGAGCGATTGATCTATTGCTTGTGGGACTTGGTTGAAACAAGACAAGGAGAGACGCTAAACTGTTCCGGATGCATATCAAGTCAGATCGTTACTGATACGAGCACATACGACCATACCTAGGTAGAGGAGATCGCGGTTCCGTCAAGCTCCTTTCTTGAGTTTAATGTCTTCCACTTTTGTATCCTAAGAACCCGAATTTGGAGTCACGTCATTATGTTTTTGGAAGACAATGAACGCCGTGCTTTAAAAAAAAAATGCCGTTAAGTTACCTAACCTAACAAAACAAACGGAGCTCACATAGCCTCACGGAGCAGTTCTAGTAATTATATCTCAAGATAATATATATTATCAAGCTTAATATCCTTACCTTATTCAGATGCAAATATACGCCCAGGCTCATAAGGCTCCTATACATAATCTTACCCTTTATATTAGTCTCGCAAGTAGCCTAGCCTCCCAAACAGCTTCTAAGAAAACACAATCACACTATCTTCATCTTCATGCAGCTCCATGAAAGAGCTTCCAATGCTATTGGTCGACGTACTCTTCGGCGTCAGCCCTGGACGTCTGCGTCAAGACCAACCTCTATAGCGGATGGCAATGGCACAGCGGCGCGTCGAGTACATCTTGGCCACAATCTAAATGATATACTTAGCCGGTCCACTCACGGCATCCTTTGGAGAGGCATACCTATATTCGAGAAGCTAGTCTTGAAAGCTTCCCAGAGGGGGTTAAATGTTGCCGTGCCAGCCCCATATCCATGCCTGATCTTGCCCGACAAAATAATTCCGGGAAAGGTAATCCTCGGTCAGACTCAGAGGATCTTCATCTGCAACGTCGCTTGGCGGGTAATTGATCACTGATTCACGTTATTGGCATATAACTTAGAGCGCATGTGGAATACTGCTGTCGCTTACCTTGTTCAAAGTCAAGCAGAGCCTCGGTCATTGAGGGGTTCTCGCAGAAACTAAACTCTGTGTTGCCCATTAGAAAATCTGACGCCACTCTCGTCGGCTCGTGATCGCCCTCTGGCAAAACTGTATGGCGTTGCAACTGCACTTCCGAAGAGCTTGTGGCTGGCTGTGAGTTCAAGGGATCTCTTTGTCGTTGATCAGGATCAAAGGATAAGTCTTGATTACTGGAAGTCGGAGGATCTCCAGATATCTGCTGCTCATCAACCATGGCAGGGGGCCGGATTTCAAACATGCTGTTAATTTCTTTGGCCATGACCAACGACATAAGATTTCTTAGGATTTCGAGGCCCTGTGCAGCAGCAATTGACTGTGGCTGTAGAATGGTCTGCATTTCTATCAATCCATGGATGCCCAATTTGGACTCGTGAGATTCGCGGCTGAGCGGGTCAAGGCTGGTCATGATACAAAGAGTAACGCCTGCGGTAAACAAATGTACAGAGGCAAAGGTAGTAGCGTATGTGTCAGATATGTGTCTGAATATCGGAGCTGAACCAACTCTCGATATTTGTAAAGCAGCCTCTCGGCACGCCCTTATCGAGCGCTGAAAGGGATCTAAGCGTGTACCGCTGGCATTCTTAGGGGCTCCTTTCATAGCCACCAATTTGTATGATAGTAGTGGCCGATGGACCAGGATCTTAGCGTTCTCATAGGCTAGTTTAAGGACGAGAGCCTGAAGCTGGAAAAGCTGTTCTGTGAAGCAAGCATCGTGTTCCTGTCCCACAAACCCGATTAGAGGAGCAAGTCCGGTGCTGGGGTCGTTCGAAGGGACGAGCCGCAATTTGGTTGGAAGACTTTCTTGCCACTGCAAGAGTCTCATCTCAAGACCGGCCACTTTTTCTATGAGGCTTTGGAGGCGAGACACATCGCCAATAATTGGCCTATTTTGCTTGTCCAGGTCTCTGTGCGTGCCGTAAAGTTCCGTCAATGCGCATTTGACAATTTTTGACAGTCTTGACATTGCGCACTTGAAGAAAAGAAGGGTTGGTTGGTTAGGAGATTGATTCTGAGTAGCTGAGGCTGAACAATCGTCGTGGGGATCCAGTTCTTCGATGTCACAATCGCTATCCGATATACTCAGGGGGAAGCCATACATCATAGAGCAGAAAGTTTCGATTTCATACACCGCCCACCAGCAACGCTGTCTAGCAGAAATCTTGGGTTGATTATGGCCCTCCTGGTTCGAGCAATCGAGTGGTACCTTTCGGTGAAGATTCAAGGCTTGCGCAATACGCAGTCCGCACCCACACAGAGGCCAGGCTAACTCGGGCTGCCCGTGGTACAGATAGTAGCTTCCTAAGAGGACACACATCTGTACCGCCTCCAAGGAACCCAGTGATAAAACATCTAGCAGTCTCAGCCTTAGCGTCGTGAGGATCCGGTCCTTCAAGGCATCTGCCTCAATTCCTTCACTAGCTAGAGTATGCCTTTGAGAAACAGTAGTATACTGGAGGCTGGTTGCGCATACAGCAAGGAGCACAGCAATATACCCAACCTGACTGCTGGTACCTTTCGATAGGCACTGCTCTCGATTTTGCGTGTAAATCCGTTCGAAACTGTCCCTAAAGTCGCGTTGGTGGAACAGCAACATAAACCAGTGAATGCGATCAAAGTAGTTGTTGACAAGCAGCAAAGCGGCGTCATGGGATGGGAGCAAAGACAAAAGCTCCCTTTCTGCCGAGCTTGTGATTTTGGACCGCTCAACCATTGGCTTCGTATTACTCCTGACATGTCGAGATAGCACCCTCTGTACCGGGTCTTGGTAACCGATTCTTCGCTTTGTATCGGTGATCAGCGTCCTTGGGTGCATCCATTGGCTGGCTGAAAAAGCTGACGTCGCAGAATCTTGGGGAGAACTCGCGTGGTGGTGATGGAAAGCCTAATCGGGCGTTATAAGCCGCTTCGTTAAACAGATCATCGGATTAACAAAATTCACCTCTTCAACTAACCCAATGGTCGAGCTAGAGTTCCATTGTGCGGATTTGGCCTGGGCTGCACCGACTTGAACCGGGCGATAAGTGACATTGTCTAGATCGGCTGGCGCCTCTCTCTCGTTGGGATCTCGGTCATGTATACTGTCTGTATCCACCCGTACAGGCCGCAATCTTTTGGCAGGCCGCACATCGTCAATACTTTCCTTTCTCACACGCACCCGACCGGAGCCTCGCTTTGGGGCGCCCGTCTCGACGATCCATTGTGATGCTTGTGAACCGAGGCAGTCCGCATTTGCCCTGGTACACATTGTGCAGGGGCGTTGGACATCGCACTGATCGCATCTCATTAGCTCTCGGAACTAAGGCTCAATGCGTACGCAGACTTGCCTTCAGTTTTTGCTTCCGGCATCGCTGACAAGCACTGGAGACTTTGCTGCGAGTCTGTCTCATTAGAACATCTTTCCGGCCGTTAAAAGCCATACTACGAGAAACCTTCATTCCGGTAGACGTGGTAGTCCAATATGACCCTACAAGATGGCGAACAAACACTTTTAGAGTAGCTGTTCCGATCCGAAACTAGGCCGGGCTAGGAAATCTTTCCATCGGAACGATGCCCATATTAGGCATTTAACACCTAGAGAGTCCCACGTCGAACAACTCCCAACAACACAAGAAGTGTCAACGTACAGAGTAGGCATTAGTCTCAAGATATGTGTCGGGGATCTACCTAAGTACATATATAAGAGAGGTCCTGCCCCCGTTCCAGTAGATATTAATTGACCTTGGCAAGACAATTTATTACATTATTATCTATCATTCCACAATAAGTTCATGCCTCATCGCCAGACGTGGCTACACTCGCCTGTTCCCCAAGTACACCACCTCGTCCGAAAGTCATGGCTGAGCAACACCCTTATTCGGTCACTGTGACCTTGAACGAGATTGCCAAGATGATCGACCATTCGTTGCTGCACCCGACCATGACTGACGATCAGATCCGCGAGGGTCTCTCTATCGCTAAACATTACAATGTTGCAACCGCTTGTGTTAAACCGTACCTTATTCCGATGGCAAAAAAGGAGCTCAAAGGCTCCACCGTACTCGTTTGTCCGGTTATTGGCTTCCCCCATGGAAACAGCACTACGGAAGTGAAGGTTTTCGAAGCTGAGGCCGCGGCAGTAGCGGGCGGGGAAGAAATTGACATGGTGATCAATATCGGCAAAGCGCTAGGTGGTGATTGGGAATATGTGTCAGATGAGATCAGACAGGTCAATGAGGCTGTCACAAAGCATGGCGCTATGCTCAAGGTGATTTTTGAGAACGACTTCTTGCGAGAGGAGCATATTATCAAACTCTGCCAACTCTGCTCCAACATCGGCGTCGCGTTTGTCAAAACATCGACTGGATACGGTTTTGTGAAGCAAGCAAATGGCACGTACACTTACGATGGGGCAACGGTGCCTCATCTAAAGCTTATGAGACAGCATTCAAGCCCAAAAGTGCAAATCAAGGCTGCTGGAGGTGTAAGGACACTGGACGACCTTCTGCATGTGATGTCACTAGGGGTGACGCGAATCGGGGCCACGGCGACAGTGGGTATTATGGAAGAAGCTGCGCGGAGAGGAATAACAAACATACCCTCCACAGTGACGTATAAACCAATTGATGAAACTGTTTCAGGAGGATACTGAATTTCGATGGTGGTATCTGAGGACTTGCAGAAAGCAATAAGAAATATAAATACGGGAAGATTGTTCATGCTAAAGGGTGTGTTTCTGTTATAGAAATGGGTCTGTAGACTGGTGGGTCAAATATCGTTTATATTGGTGTACCACCATTCCTGGCATTCCAAGACGAAAGGCATGGGAAAGAGCTCATGTATTAATCGATATGGTCATATGTGATAGCTCATGAGGTCGTTCCAGTGAATACTCCTCAACTCATATAGAAACATATATATCAAACAAAAAGGGGGTGAACCGGCGCTGAAAGTCACCAAGCGGAGGACAGAAAAGCCAGGAATGAGAAGATTACAAACACCCATGCGGTAAATTATACGCCTGCTTTTAAGGTATCTACTCGCTATATTTCACTAATATTTACTATTACATCTACATTTTTTAGTAACTGCTACTCTATCTAATTTTTTTAATAACCGCTACTATATCCACGTTTTTTAAGTAGCTGCTAATATATTTATACAACAAAGTTTCCTTGCTAGCTGAATAGGTGTTCAACGAGTTAGTTGGGTGCTTAGACCGGCTGGTTTCCGAACCTTGAAGTGCCCTGTGTGTTCCTGGGCAGCGCCTCCTGCCATCCCCGATAGCCCCTCCCAATCCTCCGCTGTCTCCTCTCCTCCAGTAGTTCGACGGTTTCCCTCCCACGCCGGTACGTTGAACCCTACCTGCGCGGGGCCTAGGTTTTTGATCCTGGGTAGGATCGGCCAGAGGATTCGTATACGGCCTTGTTCATTTGTTCGAGTGTAGCCTCCACCTCGTCCAGAATTTCCTGGTCTCCTTCCACAAAAATAACATCGTCCTCCTCATCCGGTGGCGTTGGCCTAGGTCGCAGTATTTGGCGCTTTCTGCCCTCGGGCTCGAAGAGGTTTGGCGCTGGAAAGATTGGGATCGTCTGCGATGTTCCCAGGTATATTACTGAATCTATGCACATATTCATTTTATAGTCTTGCTTTCTGTCCCCCGCTTGGTCACCCACCCACATGCCAAATATTAACCATAAAGCTTCCAAATCAAAGCAGTGCATCTTGCCTCCAAATCCGCTATTTCTGCTTCCAGCGACGCCAGGTCAACGTCCATTTCAGCATCATTCACTTCTTCTAGGTCCATGGGCAACAATTCTGGAGATGAATCATTTGCATTCAGAGGATCACTCAGCTGCGATTGGAAAAGGTGTGCTTCGATCTCCAGATGTTTCTGCGTGATAGGATCAAACACCAAATCTTTGAGCAGCAAATGCTGGAATATGCAAGCCCCCTTGGACTTGGACACATCCATCTTCGTCTCCAGAAAGGGGGCGACGTCGCTCGTGAGAATTGTCTGATGATGTTCGCGTGCCACCTCTCCCCACTGGGCAAGAACTCGCGTTTGGGCGAGCATGGTGTTTCCGAGGCTCCTCCAGACGATGCTGGCTCGACTATTTTGGTACATGTAGCGGAATATGTAGGCAGAGCTTTCTTCTCCGTCAACACATGTGCCCCAAAGCTCCATGACTTCAAGTTGCGGAAGAGAGTGCAGGGCCGCTTTCGCTGCGAGGATCACCAGCCGCACGAAATCGCGTCCACTGTGTTCTGAGTTTGGGAGTGGACATCGCAAGACGACGCGTTTTAGAAAGCTTTTTCTTTCGGCCATATTGGATGGTTTGCCTGGTTTAATCATAAACTGAAGAAAAGCTGCTGTATCCATCTGCCATGGTGGGCAGAAATATTCCAATGTTTTAGAAAGCCTTGCCATCTCCTGAGGCAGGTATTCTTCAGCATGCGGAGATATCTGAAATCCCGACTTATCGTAGACATAATCAAGAAGTTCGGTCTTGGGGATTTCCCACTGCGTCAGGGACAATTGACGCAAGGTTGTCGGCAGAGATGGAAGTAATTGTAACTGGAAGCCTGGATAAGAGAGGTAATGTGAGTGGTCATTGAATGCTTGCCCACAAGCCCTAACCAGCGTCTTACATACCTCGATCAAAAGACATTTGCTGACAAGGATTTAAAGAGATTGTCCTCTCGAAGCGAAACCACTTAAGTGCTATAAAACTTTGGCCAAGGAGCTGGGACAAGGATCCCACATGAACTTCCCTACGAAACTGTCTGCGGATGACCAGCCCTTTAATCATAGGTACAGCAGGAAGGCTAGTCTTGTGTTGATTTACAAAACGGCCTCGGTCATTCCTCTTCGCTTGTAAGCGAAGCGGAGTTCCCTGTATCCTTTTGACATGCTCATTATATAACGGCGGAAGGCCATCTCCGTGAAAGTAAATATTAAATGGATTAACAGCGTTCATCTTATGGAAGTCAAATATGCTGGGTTTAAGATCTAGGTCCTCGGCGTAAAGGAATGGATAATCGTCCTTCATTTCGAATCGGTTTAGTCGATGCTCTGTATCACTGGGCGAGGAAATAGATAGCGTTAGTGTTATTCCCCATACGCCATGCCTTACAGGATCCCAGAGTTTAAGAGTCTCCAGTAGGGACTGAATACACGTTGTAAAGATCATGTTGTTGCTATACGACTGAGATTAGCCTACCTCTAACAGAAAAGTATATTATATTAAATGAAGATGGAAACGGAAATCGCACTCACCAATACTGTGTTGCTTTATCCTCTGATTTATCGCAAGCAGGACACCTATATCTTGCGAGCTTAACTTGAAGCTAGAGTTTTCGGATATATCCTAAACGAGAGTCGTTTCGTCCGACTATTGCTGCTAATTCGCTGAGAGAGCTAGGATCAAGCACGAGACGCCGGAATGTGTAAGTCTCAACAATCTCCTGCCATTCGCGGCGCACTGTTGCAAATCGAGCCACCTTTGGGTCGTTGCACCGTTTCCCGGAGCTGAGTAAAATTACCCGGCTTAATATTTGCTGGCGTACTTCAACTGGTAGCGAGTCCCACGAAAAGCCCCTGGCAGTGGAGGTTGGCGACTCGAATTGCATGGTGTTGATCACCTGTTCCATCGTGCCGAGCGACAAGATTCACAAGATATAGAGGGAAAATCCAACTTTGACAGACTAGAGATGATATTCTCTGGCATACCAGAATTCAAGGGAAGAAAGAACGAACTGAGAGATTAAATAGTTTTGAATTGCTCAAAGCATCACTCTCTTGCCCCAATTAAAAAGAAAGTATCACGAAGCATTGTGAACAATTAGGCCCGGTGGCTTCTTTTGGCTAAAAACTAACTTCAGCAGCCACCACCACGAATATACTACCCTGACTCTGGGCAGCCCTCTCCACTGTTAAGTCATCGACGCATTAAACATCTCGATGTCGTCTCGAGCTCAAGTCAATTCGTATCATCCCCAATAGTGATAGCCTTGTCGAAGTGTACGCATATGGTCCTGGACTAAGCTTCCCCTAGCACATACGACCATAGGTAGAGGAGAATTCGGGGTCCCGTCTGCTCCCCCATAGACAAGCCTCTAACCGGCAGATTAGTAGTTAAGTGGGTGACCATTAGCGAACACCGGCTGTTGTATGTTTTTTTTTATTGTAGATGCCTTCTGTGGCAACTAACTTGAGGCTAACTACCCCTGAGATCGAGCACATACGACCATATTCATTAGAATATACGGGATCCCGTCCGCTCTCCCAGAGTCAAGCTAATGAGAGGCAGATTAGTAGTTGAGTGGGTGACCATCAGCGAACACCGGCTGTTGTATGTTTTGCTTTTTTTTGTTATAGGTGTCTTCCATTGCAACTTGAGGCCAACCACCCCTAAGGTTGACCACATACAACCATCTCTCTTAGAATATACAAGATCTCGTTAATAAGTTCATGCTTTGGGTTTATGGATGGCCATTTCCAGCAACTTAGGCTTGTGGAATTAGAGACCAAGGTCGCTATTTCTTGAGACTTACGAACAACCCAGCATACCAGCTCTTGACAAGGGCTTAATTATAAAAGAGGCGCCCTCTCATCCAATCCAGAAGTGAGGAGGAAATAGCGAGAGGACTCAAAGGCTCCCGCAACATGCATGTGGGATATATTAGCACAACAAGAGCTGATATGCTGCGAATAGATTATCCCCAACTATGTGGGCTGAGGTGGGAGT
The DNA here is from genome assembly GCA_035079535.1 of Trichoderma endophyticum. Taxonomy (NCBI): domain Eukaryota; kingdom Fungi; phylum Ascomycota; class Sordariomycetes; order Hypocreales; family Hypocreaceae; genus Trichoderma; species Trichoderma endophyticum. Next base: position 1,516,815 of record JAPMIQ010000003.1, read on the forward strand.
AAATCGCTCCGGCCAGCGCGTAGCGTATTCCCTAAGCTTATGTTGAGGATCACGTGGGCACGCGCGATCCTCCTGCTGCAAGCCGCGACTGCCCCGTTGGCCGTATGTCATTGAAGACGGTGTCTTCGTGTTTGTTTTCTTCTTTTTCCTTCTTTTTAGATAGCTTCCTTAGGACTAGAAGAAATAAATCTCTATTTCGCAACAGCTTAATCCACTCCCCGCCCTCACAATAGCAATCCCTGTTCGCATTCGGCCCTCCAGCTTTTCAGAGGAAGGAGCTAGAACGATCTCTCTCAGCGCCGGAAAGCCCCTGCATCCGTTCTAAAGATCTACAGGCCTTATTAGCATGGGATCCTCGCGTCTTTTTGCAATGGGAACAGAGCGCGGTGTATTTTGGCGAATATTCGCATTTGTGGAAGGTACTATCTTTCGCTAACCGAGCAACGGCAATCTTCTCAAGTAAATAAATCCAAGCGTCAGAAGGCCTGGCGTGTTTTTATCGAGCACATGTACATGTTGCATTTCAGCAAGGCATAATTTCAGCACAGCCGAATGCCTGCAGCGGCAAAACAACGAATCACGATGTCACAAATATATGTACCAGTGAAGTCAGGCTCCAGCTGCCAGACTGACTTGCGGCTCAAACTCGTTCTTAATTTTCCTCCCCCCTTTCTCTGAAGTTTGCCTCTTCTGCTGCACATACTCAACGAGCTGAGACCTGATTTTGCTCAGCCTGATGAAGGCGGCAGATCATGGAGGCACCCGAGAGCAGAAAAAGAACTCGAAACGACGATTGTGCAGACTCGATCCGCTCGAAACGACACCAATCGAACAATGGCGATTGGCAAAGCCTTGGCTACTGCGACTACACCGTTGGCTGGGTTTGCGCTCTCCCCATCGAGATGGCAGCGGCAGAAGCCATGCTAGACAGCATTCACGTCTCCTTGCCCCGCAAGGAAGGCGATCCCAATACCTACACCTTTGGCCGCGTTGGTGAGCATAATGTTGTTATCGCATGCCTTCCAGCGAGCCAATACGGCACAAACAACGCCGCTACGGTGGCCAGCAATATGAGTCGAAGCTTCTCCTCCATCACCATTCGATTGATGGTTGGAATTGGTGGTGGAGCGCCCGATGGCGGGATCGACATACGATTAGGAGACGTTGTAGTCGGGAATGAAGTGATGCAGTACGACTTGGGCAAGGTCTTGCCCGACGGCGAGTTTCAGCGAACAGGCCGCACCACCACACCCCCTCACACGATCATGACGGCTGTGTCCAAGCTACAAGCAGATTATGAAAGCGCACCCAGCAGAATTCCCAGCATACTCTTGGACATGCTCGACCGAAACGAGCAAATGGCCTCATACGCCCGACCCAGCTTGCCAGATCGACTGTTCAGTCACACATACAAGCATACGCAAGAGATGGACAGCTGCGAGCGCTGTAACCTATCGGAGGTTCTGGAACGACCTCATCGGGAGACCCCGAAACCCAGAGTCCACTATGGCAAAATTGCATCTGGCAATCAGGTCGTCAAGGATGGCGAAACTCGAGCTAAGATGGCGGAGGAACTTGGCATCATCTGCTTTGAGATGGAGGCTGCAGGGCTGCATGATTTTCCTTGCCTTGTGGTTCGCGGCATTTGCGACTACTCGGATTCTCACAAGAACAAGACCTGGCAGAGGTATTCTGCTGCTGTCGCTGCTGCATACGCCAAGGAACTCCTATCTGTCATACCTACACAGCAACGAAGGGATACTGAAACGACATATCCTACAACAAGTACGTACTGGAACTTCTAATGTTCGACTTTTAGCTGATCTCCTTGCAGACCCAACAATACTCCAGAGTCGAATGGAGGCAGTGTTGGACTCATTAACATTTGAGCAAATCGACTCGCGCCATGCAACAATCAAGACTCAACATTCCAGAACTTGCCAATGGTTGCTCGGCCACTCAAAGTACGTCGAGTGGCTCGAACCCATCCATTTTGCCAGTCATCATGGATTTCTTTGGATCAATGGAAAGCCCGGCGCTGGGAAGTCAACATTGATGAAGTTTGCCTACACCTACGCGAAGAACAAGTGGAAAGCAACAGCCGACGCAAAAGTCATTTCTTTTTTCTTCAACGCCCGAGGCGTTCAGCTGGAAAAGTCAACAGAAGGAATGTATCGATCCCTGCTTTTTCAAGTCATTCAAAAATTTCCGGACGTCCTACACGATTCAGACCACATCTTCCAAGCCAGGCACAAGCACTCTACCTGGGATATCGAAACGCTCCAGGCTCTTTTCACCCATGCGGCTACCAAACTTGGCCAGCGACAGATCACCTGCTTCATCGATGCTCTTGATGAATGTGATATATCTGAGGTTGAGAATATGGTCGAGTATTTCGAAGACCTTGGAGACCAAGTTGCCGAAAGCCAAACGAAAATTTACATCTGTTTTTCCAGTCGCCACTATCCGCATATCGAGATACGCAACGGATTGAAGCTCACTTTAGAGGATCAGCTAGGCCATGGTGAAGACCTTGAGAAATATGTCCGGAGCAAGTTACGAGCCGGCAAAAGCAAGGCGTCTCAGGAGGTGTCTGCCGAAATCCTAGAGAGAGCATCAGGAGTTTTCCTGTGGGTGGTACTCGTCGTTGACATACTTAACAGAGAGTTCCTCAATGGTCGCATGTGGGCAGTAAAGCGGCGACTAAGGGAGCTGCCCGATGGGCTTAGTAACCTTTTCAAGGATATACTTTGCCGGGACAATCATAATATGGACGATCTATTACTTTGCATCCAGTGGATCTTATATGCAGCAAGACCCTTGACGTGTGAGGAGTACTACTTTGCCCTCGTATCAGGACTAGACCCAAGCCCTGAGAATTTGGTTAGGTACGATCGAGAATACACTACCCCTGCAGCCATGGAGCTGTATCTTCTTAGCTCTTCAAAAGGCCTTGCCGAACTTGTCAAGTCAAAGGAGCGAACTGTGCAGTTCATTCATGAATCGGTACGCGATTTTCTCATCAAGGACAACGGGATTCGCCAGTTATGGCCCAATCATGCAGTGAACTTTGAAAGCTACAGCCACGATCGATTGAAACAATGCTGTGATAATTATTGCAACATTAACATTTCCGAAAGAGTACCCCAAGACGAGCCTCTGCCAAACGCATTGTCAGGGCGGGCAAAAGAGTTACGTACTCGAGTTTCAGAAGAGTTCCCATTTCTTGACTACGCGACACGACATGTTCTTCATCATGCCAATGCTGCCGAGGACGATATTCCTCAGATTACCTTCTTGAAGAACTTCGCATTGAAGCGCTGGCTTCATTTGTACAACTTATTTCAACGGTATGAAGTTCGTCGTTACACAGCCGAGGCATCTTTAGTTTACATCCTGGCTGAGCACAACCTACCGTCTCTTGTCCGATCTGCAGTTGAAGAGGGATTCGATGCTCATCTGAAAGGAGAGAGATACGGATACCCCCTTTTAGCTGCTTTGAAAAATGGCCATGAAGAGGTATACAAGGCACTCCAGCCTCATTACAATGCCCCGGACAAGATTATTGATCAAATGTATTACTATAAAGTGTTCTCGATTCCAAGAACTACGACTGCGCTCCATTACGCTGCGGAGCGCAGCAATTTATTACTCTTAACACACTTACTCGGGTTCATGACACCAATAATTAACGCACAAGACGAGCGGTGGGGCCGTACTCCTTTGTATTATGCGGCGTCTAATGGTAGGGAAGATTGTTTACGAGCACTGCTCTCCTGTGGTGCCCATACCGAGGCGGCTGACAAGGACGGCCTGACGCCGCTGTTGTATGCTGCCCGGGGCTCGCATGAGGCCGCTATACGACTGCTACTTGACCGAGGCGCGCAGATTGAGGCAGCCGATAAGAACGGCCGGACGCCGCTATCGTATGCCGCGCGTCCGACCGGGAAGGGGGCCATTGTACGGCTGCTGCTTGACCGAGGCGCGCGGATCGAGGCGGCCGATAAAGATGGCCGGACACCGCTATCGTATGCCACGGACAGGGGAGGGGATACGGTTATTATACAGCTGCTGCTTGACCGCGGCGCACAGATTAAGGCAGCTGATAAAGATGGCCGGACGCCGCTATTAAATGCTGTGGAGACTGGAAATACTGCCTTTATACAGCTGCTGCTTGACCGGGGCGCGCAGATTGAGGCAGCTGATAAAGATGGCCGGACGCCGCTATCGCATGCTGCGGGCTGGAATAGGGCCATTGTGCAGCTGCTGCTTCACTGGGGCGCAGAGATTGAGGCAGCTGATAAAAATGGCCGAACGCCGCTATCGTATGCCGCGAGCGTGGGGTGGAATGAAGCCGTTGTGAAGCTGCTGCTTGACCGCGGTGCACAGATTGAGGCAGCTGATAAAGATGGCCGGACGCCGCTATCGTATGCCGCGAGCGTGTATGGGAATAAGGCCATTGTACAGCTGCTGCTTGACCGCGGCGCACAGATTAAGGCAGCTGATAAAGATGGCCGGACGCCGCTATCGCATGCTGCGGGCTGGAATAGGGCCATTGTGCAGCTGCTCCAATTACATGGTGCTAAATCTTCGTCGATGATATCGATGATATCGTCTTAACCTCTATGCCTCCCACTCACCACACGCTCTGCACTCCCTTTACATACCGTGCGTCTTAGACAAATAGAATCTGCGAGAAACTGCTTCTGCAATCTCACACACATAGCCAGGCGCTACGAGTGGCGTTTACTCCAACAGACCTTTCTCGATAACGCTGTGACATGTACCAAGTACTCCCAGCCAACACAGGTACACAACGAGCATGAACGGATATCTCCTTGGGTGGTACTAAAGCACCTGTCTCCTTCTGTAGGAGCAAAGAACAAAATAGACACTGCGCCGCTATGTGCTCTTCTCGTCTAACGTGCAGCCGTTCCCACACTCAACTGTCTAGCCGGGCTGTAATTTCTAAGGCAGATAGGTAGGGATCATCTTGCTCAGCTCGCAGCTGTAAGCTCGTATTCTCAGTTCTCTCATAACAAGTTTCCTCTTACAATCCTTTGTGAGTTCATCTTAACATCATACTGCATAAAGCTCTAGCCGCATACCCACGCCCTGTTCCTAATAGTTATAAGTTGTCGCAGTAGTATGTCCAGCACATACGACCATAGGTAGTGGAAAATTCGGGGTCCCGTCTGCTCCCCCATAGACAAGCCACTAACCGGCAGATTAGTAGTTGAGTGGGTGACCATCAGCGAACACCGGCTGTTGTATGTCTTTGGTGTTTCTTTTTGCTTTTCTCTTTTTGATGTGGCATCAGCAGCAGCTTTATATAGAGTTTTCGGTGAACGGTGAGCGGCGAATCAACCCCTGTCACAGTTTTTGTCATTTTCCTAATTTGGAGTGCGGGGTGCGTAGTTGAGCCGCATCTCGGGTAAAATGCCATTGTTGAGATGACACAGTCTAAAAAGCATCCCCCACAGCATGCAGGCTTGGCTCCTCCCACTTCGCGGCTTCTATAATGGATATAATTCTAGTATCAGTCACGCCGTAGGGAGCATGGTGCAGTGAAAGTCATGGATAATCTACTGCATAAACTGTTCGCTCTCTATGCAAGTACATGTCTCTACCTACATGCCGTTCTGCATCTTTAGGTAAGGTATCTGGTATGCAAACTACATACATGCATCTAGCCAAACGTCGTCATGAAAATCCCAAGCGCCGTTTTTATCCGTCAACATGAAATAATACACAGGGATATAAACTACACATAACTCTCCTCAACACCAGTCACACACTTTAAGCCTGCATTTTCGACTGCACCCACTTCACCACACCTCCCTTGGCGACGATTTCTTGAACGCTAGGAGGCATCTCTCCAACCTTTTGCTCCCAAGAAGAGCCATCCTGCTCTGTAATGATGACTTTAGATCGGCGAACGTCCCACAGCAGCTTCCAGCCCGTACGGCAAGTCAGAGGCTTCTCCGCGTCATCCTTGTACGCTTCACGAAGACGCTCAATCAGCTTCGGGATTTCAATTCCAAGAAGAGCGTTGTTGATGCCTGGAAGTTTTACATTAGTTATTTGACATTACTAGGAAAGGCGGGAGAGCCTCATGGAAAACTCACTATTGCGGCTGAAGATGTTGCCGAAGCTACCTGCAACCACGAGAGGAATCTGCTTGGCTAGGATAGACGTTGCTGCTTGCTCTCGGGAGCTTCCACAGCCAAAGTTAAATCCGGTTACCAGAACATCATTTGGCCTAATAACGTTGCCAAACTCGGTATCGTAGTTCTCCATGCACACCTTGGCCATTTGCTCCGTGGTCAGGCCATCCTGATAGGTGTATTTCCCCGGGTAGATGCCATCAGTGTTGATGTTGTCATTATCGCCTGCTTCAATTAATAAATGGTTCCGTAAACGCACGGAAGACCACTCACAGAAAACAATTTCGCCCTCAATCTTCTCGGGGAAGCCCGGGACGACGGTAGTCAACGTCTCTTCTTCAGTGGTCTCTGGACTTGCCGATTCTTCAGCAGTGCCTTCAGCAGCGCCAATCAAGCTCTCCATCTCACCAAGGATCTTGTCAAAGGCATCTCCAACGGCGCGAGCTTTGTCGGCAGCAAAGTCACCGCTCCCTTCGCCAAAGACTACTTTCTCCACGCCCTCGGGCTTTTGGTACCAGCCTGGGCTGGCAATCTTACCCTGAATAGCACTGGCCGCGACGACCTCGGGGCTGGCGAGATAACACAGCGCCTTGGGACTTCCTAGAGACAACACATTAGCATCGTAAAAAAGGTCGGAACCACAGACTCGAATTACCCATGCGCCCTTTATAATTTCTGTTGCTCGCGGAAATGCCCACCTCGCCTTCCTCAAGTAAGCCCTATGTCAATGATTAGCACTAAACGTAGACCTCTAGAATATGTAGTATCTGCAACATACGGTGCCCTATTATATATCATTAGCACTGAACTCTGGAACATATAGCATCTGCCACGAATATAACTTACTAGACCTATGCAAGGACCACACCCAGCCGGGAGTAGCTGGGCCCCAGATTGTTCGAGAATCTGCCAGTCTCCCGCATCTTCCGCCATCTTCTGTTCAGCCACAGATGCAGGCGCAAGATAGAACTTGACGCGAGGATGAACCTTGGCAGGCTTGCCATCCTTACCAGCCTCCCTGAATACACGAGCAGCAGCAGCGAAATCCTCACTTCGACCGTTGGTGCAACTCAGAAGATACGCCTTGTCTACAGCGATATCCTGAGCCTCGAGATTCTTAACAGGGTTGGCAACCTTGACAGAGTTGGGACCAGCAACAAAGGGAGAGAGGGTGGATCTGTGGCCTTGTTAGAGTGACCACTTTGGATGAAACAAGGGTTCTTACAGGTTGAAATAGAATTCCTTGGCATATTTAGCACCCGGATCAGCAACCATGGGGTTCTCCAAGAGCTTATCAATCCGCTCGTGATTGATCCGGTCCTTGGTAGGACTGTTGGACATGGCTGCGAGTGTTGCCCTGGCGCGGTACCATGAGATGAGCTTGTCATCAACAGGGAATAGTCCTACCCATACATGTTAGTAACTCAGCAAAAGTTGCGGGAGAAGAGAGTTGGACCTGAAAGGGCTCCCCATTCGGTAGTCATGTTGGCGATTGTCAAGCGTTCGGAAATCGGAATGCTTGCCAGCGTCTGCTCAGACCCAGTGAACTCTACGCACATGTTGAGCACGTCATCTTTATTAAGCAAACCGCATAGGGCTATAATCGTGTCTTTGCCCGTAACCCCCGGGGGCAGGACGCCCGTGAAAGTGATCTTCACAGTTGGGGGGATTTGCCAGAACACCGTCGAGGTTGCCAGGACACTGGCAGCGTCTGAGCGGACGATGGCTGTGCCAAGGCATCCTACACCACCGTACATGTTCGAGTGACTATCACTGGCAACTAAAAATGGTATTAGAAGTAGACAAAGGACGATCCGGGTTTTGAGTTAACTGACCACTGACGGTTCCTGGCCAGGCATAACCTTCTTCAATCATGATTTGGTGCCCAATTCCGTGTTTTGCGGGATCTATCAAGTCAGTTCCATACGCTTCAAATATCTTTGGGATGGGGAAATTCTGGTAGTGCTAGCATACAAAAGTCGATGCCGTGTGTGTTGGCAAACTCTTCGATCAGGCGGTATTTGCGTAGATTTTGTTCAGAATTGTTCTGCACATCGTGATCGAGCCTGCGAGCGATTAGACGATGAATACGGGTTCAATTGGAGGCAAGACAGCGTACGTCATGACGACCTGGCGATTATCCTTGACCGAGGTGGCACCCATTTCCATATACCTAAGTTCACAGCTTAGTTATCGTGCCATTACAACGAATCAATCAATTGTTCTTACTTGGTAATCACGGGCCATGAATTGTCGTGCGTCATGCTCTTGTGAGGCCTTTTGCAGAGGTTTAGCTTAATTTCTTGGTATCCTGACAAGGTATCGACCAACCGCAACGTAATATAATCTCCAGCCCTGACTTTTTTCCCTTCGAGAAGGCCATCTGCGTGGAGTTGTACAATCTTCTCGGTAAGTGTCTGTGGATTGGCCGGGGCGGCGCCCAGAGAGGACTGGAGGACAGATGATCTGGGAGTGCTATCGATTTGTGACTGGAAGGCCTGTTGCCATCGGGGACTGGATACGGTGTAGGTACGGAACTGAGCGCCAGATGCCGAAAGCAATCGTGAGCGTGTGATCGAGGTTCGAGCCTGCCGCGCCGCAAGGGCGGAGGCATTGAAAGCGATGGCTCTCCGCTGAAGAAATTCCAGAATCAGTCAAATTTCTTCGAGACTTTGACAAGACGTCTGTATGGGATAAAGCGCCAATGATTAGTAGAGAAACTTACAAGTGCAGTCATGATCGATAGCTGTAGCCTTGAAATGGAATTGACAATTCCAAAGAGGCCGTCGCAGGCGATTGAGCGTCAACAGCGAAAAAGCAAAAGTGCGCGCTGATGCTGGCGATGGCTTCAATTCGACTCACTGCACAGAGCCCCGGCCTCGGAGCTACGTCACAAGCAAATGGAAAAGAAAAAAAAATACACCGGCTGTGATTGGCTAGAGATGTCGAAAGCCATTATGGCTCGCGTGAGTTCTAGTAGTGGGGCTTAAGCTGCTAGATTTGACAGCCCCATACAATCTACTAAGCTGCCCGATGAATGACATACAAACCCACCTATGCACGTCAGATCTCGAGATACAGATGGACAAGGGATCTACTATACAGCTTGGTTCGATGTAACTCTCTGGACAATTCCTCAGTAAACGACCTAGTGCAGATGGTATCCTCTTATCAATTCATTTGGCAGAACAAAGTAAATAAAGTGAATCAGAACTGGTGCATCCTTGACAATACATGTGCGCATATACTCTCATCTTCTACTCGTACATTGGTAACCACAGATATATAATACATGAACAGCCTTTTACCATAAATTCATGACCGCGCGCCCCCCGAAAGATCATATCGTTGCTCATACATAACCAACTCCAAGCCACAACACCCATAATCTTATCCCCGTAATCCAACAAAAACAGAAAGAACGCCATTTGTAGCCTCATACTATTGTACATCGCCAAACAAACTCATACTTTACTTTACAGGAACGGCCCAGGTGCAAGGGTTAGCATTTAAGTGATAAGCTTCGGATCTTAATGCAAAGGCATCCCACTCTTAATACTGTGACCCTCGCCCTGATACTTGTAGCTCCTTGCGTGCGAGCCCGAGACAGGCCCATCCATCGGTGTGCACCATATGTCTACATCGGTTACGTTATGACGAGGCACATCCTTAGGCGGCGCTGCTGGAGGCATTTGCGCTTTATACTTCGATTTTGTAGATCTTGACGTTGTAGACCTCGGCGTGGTAGACTTCAGCGTTGTAGCCTTGCGCAAATTATTGACAATATCTTGCAACTCCTGATCATCGTTCGCAATCTGAGCTTTGATAAATGAAATGTTATTCTGCCCCGATTCTTGAAGTGTTTGCATTATTGGGGTACGCGGCGTATACGCTATACCATCCAACTTTGGAGCAAACTTGGGATCCGGGACGATGGACGGGTCGAGCATCGCCTCAGCGCCCTTGTCCAGAAGAGTCTGGATATCCAAGCTCTCGCCATGGGGAATCGGAGTTTTGTGACTTGGAGTGACACAGTCCATGTTGACTTCTTTGCGCAGAACGTGATCAATGTCGACGGCAGAGAAGAAAGCGCAGGACTGGGGAAGATCGTTTATGCCCACTTGTTGCGCGAACATGGCCCGGGTCCAGATATTCGCTACCTGGAGTGCAAGTGCAGCCCTGTATTTGTCTTCATTCTTCACCAGATACCGAATTTCATCGTGGACTGTTATGGCCAGTCGAGCATCGAGGTTAAACCGGCGGATCAAGTAATCCATGGAAACAATCAACAAGTGGAGGTAATCGACGCCCGAGGATTGAATGGCCCAGTTGATGCGGGAAGGCAGGTAGCCACCCTTGCTCACAAAGCGGCTCATAAGTGCTTGTGTGATACCGGCTCCCAACACCGGCGTTCGGGCCCAATCCTGTTCCGCAAACTCTTCCAGTTTATTGAATACAAATGACTCCGTCCCGCCTCTCCAGAATTTGTGCTGGTTTATGACCCTGCGGATCGTCTTGGTGCCTTTCGTGTTGGCATACAGTCTCTGAGCAATCGTCATTGTCTCGCTTTCACTGAGCGCAGGATTAAATTGTCGTAGCAGAGTGGCAGCAAAGTTCAGCCCAGCTCCATAGATACGCCCGTAGTTGAAGACCTTCGCGTCATTTCTAGTGATACCCAAGATCGCCGCTGTCCGCGAATGCAGGTCTGTGCCTGCAGCTTTTGTCCCCTCAAGCGTCATGAAGCCAATTGCATTTCCGCCATGGATTTTGAATGTCGCATCGCCCATCAAGCTAGCAATCCACAGTTCCTCCGAGTCTACATCGGCACCCACAAAGCAGTAACCATCCGGGGCTTTGACCATCGACTTTAACTCAGACCCAACACGGTTCTTCTTGGCATTGCTTGCCGTGAGCCAGGTTTTCTCAACTGCTCGCCGAGTAATTGTACCCATGGGAATAACTTGGGGTAAAATAAAGCCCTGGCGCTTTTCTCCAGCCTCCATCGCCTTACCCTCTTTAGTAGCGAGTATGTCGTTTTCGTAGACAACCATTTGGGACGTTATCCTATCGCGCGCGCTTATCCAGTAGGAACAAGAGGCGTTCATTTCCAGTGCCTCTTTAGCATACTCATACTCTGATGATAGTGTTCCATTTTCGAAATAGTTGAGATATCCTTTTGCCATAGGGTTCGAGCAGCGAGCGGTGGGACCATCTTTATGAGGGAGCTTAAAGTATGAGTGCCCCCAATCGGCGCGCAAGGCAGGGTCAGAGTCATCAAAGACACACTCTGGCATCTTCTTTGCGATGTAACCGGACACATCGGTTGGGCTGACTCGAAACACCCAGCCATACTTGTTAGACCAGAATAATGGATGCCCGTCCCAAGCCAACTTCAATAGCAAAGGGGCAATGCGACTTCGCACCGTCAGGTTTATAGGGGCGTTTTTACTGGGATAGAGATCCCTATACCATTTCGGCTTCCCTGCCATCTTCTGTCTTGCATCTCGTATTGGTGGATCACCCTTGCGTTTGGCTTTGACATATCTAGGCTCTTGTACTGACCAGTCCAGTTGCATCATCCAGGGATCTTTTCCCCAAATCTCGGGGCTGTCCGTCAGTTCAATGGCTTTCTTCGCCAGATCCTCTAACCTCTTCTGGACCGATTCAAGGAGGTTATTGTATAGTGCATCGGCATTAGCGATGTATTGCTCCCAAGTCTCGTTGACCGGCAGAATAACGGATGACAGGTGCCTCAGGGCAGCGAAACTAACTGGGTGTGGGCAAACGTTTAAGAAGCTGGGAAGAACGATTTGATATACTCTGTGGGTGGTGGACACATCTGCAGCGCAGTATTCCAGAAGTTGGTCCAACTGTTTCAGTATGACCTCGCGGTCGGTCTCGGCAAAGTCATCCCGTTTGCTTTTGTCGATGGTGACGTTGAGATGGAATTTGGCGACATCCCGCAGTGAGTTGACCGAGCTCCTTTCGACCCACAGCTCCTCCTCTTCGTGTATGCTAGGATTGCTCAAAAGCTCAACCATGCCGTGATCAGGATCTTGGCTAGCGACTCTTTCTCGCATCTCTCGATTTTTCTTGAACCTCTGCCAGGTCGGGCGTTGTCGTGAGCACATGCCGTTAACAGCAACGTGCAGTGACATGGTATCTAGGAATCCAGTTCTAGGTTGTTTTAGATTGTACTCTTCCAATATTCTTGCCCTGTCATAGCCAACATTGTGTCCCACGATGATACGGTCCTTGGCTGGGTCGCCTATCGGTATTAGCTGTCGCTCGTTGTCTGTCTCGCCCAGTAGCCAAGGAGATAGCCAAGAGTACCATGCCGTGGGGCTAACCGCGCATGCCATTACTGCGAAGTGGTGATTTTTATACATGACTTCTGTGTCAAAACACAGCATCTCTTCATCGGGGGATTCTACCGACTCCGGTGGTGTCCCATCAGAGTGGTATTTGGTCCACCCGCTTTGATGCACCCATTGTTTCGGCTTGAGAGGGACATTTGCACACGCGAATTCTTTGGCAAGCCGCAAGTATGGTTCGGCGCAATCGATTCCAAGCTTGTGAAAATGTTCGTCGAGGGTCTTGCCCTTGAGTTCAGGCAAGTCGAAAGCGACAGGTTCAGAGGTATCCGTGTTCTTTCCATAAAGGTCGTGTCGTTTCAAATGATCTCTTGACAGCCTTACTAGCTCTTCAGGCGGCGGTTTGGAACCCCCGGGAAATATCTGAGGGAAGATGTGATCGCTGAGTTGCTGCACACCAACTTCATTGTATCGCGAAGAGGAAGACACTGTTATTGCAATATCAGCTACCAAAATCAAAATCTCAAATGCAGGGAGTGTCGCAAGCATCTTACAAGCTAGAGACTTGGCATCCTTGGCTTCATCCCTTTGTACAACATCAGCGAGCCATCGCGACTGCGCTTCCCACGCAATGCGACGTCCTCGGTGGCGAGCAAGCCGAACGAAGCTCGCTACTGGAGCTCGCTGGAGCTTGCCAGCGGCAGAGTAGAGTGCTCTCATACGCGTTGGGGCGACATTAAAGATAGGCGACAGAGCGCCGAGTGGTTTGATCCTATCGCGATGAATAGGGCAGAAGAAAACGAGGATCCTAAAAAGTGAAGTTCATGGCAATGGCCGTTCACGTTCACGAGGAAAGAATTGCGCTACGGTTAGTTCCCAAGGGCGAGAAATTTAGTGGGGTGGGGCGTATGCTTTGCAAGGGCGGGCGAGCTTATCAAGAGCAACTGCGGAGATGGCAAAAATGACGTCGAATCGCAAAGGTCAGTTCATATTGATGCTTAGCTTTTAAAGCTCACGCGCTCCGAAGAAAATATATAGAAAGCAACTCAACTACGAACTAGGTGACGGACAGAGTGAGATTATAGTCTAGTAGACACACATGTAGCCAGATTGGCCCAGCTGAAATCCTCCATTGTGGCATCAGGCTGTGTCACCCAGCAGCCAGTAGCTGCGGCCCCCTCGCCCAACGCCGCTTTTGGCCCCGATCATTGGTCCGACGTCCCAATTGGGAAATATAGGACTGAAGCCATCTCCAAGATCTCCAGGCACCGTAGGGCTGATCCATCAATCATAGCACCGCCGCATCGCCGCGCATCAGGACGGTAAACACTACACTATACTATTGAGCCATTAGTATAAACTTGTTCAAAAGTTAATTTTTGGGCCTTGACCATTCTGAACAAGATGAATATTCGCTCTGCAGCAACTTCACTTATAACCCCTCGTTATCGTCTTATAGCTCTTCATGGCCGCGTGAAATGTTATGCGCAAAGAATGCAACTCTAGCCAACACCGAATCTCACAATGCATAATAATTAATCATATCATCTCAGAAAGCTCATCTTATTCTTTGCCTATCTATTCATTGTACTTTACGCCAAGGTATTTAGATTGCCTTCGGTCAAGTTTTCTTGTCGCTTCGCCTGAGTAAATTGCTACCCTAGGATCTACGGACTCTACTACCCGACAGTACTTCTTTGGAAATATATATATTTACAGCAACACAGACTGAAGAATCACATCATATTGTCCTTGTTCCTTTAATAGCAGGATTGTATCTTTTGGCGCATGCGTTTCTGTGGCTAACTGCGGATTATATCTATCTGTTTGCTCCTTTACTCTGAACAGTCTAATGCATCATGAACATCCTTATATCTGTTAGCCCAGCATACTTTTCTAGTTCTCAAATAATTGAAAATTGACCACTCATGATACGATTTAAGTCGTATATATCAAATTTGAGATCTATTGCTTTATAGAAAGGCGTACGTCAGCGTCAGCCTGCAGCATCTGCGACGGATGGCGACACTACTCATCGTACCACTTTGTCAGCGAATACATCATATAGGAAAGTAGGTGTATATCCACACGGAACAAAATAATGTGCCGACAATTTCATAGATACTAGAGAGGTAGAAGCCTTTCGGTGCAGGCAGGTATATGTATTTTGGATACCTGTTGGCGGCGAGCTTCAGTCATAACCGACGGAGGTCATTTGACGGCAAGTACAAGAGATGAGGATCTAATTACGGGAATTTGTACAGACTATCGCTAGATATCAACATGAGGGACGAGAGCATGAGGGTGGGATGCAAGGCCTCGAGTTGAACCTTCGAGTCAAACACTTATGTCATCCAACGTAGCTGTTTTGGCGGACAGGCCATTGTCATACTCCTGCCTCGGCCTATGACTCAGTGATGGCATTGTGGTCAGATCGGCCGCATTGAGTGAGATGAGACTGCACTCTGCTTTTACATCTGTCCTTTGATATGCACTCGAATTTAGGCTCTCTTGTTCTGATCTAAAATATCATGATGTAATCCCTCTACATGCCGAGCGAGTGGGATGTGCCCCCTCTTTACAAACTAGGTGAATCGACCGCGAGTATTGGAAATCCTGGAGGTAAGACCGTAAGCATACTTTATGTAGCTGTGATTTGCTCGGCAATACGCATTCGGTTGTTAACATAACTCCGATACTGGATTTGTCTTCCTCTGGTTTTGCTAGTAAAACGGATTAGGTAGCATTTTCGACATTGGTACCAGAGGAACACGATTTCAAACATCAAAATTTGCAAGTGCCGGAAATAAAGGGGGGTCAGGCAACAATGTAACGGATGGAATATCCCACCTAACAACAACCTTCGAACGCTGAATTCTTTCCACCGTCATCGTAGACTAGTCAGGCATCTTTCAACTCCCCGAACTCCGTGTTTCTACTCGAGCGGCGAATTCAAAGTGTTGGTAACAGTGTAATCTCGCCCGACTCAGGGGGGCGTGATGCTTCTTCATCAGATATGATAGATTTCAAACGCCTCGTTTACGCCTTCTGTCTAATGACAAAATCGACTGACCCCTATATTCTCATTCTAGGAAGTTTTGCTCTCCTTTAAGTGCCTGCAGAGACCGAAAAGCACCTACTTTAGGTATGGTGATTGGATAATCTGACGTCGGCCAGCGGGTCGAGTAGTTCTACGAAGTAGTATTGATGTACCCCATGCGTGATCTCCGAATTTCTATGATGAAAATAATATCAAAAATGAAATAAAAAGGCAAAGAATATGACTTGTGATGTAAAAAATGATTTAAATTATATGCTGAGGAAAAAAGAATGATCTCGCCCGGGCTCGAACCGGGGACCTTTTCGGTGGTGTCAACAGATGTTGTTAACGAAATGTCATGACCAACTAGACCACGAAACCATTGATTCTAATTTGGATGCCGAGTATTGGTGTCTCCAGCATTCTTGAAAGATTCAAACTACGACTGACGAACCGTCCCATCTTGAGATGGCTGCTGAAGCACACATTACCTCGCTGCTGTGAACTTCGGGTAGGTGTTCCGGATGTCGGTAATGCTAAGAACCCGGATGGGGCCGTAAACGGGACGACCGCCGCCAATCAATATACAGAGAGCAAGGAGCGTATTCGGTCGTATTCACACTCAGCTAGCGGCGAGGTTGAGACAAGGGGTATAATTACATGGACCATCTTCTTAATCATGAGCTGATGCCTATTCTGCGTTCGATTCACTTAACACAAGACGCCTGTCTGAATATGTAAACAAACTCAAGAGGGAATACGTAACGGACAAATAAAAGAGAAGCCCATTTTGGGGGATTACCTTTACAGCTATGTTGAGTCATCCTGAGGAGAAGGATGACGAGCTATTGCCACTTACGAATTACGAAGTACGATATGCTGCCGTTACACCAATCCGCGCGACAGCCGGACTGTACAAGCACCCCGACCGAAGGATTGATCCACGCTGATGATACAGCAGTTTAAACATAAATTTCACACCATCCTTGCAGCGCGCATGGCTATCGCTAGATTGGCTTTCTGCTGCTACTAGCTGTTTGGTAATGTCGGGATTCAGCAGTTTAGATGAGTAACAGGGTTATGCCGTCGGGATTCGGGTTCGCATGGCAGGGTCCATGGCACTAAGCTGTTTGCTGTAAACGAAAGGCAAACGAAGCTGGAGGTATTATTAGCACCTGCGAAGTAATGATTGATTATATCTCGGGAGAAATTAAGCTTCAGTTGATCAAAGCGAAGCAAACGAAGCACGAAGTAAATAGTAGTTCTTCTTTAATGGTCAGTGTTATTTAATTTGTTCACAGGAATTGTTTCTCTATACATTGTATCAAATATTGTGCTCTGCTTCATAGAAGTCAATAGTTCCTTGCAACGGGAAATAAATGCGAGACCAACGTATACCATACTCGGTGGTCGGAGAATATATATCATATTTCGCTCCCCGGGCGCCGCACATAAACAAGCTTTTTGCCAGTTCGACTCCCCTATCATCCACCGCATAGTAACCTTGAAGTAAGGGATGGCGCCCCTCCTATTCGCGCTGGCGGTCTGGATTTCGGCCATGTTCTGGAGTGCGAGAAGTCGCAAATCGACCTTTGAGTACTGACGTCAGCTGACAATTCCTCAGAAAGGGCAGATGCAGCGGATAAACATGTCTTTTTCACTTTCTGAAATACAGACAATAGATTGGACCATATCATGCATTGTCCTCTTGGCCACATCTAGATGGAACGTCAAAAACGTGTTTTGCAGCGTCTAAAAAGCACATGGCATCAGTAAGCATGTACCAGCCGCCGTCGGGTCGGGATTCGAAGCTTACGCCTTACCGCAAGCCTTACCGCAAAGTAGGGGCTCTGCTAGTTAAAGTGGCGGCGCGGGGATACCAATGGATATGTTTTCAATGTTGGCAAGGGCCCCTGCCTCAGCTACGGAGAAAAGCCCTTCGAGAAGCGCCACCACGTTAAATCGTGGCGTCTACGGGATTCGGAGTCGGGTAGCGCCCCGGCGAAGGATGCGCAAAACAGAGCGAGGAGTCATTGCCGCAAGCATTGCTCCATAGTTGTTAGCAGGAGCAAACGTTGGTGGCACACTAGAGTGATGAGTCAACTAATAAGGGGGACAGAATTCAAGTAAAATTGATACAGTAATGAGAAGATAATGGTATACTATTATTATTTTTGTTGATTTTCTGTACATCTAGAAGAAATGGGTTGACGTGAGATTGGATTGATCGTCGCCAGGGGGATGACGTCCTCGCGGTTCGTGCTTTGTTTTGTCTTCAAGGTACCTCTGTACCAGTACCTCTTTGCGCACAACCGCAGGGACGGATGCGGGCGGTGCCGGGGCGATTTGTGCAAGCAGCATCAGATGCGTAATATTACTGCATAAAAGTAGACTTGCCGACTCCGGTGGAGATAAGATAATCGTATCTACATACATACCAGGTGTTCAGGTAGGTAGGTGGTGGTTAGAGGATAGGTGAAGAGGTGAATGTATGGACATAGCAAGTAAGAAACATACAACGACCTGTTGTACTTCGCAAAATCTAATCAATCATGGCAAGATACTGGTTTCACAGGTGCTATCCTTTGTTCTAAGCACAGTATCAACGATGCTGTACTTGTGTCGGCAAGGTGCCTCGAATCTCGCAAGTGGTGAGCGAGATACGCGTACTCGCACTCGCGCGGCGAGAACTAGAGACAAGATACGGGCCACAGCAGGCGCCGTCGCTACGAATACAAGCAAAATGTATGGTGTCTTACTTGCATTTGCAGTCGATCGCCGTTGAGAGTGAGAGAGAATCTCAAACAAGGCCCGGTAGCATGAGACATGACGTGGTCGAAGAGCCGCCTACGAATGCCGTATGTATTCACTCTACAACATTAATCTCTTTCGCCAGGTTTCGTCTCATTTTCATCTGAAGCTGTACAAGGTCTCTCTAGTCCTCATGGCGCCTCTCCCCCACTGTCGCCCGCAACAGCTAGCCGGGTTGCGTTGGTGGACTGGGCCTAGTCGTTCTATTAATTGGCTGGGGAGACAACGGCTGATTTTAATGAAGCTGCTCGGGCAAATGAATTACACGTATTACCAGAAGTACTCGTACTTTTGTTCTGTACTGGTACATATGCACTTCGTACTTCGTACACGCAAGGGCATTCAAACAACTCCGAATCCCTCACCTAGCCCTGGCAGCGAGGCCCTGCATGAGGCAAAAGGCGGACAGAGAAAAGAGACTGTTGCGCAAAGGAGAAACAGGTTGAACGACTCTCCTCCGTGATGCGGCGCCTACAGTGGAATGCCTGGTGCTGTTCCCCTCAATAAGCGAGAAACATCCATACCTGCAATGGATCGTATCGTATCGTACCAGCGCGGTGGAGTTGCATGTTTCCCTCCTATTTCCAGCCTCTAGTGCGAAATAGCGGCCTTCAATCTCGCCAGCGCTAGGTTCGTCGGGTCCAGCCCAATCCCGTATCCCAGCTCGGAGTAGCCTAAGGACTTTTTTCTTCTCATCCCCGAGCGCATGCATCCTGGAATGCGTGGCATTCTATCCCAGTTACGGGGGTTGTACGTGTACCTACCTTATCTGTACGAGCATCGATGCACGCACCAGGGAAAACGGACCAGGAATTTCGTACTCTGTGCGAAGGCGCTAAGGCTGTTTGGGCAGTAAACGCAACTGCAAGTCGCGGCCAGGAAACGTGCATGTCGTTGTAGTGCAGCAGGCACCGGCTTTGGCTCTTTCCGGCTCTGCTTCATTATTCACTTGCTGGGTGGGGCCGTGCCGAATCGATGCCTTCTTATATTCTAGGTCGTTGCTGCCTCCGTGCTTTCTGGATCCGAGCTTCGCTATATCTTTAGGCGCCTCGCCACGTTGGCCTTTGCTTTCATCTTTCCTATTTCCTAAGGCCATCGTCTATAATACAAGGCATCACCCTTGCAGCAACCGCAGGGGCGCAGCTGTTTTGTCTTGTTTCTTTTTTTCGCATCTCGTTTGATCTTGTAGCGCAACATCAACTCACTCTCGTTTGCTGGAGTGACGCGCTGCTCATCTCGTCTCCCCCCGGTCGGTAGAGCGAGGTCCCGATCCTTGGCTGCATCGAACTGCATATCTCGAACTGGCATAATTGGCCTCTCTTTCGAATAGCCGCCATTTCTCCGTCTACCCGCCTGTGGCAGGCGCGGCAATTGAGACGATGACCGCCGACATATCGGAAAAGTCGCCTATGGGCGCGCAATCAGTCCCGACCTCTAGCCACAGCGCTTCTTCAGATGTCGATGCCACGCTTTCATCGAGACATGGCAAGGAGGCGGAAATCGACCTGACAAAGGTCGACTCCAAGCCGCCTGCTCCTCCCCCTCCCAAGTCGGACGACATCGATGAGCTTTACGCTCATCTGCCAGCCAACCAGGCTGAGATCCTGAAGCGTCAGGTCTATACCCCGGAGATCAAGGCCGGAATCAAGGCCGTCTATCGATATGCCTCCCGCACTGATCTAGCCATCATCTTCGTGTCGGCCTTCTGTGCCATTGCTTCTGGTGCTGCCATTCCCATGATGACTATCATCTTTGGTAGACTACAAAATACCTTCCAGTCATACTTTTACAGCGGCGGTAGCATGACCTACGACCAGTTTATCAATCAAATGAGCCACTTCGTCCTCTACTTCGTCTATTTGGCCATCGGAGACTTCGTCGTCACCTACATCTGCACCGTTGGTTTCATTTACACTGGTGAGCATATCGCTGCCAAGATCCGCGAACACTACCTACAGAGCTGCATGCGCCAAAACATTGGCTATTTCGATAAGATTGGTGCCGGTGAAGTCACTACACGCATTACGGCTGATACCAACCTCATTCAGGATGGTATTTCGGAAAAGGTTTCCCTTACCCTCGCAGCTCTGGCTACTTTCTTCACTGCATTCATCATCGGCTTTGTCAATTACTGGAAGTTGACTCTTATCCTCTCATCCACTGTGTTTGCCTTGCTTCTTAATGTTGGCACTGGCGGCCGTCTTATGCTCAAGAACAACAAGGCTTCTCTCGAAGCGTTTGCTCAGGGCGGCAGCTTGGCTGATGAAGTTCTCAGCTCAGTTCGGAATGCTATTGCCTTTGGAACCCAAGATCGCCTTGCCAAGCAGTATGATAAGCACCTCGGAAAGGCTCAATACTACGGAGTTCGGGTCAAGTCTGCTATGGGCGTCATGATCGCCGGCATGATGCTTATTCTGTTTCTGAATTACGGTCTGGCTTTCTGGCAGGGCAGCAAATTCATCATCGAAGGAATTGTCCCACTGTCCAAGATCCTGACCATTATGATGTCCGTCATGATTGGTGCTTTCCAACTTGGCAACGTCACCCCCAACATCCAGGCTTTCACCACTGCTCTTGCAGCAGCTGCCAAGATCTTCAACACCATCGATCGAATCTCTCCGCTCGACCCTTCAGACGACAAGGGCGAGAAACTTGCTGACTTCAAGGGCAACATTCGCCTGGAAAACGTCGAGCATATTTATCCCTCTCGACCCGAAGTCAAGGTTATGAATGGCGTGTCGCTTGAAATCCCTGCTGGTAAAACTACTGCTTTGGTTGGTGCTTCCGGATCTGGTAAGAGTACTATTGTTGGTCTTGTTGAACGATTTTACGATCCTGTCGGAGGAACCGTTTACTTGGACGGCCATGACATTAGCACCCTCAACCTGAAATGGCTGCGTCAGCAAATGGCCCTTGTTAGCCAGGAACCCACTCTCTTCGGAACGACCATCTATCACAATATTCGCCATGGCTTGATCGGAACGGAGCACGAACATGCGACTGAGGAGAAACAGCGCGAGCTCGTCATGGCCGCAGCTGCCAAGGCCAACGCTCACGACTTCATTTCTGCCCTCCCTGAAGGATACGAGACCAACGTTGGTGAGCGCGGCTTCCTTTTGTCTGGTGGCCAGAAACAACGTATCGCAATTGCTCGTGCCGTCGTGTCAAACCCAAAGATTCTCCTGCTGGACGAAGCCACATCTGCTCTCGATACCAAGTCTGAAGGTGTTGTCCAAGCTGCCTTGGAAGCTGCCTCTCAGGGCCGAACCACAATTACCATCGCCCACCGATTGTCCACTATCAAGGATGCCCACAACATCGTCGTCATGTCCCAAGGTAGCATTGTTGAGCAAGGTACCCACGATGAGCTCCTTGAGAAGCAAGGTGCCTACTACAACCTTGTTTCGGCCCAGAAGATTGCTGTCACTCAGGAAAACAACGAAGAGGAAGAGGAAATTTCCGAGAAGGAGGAGATGCTTATCCGCAAGATGACCACCAACAAGGAGGAGTACACCGTTGACCCTGATGATGACATCGCCGCTAAACTGGATCGATCTGCTACACAAAAGTCGGCCTCGAGTATTGCCCTTCAGAAGCGCAAGCAAGAGGAGGAACAGAAATACAGCCTGTGGACTCTTATCAAGGTCATCGCTGCCTTCAACGCCCCCGAATGGAAGCTGATGCTGGTCGGCCTCTTCTTCTCTACCATTTGCGGTGGCGGTAACCCAACCTCTGCAGTCTTCTTCGCCAAGCAAATTGTCACTCTCTCGCAGCCCGTCACCCCAGCGAACGCCCACCACATCAAGAAAGACTCCGACTTTTGGAGCGCCATGTACTTGATGCTCGCCTTTGTTCAGTTCTTTGCCTTTGCAACCCAGGGTGTCCTTTTTGCCATCTGCTCCGAACGCCTTGTCCACCGCGTCCGAGACCGTGCTTTCCGCGCCATGCTGCGTCAGGATGTTGCTTTCTTTGACAGGGATGAGAATACCGCTGGTGCTTTAACATCGTTCCTCTCCACCGAGACTACCCATGTTGCTGGCCTTAGCGGTGCCACTCTCGGTACGTTGCTCATGATGTCTACAACTCTCATCGTTGCTATTGTCCTGTCGCTTTCGATCGGATGGAAGCTCTCGCTCGTTTGCACTGCCTGTATTCCCATCTTGTTGGGATGCGGTTTCTTCCGTTTCTGGCTGCTTGCTCACTTCCAGCGTCGCTCCAAGGCCGCTTATGCTGCTTCGGCCACTTTTGCTTCTGAGGCTATCTCTGCTATCCGGACTGTTGCTGCCCTTACTCGTGAAGAGGACGTCTTGAAGCTGTACCACGATTCACTTGTTGAGCAGCAACGACGCAGTCTTAGGTCGGTGCTGAAATCCAGTTTGCTGTACGCTGCCTCGCAATCGTTGAACTTTTTGGTCTTTGCGTTGGGTTTCTGGTATGGTGGTACCCTGATTGGCAAGGGCGAATACAACCTTTTCCAGTTCTTCCTCTGCTTCATGGCTGTCGTTTTCGGCGCCCAGTCGGCTGGTTCCATTTTCTCCTTCGCCCCCGACATGGGCAAGGCTCATCATGCCGCTCGGGAGCTGAAGGTCTTATTCGATCGTCAGCCCACTATCGACACCTGGTCAGAGCAAGGCCAGCCGTTGCCCGAGGTCGAGGGAAGCCTTGAATTCCGCGATGTTCACTTCCGTTACCCTACTCGTCCGGAGCAACCAGTTCTGCGAGGATTGAACTTGACCGTCCAGCCTGGACAGTATGTTGCCCTGGTTGGTGCCTCTGGCTGTGGCAAGAGTACTACAATTGCCCTCTTGGAACGATTTTACGACCCATTGACTGGCGGTGTATACATTGATGGCAAAGAAATCAGCACGCTCAACCTGAACGAATACCGGTCCCACATTGCTCTGGTCAGCCAAGAACCGACGTTATATCAAGGAACTATCAAAGAGAACATCCTGCTTGGAACTGCGGACCCAGATGTCACAGACGAAGCCGTGGAAATAGCTTGTCGCGAGGCTAACATCTATGAATTCATCATGTCTTTGCCCGAAGGATTTAACACCATTGTTGGTAGCAAGGGAGCTCTGTTGTCTGGTGGTCAGAAACAGCGTATTGCTATTGCTCGAGCCCTTATTCGCCACCCCAAGATCCTTCTTCTTGATGAAGCGACTTCTGCTCTTGATTCCGAGTCTGAACACGTTGTGCAGGCTGCCCTGGACAAGGCTGCTAAGGGCCGTACCACCATTGCCGTGGCCCACCGTCTCAGCACGATCCAAAAGGCGGATGTCATCTACGTCTTCAACCAGGGCCGCATAGTCGAAGCCGGTACTCATGTCGAGTTGATGAAGAAGGACGGCCACTATGCGGAGCTTGTCAAGCTCCAGAGTCTGGCCAAGAACAACTAGAATCTTTCTCCCCTCTTTTTTGCTTTTTAATGTTTTTTTTTTTTTTTTTGCGCATGAGATATCCGGACAGCAAAAAGCTGCCCTATCCATCTATTGGCGTTGATTGGTGACATAGACTGAAGAAAGTGCATGCATTACACAGCCTTTCATCTAGGGAGAGGACGAATCCATATTTTGTTTTATAAAAGTTGTATCTAATTGCGGTTACTCATGGTGTATTACCCAGGACCACACTCTTCTCTTCCATGTTACTCTTGTCTTATATTTTTGTTTTAGTGATGGGGCTCTAGAGTGTTGTTTGTTTTCATTTACGCAGTGTCACAGGGGAAAGAGCAGGGGATGAGATACGGAGACCCAAGGTCAGACACGCAGATATGTACGACATGATCAGTGCTTAGCGCTGAAGATGGATGAATATAAAGACAATTCAAGACTTGAAAATGAACATTATTTTTTGTAGTGATTCTATTCCGAATCTCGTAGTGGCTTGAACTGTTTTTGCTTTCGTATTATATATATGTGACCGGACACGGCTGTTGTTGACGCAGCTTGATGTTTTGGTCATCACGCTTCGCTATCTTCGATCACCAGACCTTGGTGTCACCGACGCTAATGGGATGAGAATCGGTTACGAGAGACGGCAAGACATGTCGATTAGATGATTGGAATAACTGCGAAAGGTCTTGGTGATGATATTCCCCCTGAGATGGCATCCGTGAGTGGTCGCTGTCTGTTGAGTGTGCAGACTGAGAAGCTGCCGCAATCGTGCATTGCCGTCTCAGTAAGTATCAGACACCTTCTCCTACTTAGTAGTATTTAATGATACATATCTGGGATATGCATGAAGATGTGGTCGGGGGAGGAGGTAATTTTAGAGTTGGCTGCATTGATGCACGTTGTGTTTTACTCGCTGTTTGGCGCTACATGGGCAAGACGGGTATTGATCTTGGAGGGTTGTATTTGTCTGATCAATAGTCGAACCTACGTGGAATACATTGTTTCAAGAAAGTTTACTGCTGAAATGATTTGGGTAAATCATTATTGCGAGTATATGCGTAACGATGTGCTCAGTTCTTCTCTTCCTAAAGACATACTACTGGTTGGGCGTGGCTTTTGGGCAGCTGCTCCATCATACTGGACAGCTGGAAGAATCTCATGACTTCACTAGGCGTACTTGCAAGACAGTGAATAGGTATATATATAGCGCAATTTAAAAAAAAATTCGGTATCTGTTGGAGAGAAGTAAAACTAGAATGGATGCATTTTGCATGTCGGAGCGTTGGAACTGCAATGTGAGGTGGGCCGAAAGTGAGGCACCCTGGGTCATGAAGACACAATCTCCTCCTCTTTTTGGCCGGTCGGCTACCAATCAAGTCCAAAGATGTTTAATTGAGATATGTATGTACGAAATATGGGAAAAGAGCTTCGCAGAGGTCCGCTGAGGATATATTGTGAGGAAGCAATTCACATAATGAATGCCCACGGACCTAAATCAAAAAAAAGTTACCGAGTACTCGGTGATTCAAGATTATGCACCGTCGCGCTCACTTGGCCCATTGTAATGTCAGAAAAAGAAATTGAGCCTTTGGACAATAGAGTGGAATCACTGCTTATTGAATTGTCTGTGAGAATGTTATTTCAGTTTTGATGTTTGAGCGGGTCAATGCATATAGAATGCTCGAGTGATTGAAAAGTGACGAGCATGTCAAAAGCGCAGAAAGCAGTAGCGCGCACTCGAGTAAATTATTCGAATCGACTGTTGAGAATGATGATGCCTTCAACTCTCTCCAATCATATGTTTTCCACGTATAGCATCGATCAAAGAAGCCAATATGACTTCCAGCAAGCCACTCGCCAGTCGCCCTTATATTCCTGGCGGCCTGGTTTTGAGCGACTTGAAAAAGTACCAGCATCTCGGACGCTTTTATGCGCAAAACATGGGCTTCATTGAACAGGCTCGCAAATTACTCTCTCACTACAGCCGGAACCCTCCGGATCTTGAGAAGAATACCCCCGTTAAACCCCAGCCGTCGAATAACGAACACCCAAGGTGGTCATGGAAACCGTTGAGGGGCCGAGTGTTTAGGTTGTCAGGCATCAGAGGAAAGAAGAGAAAGCGAGAAAGCGATGACGGATGCTTTCATCCACAAAAAAACAGACTACTCGAAGGAGGCGTGATAAAACATGTCACGGAGGAGGAGATAAAATATGACGATGTGAAACCTCGCAGTTTACGCGAAATACTTTACCCTGAGCTCGAGGATTGGGGCATAGATCCCGCAGACTGGCCGACGTTTGCATTGGAAGAGCTAGAGGCTGAGCAGGAGAAGGAGAGAAAGAAGCAGGAGGAGCAGGCAAGGCAGCAGGAGAGCTTTGGAGACTCAACATCGGACTTGAGCGACACATTGGACAACCTCACAATTATCGACAACAACGACACCAGCATGCGTACGCCTTATACGAGCTCTGAATTTGGTAATGATTCTGAAGTATCTGTGATGGAAAGCATTTCGGACTGGGGAGACTGGTACCGTGCAAGAAGACGCGATTCCGACAGCTCAATCACAACTCCTCTTCGCATCGATGTCGACGATGTCGATATGGATGAATTTCCTATTGATCCTCTCGATCAAGTTTCTGTTATTCCTGAAGGTGCCACCTTGAAGGAATTATTTTCTCTTCTCGGTCAAGCTCCTGTTGTTCCCGAAGGTTTCATCATGAACGAATTATTTGGTCTTCCCGGTCAGGATCCTTTTATTCCTGGAGATGTCATCCTGGAAGAATCATTTCCTCTTTCTGGTCAAGCTCCTGTTATTCCTGAAGATTCTATCCTGCAGGGAGAGTTTCCTGCTCCCGATCATGCTCCGGTTGTTCCTGAGGATGTCATCCTGAAAGATTCGCCCTATCCTCCCGATACCGCTCCTGCTGTTTCTGAAGAAGTCATCCTGAAAGAATCATTTACTACTTTCCGTCAAGCTTCTCTTTTTACTGAGAAAATCATCCTGGAAGAATCGTTTCCTGCTCGCGATCATGCTCCCGTTGTTTTTGAGGATGTCATTCTGAAAGACTCGTTTCCTCCTTCCGGTCAAGCTCCCGTTGTTCCTCAAGATGTCATCCTGCAAGATGTGTTTCCTGCTCCCAATCATGCTTCTGCTGTTTCTGAAGGATTTATCATGAACCACTTATTTCCTCTCCCCGGTCAAGCTCCTTCTTTCCCTGAAGGTGTCATCTTGAACGAACCGTTTCCTCCTCCCGTTCATGCTCCTGTTGTTCCTGTAGATGCCAGACTGAAAGAAGTGTTTGCGTGGCAAGAATACTGCATGGAGGCGGCTCCGGGGCCCGAGTGCAGTATGGGAATGAACGGTGAGGCGGAAGAGGCAAACGACGATGCCAGTATGAAAGCAGCGTCGGAAGCGAGTTGGGAGACGGCGACGGAAAGAGGAATCGGTGCCGAAAGAGAAGTTGAGGCCGAAAATAAAGCTGCAGCCCAGAATGAAGCTGAAGCCGAAACAAAACTCGAGTTTAGGCCATATGTGGGAATCGAAGTGGAAGAAACAGGAACAAGAACAGCAGTGAGCAAAGGCAAAGCAAAGGCCGGCAAAAGGCGTTATGAAGAGTTCGAAGAAGCCGAGATAGAAGACGCAGATGCCAGTGCCAATGGTGAAAGAACAGGGAAAAGAACAGCAGTGGACAAAACAAATGTCGGCAAAAGGACTTATGACGAGTTCGAAGAAGCCGAAATAGAAGACGCAGATGCCAGTGCCAGTGGTGAAGAAACAAGGATAATCCGGGTGCTAGAAAGAACAGAGACAGAGGCAGAAACGGCAGATTACAGTACACAAGTGGAAGAAGCAGAGGAGAAGAAAGGTGTAAAAGAAGCAGACGACGTTGAAGGAATGGAAGCCCGCGAACCTACACCTGAAGACGCAATGGAAGGCCTCGAGGAGATGACATCGGAAATAGCTCATATGAACATAGTGGCAAGCGAACCAGAGCCGGCACCTTCAACGCCAACAACACCTTCAACACCAACACCAGAATCAAGAGTGATGAGAAAACAGAGATCTTTAGTGACACCAACACCGCCTTCAACACCAACACCAGTATCAAGGTCGGTACCAAAACCAAGATCTTCAGTGCCAGAATCAGCAGTTGCGACAGAAGTTGCCGATGAAAAGGCTGATTTGGAGTTGGCATTACGAGAAGTGCAGTCGCTAGCCGACCAAGTTGACAACATTGCCGACAATGACTACGGCTATGGAATTGAGCTATGTGACGACTGCAGGCAGGTAGACGAGGATATAGCAGAGCACGTCCGAGATGTGCGAGAAAGGACCATGGAAGAGTTGCTGGTCATTGAGCAGAAGCTTCGACCTTATTGTATCGGAGAGTGAGACTGAGAAATGAAGGGGATGTGGACATGGAGGATGAGGTATCTCGTTGGACTTTCTTATGCATATGTTTTTTTTTTCTTTTCTCTTTTGTATCTATCATGGCTGATTTGCCTCTCATGGTTTTCATTGTTTGATACCCGACCCTCATTGCAGGCTTCGATGACGGGGATATTACTGTGGGATGGATATTTCATTTCTGTCAATATTTAGTGGCTGGCTCACTTCCGCTTGTACAGCGTCTCATTAGGCTGGCACCTACAATGAGATATTAGATGGTGAATAGTGACTTTATCCTTTGGTACTTGAGTGGCTACTATATGTCGATTTGTTACAAGTATTATTGGGATTTTTCATGACTATCAACTATTTGCGCGTGCTCATTAGACTTACTACCTATCTCATGTCCTCTGGGATATACGTTGCGGCAAGGAGAATTGCTGAGATCGGGCAGCAGTGCCTGATGCGAGACCATTGATTCAGTTCCTCTTAGCTGACCATGGGCGTCTATGGAAAGGATTTCAATGCGCCCGTTTTCGCTAAATTCTAATTAATGGCCTGTTAAGTCTGGTTATCGCGTGCTCACGGTAGAATGCAGCCACATCATCAATTTGGAGGCAGAGGCGTTTCCCTAGAGTCCAAGCTCGTGCAGTTGGAGCAGCAGCTCGTGAGCAATGGACCACAAGTTAAGGACGCTGGCACAGGCATCAATATTGGCATAAGAGTCCCTTGCGAGGCATCAGCAGATTTCTTTGTACAGGGCCGTCAATGTGCGAGACGAGCTGCAGGGCACGCGCGCATTGGTCGCAATGAGGACTTTCTAAGAGTTCCAATTGCCAATACCTTCCGACTGGCCAATGATTTGGAGGGCCTGATACGTTTCTAAGCAAGGTGTGACAGAAGCTTGTATCACAAGGGGGAGATATGAAGGGGCTTTGGGCTTGTGGTTGGTTGTTGGCCAGCAAAGGAATTGGGTGCAAGGGGCCTTGGATATCATCTATCATGAAAGGCATTCTAATTTTATCACTGCCAGGTCATCATCACTCACAAAGCAAGGGGAAGACGAGACGCCGCCCATCACATCACTTTTTCAACAAACAAAGGCAAAAGACAGTGTGCAGTGATCATTCTTCCACCACAGCGCTGTGGCTCAGCGAGTATTGATTGACACAGCGAAAGGGGCTAGGCCTTGGCTGCATGCTGTGGTCAATCATTCAGCCGCAGCTGGACAGGCAAACAGGCGAATCGGCGAGGCGGCGGCTGTTTGTCTTCCATGTTGTTAGTCACATTGGTTAGTCTGCGGGAGATGCCGTAATGTTACGAGTAATAAGACCAGCATGTCGTGATATAAGCGGCCGGCGGTCGTGGCGCCACTTGCAAGACGTACCATCTACGGTAAACAGCAGCCGTGAATCGAGGCAAGCAGTGAGTATCACGATGGCCGAAAGGAATTTGCAGAATGAAAGGTGAAGATGGGAATTACAAATACCTAAATTGAAGATGAAAATCACGTAAACACACAAAGTAGTACATGCAGGGCTTGTCTTGGCAGGCGGTGGATGAAACGAGAGGCGGCAAATTGCAAAGTACCAGACATACTCATATAAGGGCGGACACCAGTGGAAGAGACGCATTCATCTAGCACCATGGAGGAATAACAAGCAAATATTAACATCTTCCATGTACCCTTGATATCCGTGCATCTGCTTTTTATATATATGATTTTATATCTTGAGTATGTAGGCCATTGTCACTACTAATATCATTCCCTAGGCCTGTACTAAGCACATACGGGTAGTACCTAGGCCAATATTTCCACCTAATAATTCCATCAACCTTGTCTTCCTTTTTTTTTCCCACCCCCGGGGCTCGGTCTCGCACTTACTTTCCATGTCCCGGCAAGACTCGGCAGACGCCTA
Source organism: Trichoderma endophyticum (assembly GCA_035079535.1). Taxonomy (NCBI): domain Eukaryota; kingdom Fungi; phylum Ascomycota; class Sordariomycetes; order Hypocreales; family Hypocreaceae; genus Trichoderma; species Trichoderma endophyticum. Next base: position 1,546,859 of record JAPMIQ010000003.1, read on the forward strand.
TCAAAAAGCAGCCAAGGCAATCAACAAACAAAACAAGCCCTGAGACTGAGACATGCAGCCCAATTGCCTCTTTCTTGCTTCATTTCCCGCTAGCTTTGGGCCCGGGCTCTGACTCGGTGCGGCTGCAACAGCCAGCCTCGGCGAACCCGTGGTCGATATTACGGCTGTATTACCACACCTCCGCCTCACTTGTCTCTTTTTTTTTCTTGCTTTTTTTTCCCTTTTTGCTTTTTCTTTTTCCCATTTATTTTGCTTTTGCCTCCAAACTCTGGTGTTTGATGCTAGTAATCATGGTTCCTCTTCTCCTCTTTCACATTTCCCCCGTCTTAACTTAAAGCCATTCAGCCCCCTCCCTCCGTGTTTAGCTGCCGAGATAGAAAGACAATGATATGCCACGATGCAAAGATTGGCGCCCATGATACCTATCCGGTGATTGATTATTAGCATCTATCTATCCGAGAGCCTCTGTTCCCACTTGCTGCCCTTCTAGCCTGCACCTCGCTGGTGTCTGGCATTCATCTTTGTCCATCTTTTTCCTTTGTCTGGCCTTTTTGTCAAAGGAATGCGTCAATCAATGGCTCCACGCCGGACATCTGGTTCGGGCTCTGGCTTTGACTTGGGCATGGAACCGCAACCGTCGTCGACTCTGGCTTTCTCGACGTCTTCAGGATCGGCATCGACATTACCGCCGCTATCAGCACAAGCACAGGCACAGACACAAACATCGGCATCGATATCAGCATCAGCATCAATATCGACATCGACTTTGCCGCCTTTGCATCGCTCGTCGCGGCCACCTGCGCTCTCTGCGGCCTCTCTATTCTCAGCTTCAGCTTCAGCCGCTGCTAGTCCTGCCTCTGGTCCTCCGACTGCTACTGCTACTGCTACTGCTACTGCTTCACCATCCACCGCGCCGCCGCAGCGACTCTCTTTTCCCTTTTCACCACTTCCAACGTCTCCCGCGGCTATTTCTCCCTCGGCCTCTGCGTTTGCACCGGCGTCTTCTACAGCTTCAGCTTCTGCATCCGCCTCTGCTACCGCTGCTGCTGCCTCATCACCATTTCCTCCCACCACCTCCACCGCCCGCCCGATTCTGCCGCCATTGCCGCCGCTGCCTCAGGTTTCGCCACTCAACCGATTCCTGTCGGAGCGTCCTCACGCCATCTCACATTTCTCCGAATTTGCCTCTCCACGGCCATTTCCAGCCAACCTCGATAGCCTCACCACGCTGCAGCCTGATCCCTACTCGCCCCTCAACTCGCCCTTCAGCCGCCATCCGCTGCTGCTTGGCCCGCAGTCGACGGGCTTTTGGTCGACGTACCGGACTCAGCTTGACCAGCCAACCGACTGGCTGCAGGATGATTCTGCCGCACCAAACATCGGTGTCCTTGCTGCCAGAGCCTTTGGTTTTAACCTGAGCGACTTCGCATCCTCCTTGACGCCCTTCACTTCGCAGCCGCCCTTGCTCCAGTCACCAACGCAGCCGCCGCGACGTTCCCCAGACCTTCGCTTCCCGTTCGACTCCGGCAGCTCTCCTGCGCCACCTCCGGCTTCAATCGCGACCTCAGCATCCGCTTTGCAAGCCGCCTCCGCTACCACCTCGGCGTCTGCAGCGCCTTCTTCACGTCATCTCCCTCACGCTCGCGCGCAGAGAGCAACATCCACTAGCCGGATTAGCGCTACGACCGATACTCCAGCCTCGCCACCAGCCTCTGGCCAAGGCTTCGCTCATCCCACAAACTCTGCTGAAGCCGCTTTCGACAGCGATAACAGTGCTCTCGACGAACTTTTCTACGAGCTTGAAGGCTTTCCTGGCTTCCCGCTGCCCATCGCCGATACTGCCAACACGCCTTCTTCTCTCTCCACATTCACCACTATGCCTCCGGCATCAAGGCGATCGCTGCGCAGCCGGGCTCAGCAGCCGCCCGAAGATCACGACTCCTCAGCTTCTACTCCAAATGCCAGAAAACGGCGGAGGATTTCGACCTCTGCCGCTCAACCCACATCTTTAGAGACGGTGATAGATGACGACGACGGCGAAAACTGGCCCTTGTTCGGCTCCACCCCGCCGAGACCTGGGTCGAGCGCTGATTTGAAAAACGAGGACTTTACTACGATCGATCTCACGGAAGTTAACGACGTTCCCGAGGAGCTCAAAAAACCAGAGGTGGATAACAGAGTCAAACTGTCCGCGTTCCAGTGCGTAATATGTATGGACGACGTGACGGGGCTGACTCTCACGCATTGTGGTAAGTTGTGTTACGCCGTGCAAGCTGCAAACTGCAAGCTATGGTTATAATCTTTACGCAGACTGCTAACAGATCCCTCAGGACACCTATTCTGTGCACAGTGCCTCTACTCCTCGCTTAGCATCGAATCAACACGGGGCAAATGTCCCATGTGCAGAGCAAAGATCGACATGAAGCCTCGCGATAACTACTCAACCAAGACAAAAGGATACTGGCCGCTGGAGCTGAAACTCATGACGAGAACGCGCCAAGGCAAACGTAAAGCGCAAGCCATGGAATAATAACGCCATACTTACACCTCTTCTTCTTTTTGTTAACAACGCATTACGAACAATGATACCACTACCTGTTTGTACGGATACTTCAGCCAATGACGCCATTTTCATCCGTCTCGCCGTAACCGAAATACTCTCATATATCATTCAGCAATACTATAACGACTCCAGCGATACGTCCCGAGGGCACAGACACACAATATATATCGAGAACTGTTGCCACTCTTCTATTCCCACTGCAGCAGAAGCCGCTAGCTAGACTCTTGATTGCTTTCGCATAAATATTCAGGCTTGCATATGACCATATAACCTCTTTATATATAGCGTTACTATCACTACAAAAAAAGAGAAAAATATACTAAATTTGCAGTCAACCTATTTTTGATATCCCTCCGTAAGAAGTTTGTATGTGACATTCTCATGAAAAGCGACTGGAATCTAGAACGATAAACGAAGCATGCACCGCATTAGCATGTTTCACTGTGTCTGTGATTGCATCTTGATAGAGCTACTGGGTATAGACATCTATTGTCTCTAGACGACTTGCTTTCTCTTTCTCTACCACAATTGCTCCTGCTACTTCCTGCCATTCCTATGAATCACGTATAATTCACGTCTGCGCAATCCCTTCCATGCAAACGCCCATCTTTTCTTACGAGCAACAACTCAAAAATCAAGAAGTAAAAAAAACCACAAAAATAACAAAGCACCTTGCCATTATCATGCCTTACATATTTCTAAAAAGAAAAAAAACTTTAATAAGAACCCAGATCCTCTCTCACGCTTCTCGCCTAATGAAACAGCGGGTGGTCAAGCTGCTTGGGCTCTGGCAGGATATCATTTTCAAACTATGAAAGGATAAGGTTAGCACTTTCACGTAATTCTCTCAAAAATTCAGAAGACCCAAAAAAAAGGGCTCATAAAAAAAAAGAGCTCAATGGCTTGAGTTGGCTTACTTCCAAGAAGCTTGTTGCAGCAATGACGACCACCAGTGCGTCGGCGAGTTCTTCAATCCGCTCCTCCAGGCGTTGGTCTTCATTCCCCGTGCCAATGCCAGCGCTGCGCTTCAAAGCATGGCTGACAAGCATGCGGTGATCGGTAAGGAACTTGCGCCCCTGCGTCACGTTGTTATTGCCGCGGCTGAGAATTGCTGCGCCAATGATACGGACAACTCTGGCAAGCAGGTCGTAATGCTGCTCTAAGGCGCGAGGATTTGCTGCGTCGATCTGCAGCTCAGGGTCGGCGGCAAAGAGACCAGAGTTTTCGAGGGTGCGGAAGATGTTGGCGTGGAGGATGTACTTGGCGCCGGTGCGAGACTGGGCCAGCTGGAGGATGATAGAGAGACGGGCATTTTGGAAGTTTTGCTGATCAGTATTGTCTAGACACAAGGATTGTTAGCATGAGGATTTGACACCAGCCTGAGAATGGGAAGGGGGACGTACTGGAAGCAAAGACATCATGCCATTCCTTCATAATATTTCGTAGAGAGTCAATGAGAATGCCGATGAAATTCAGCTTGTTAAGCGTCTCAACAATATAGTTCTCTCGTTCTTGGCTGTCCATGTGAACCAAAGCGCCCAGGAAGATCAGGGCCGCCGTCTGGCACGCCGGCTCTCCGCAATAGGCATCATCGCAAACGACGTTGATGAGTCGCTCACCATATACCTGAACAGTCTTGAAAGTCTTTGGGCGGCTGGCGCTCAGTGGCCCAACATCTTCTGACATGCCGGTCAGATACCGGTAGCAAATCTCGTAATAGACAGATCTCAACTGAGGAGAACCTGCCCACTTGCCAACGGCCTGGAGACAGGTCTGGAAAAGCTGGTAAAGCTTGTCGCTGACTAGATTGCCGATAGTTCTATTACTTTTGTCATCGGCTGAAAGAGGCGAGAGATCAAGCTTGAAGAGCAAGACCCTTGCCAGCTTGGCCAGCTCCAAAGCTTCTTCTGGACGATCCGAAGCGAACATTTCCAGACTCGGGAGAATAGCTTGCAATGCTTGAAGGAAAAATGACGTCTGTGCTACACCTTTGTAGTCACAAGATTCAACCATGACCAGCAACACCTTAATCCATGACCGCAAGACTCGGAGGCATTGCGAGGCAATTTGTTTTTGCCTGTCAGACGAAATAAGATACTCCATAATCATAACCTCTTCTCTTTCGATAAGCGCCATGTCGTTAGCCGCGATGACTGCATTCTGCTGCGCTTCTCCTCTCTTTAGCAAAAGGATTTCTCTGACTCGCTCCAGGTTGTATACTTGGTTGGCGTCGGCATCTTGCTCCAGGCATGCAGAGAGATCCAGGTCTTTGTAGAATTGAATCGACGGCGGCGGGATCTCCCAAAATCCATCTGGCAAGAGGAAGTCGAACAAATCGAATACAGTCGGGGTTTGTATTGTCTCATTGCTCTCTGAAACAATCTGGCCGTTGAGGGCATCAAATATGCGTCTCTTCACACCAGGCATACGCCCCTGGGCTATTTTGCAAAGTTCCATGGCTATGTATTCCATAGTCATACTTCGAAGAGTCAGAAACTCAATCAGCGTCACGGCTCCGTCAGTCATTGGAAATTGTGAATTTCCAACAGTTTGGCCTTCCCAGGACAAGTCTGGTTGGATAACCGTCTCACGAGTAAGGAGATGGAAGAGAAGTTCATTCTCTCGAAGCTCTCGGACGACAATTGCGGATGACAGGGGTGAGCTCCAAAGAATATTTAATATGCGCATCACGCGAGATTTGATGCCAATCAACCACTGTCTCATACCACCAAGGGCATCATTGGAAGGAGACTCCAGCAGGAGTCCCAATATACTGTGAAACAGTGAGGTGCGGGATGCAAAAGAGCTGTTAACTTCGACTGAGAGCGAATCCAGTCCGCATTTAAATCCTAGCAGCAGGTGCGCAATGGTAGGCTCCTTTGGCGTCATTCGAAGGCATTGATATAAAAAGTCCAAGATATACACCTTTGTCACATAGAGAGGTGAATCTGCTCCGCTCCCTGCTTCAAGGGGGGTCATTACTTCGGCGATGAACGCTCGCGATATGCCTTCGTGCTCTCCATTTGCCTCCATAGCAACGATTGCTTTATTTCTATGGGCGTGGCGAGTAGTTCCAGACCAGGCAGCTGTGATCTTGGATGATGAAGACATCTTCTCCAGCAACTTGAGACAGGCTAAAGTCAGGTCAGGGTGACCAATGCCGCAGTACTTGCCCAGATCTACCACAAGATTCAATCTCGTCACCAGCCCATCCTGGAACGAGGCATACGCAGCATTGGCGACAGGTTGCCTACGTGAACCAGACTGGGTTTTGATTAGCGGACGAACAAGATCGAGGTAGGTGGTTTCAAGGTCAAGAACTTTCGTTATGACCTCTATCGCACGCAGCACACCCAAGATGAGCGGTGAGTCTGGAGTCGCGTTACCGATATCAACAGACTTTTGGTGAATGGTGTTAAAGAGGGCCGTCATGACTTTGTCGTTGAACATCCACTCCATCACCCGCGCAAAAGGATGCATCTTGACATATGTCGCCAAATCCGTCGTCGAGACCAAAGAGTCGATAGCAATGTTCGTCTCATTCGCCAAAACTAGGAGATCCTCGTTGAACGTGGTGAGGCAGGCAAGGATAAACTCCAGGCAGCTCAGTCTGAGCACTCTTGTTTGGTGAACGTCTTGAAGATCCTGGATCTTTGATGAAAAAACAAGACCAATCACAAAATCGATATAGACTTCAATTCCAGGCGCTCGAGAGCTGGCACCAAGGTTCTCTGGAAACGGCAATCCGTCGTTCAGAGGGTTGGAATCGCTTGCAGGGGTAACCAGTTCGAGCAAGAGCCTAATGAAAGACTCGGGATCCTCAAAGCCATTGCTCATCTCGTCAAAAATGCGATCCATTGACACCAGGGGTGCTGGTTGCAATGAACGTATCGTGCCCGCAGTTGTTGCACCAACGTAGCCACCCGAGATCCAATTCTCCAGACATCTCCACATGGCATGGTTCTCCTGAAGACTCTTGCGGCTAACCAGAGACTTCAAGGCCAGGAACACGCAGCCACGCAATTGAGAAGGTATCGGGCTGCTAGCCAACTCGTACAGCATATCGACAAGATTGTAGCCCGAGTTCAACAACAAAAACTGTCTAGTAATCTCACTCTCGCTCGCCAGTTTCGTTATCAGGCGCAGATAGCATTCAAGCATCATGGATGACTCAGGCTCGGTTTCTATGACATCGGCAGCCGGCTTTCCGCCCCGAAATCTAGTTGTCTGGGCGGGAGTAGGCTTCTGCTTAATCTTGTCGGAGAAGAAATCAAGCTCTTTGAATATCTGAGCCCATGTCAGGGATTGAGTCCTTCTCATCTTGCCAGATGAGTGATGGCCTTCGTCTAGGAGGAACTCATGGGCTGCGGTGGCACATTCGTCATTCACGGAAATAGCTTGGAGCATCTCGCAAAAAGCAGCAACTAAGGGCGTTGAGGCTCTCCGGGAAGCCCAGTGCATAAATCCGGCGAGATTGCTGTCTGGGTCTTGCCAAAAGTTTGCAGAGGCATCAGGTCGCCCCTCATAAGCGTATGCGATGATTAAAAGGAACCTCTCCAAATCCAGGTCTTGTTCGTGTGTCTGGCTGAGCTGGCGCTGCTCATCTTCTTCCACTCTGAGCTTTCGGAGGACATCAGGTAGATTGGTAATGAAGGCATCAACAAAAACCTCTAGCTGCGACATCAAACACAGCTGAAAGAAGTTGGAAAATTGGGTTCGCTCGGAAACCAATGGTGATGACTTTCGTTGCAGCCATTTGCGCATGCCAGCGCGAACAGAGTCGTGCCAGTCTGGAGATCGAATATCTCCAGCCACCGAGAGCATGAAGTCAAACGCGCCATCTTTTAATGAGTCCAAGAACTGCTTTGACCTCTGACGATCCTCTTCATCGAGATCAGTGCCTGGCGGGATAGCAGATTCGGGAGGATCGTCTAGATACCACCCACTATACTCTGCAAGCCACCAGGCACGAACTGTAGCATGTAGAAAGGGGAGCGGCCAAGTGGAGTCATCTGAGGGTGGGAAAATCTTTGTGTTAAGCTCTCTTCCTTGCCTCAAGTCATAGCCTCCTTCAGATGATGCAAAGACGGACATGTAGGCGCCGATTGCTGGAACGAGGTGGACTGTTATTCGGATAAGGTACGCGTTAGTTCATACGTCTGCTGGAGAGAGGCACGTAAAGGCACTGACCTAGTAATGTGTCATACTTATCCCACTTTTTCAGAACGGAGATGAATTCTGTAAACTCGGCGGTTTCGGCCTGTCTCTTGTCCACACACTCGCACAGGATGACACCCAAAGCTTCGTGCTGCTGAATCAGGCTCACGCGAGAGAACTCCACGGTTTCCAGCTCCTCTGGCAGATCGTCTGTGGGCACGTTACCCAGAGTCTGAGCAGCTGTCATTTTTTCTCCCAGCTTTTGTAGCCATGACTTGATTTCAACCATGGTCTGTAAACAAGTCGAAGCGAGGCGCTTTGATCCATTATGCGTTTTTCGCAGTAGGCGGTTTTCGACGTAAACTTTGATGGCCTCTAACGCGCTCGGCTCTTCTCCTTCGTAGTCTTGGTTATTCAGCTCCAGAAATAGCCTGAAAGAATCCAGTGCGTACTTCCGTTGCTGGTGGAATCGGATCACAGCACACTCGAGAAGCGATCGCCCCAGCACAGAGACATCATCCTGAGAGTCGAGAAGGTATCTGGCAGCTTCCACCTCGTCAAGGTCAATTTCGTCCGATAGCGCAAACACATCTTGTTGGAACTTGTCGTTGACCGAATACTCGCTGCCGTCAATAGAGACCTTGCCTAGAAGATGTGAGCTCATGTCGTTCCCTCGCTGGTTAGCAAAGTCGTGCATCATACCAGTCTTCACCGTGCTGCGGCTCTTTTCGCTCTTCTTCGGACGCTCCCATAGTCTCCCCAACTCCTTCTCAAATATTTCAAGCAGCAGCTCGTTGCTCAAGTTGTCAGAGCTGCTGCCCCCACCGCTGCTCAGCGTCAACAGCTCGCGGTGCAGGGCCTGGAGGGCGTCTAGTGTCGTAATCTCGGCCATCTTGGCAATCAAACGCTATTGCATATTGGAATTGGAATAAGTCGCGATATCGGGAGCCGCCCAGAACCGCCAGACGCGCAAATCGGTGCCAGCCTGAGAAAGCGACCGTGTTGGTGGATTGGAGCTTCTGGATATTTTGGCGATTCTGCCAGCCTCGTTCGCGGCATCCTTTGGGAAGGCGGTGAGGATTTTGCCGGCACAATCAACAAGTCCACGCTTGCGCCTAGCTCAAAACGCAGTTCTAGGCAACGGGCCGCAGCTCGTGGAAAGCCTGGAGACAAGTGAATGTTCGTGATTTCAGCGTAAAAAGTGGCCTGTTCTTATATATAACTTGTGCTTTTTTCCCTGTGATTTTTCCCTTCTTTCTAATCCAGCTCGTTGTTTTTTTCTTTATGATACTCTCATCATAGACGCTCATACGCACTGCTGCTGCTCCAACGGCTTATTGACGGCTGCAGCACTGTCGCGACGCGAACCATTCTATGGCCAAAATACATATAGAAACCCGATACGCATCAGCAAGCAAGCAATAGTCATATTATAGAGATTAAACTTGGCGATTCGTTTTTTTCGAATGCAAAAATCACAATGGCATCCTCTAACTCTCACGGAGAGAGCGTCATGCTCCTAGCGAGTGCGTATATCGTCTTCTCTTATAATGTGTCTTATTCTCACTAACAATGACCCCAGACAAGGTGAAATCAGGCAACGTCAAAGAACGTGAGAAAGCTGTGGATGGTACGTGAAGAGCCACAGTTGCCCAAATCGAGTTCAGTATTATTAATGTTCTTCTCAAGATCTGTCCCAATTTTTGAACCCAAGAAATAGATCAGCGAATCTGTATGACCTACTCCCCCGTGTCATGGTGCCACCAGCTCTAACATTATCCAGATCTAAGCTAGGAGACAAAAGCTACCACGAGATATTCGAAGCCATATTTAACTTTGTGCTCCGTGAAAAACCAAATTATTATGACAAAAAAAAGTCACAGTCGACGGCTAATACTGCCGCAACACGGCTGTCCAAATGTGCGGCCGCTGTTAGGATGGCAGCAATCCGTGGAGCCGCCAAGATAGGACGAAAGACGATGCTTGCCGTCATGGATCACATCACCCAAGTCTTGCCTGGACCTGATGAGGACTTTGTACGGCCGCTGTTGCAAGATTATGTCAAAGCATTGACGGAAATTGTGTCTCGGCAGGCTAACGCTGAGCTCTTTGCCAGAAAAAAGGCAGAGCCATGGCAGGCCTGTGTCGACTTATTTCTCGATATTGCCCACCATATCCTTCCGAATGAATCCAACACAGCTTCTTTGCCTCATACTACGAGGCCTTCTCCCGCACCGACTGCCTCTTCTCGGACCTTGCCAAGGTCAAACTCGGCAACACAAGCCCAACGTCATACTGGACAGGCAGAAGGTGGTCCATTGAAGGATGCTCTTGAAGGACTCTATCACCTAGTCTCAGCGGCCAATGCTCCGATTCTCCGGGGAGCACAAGACATTACCAACCTTGCCCTGAGAGTCTTGAATACCAAGCACCTTAGCCCCGGTTCCACGCAGACCCTGTGCTTTTCAATCATCAACACAGTCTTTCGAGCCACTGAAGCAGATAACCTTGACGATGCGATTGCTTTGGCGAAAGACCTGCTACCTCATATGGGCTACTGGTGGCGCGCGGAAAAGGTCTCTCAGGATGAACTCATCAAAGCTCTAAGGAATGAGATTTGCAGGAGCATATATCTTATGCATCTACATCTGGAGCATCTTGCTGTTAATCTTTGGGATACAAATGTACGCAATGAATTGGAAAACTTGATCGAGCCTCTATGGCAAGAGTATTCCAAACGAAGCGAGGCATTTCGTCTACAACTTGCTGATTTGACCTTCACCCCATCACCATCACGAGGGCATGTCATGCAACTTGGCTTATTTGGACTCCGTCCTCACAATATCGAAGGAGAAAGCCACTGGGCAATAGTTCAGAACCTTGCCCTCTTAGAGGCGATATTGTTACGTCCCAAAAAGGATATCGTCGACAACGATGCCGACAACAGAGAGCAACCCAGGAAAAGGCGACGAATCCAACAGGATCCAAATCCCATCAGAGTCAAGCTCAAGTCGCAACATGCCGGAGTTGTTCGAACTGCTTTGCAGCTAGTTCCATTCATACTTGTAACCAATACGTTGAGTCACAGTGAGGTTGATGAGCTTCTGGTAGACCTTGTTGCCTTTGCTGGAGATAAAAATGCCATCACAGCGTCTTGGGCCTTAATTGCCTGCGCAAGGTGAGATATCGAGCCGCGTCTGTGCCTACCCATTACTAATTTCAATAGCTGTGCCCTATGGTCCAAAGAGTGTCGAATTCAACAGGATGTGTGGAGGCAAATATGGCATTTGGCTGCCCGTTCAGTCAGCCTTCCAGCAACAAGTCGTGCTGCATGTCTCTTACTGCACAGCATAATCGAAACTGATGTTTTGCCATACCATAACATGTCCGACGATATAAACAGCATGATTACAACAGCAGATATCAACGGACCTGGTGTGTTATGTGACACGTCTCTTGCATTGATGTCACATTTATTCCATCTTCGCAATTCAAGGCTGCCCAGCGCTAGCCATAGCACCTCGAGCCACATCATAAGATGGGTTTTCTTACGGTGGAATCCGAGTACGTTTCAAGGTCGGAGAACTTCATGATACATGCTAATACTGATGTACTTAATAGGCGAGCTATCGTATGCATCATTTCAATCTGCACATACACGCCCCAATGATCTCGTCAACATTTTGCATCTATGCTGTGGAGCCCAACCCATTTCTTTAACCCGCCAAGATTCTGCCTCTGGTGGTTCATTGGGCGAGACATGGATATCCCAGAGAGAAATTGGAGATTTCAACGAGTACCTTCTCTTATTGGGACATGAAACTAGCGATACCATTTCCAACGAGTGTTGTTATTCATCGGCTAAAGAAGCTCTCCCTCTGGCTGCAGATGCCACCAGTTTTTTCGCTCTAAAGAAGCTTGTTTTAGAACTCCTCTATCCCAAACTCGAAGAGTTGAAAGAGCTGTGTGTCTCATGGACGAAAAAAGCCAGTGATGGCGGAACTCAAATATCATTTGATCGGTTTCGAAGCCTCATGTCTGCTTGTATCATGGGAACGTTACTGATACCACATCTGAACGACCTTAATTCGACTCAATCTTCTTCCCTCGAGACGCTTCTATTGGAGCTAGCCGAGGGAGGTATCTCAGCTGCATTGAGTTCTGTTGAGCCTGCGGCATTCGTCGAGTTGACTTTGAAAGAGCTGAGGCCCTGCATACCCGAAATCAGCACAACCAATCTAGGCCAGATGTGTGCGAATAGTCCAGGCATTCTCAATCTTCTTTCCAAGATGTCCGAAGTCATAGAGCAGCGACAGGCAAGTCAGCGCTCAGGAGACCATTCAGACTTCATGGATCTAGATGACGATTTCGGCTCCTATGACAGCCAAGTTGTGACGGCATCCAATGCTTATTCAGCCCCAAGGCAGAATATACAGCTCTGTCTAAATTCCCAAGCATTCGACATCGACACGAGGCTGCGATTAACACTCCTAAAACTCATCTACCAGGATAGAAGCCAACTAGGCTTGTTGACATCTTCATACATCAAGGAACTCTTGGCACTGTCCGATGACGAGCTACTCTCATGCCAGCGTCTCTTAATAGAGATTGTTAGATCAGACCTTATCATGGATGGAGAATCGGCTTTGGATATAGTCGAGAGGCTTGGAGAGATAGTCGGGAAACCCGAATATCAGTCATGTGAAGTTGCCCAGACCACTTGCATTGAGGTAATCGATGGCCTAAGCAATACCTGGCTTCATGACAACCAGAATCTGGCAGACAGGGTTGGCGATCTTTATGATCACTTTGTCAAAGTCTGCTTGCCTTCCAACATTCTTTCTCCCAAGACTCAAATGTCCCTCGCCCGCTTATTATTCACTCTTTTGAGAATCAATCCTGAATACGGAAGTAGCCTAGGGCTTGATTCATGTCGAACCTCGTTGCTTCTCATACTGAAGAAGGGTCCAATGAAAGTCAAATGCTTCATTGCAGAGAGGGTGGCTGATATATTTGAGCTCTATATTTTGATGTTGCACGATGAAGTTTTTGTTGATATCTTAGACAACCTTCCAGCAGACCCCGACAATAGCGCAGGCATTGCCTTCCGTTTAATAGTTCTATCCAAGATCGCTTGCAGCTGGCCTACTCTTCTCAGGAGATGCACCTATCATATTTTTGAGACTCCAGGCAACATATCACAATCAGCCGATTACGCAAAACGATGTTTAGCTGACATATCCCTTGTCCTAAATCTCGGGTCTCCAACAGAACTCTTTCAGCTGTTTTCTCGCCAGCTGTTGTACACTTGGCTGGAAGAGAAGACTGTTGAAACCATTCCCTATTCTATCTTTGGATATGCCAGCCTTGGGGATTTGCTGAAATCTGCACAAGCTGAAGCCATCGGTCTAGCAATAATGCGAGGACAGGAGAATACAAGTGCAGACATAGCTCGACTCGTCGGCATACCAGAGACTCAGCTTATCCAACAAAACTTCGCAACCGCGCTATCATATGGCTTACTATATGCGACTACGTTTGGGAGCCAAGAAAAGATCAAGGGAGAAGATCGCATCAAGCAAAAACTGGGTACAAAGCCATACACCGAGTCGGTATATGTTCATTTTATCGACATAGTTGCCCTTTTGTTTGATCTTATTGATCAAGAAGACCCCGTGGAGAAGGTCTTTTTGAAACAAGCGCACCTCAAATATGCAGGCGAAAATCTGCAAGCAATCAAGGCTATTGCACATTCGCCTGCCAATCTTCCGCCGAACCAGCAACCAATGTTCAGAGCCAAGCCTGTGTTCAATGAACTTATCCGTCTTTGCCAAGGCACGGAGTTCCAATTTCACGATCTTTGGACGCCAGCAGTGGTAGTTGCAATTGCTCGGAGGCTGTTTAACACAGTGCATCCGGCGCTCGGTTCTCTTCATGCGTGCTCTGTCCTTCGCAAGGTGAGGTTACTAGTCTGCTTGGCCGGGCCTGTGGCTTTGGAATCGTACTGCTTGGAGATGCTGTTGAGCTCTATTCGGGGCTTCATTGTGGACTCAGAATGCGCAGACGATGCGCTCGGAATAAGCCAATATTTACTCTCTCGGGGTAAAACATACTTGACCCAAGTACCATCATTTCTTGCTGGCTACTCTCTGTCCGCCTTGGCATCTCTGAGGGTTTTCCTTGAGTCCAGTCAGTCCAGCACTACACAGGAGAGCCAGTTCAAGGCCACTATGAGCAAGGCACAGAAGTTCCATGAGTGGTTCAGCCAGTATCTGGCAGATTATACATCCCCAAGATTCGAGAGCCAGTCGCAGAATGACCTGTTCAAATCCATCACACTGTCGGCAGCCCATATACGATCTTCTGGGAATGCGGAGAAGAATACTTCAGAAAGTAAGCTCCTCTTAGATATACTAAATGATGAAACAGCAGAGAGCCAGCTCCTCAACGAAGCTTCACGACAACTTGCCCTTGGCCTCCTTTGTGGCGATTTTACGATCCCAACACATAGTAGGAACGATGTTGTTGATAGCGATCAGAGCGCCATTGCTCATGCTTCAGCGGTATGGAAGAGTTGTGGAGCACAAAGCCTCAGTGAGAACTATCTATCCTGGGTAGGACGTGTCGTCGGTCGGTCGTTCCTAGCCTCCGGGACTATACCTGAAGATATCTTGCGAGAAACGCGGCTTGATCAATATGAAAAGATAGCGCCAGGACCCCATGGATCCGAAATGGGACTTCTTCATCTCCTTCAAGGCCTTACGATGGATCCCAATTCCGTCACAGCCGGTTTAGCTGAAGCCACTTTGCGAACTGCAATATCGCAAGCCGTCGTGGAAGATGATGGACCCCTTGTCACGGCGGGGCAACGAAGCTTGTCTGAGTCGCTTTTCGTCGCATCTCAATGGGGCGCATATCGCACTCCTCCTTCAGAAGCCGCGTCTACTGAACTACCAGAAGATGATCAGTTTTCTTGGGCTGAAGATGTTACCTCGCAGAACTGGCTACGGCGGTTGAGTGCATTCCTTGCTCAATCTGTACCCAGTTCAATCCTTCTCTCTGTACTTGCGCCAGTGCTTCTAAAAGTCAATGGATTTGCTGAAAAGGCCTTCCCTTTCATCGTCCATTTAGTGCTCTACTTCCAATTAGAGCAGCAACAAGCTACGAAGAAGTCACTGTCTGGCGCCCTGAAGCAATGGCTAGGGTCGACTGAACCTGCGGCCAAGGATAACATCAAACTCTTGATCAACACGATTCTCTATCTTAGAACCCAAGAGTACCCCAAAGAAGTGTCTATAGCAGATCGACTGCACTGGCTGGATGTTGATTACTCCATGGCAGCAGCATCCGCAACCCGGTGTGGTATGCACAAAACGGCTCTCTTATTCGCTGAAATAGCCACTTCTGAAACAGCCCGCGCATCGCGAAGGGCTTCCATTGCCAAAGAAGCGGATATCAATGAAACTTTGTTGGCAATCTTCGAAAATATTGATGATCCGGATGCCTACTATGGCCTGCCTGAAGATGCAAGTTTGTCAAATGTTCTATCTCGTTTGGAATACGAGCAAGAAGGGACAAAGAATCTAGCATTCCGAGGCGCTCAGTACGATAGCCATATTCGCCTGCGACAAAATACTTCAGAATCGGACGCCCATGCCCTAGTAAAGGCACTTGGCAGTCTTGGATTCGCCGGGTTGTCTAATTCTCTAATGCAAACCCAGCAGAATCTTGGATCAACTCCGTCTTCTATAAAAAGCACATTTCATACCGCTAGAAGACTCGAAATATGGAACCTTCCCGTGCCAGCCACAAGCGACCATCATGCTGTTGTAACATATAAGGCGTACCAGACTATGCATCAGGCTACGAACCTCTCATCAGTCCGGACAGCCGTGTATGATGGTTTTGCTCGTACGATGAAAAATCTGGTCGGCGGCAACCGCAATGCAACAGCATTGAGGAGTGGGCTGGGAGCTTTGGCAGCACTGTCTGAGCTAGACGAGATATTGAACATTGCAGATGTAACAGAACTAGAGAGTCTGATGAGCCGGTTCCAGGAACGCAGCCAATGGATGAAAAGTGGCATGTAAGTGAAAATGTCTCCAAATGTCAAGTGAACCTGCAGTTGCTAAGATGCATACAGATATGACGATGTCAGCCAAATTCTGTCTTGTCGAGGAACGACCATGAGTATGTTTACTCAACATGCATCACTTCTTGGAAACGCCACACTCTCTGTGGCAGGCATACGGCAGATGGAAATCAAGTCGATGCTTTTAGCTTCCGGTATATATCGTTATCACCAAGCTACACAAGAGTCGCTAAACATTTCGACGGCTCTAAGTGATCTTATAAAGCCATGCGAAGACTTAGGCGTTCATGTCGATGTTGCTATCAAGATAGAAGTGGCAAACTCACTATGGGACCACGGAGAGATGACCACATCGATTAAAATGCTACAAGGCATCGATAACCCCACAGCGTTGAAGAAACAAGCAATACCTGTGAGCCGATCCGACCTTCTTTCGAAGATTGGCCATAGGATGTCCGTTGCACGTTTGGAAAAGCCTCGAGATATACAAAAGAAGTATTTGGAGCCGGCACTTAAGGAGCTCAAAGGAGGTGTCGAGGCAAAAGAAGCCGGCCTGGTATTCCACCAATTTGCCGTCTTTTGCGACGAGCAGCTCCAAGATCCGGATAGCTTGGAGGATCTCACACGTTTGCAAAACTTGAAGAAAGGCAAGAATGATGAAGTTGAGGAACTCAAGTCACTTATTTCCTCCACGAGAGACTCGCAACTCAAAGCCAAATACACACATGTCCTGTCAAAAGAAAAACAGTGGCTTGACCTTGACGAGCAAGAGCTACGTCGTGTTGAAATGACTCGCAGCGAGTTTGTTCGTCTAAGTCTTGAAAACTATTTGCTGTCACTAGCGTCTTCTGACGAACATAATAATGATGCCTTGCGATTCACGGCGCTGTGGCTCGAAAAGTCAGACGATGAAGCAACAAACAAGGCAGTAACGCGACATCTCTCCAAAGTCCCCACGGCCAAATTCGCAGGCCTTATGAGCCAGTTGACATCGCGACTGCAGAACCAAGATTCGGCATTTCAGGAGCTGCTCTCAAATTTGGTATACAATATTTGCGTGGATCACCCTTACCATGGTATGTACCATATCTGGTCTGGCACAAAAGCGAGAGTGCAACAAAAGGACGAGGTCGCAGTCCTTCGTGTCAGGGCCAACGACAAAATCGCAACAAAGCTTGCAAGCACAAAAGCCGTTGCCGATATCTGGGTTTCGATTGAGAAGACAAGCAAAGGCTATCACGGCCTTGCTCTAGAAAGAGACCAAGCGAAGTACAAATCCGGTGCAAAAGTTGCGTTGAAAGATTCCACCGCAGCCAAAAATTTGATGAACTATCTCGCAAAGTTTCGCATACCTCCCCCGACCATGCACATCGAAGTCAATGCCAACAGGGATTATTCCAGGGTCCCCTTGATATCAAGGCTTGAACCAACCATGACAATTGCCTCGGGTGTGAGTGCGCCCAAGATTATTACTGCGATTGGAACCGATGGCGCGAAATACAAGCAGTTGGTGAAGGGTGGCCAGGACGACCTCCGTCAAGACGCCATCATGGAGCAGGTCTTTGCGGCTGTGTCGTCCCTGCTCAAGCTTCATAGAGCTACACGACAGAGAAACCTAGGCATACGAACATATAAAGTGCTTCCGCTGACAGCCTCGTCTGGACTTATCGAGTTTGTCCGTGACACAATTCCTCTACATGAATTTCTCATGCCAGCACATGAACGATACTACCCACGCGATCTTAAGGGCTCGCAATGCAGGAAAGAGATATTCAATGTCCAGAACAGAACGGTGGAACAGCGTATCAGCACATACCGAAAGGTCACGGAAAGGTTTCAGCCCGTCATGCGGTACTTCTTCATGGAGTACTTTGTAGACCCTGATGAGTGGTTCGTAAAGCGGCTAGCATACACGCGCAGCACGGCCGCTATATCGATGCTTGGACACGTGCTCGGCTTGGGCGACCGCCACGGGCACAACATCCTGCTGGATACCAAGACTGGAGAAGTCGTCCATATTGACCTAGGTATCGCGTTTGAGACTGGCAGAATTCTACCCGTGCCGGAGCTCGTACCCTTCCGCCTTACCAGAGATATTGTGGATGGTATGGGAATAACAAAGACAGAGGGCGTGTTCCGCCGCTGCTGTGAGGTCACTCTCGATGCTCTCAGAGAGGAGCAGTACTCAATCATGACAATCTTAGATGTGTTACGATACGATCCTCTGTATAGCTGGTCCGTGTCTCCTGTACGGCTAGCCAAATTGCAAAAGGCCCGACAAGATGATGACGGAGCCATTGATGACGCCGACCAAGCAGATGTGGACACGAAGAAGGGAAAGAAATCTGGGAGCCACCTGAATGAGCCGTCTGAAGGCGACCGAGCCCTGGAAGTGGTGAGGAAGAAGCTTTCGAAGACGCTGAGCGTGACGGCCACAGTCAATGATCTCATCAACCAGGCAACAGACGAGCGAAATCTTGCGGTGTTGTATTCTGGTACGTAATACTGAGACCTTTTCTAATCTGACTTCTCACTTGGTGTGACAGCTGAATATACTAACTCGTCTTTATAGGGTGGGCTGCTTATGCATAAGATATCGGTTATAGCCCCGATATGGGCAGATCGACAGGTGGCAAAGCAAATCTGAGATTGAGGAATGTTATGATGCAGTTAATTAAAACATAGTCTGACAGCGAATCATGATGGGAACTAGAATAGGCTCGAACAGGCTCGGCCCTGTGTAACACGACAACGAGGTCCGGAACATAAAAAATTGATATCGTAATGACACCAAATCGAAATCGAAAACACACACATGCTTTCATATCATAATTAACCCAACCATGGCACCGCAGGTAACCCTGAGTAGGAAGTTGGTTTGTAAATTATCTTGTAAGCTTCAAGATAACTACGAGTGCAGTTTCAGCTTTGTTCATACATCGTTTAGCTGGCGTCACTCCATCCTTTCGAACCGGCCATTTCCATATAGAGCGTGGGCGTCATTATGATCGTGATTGTGATCAATCGTATTAGATTTTTCGTGACATGGCCGTGATGCTGGTTTCCCCCTCTCTTCTTGATGGCCGTTCACGAGGCTTCGCTGACCTGAGCAGAAAACTGTGAGTCGAGCATAGGGGGGGGTTTGCGTAGATATTTAAACAGAATGATATCCCATGTTGCCAGAAATCCAAACACTACTCCAGTAGCAATATCTTGGTCACATCATCTGAACTTCTCAATTCTTTGAAGCCTTCGTTGTCTTGCCAGAGTCCTTTTTTCGTGACGATGTTATCCTTAAACATGGAAGAAATGGGCATTGGCCCGATTGTCGCCGCCATGTCCCGCAGCAAACCAAACGATATAGCCGTCATCTTCGATGAAAGCACCATTACGTACAAAGATCTCCATCTCATGGCACAGTCGCTGGGCCATGAATTAGTGGAAGCTGGAATTGCCTATCAAGATATTGTGGGCATTCTTACTGGACATGGCGTCCATCATATTGTTTCCCAACTCGCCATTGTCTATGCAGGGGGAACTTGCCTTCCATTAGAAGAAACGCTTTCCGACGCAGATATTCATGCGCGTCTCACGTTCGCCAAGGCTAGATACCTGATTGTTGATGACATTAACCAAAATCGCCTTCAATTTGGTGGCTCGACGATCAATGTGGATATTTCAAAGCATCACAATTCCAACTCTTTCACGACAACTCGTCCAAGCCAAGTCCGTTTACCAAAAGACACCCCCTATGACTTTCGATCTCATGTTATATTCTCATCGGGAACTACTGGCGTGCCGAAGGGAATTCAAATTCTTGGTCGTGGCATCGTAAGGTTGGCTCTTGATAAAATTTGGGGACAGTCAACAGTCAGTGGGCAAAGATTTGGTCATATTAACAGCATTGGCTTTGATGCTTCGCTCGTCGATATATGGGTTGCTTTGCTACTTGGTGCCACCATTGTTGTGGTAGACCGGCGGGAGCTCCTGAGCCCCGGCAAATTTGCGGAGACTTTGGCGAGAAGAGATATTACAACTCTGGTGACTACGTCGAGCCTCTTTAGTAACATTGCAAGCTTCAGTCCAAATGCCTTTTCCAAAATACACACGCTCATAGTGACTGGGGAGTTGCCCAGTATCGGGGCATGCAAGATCGTCTTCCAGAAGGGTGCGCCGAAGCAACTCGTCAATGCATATGGTCCAGCTGAGTGTTCTATCTTTTCATTTTTTCATCTTATAACACAAGAAGATGTTGATCTGGGTCGCATGCCTCTCGGAAAGCCCGCATATCAAACAGAAGCTTATGTCCTCGACGAAGATGGAAAACCCGTCACCAGTCCGGGGTCTGGGGAGCTTTGGCTTGGTGGACCTCGTTTATCCCCTGGCTATCTCTTCGACGATGAGAAAACATCGGAATCTTTCATTTCCATGGTCCATCCTTACAATTCAAAAATACACATTAATCTGTACCGTACAGGTGACAAGATTGACATATACGACGATTATATGTGTTGGGCTGGTCGCAAGAATCGGGAGGTCAAGCTCAACGGCCACCGCATACAATTAGAAGTTGTTGAGATGGAGCTTATGCGAACAAAGCTGGTTCAAAATGTCGTAGCTTTGAAGCACACAAGTTCCATCTCAAATGCTAACCATCTTATTGCCTGCGTTGTATATGGTAACGGACAAAGAAATTTCGATAAGCTTCTTGTTGAGGCAAAGAGGAGACTGCCCAAGTATATGATTCCGGAACTCATTGAATTCGAACAGCTACCATTGAACAGCAATGGGAAAATTGCCCACGGAGAGATGTCAGAACTGTTGGAACAGAGGCTCCAAAGGCGTCACGCCTGTATCTTGGCCGCCAACACGCCGGATTTTGGAGGACTCAACGAGACGGAAAAGGGACTAAAGCAACTTTGGGCCCAGATTCTCATCACAGTTCCTACAGAGGCCATAAATATGGAGAGTAACTTCTTTCTCCTTGGTGGGACTTCTCTTGGTGTCACGGCATTGCTGGGGCATATCCACAAGACTTTTAATGTTGCTCTTCGGACTGATCAAGTCTACGAGAACCCACTGTTCAAGGACCAGGTTTTGGTTATTGAGCAGGCCCAAAAAGGCCAAAAGTCGGGCTATGGGAAATCAGTGACAGCCATGATGCAGGAAGATGTCAAGCTGTTCAGCGGCAAGATCGAATTCCTGTCTAGCAAAGCTCCACAACGAAAAGACATACGCAATGTGCTTTTTACTGGAGCAACCGGGTTTATAGCGCCCTTTCTGCTACAAGAGTTATTGAAAGTGCCTGAAATCGGCAAAATTCGCTGCCTCGTGCGAGCTACCACGGGCGATCAAGCTTTGAAAAGGCTGTCGGATAACTTCAAGCGGTACGGCCATTCCATCACCGAGTCGATCAAGTCCCGAATTGAAGCGGTAGCCGGTGACTTTAGCCAGCCATTGTTAGGCCTCGAGACGAGTGCCTACAATCGCTTGGTCGATCAGACGGATGTCGTCTATCATCTTGGAGCACATGTCGATTACACGCAGCCGTATTTGAGCCACGTCGAGACCAATGTTAAAGGAACATATCACTTACTCAAATTCGCTAGCGATGGGCATTTGAAGCCGTTCCATTACATTTCCAGCATTTCTGCTTTTGGTACGACTGGGTTGATGAAGGAAGATGGCTTGCTTAAAGAAGACGAGTCACTGGAGCGATACCTTGAGCCAGCTCTACAATATGAGAATGGCTACGGGCAGAGCCAATGGGTGGCAGACGAGATGGTATCTTGCTTGATGCGTCAAGGGTTTCCGGCAGCGATTTATCGTCTCGGCTTTACACTATGTAGCAGCACCAATGGGATGGGAAATCCAGACGACTTCATGGGTCGACTTCTCTCGGATTGCACAAAACTTGGCTCCTATCCTCTACTGCCCAATCAACGAACGGAGATAATGGCTGTGGATCATGTTGCAGAAATCATCAAGGCCATATCAACATCGGATCAGAACCTAGGCCATGCGTACCACATCACGCCAGACGTTGGGAAATCGATCGACATGAACGAGCTTTTCGAGTTGACTGGAGAGCTATGTGGGATCGAACTGAAAAGTCTTCCATATGCCGCTTGGATAAAGCAGCTCAAGACTGCTCAAACCAACACGCCTTTGAGGATGTTTCCATTGCTCCCAATGTTAGAGGAAGAGGTGCGTGGCCACAAGACCCGATGGGAGCTGTATGAAGGAATGGCACGCTTCAGTGTTGATAATACGGTGCGTGCTCTTGAACGAGCTGGTATAGATGCGAGTATCTTGACGTCTGTTACGCATGAGGCACTTAAAAGATACCTTGATGATTGCTTGGGCATTGGCAAGGAGTAGGACTGTTTCTTACGTGTATCTACCTCGACATCTTCTTGTCAGATGTTATCATGGTTATCTAAGTTTGCTATAGAGAGAGGAAATCCAAGAAAGCGGCAGGATTTATATTTAAACATCATGGCACGTTGTGAGATATTATGTAAA
This sequence comes from Trichoderma endophyticum, assembly GCA_035079535.1. Taxonomy (NCBI): domain Eukaryota; kingdom Fungi; phylum Ascomycota; class Sordariomycetes; order Hypocreales; family Hypocreaceae; genus Trichoderma; species Trichoderma endophyticum. The sequence goes on from JAPMIQ010000003.1 coordinate 1,569,196, forward strand.
GATGTTGCTAAATGAGTTTTCTCGTGATGAATGAAGTGGTCGTTGATATCAATGTCAGATGATGCGCGTCAGTAGTTGACTGGAGGAGCGCTAGGATCGGCTTTGAAGGGTTCTGTAGCGCGTTAAATGCTCTATAGCGCGTCGCTAGGCCAAAAACAAGTCGCCAAACACCCCTGTAAATCCAACCCGTGGACCTCAATTGGGCAGCTGGAGGCGAGAATTTATTTCGTTATCGCGGGGTCCCGCCTAAACTCCTCCCTCCATCTCCATCCATCATGACATAATAATCCAAGCTCCCAAAGTTCGACCCAAAACCGCCAGTCCAAAGTCCCACCCGATTACTCGATCTCCCCCAGTGCTAAAGATTACGGCATCTGCTAGCAAACAGCGACAAACCTCCGACTAGCCCGTCTCGTCTCGTCTCCCGATCATCGAGTCTGCCGTGCGTGCCACAATCCCGGTCCCGGATCGCTATCTCCATCTGTCAACAATCTTGGGTTGCGCCGAGTTGCCCGTGCCAATCGACGTTCATGCAACCAGCGACTGTTGAACCGACCTCTCCCTCTCGCCGCCGCCCACGCCTTTCCTCATCGTCGTCGACTTCACCGTCAGCAGCAAAGAGGCCCAGGTTCTCCGACAGCTCGACCATGGCCAGTGCCAAAGCGAGGGGCAAGATGCCCGAAGTCATCGACCTGACAAAGCGCCAGTCGGCCTTTCAACCGCATAGCGGAGCGCGGAAGCTGGTTATCAAGAACCTGCGCAGCCCCATCAACCATGAAGCGCGGATCCAAGAGTACTATGCACGGACGGAGAGAGAGCTCGAGGAAGCTCTCGACGCAATATTTAGCAACAAGAGTCCGGCCATCCCGCTGGAGCGTCTCTACCGCGGTGTCGAGGACATGTGCCGCAGTAACAACGCCGAGAAGGTGTATCGGACGCTCAAGGATAAGGTTGACAAGCACCTGAAGACCATCGTCTTACCCAAGATACAAAGCGCGGCTAAGGTCTCCAGCCTTGAGGTCTTGAGGAGGACGCTGGCAGAATGGAAGACATGGAACTCTCAGACGGTATGGCTGCACCCTTCTTATTTGATTCGTATGTCGTGGCATAGAGCTTACTCGACGTTTAGATCCTCATCAGGTCAACCTTTAGCTACCTTGACCGTACATATCTGCTCCTCAAATCCTTCACATCAATAAACGACCTGGCTATTACGCGCTTCTGTCGAATGGCCTTCTCGTCGCAGGCTGCTCAAGCAACCCCGGCCATTGGAGCGGAAATCATCTTGGCAATTTGCGAGCTGATCAATTTCGATCGCCGAAATGACAGCCGGAAGGAGCCCGAACTGCTCAAGGATTCTCTCATGATGTTGTATGTGCTGGGAGTATACACAAAGCAATTTGAACCCGTCTATCTACAGCACTCTGAGGCGTATTTCAAAGAGTTTGGAGAGACGTGCAGTCCTCTAAGTTTGAAAGAGTACATTGAGAAATGCGATCGCCTCTTGGAGCTCGAAGATCGGCGCTGCATGACATACAACCTAGACAGCACAACACAGAGACAATCGATGACGCTAGCGCACAACATTCTTATCGACCAATATTCCGACAAGTTGCTTCATGGGGGTAGCTTGTCGAACTTATTGACTGATCGAGATGTGAAGTCCCTCAAAGGATTGTATGACCTTCTTAGGTTGTCGGGCATACAAAAGAAGTTGAAGACACCTTGGAGCGATTACATCCGGGAAACAGGGGCTTCGATTGTGGCTGACAAGGAACGAGGGGATGAAATGGTACTTCGCCTCTTGGACCTGCGGCGAGCATTGGACTTAACAGTGCGTGATGCATTTAACAAAGATGAAGATTTCCTTTGGGGAATGCGAGAGGCGTTTGGCAATTTTATGAATGACCGGAAGATTGCCGACTGCTGGCCATCGGGCACGTCCAAGATAGGCGAGATGACTGCAAAGCACATTGACATGCTGCTTCGTGGTGGTATCAGAGCCCTCCCGAAGGAACTTCTTTCCGATGTCAAAGATCGAGCTGCAGCAGAGAAGGCAGGTCATGCTAGTAGCGCTGACGAAGATGCTGAGCTGGACAGGCAGTTGGACCAGGCTCTCGAGCTGTTCCGATTCATAGAAGGCAAGGATGCCTTTGAGGCCTTTTACAAGAAAGACTTGGCTCGCCGCCTTCTCATGGGCCGTAGCGCTAGTCAAGATGCCGAACGCAACATGCTCACCAAGCTGAGAGGCGAGTGCGGCTCAAACTTTACACATAATCTGGAGCAAATGTTTAAAGATCAGGAGCTCGCCAGGGATGAGATGGAGGCCTACAAGGAGTGGTGCCAGGGCAGCCCCGACCGCGTTGGCAAGGTGGACCTGCAGGTTATGATCCTGTCTGCTGCCGCCTGGCCAACGTATCCCGATGTAAGGCTCAATGTGCCCGAGGAGGTTGCCAAACGCATCGACCAGTTTGATAGACACTACAAGAGCAAGCACACTGGCCGAGTCTTGACATGGAAGCACTCTCTGGCGCACTGTGCCATCAAGGCAACATTTCCCAAAGGAACAAAGGAGCTCCTCGTCTCGGCGTTCCAGGCCGCCGTGCTCTTGCTCTTCAACGACGTGGCCGGAGATGGGTTCTTGGCATATGAGCAAATCTCAGCCGCCACGGGCCTCCAAGGCGGTGACTTGGACCGAACACTTCAGTCATTGGCCTGTGGAAAGGCGCGTGTGTTGACAAAGCATCCTAAGGGGCGCGACGTGAATCCTACGGACACATTCACTTTTAACAAGGCGTTCACCGACCCCAAATATCGTGTCAAGATTAACCAGATCCAGTTGAAGGAGACCAAGGAAGAAAACAAGGCTACACATGAAAAGATTGCGCAAGATAGGCGGTTTGAAACCCAGGCTGCCATTGTGCGTATCATGAAGAGCCGTAAGACTATGGGTCACGCGGAGCTGGTGGCCGAAGTCATCAACTTGACCAAGAAGAGAGGCAGTGTTGAGCCGGCCGCCATCAAGAAGGAAATCGAGAGGTAAGCATCTTAAAAATCTCCGAGAGTGACGACCAGATAAGCTAACTACTACAATAGCCTGATCGAGAAGGATTATCTTGAGAGAGAGGAAAACTCTTACACATATTTGGCATAAGGGGGCTGTAGTTGGATGTTTGATACACACATTTGCTTATATTCGTTTGCTTTGGCACTGATAGAAGGCGTGGCGGGCCAAATGGTACATGAGGCGTGTTAGAGTCACTCGAACAACTTGGATTTTAGCAAGCAGAAAGCATGTAGCTACATGAATTCCACGATCCCATGACGACCGCGTGTTTTGGTCCTTGCTACGTTTTTTGCCCCTTATTTTACTTGCTCCTTTTGCCCGATCTACGTGGTACACTGAAGTCGAGAGATTGGATGCTCCATTACATATCAGTGAAGACAAGTGTTTGAGAAGGATTACGTCTTTCTACGACTGATTGGTGATTTTCAGTGTGATGGGAAAATCCCTCACACTGTAACGTCCATGAGACTCATAGTGTAGCATCAGAGAGTGTGCAAGTTGACCATCTAGCGGTGAAGTTTGAACAAGGCGACCTCCTCCGTGCTCTACACTATTTGTTAGACCGTGCCCCTTGGAGTTGATTCTAGCAGATGAACCAAATGAGCCGACAAAGTTGAGTGAAAAGAGGCAACCAAAAAGCAAAGCGCCTTGTTACGTTTTGTTTGCCAGTGCATCACCATCCACAAACTGCCACGTCAAAGAGGCTTGCGTCACTACACTCGAGCCTCCATTCGAACCGATCGTCGCATCTTGTTTCTAATCAGCTCCCACTGGCGGCTGTGAAGACGATTCCGACGGCCAGCGTGGCACGAGGATGCCTGGTTTCTGGGCTGTCAAGACTATGTAGATGGTTGTACAGAGTACCGAGCTTATCATCAATGTAACACGGCGGGAACAATTTTATGTTCCGGCTAAGACTTTGAAGCTACGCGAATGCACAGACGTGCTACCAATTCTTGTTATTGGATAGTCTCACCGTGCTGCAAACGGTGGGAGTAGACACTTGGGGTTGAATGGGGATACTGTTTAGAAACAGGGACGCGTTCGCCCTCTTACACGTAGGGTTGGTGTTTCAAGAACTACGCGGCGTGTCGAAAAGTGAGGCTTCACATGCGTGCAGGACATTCTCGACTCACGGCATTTAACGGCGCAAACAATCGGCATCCCGTTTTCGATCGAACGGTGAGGCGGCTAGTTGCCTCGACTGGAGCTGAACAGATCAATGTGTTTAAGTCTAATGCGGTGTGTCGAACTGGTGGAGGGTGGGAAAAGATAAGGCGTAATTACTGTACACTGTTGATGCAGGGATCCCTGCATATTCAAATGTTTCGATGATGATATCTCGCAGAATGTGAGGCGGAAGTGCTACTTTCACATGTTTCCCCTCGGACAAAAGGGTGCTGCAACACTTGCACCAGAACTACCTCTTACAGGTACTTAACCTGCTAAGTATCGACCAAGAGAAAGGGAAAACGTGGTATACATGTACATGAGGAGAACCTCCGTGTTTCATCTTTGTGAGGCTGATCCGATTACTTTCAAGACCCAGATGAGGTTAGGACACAGCAGCACCATGACAGCTGCAACACTTAGACTTGTTATGCACAACATCCCCCGCACGGAGGATTCCGAACCAAAATCCATCCAGCTCACCGAAACCAACCAACAGGCACTATCTGAGTACCGAATGTAACATTCCTGTATTGTACATGTATGCATACAAGTATGCACACCAATTCACGACAAGAACAGCTGGCAGCTGGCAGCTTTCGCCTCACTATCCTGTCCGCAGAGTTGCTACACACCACACGTCTGTATTCACGCTCGGTCAACCCATCTCGCAGATTCGCATGTTGTGTTCCGCCTCACTTTTTTATTAGCTGATTCTGCCACTTCTAGCATTGAGATGTAGACGTAGACGCAGGTAGACATAGAGATAGCTCCGCATATATAAATCGGGGTGTGTCTTCAATGTCCATCTGCCTTGCCTGGCTTCAACTCTCTTCCATCATTATCATCATCAAATCATCATTCAAGTTCTACTAGTCAAGTCATCTTTTAAAACCCCGTCTCAATATGATTTCAGGCTTGCCGGAGGGTGTTGTTCAGCTCAGCAGCAATCGCAGAGCTGGACAGCCTCGCCGTCCGGAGCCACAGCAATCCTCCCAAATAGGAGATCGAGGCCTTGCACAAATGTCTCCTCCAAGACAGTCCATGATGCAGCCTCGTCCTTCATCATCCTATAGTTCACATATACCCCCAACCCCAACACACAATGCGCGCGCCGTACATCATCCAATGTCTGAGTCCCAACCGCGGCGAAACATCGACATATTTGATATCCGCGACGAGAACATCACCGAAGCAGAAGCCCGCAAGCGCCTCTCCTCTCTCATTGTCGTCCGTATGGAAAGATTGGCCGATCCATACGACCTCGATGACGAAGGCAACCCCGTGCGTCCAACTTGGGAAAACGCAACACACACGGTACGAAGAGACATCTCCCAGGAAGAGGCGAGACGCAAAGTCCGTGAGCTGAATAAAGAAACCGGCTCTGTGTCGGACAAGAAGAATGAGCTTTCGTCGGCAATCCAGCGGCAGCTGGAGCATGCGTGGAATAAGCTGGATAATATGGAGTCGGACCCTCGCTTCATCTACACGCTTGCTCAGCTGGATTGGAAGTACAAGAGAGTCGAAACTAGAGGCCATGATAGGAAGCATGACAAAAGAAGCAAGGATAAGAAGAAGAGTAAAGAGAAACACAAGTCCAAAAGATCGCCATCAAGATCAAAGCCCAAGAAAGAGCGAGTATCAGTGACGGCATACTTTAAGAGGGAGCCAGGGCGCAATGAAAACTGCCTGAAGATGTTGAGGGCCCAGAGACAAGAACATGGAAGCAGAAGTCTGCCTCTCAATGAGCATCTGCCCATGGTGATCCCGGGTCAGCCACCTCGCCCACAGCCTGTTCAGAATAACACTGCCCGTTCTCTACCACACTTTCAGACTCACCAGCCTGTGTTTGATCCTCAGGTTCGATGTCGTTTCCCATTGAACCAGCCCTCAAACATTATGACCACTCGTCTCAATGGATCAGCTCCTCCACCGCCTCCTCCATCTCAGCCAGCATTGGCATCACTGCCGGCCCGGATTCCCCCTCCATCAATTTCTTCACGAAGCAATCTCTCTCAGGCAATCGAAGCCCAAAACCGCAGGATCCAATCAAACGCACCGAGAATGGAGCGCCAGATTACAGCAGAGTCACACAACTCCAGAAGCTCCGTCACCTCCTTCGACTCTCTCTCCAGCGAAGACTCTGACGATAACATTCTGACACCAAGCTCGTCTGTCGGCCACAGCCCTCCTCAACATGAAGGGCAAAGAGGCCGAAGCAGGTACCGCCAGCATCAGAATGGAGGCGAATCCGTTGCGCTGGAAGTGGCCCGCCGTCAGAGACCAGCCGACAGGTTCGTTGGCATTCCTCCTCCAGCGCCTGATCCTATCAAAGCAGTGCCAGACGCAGAGATTTCGAGGCGCAAAGAACAGAGGGCGTACCGCGAAGGCGTCATGGATGCACCTGCGATGGCAAGATCAATGCCTACGGGGAACATGAGCTCATCGCGCCAGCCTCGAATCATACATGATCCTCCAGAAAGCCAGAGATCTCTTCCTCATCGCTCAGCACGATACTCTCTGAGCAATCAAGACATGGATCGATTGGGGGAGAGATTCAGCCGGACGTCATTAGCAGATGAGCCCCGAAGTCGCCCGGAGCCATCAAGGCGATATCGTGATGATTCCGATGATGAAATTATGTTACCTGGATCGAGTCGCGGTCCGTGGAGAAGGCAAGATGCTCAAAGATATATGGCAGATAGGAAGCGGACAGATCAAGATGCGTGGGATTTGGGTAGCAGTAGTCCGCTGCGATATGGGGAGAGCCAAAGGAGAGGGACGAATTATGCAGGATATGAGAGGTGAAGATGGCATTTCTTGTAACTGGATGTGTTTGCATTTGCCGTGGTTCGTTCTTCACACTGGACAACTCATTATGTAGCTCTTCTTTGATAGCCAGAGTGACAAGGTATGACTGAATTAAAAATATTAAGGTCTTCAGCTCTTGATATCAATGAATCTTTAATAACTTGGAGCTGCGACAATAAATTGTCCTTTTTTTTTTTTTCTCTCTTCAGGTATTACATGTAGACACTATTCTCGCTAATTGGTGCTTCTTATGTATAGAAACTGATTTCTCGATCAACAGCATCTTCATCTAGTAATCAAGTAAATATACATACATTTTATGTACAAACAGACAGATATCTATCAATTTTCCATAATGCTGTCTATATTGGAGTTCTGGATAGCCACTCTCTTGACTTGTTGCCCAAAAGCTCGACGCTGTAGGTTAAGAACGGGCATGACGCAACTGCTTATCGGAGAGCTTGCATGGACTAATACACACCCATCGGCTATTAGCCAGGTACCGTCTAACCCCTCAATTGCATGTTACACAGAATATGTTACTCGATGGCCCATTGACAAAACTCAACAACATTTTAACCATTTATTCCCCCGTATTGTTCTATTTCCTTAGAGGCTTATCGTTAATGATAAGTGTACATATGTAGCTACAGATGCTTAAGAGCGTGCAGCGTTAAAGTGGTCAATCGCGGATGACTAAGCATGTCGTGTACAAACAAAATAAACGAAAGCTTGCATGGATACGCGATCCGCCCAGCGCGTTGATTGATTGCACAGGACAGGCCCTAGACGCGCCTTCATCAATATGCACTAGCAGCATCTCGATCTGACAAGTACCAGGCAGTAACTGATTGATGGTGGTATTGGTTCGATACTGCTATTCTTCCAGGCCTTGCCTCCTCCCCGGCGCCTGTATATGATCTTCATCTTCAACCTCGCTGTCCGACCCTCGCCGACCTCGCGGAGCCTCCAAAGGGCAGCGCATCTTGCCCATGTCCACTCGACTCGCCCGTCTTTCGACCCGATGTTTGCAAAGGCTCACAAGACTTTCAAGGCCAATGAACCCCCCGGTCGCAATGCCCTGGCCAAGCAGTTGTTCCCGTCCAGCAGCCCTGCGGCTCCCGTGACCGACATTCGGGATCAGCTCAAGAAGCCCGTGGCCAATGCTAACAGCGTTTCTGCCTCTGCTTCTGCTTCGTCGGCGAGGACAGCCCCGTTTTCGAAACCTCTGCAGGACCGATCGTCGGGCCTCATGCAACAGCAAAGGTCCATGACCACCTCGAGCAGCGCCGCCACGGGATCGCTGGCGACTCTCTACACCAATTCGGATTCGTTCAAGGACGTCGATGTTGTTGACCTTACTGGGCCCGACACAAAGACAAAAGCAAAGATTCAAGAAGTTTATTTCGAAGAAGATGATTTCAGCGACGATGCAGACCTCGACCTTGATTTCAAGCCCCCCTCTGGGGTTCCCGTTCTCCCCGACCCAAAACCAAAGCCGATAGAAGAAGATATCCTCCCTCCGTCTTCTGCTGCATTCCCGCCGCCCACTCAAGTGTTAGACTGGTCCTCTTCTCCCACATCACATTACTTCCCACCTCAACCTCAAAAGACAACTGCTTCTCTGAAGCGTGATTCATCTGGAGAGAGTGAGATGACGGGATTGCCCGCACCAAAGAAAAAGCGAGTATTGCCGGCAAGCTTCCGCTCAGAATCAAGTGACAGCCAAAGCCAAAGCCAGGATGCTCCGGTTGCTGCGATTGCCCCGCCTACAAAGCCACCACGCATGTGGGACGCTCCTGTCAGTGCCCTTAACGAGCAAAAGAAACAGTTCAAGATTCAACAGGCAACGCGGTCAGAATCCCAAGGGCTAGACGAACAACCGCCCCAGTTTGGCAAATCCCACGATGGGGCTAAAGGCGATGCCATCCATCTGAGTAAGGAACAGGAGCATGTGCTCGACCTTGTAGTGAACCAGGGGAAAAGTGTGTTTTTCACAGGCCCAGCAGGAACCGGAAAATCCGTCTTGATGAGGGCCATCATCAACCAGCTCAGAACAAAGTATGCTCGAGATCGCGAGCGGGTGGCTGTGACAGCCTCGACAGGTCTTGCGGCGTGTAACATTGGAGGAATTACTCTTCACAGTTTCTCGGGTAGGCCACACGTTGACATTGCCGCAGGCCTAATGCCCGTCGGTTGATGGTTATCCAGAGACACAAACATAACTAATACTTTGGGGATAGGTATTGGCCTTGGAAAGGAAGATGCAGCTACTCTTGTCCGCAAAATTAGAAGGAACCCTAAAGCCAAAAACCGATGGCTTCGTACCAAATGTCTCATCATTGATGAGATATCCATGGTGGATGGAGATTTGTTTGACAAACTGTCACAGATCGGAAGAACCATTCGCAACAACGGCCGACCTTGGGGCGGCATTCAACTCATCATCACAGGCGATTTCTTCCAACTCCCACCTGTTCCCGATGGGGAGAAGAAGCGTGAAGCCAAATTTGCCTTTGATGCTGCTACTTGGAGCACATCAATAGATCACACGATTGGTCTTACACAGGTTTTCCGTCAGCGCGACCCCAAATTTGCTGCCATGCTGAACGAGATGCGACTGGGGCAAATCACCCAAGACACAGTAGACACTTTCAAGAAGCTTGCAAGGCCACTCGAGTTCAACGATGGTGTGGAGTCGGCCGAGCTCTTCCCTACGCGAGCACAGGTAGATGGGTCCAACGAGAGAAGATTGCGAGATTTGCCTGGAGCGCCAACTCGGTATGATGCAATAGACACGGGAGATGTCAACATCCGAGACAAGCTCCTGGCAAACATGATGGCGCCGAAATCAATCGAGCTCAAGATGGATTCTCAAGTCATGCTCATCAAGAACTTGGATGGATCCCTGGTAAATGGATCACTTGGCAGAGTCATCGCCTTCTCTGACGAGAGGACATTTGACATGACCAACATGGACGACTACGATCCGTTTATGGACGACGCCATGGCAAAGGCACGCAGGAAGCTGAAGGCCTTTAGCCGCGAACCCGACCCAGACGGTTCAGGCATGAAGTATCCTGTTGTGCGCTTCATTTCCACAGATGGAGTGGCGCGAGTAATCCTTTGCCAGCCCGAGGAGTGGAAGGTGGAGCTTCCCAACGGAGAGGTTCAAGCCAAGAGAGTCCAACTTCCCTTGATTCTTGCGTGGGCCCTGTCCATCCACAAGGCCCAAGGCCAGACTCTGGAGAGAGTAACGGTCAATCTGGGACGGGTGTTTGAAAAAGGACAAGCTTATGTCGCACTCAGCCGTGCCACCAGCCAGGAGGGGCTGCGAGTCTTGGGCTTTGACAAGAATAAGGTCATGGCCCATCCGCGCGTCATTACGTTCTATCGGCAGCTCTACAGCGCCGAAGAAGCAGCGGCGAAAAGGCCAAATTCGATTGCGGATTTTATCTCAAATCGGAAGGGCGTTGTAAATACTCAGGTTCGAGAGGTTGTTGACCTGGACTCGGAAGAAGAGCGCGCAATGGCATATTAGCGAGACTTCCCTTGTTTTATCATGGCGAAAACCGTAGATCAGTGTCATCTATGAAAGTATTTGTATCATCACTTCATCATTCTTCCTTTATGATTCCCCCCTCATGAATATCTAGATATGGGAGTGAGGGATAGATGCGATGTGGCGTCATCACCAGACTCAATTTTAAGGGGTTCTAGACCAGCCCCAGTGAAAGACAAAGGTCTCAGCTTAATATAAAGTTGTCAACACCCAAGACTCAAGCCTATTGATCCTGAGAGTTGCAGTCAGGTGCAGAAAAGTCTTAGACAGGTCTGTATGTGCTTGGGTGCGATTGGGTGCGGACGGACGGAAACTCCGGGGGGGCACGTTGTCAGAGACGAAAAACATCCACTTGATCCATAAAAAAAACTGTTGAGAGACAGGGGAATATGAATCAGTCAGCGACTTAGTCGTGTTTGTGTCTGGATACGGAGTCGTATTACACTGGAGTAAGAAATGATGCTGAGAGTGAATCCCGCATAGACCCCACGAAGTGATGGATAGGATGACAGACAGCACAGGGGAAGGATGCAGTGAATACCTACACGGAAGACCCGATGTGGCCACTTGTGCTCTGCTTATTCTGTTCTCTTACCATGTTCTGTTCACCCTAAAATGTAATCAATCGTATAAAATAAATAAAATAAATCAGAAACGCAGTCGGTCGGGGGCTCTTCTGCAAAAAGACACATAGCTATCCCGGGAATATTCTGGGGTATTATGCCAAATAGCATCCTCGTGGGGTGTGGTAACATTCGGTCAACCTAGACTTAGTAAGAGGAGCTCGAGCTTATTACTGCAGAGGGCAATCTGATCCATATGATGGCATCTGGAACAGTCATTGGAACACCAGAATTGGACTGGAGTGTGACAGCGGGCTAGGGATGTGCCTGCAGGTGCCCGCACTGGTTTAGTGGCTGGCTGGGCAAGTAAGATCCAGTTGAGGCGCTGACTATGTTACCACAGCGCGATTGCCCGTTGCTGCAGGGGGCTTCTTACAGGCTCCTTCAAGCTGCTACAGGGCTCCCACACAGCGCCGGTTGGCCTACCTAAGCATAATCCATCCATATCAAGACGCGAAGGGCTCTGCTCGGCAACCCGTTTGAGCCTAGCGCAGCCACATCCCAAACCGCTTTCTTTCCGCCCGCCAAAGTTGCCAGCCAGCAATCCATATCGTCCACCAAAATTTATCGTCTTCATCCTCTCTTTCACACGTACTTTTCCCACGTCTCTCTACCGAACCGGCGGAGGAGAGGCAGCATCATAGAGGACGCCCTTTGAGTTTTCCCTTTGCCGCTGTTCGAATTGTCCCCAACGGCCACGGCGACCGCGCTCGCCCTCTTCACGACTCGTCTCCGACTGCGCGCGTGTCCCAAATTCCTCCTGACGTCGTTGCACCTTTTCGGAAGCTGTCCTCCACCTGCGCTGCTCTTCGTGACAAGTCATCGCCGATCGAGCGCCCACCGCGCCTCCGTCGTCTGGGATTCCTTCTGGCCGATTACAGCAGGCCGGAATCCATCTCCATTGGGACCTTCACTCTGCAATCATCTCGACTTTACTTCCCAGAGGAAGCCTTTGTTGTGAGGGCTTGCCAGGGTAGTGGTTTGTTCCTAGATGACAGCGTAAAGGCCACAAACGACGGAGATTGCTACTCCCTTTGTTCTTTCTGACCATCAGGGAGACGACACAGCCGAGTTACGAGGGATTGGACCAGCAGCTGCCAAGCTGACTTGCATCTCAACATGGCGAGCCAGTTCATGGGCCTGCAGATGCGGGTGGTGCTGAGGGATCCTGCTGAGTACTTGCTCACGGGCACGGTGAGCGATGTGCAGGCAGGGAGTAGCCTCACCTTGACAAACGGTAAGCGCGTTCCCTTTTCATCTTACTTTGTGCTATTTGCTTTCTTACTTTACGCCCCGAAGACCACGACATCTAGTGGCACAAAGACTAACCCGCCGATACAGTATTCATTGATGCGACGCGCGAGTGGGTTCCTCACATTCGAATCGATGCCTCCAACATTGCCGATCTCGAAGAAATTGGGTGCGATGGACCGGATTCGAAGCCGCCAGTCCCAAAATACCCTGCCCAACAGTCACCCAGTAAACCGCTGGTGCAGCCACCCGCGCAGCCAACCCAGCCCGCCTTTGTTGACCCAGCTATTCTGAGTCTAGGCAGGCGGCCCAAGTCGAATACCTTGAGCAGTCAAAAGAACCCACCTGAAAAGCAAGGCGATGAGACCGACGCAACGGCGCTGCCGGGAGTCCTGTATGGTATACACGTTGGGCGGCCCTCGCTCGACTCGGGCGATGATGAGAATACTATTGTGGCGTCGGTTAAGGATTTGAAGATAGATCCAGTAGTCATCCTCCCCAAGGATGTGTCCATTAGTAAATCTCGACCCTCCAAGGAGGTATCAGGTTCCGCACAACAGCAACAAAAGAAGAAGGCAAGGCGCCATCCCAAGGCCCATAAGGAGCATCTAGGCGAACCGCAGGTAGCTGTTCAAACCCAGGGACATGGAAAGGGCTGGCGGCAGACCCCTATCTTACAGAGCACCGCCTCTTTCCAGCCCTTCAGTTCCCTCAAGCGAAATGGCAAGGGCGTCAAGAATCTCAAGGACAATGGATGGGCATCTGAGGATGTCACCGAGGAGATGGGAGAATTCGACTTCGAAAACAACCTGGCCAAGTTTGACAAGCACAAGATCTTTGATCAGATGAGGAAAGAAGACCAGATTGACGATGCGAGCCGCCTTGTAGCACACAACCGCCGGCCTAAGCCCGGAACGGCTGGGGGCAAAAACCTGCACTACTCTGAGAATGTCCTTGACATACCTTCGACCTCGCCGGCGCCAAATGCCGACTACTGGAACAGCGAGGCGGATGTTGGGGCTAACGGATCAGAGAGATTAAGCGGTCGTGAGCCCAGGAATGGCAACCAGACTGGCAAGCGGCCCGACAGCAAGACTGGAGGTCGGCGTTCACAGTCGCGCAAGGCGAGCACTGCTGCTCCGGTTGGATCACAGCCCCTTAGTAGGGTCAACTCCAGCCTACGATATCAGGCATCTCGCCGCTCAAGCCCCACGACGGGGCATCGCAGCACCGACTACGAACAACAACAGCACCAGCCTGGTCTCTACCTCATTCCTTCAAACCGCCGGGTGGAAACGATATCCACGCTTCAGATGCTCAATATCGAGAACATTGCCGCCAACGAGATTGGATTTAGCGAGACCCTGATGGCGGAAAATGCGGGCAGGGGCATCGCCGAGGTGGCAGTTACCGCGTTGTCGGATCCGGCTATGAAGGTTCGGTTCGAGATGGTCGTGGCCGGAGCGTCAAGCGAGGCCACCGTGCGTTCATCTACGATTGTGATTCTTGCCGGTAACAACAAGTCAGGCATCCGTGCGCTGGCCGCTGGCCGTCACCTACGAAACAAGAACTTTGACGTGGTTGTGTGTCTGGTCGGCATCGAGCGTGAGCGCGACCTGCTGGAGGATTTGAGGCGGCAGATCCAGCTCTACAGAAACTTTGGAGGCAAGGTGCTGAGCAAGCACGACTTTTTCGAGTATCTTCGAAAAGGTTCTGCAGCCCCCAACGGCCTATCCATCTCTCTCATCATCGATGCGTTGCTGGGTCTTACCATGTCGTTTGAAGAGCTGAGAGTGGGTGATCAGGCGTCGGTGTACGAGCTGATGGAATGGGCAAACCGGAACGAGGCCTTTGTGCTGGCGGTCGATGTTCCTTCGGGGATTGATCCGACAAGCGGCAAGGTTGCCATCATCGACGGTGGCCACTTGTTCGTCAAACCACGCTACGTTGTCGCTATAGGAGCACCCAAGAAAGGGCTCCTAGAAGTCGTCACACCCCCTCTCCACGATGATCCCTCCCTATCAACAAGCATTGCGCAAGAGGATGAATGGCGCCTGTTTATTGTTGATTTGGGCCTGGGCAGTGCAATCTGGAGAAAAGCTGGCACCAAGATACGGAGAGGCATCGAGTTTGACGGTAAATGGGTGCTGGAAATGAAGTACCGCGGAATCGAGGAGGACGAAGACGAAGACTAAGACCAAAAAACACACACCACTTATATACATATAGCTAAACGTTGTTACGAATATCAAGACAGAAGAACCAAAAACAGGATGGGACAAAAAGGAGGGGACATTGGGTTGAGGAACGTGATAAAGAGGTTATTATGCATCTGCCTGGCCGGGGATCGGCTTGCGGAGGCTTTTCAAAAGGAGTATAATAGCGAACTGTAATTATAACACAGCATCATGAGGCGTCAAGAGGAGGTCGAATTCGAGTTTTCGACGAGATTGTATTCTAGCTTGAGGAGGGTTGATACCAACAGCAATACATGGAGGAGAAATTTCTAAACTGAATGCCTGGCTCGGTGTCTATTATTGTATTCCGCCTCAGCAAAGCTGCTGCGAAGGGTACGGTACCTCCGCATTGGGCCTATTACTGTACGTGCCAAGGTAGCATGAAGGTAGCATCGGCTCCCGGGTTTCTAGAAGGTGGTGAGTGAACAAGTAGGAGTCAAAAGAAGACGAAGGCCTGCACCACGCGAGACTCTTGTGAGGATAGAGCAATGCCAAGACTGCGGGATAGCGGAGACAAGCTTTGCCAAGAAGACGGCGCCTGGGCATGGCAAAGACGCAAATGGGTCGCCTTTTTCGCCATTCGCTCCTGGATCTTCCATTTTAAGGGGTCGCTGAAGATTTCTTGGGTTCTGGAATTATGCAAGCACCTTAGTATGGTTTCTTGGCTGCTGTTACTTGGGTGGGATGGGTTCATGGCTCATCAATGCTTGTTGTTGTTGCTTTTCCAACCCGGGATGCAACTGGCCGGGGGCTGAGATAAACTTATTGTGCTACTTTATTTTTTCGATGGAGCTCCACATAAGAGAGGCAAGGCAACAAAAGTTCTCGCTTGGGGGGCTTATGCCGACTTGCCTCTTTTGTTGTCTGGGACGGTTCGCCGAGACACGTGGGAGGGCGAAAGTCTGTGGCCGATTGGGAGATGCTGATGCTTTTTGGCTGTTGGATGGGTTTGATGCATGTAGGACGCTGAGCATTGGTATCTGCATCTGCAGCTATATCTGCATCCATCTATGCATGGAGTCAATAGCATATACTGTATTTGATGCTGAGAAATGGAGGAGTAACAGCGAATTGACGCGAAGCCATCTCTGACAAATGTTCATACGACGCATTACGGCACAGTATCACTGTGCACACACTGTACTGTGTGCCGCACCCTGAGCCACCGCCGAAGCCCATTGGCCCAGGCCCTTTGCAGTGCCCCATCCCCGCTCCCAGGACAGGCGCCGCACCACGTTGTACCGCCACCAATACAGTGCAAATTGCCAGCACTTGAGATCCAGCTCCTCGAAAAGGGTCCCCGGGGAAGGAACAACACCAAACTCCTCTCTCGGCCCCTCCAAAGACATTCGCTCCGTCTCGACGTTGCCAGATCGATCGCCGATATCTACCGCTTCAGCCTTGACGAGTACTCAACTACTGAACGAGACGACGTTTCTCTGCTTTTTGCGAGAATCCTGATTTTGAGCGCACGCGGAAGCCCGGGGCTGAAACAAAGGGCTTTTTTTTCGCGATCGAATCATTGTTACGAAGTCTATTTTTGACAGCCGCCACTGATTGATATGACACTCGAATTGTTCACGCCACTCTGAACCCGACGTCGACTGAATATTGACTGCTGCGATTCGATTTTCGGCTTCCTCCAGAGATCTCTCAGAGCGGTGCCGCTGACTCCGCCTGTCCGTTCGATTCGCGGGTCGACTTACCATCTCGTCAGCGTGTCTTAGATTTTGCGAAGCTACCTGGAGTTTTGCTCCGCCTTGGTCCCATCAAAGCAGTCGGAAAAGGAGAAATAAGCATTACCGGGACCTGCTTCGATATCACGTCCACAAGCATCTTCCATGGCGCACCTGCGATAGGACCCCCGACTGGTCACCTCCTCCCTTGTCGTCGCCGTATTGCCGGCTGACTCTTTTCGATATCGCTTACGTCTTTTCGCTTTTTTGATATCCCGTTTCGATCCGACTCCGATCCCACGATAGCGGCCATGTCGATAACGGCCATGGCCAACGTGGCCCTCGCGGCTACGTCGTCGATGGAGGCGTCCATGGCGCTGTGCACCAGCACGTGGCTGCCGGCCAACGGCATCCTCTCACTGGACGGCCAGTCGGACGACGCCATCCTGACGCTGGACAACGACGCCCTGTTCCAGGCGCCGTGCCCGACGGCCACGATCCCGAGTGTTTCTGTCGCCATCAGCGACCCGGAGACCACCAGCAGCGGAGGCTCGAGCCTGGACCTGCAGGACTTGGGCGACGGCGATCCGGACGACAGCCCGCACTTTTCCGACTTCCGTGACCCCTTTTACGCCTCGAGCTTTCCCATCTGCTACGCCCTGGCGGCTACCACCGTTACCGCCTACATGCTCGTTATCATGCTTTTTATCACGCCACGGTCCTTTTTCGACAGCGGCGTTGTCTATCTTGGTCGCCCCAACAGCTTCACCAACAGCTCCTCGGGAGGTGTGAACATTGGTGGGCGGCCCTGGCTACAGAAACTAGCCGCCTTGACGGTCGCGATATCTCTAACGATTGCCACGGCGGACACATTCCGAATTGCAAAAATCCAGTACATATGGGGGGTGCAGAACGCAAAGGTGCTTCAGAACGAGGTCATGGGGAGCACCGAGCTCAAGGCCATCCGCATCGTGTCCGACACGTTTCTCTGGCTCGCCCAGGCGCAGACGCTGATCCGCCTGTTTCCGCGCCATCGCGAGAAAATCATCATCATGTGGGCTGCTTTCTTCCTCATCAGCCTCGATGTCATCTTTAGCGCTCTCAACAGCTTCTTGTACTCTGACCCGGACAGCATTGGGAATTCCATGCCCAAGAGTTTTGCCCATCCCATCCCAGCGCTGAGTTACCTATTCCAGCTGGCGCTGGGGGTGCTGTATGCTGCGTGGGTTGTGTACTACGCAATTATGAAGAAACGATATGCCTTTTACCATCCCCTGATGAAGAACATGGTTTTGGTGGCCAGCATTTCTCTAGGCGCCATCCTAATACCAGTCGTCTTTTTTATACTCGATATTTCAAAGCCAGAGTTTACTGGTTGGGGTGATTATGTGCGGTGGGTTGGTGCGGCGGCAGCCAGTGTGGTGGTGTGGGAGTGGGTGGAACGAATCGAAGCACTGGAGCGTGAAGAGAAAAAGGACGGAATACTTGGAAGAGAGGTGTTTGATGGAGACGACACGCTAGAAGTAAACGCATCAGAACTCCCTTGGTCACGAAAGCGAAAGGGATACAAGGTGGAAGGTGGTGGAGGTGATGGCAGAGGAGTGATGGTTACGGAGAGGGAGCAAAGACCACGAGAAGGCAATGGCTGGCCTGGTGTACCAGCCATGAGCCGCCGAAGCCGGGAAAGAGAGCGTGGTAATGGACATGGCCGCGATGACGACGAAACTGGTGGCGGGACAGCAGGGGAGAGGACAACAGGACATATCTTGAGACCGCCAGTGTGGCTCACGCGACCTGCCCCGGCCGTAACACAAGCCAGCAGAACAGACACCACTAGCGCTGCCAGCAGCACCGTTTACGCCGTGAGATATCAGGGAGGCTCTGATGCCCTCGCGAGAGCAGCTGATCTGGCGAGAGCAACTCAGATCCAACGCACGACAGAATCTTCGAGGCCCGAGAATCACCCCCAGAGTCGCCATCCTGCTGTGGACGATGGAGTTTCGACAAGCCAGTCGCCTACATCCATCTCTCCAGGGGACTCTCCATCCGTTCACATTGCGATACGGGAGCCGGAGAGGTCGATGGATTTAGAGGCGAACTCTAGCTCGGGCGGCGGTCGTTGGCAGTCACTGCTGCGTCGTGGAAACGGCAGCCAAGTTCCTTCGCCGCTGCAATCGCCGAGAGGACTATCAGATGCCCGGTCCACCTTCACGACAAGAGCCCGAATCGATACCAACCGATGGGATATCCGGAGCAGGTTGGAAGAGTTCGCCGTGAGCCAAGCCGACAGGATTCGAGAAAGGTTCCGGCCCACGACGGACACGGACAATCTCCCCGTAACGGTGATACCAGCGCCAGCACGACGAGGCGCGGCGCTGCAGCAAGTTCTGGAGGAAGAAGGCGAGGAACTAAGCAGCTCGGCGGCATCGGCCATACGGCGAGCGCGGGGATCCAGCAGCAGCAGCTCTTCCGAGGAGGTGTACGAGGTCAGGGGACGGAATAACATGGCGCCCAGCGCATACTCGAGAGCGACGGCATCAGCGCACGAGAGGCCCATACCGCCAAACAACCCGCCGCTCTGGCCGGGGGTGCGCAATCGACCTCTCTATGACGAAGACGATTACTCGTATGACGATTCTGTAACGGAGACTTCATCTGTAATATCGCAGGAGCACGAGCACGCGCATGGACATGAACGAGAACGAGAGCGAGAATCAGAACCAGATACTGGGCAGGATGACGGACGTACGATACCGCCAGGCGGGCCCGGTGCCTCATAGAGTTCTGGGTTCTCTCTCTGTTTTTTCTTCGTTGTGTTTGCGTGTTTTGCCGTTACGAAGCGTGTAATGAAGGAATCTTGTCTTTGAGCGAGGCGTTTTTTGGGGGGTCATGATTTTTTTTATTATGTATATGCGGTCGCTTTCTGTTTGTTTTGGAAGAGGTGTATGAGTATGGTATATAAAAATGTTGATGGATGGAGATATGGCGATGACGATACCCGGGGGAGTTGTTATAAGAGTATTTGGAAGGTATTATGAGTAGATAGGGGGAATGATTGATTGTGAGATATACTGTATTTCGGCTAATGTCAATATTCACAATTTCTACCGAATTGCTTGTTAGGGGTTGTTTGAATTGGCAATGAAGACATGATCACACAATGAATCTTGATATTTAAGCTCATTCAAGGCGACATCATGGAGGGCTGCAGGAGACTCGATTGGATAGTTCATCATATACGTCTGGGGCTCCTCATGGTGGCCATACCTCTCTTCACAGCATTTTTAACCTCTCCCAAGCTGTGAATTGAGGCGTGCATCTACTGCAGACGAGCAGCAGCCTTTTTCTAGCTTTCACAGCATTTTTAACCTCCTCCCAGGCCGCAAATTGAGACGCTCTCATATTGCTTCATTACGTCACTTGCCGAGGAGACAGGGATTCATCGCAATCACAAGCTCCGTATCCCGCGTCAAAAGCATCATCATCAAAAAAAGAACCTAGAATTGCAATACAGTACAGCAACGGAGTACGAGTACATAAGCGGACCATTCGGGTCATCTCAGGAACGAGCTACCAGCGCCACACGGAGCTTTCGCAACGACCATTCCGCCGTGATTTTTAGTTTTCTCGGACCCTGGATTCGCTGCAAAGTTCCGACACTTGGGAATTAGTAGTATACGCGTAACCGGCTTCCCGTGAATCCACTGATTTTATATTGCATAAGATACAAAAAAAAAAAAAGCGATATATCGTACTTTTGCGCGGATAGTCGGTTATTACGTTGTGCGCTAACAGGAAATAAGAGAATATGGGAACAAAGGGAAAAACAAGGCACGGGTGGGCGGCCAGGGGAGACCCCTGCATCCCGTGGTAGGGAAAAAGCGAGCTAGGCCTGGCAGGGATTTGGCATTTGGGACTAAGAAAGAAAAACAAATGGGGCGGAAGTGGGACGGGATTGTCAGGGGGGAAGTTGAAAGGACAGCAGAAAAGGATTTGATGGATTTGATGGATGCTATGTGTTTTTATGGTGATGAGGGGACTTGGTTATCTGGTTGAGGGATCAGGAGTAATATTGCAAGTACAGTAAGCAAATGGTACTAATTGTTATCTCAGGATCTTGATGTATGTGTAGTACAACTGAAGTAGGTCGGGGACGGGACGTTTCCTGGCGCATCTACCACTAATAACACCCGGAGTCCGCAGTAATCATGCAATGAGCTGATCAGAGAGACACGGAATGGAGTCTCTCATTAGAGTCTGATGAAGGACAAGATTTACATAGCCAAGGCTGTCTTAGCGATGTGATCTGTTTAGGTATGAATTACATCAGTAATCCAGGGTCCAGCTGTCAAAAAAAAAAAAAAAAACTTTTTGCCATCAACGAAGCTTAATGGAACCTTCCGCTATATCAAGCCTCTGCAATGAGATACAAACAAAACAAACAGACAACTCTCCGATTTGGCATCTGTCAACAGGATTAGTTAAGCCGGCACTTCAAGTCGATTCCCTCCTCCAGGTTGCCGTTGGCTATGCACATGTCCCGTACCTTATTGTAACCTAGGCCCTCTAAGGCTCAGGCACAGATCCAGAAAAAAAGAACACCTGCCTCGGCACTCCCCTGGGTACCGTCTACCTGGCCGCATCCTCACTAACAGCGGTGCGCATCGGTAGACTCGACTTTTCCGCTGGTGTGATCTGATCTGTGTTTGCCTCCGCCCAAAAATTTTCCATGTAGCTGAGGTGCCCTGCTCATTTGCTGCCAGGTACTGTTTTCCTCTTTTCCTCCTTTGCACTCTTCCTTGTCCTACCAAAGGCTAGCCTTCTCTCCTTTATTTGAACCCTAATCCAGATCCCGCCTGGCAGCAGACGACAACGGCGTCATCGAAAGAAAAAGAAGTCTCCGTCGAATCTCACTCGGCATCTCCACGAACCCCGACTCGACTCGACTCGACTCGACTCGACTCGACGCGGCCTCGCCGTCCCGGTGGTGCGTCCTCCCTCTCCTTTTTTATATCCTTCATCTGCATCTGCCAATTGGACCAACAGCAGCTGTTGCTTTACTCGTACTCGTATGCCCAAGAAATAGACCGCTATTTTTGGCCCGTAACTCCTCTGACGCTTCATTAGACCGAAGCCTTCTTATTAGTCCCAATTGTGAGACGAGACAAGCGGATAAGCCCACGCGAGTCTCTCACCCCAAGACCACCAATCAATTGCGCTTGCGCCCCGCGACGACAGGGGTGCACAATAAGAGGCCAGCGATCCTACTTGGAGTAGCAGCGTCTGCTCTTGTTCGACTTTTCGTCCCCTTTTATCCTCCTCCTCCGCCGTGCAGCATCCGACCCTTTCGTCCCCTCTTTTGCTTGTGACAAGAGGCAACTTTGCGGCGTTTCGCGACCAACGAAACAAAGCCGCCCCGAAGCTCAACCGAGTCACAGCGTTGGGACGAACAATTCTCGAGGCGACAAACCAGCGGTCGAACTCGAACCAAGACATAAGACAGACAACCAACTCCGTTCGTGCTCGACTACTCGTATACAATGGCGGGGGTCGAGCCTTTCCCGCTGCTCAACACTTCGGCAGACCAGCTGCACAGTG
The DNA here is from genome assembly GCA_035079535.1 of Trichoderma endophyticum. NCBI lineage: Eukaryota > Fungi > Ascomycota > Sordariomycetes > Hypocreales > Hypocreaceae > Trichoderma > Trichoderma endophyticum. Next base: position 1,591,191 of record JAPMIQ010000003.1, read on the forward strand.
CTGACGTCAACGTTGCGAGGCGCAGGCGTAAGAGCAGCGGCCTTGGAGGCGAGATTCGTGCTGGCGACACGGGCGCGCCAGCACTGGCCTCTAGCAGAGTCAGTCTCAATGCCCAGGACTCCGAGGTGAGATGAGATGACTTGAGAACTCCCACTGTACGAGGCTTTCGTTCATCAGGCTGACCTGACCGCCACAATCCAACAGCACGACTCGTCTGAGGGCTCAGAAGATGCCTCTGGCGCTCCCAAAGTTTCCAAGCGCCGTCGCACTCGCGGATTCTTTTCTCAGGCTCGCCAGACCATGGTTAAGCACACCTATGTCCTGCCCGCCGTCCTGCTGCTCGTCTTCCTGACTGGCTATGCTGTCAACCCGTCGGATTCCAACCCGCTACACCACTTTCTCTTCTTGTCGTACCCGATGCCCCAGGATGACCCCCTCAAGCCCATCCACTATGGCAAAGGCAAGTGGGACATTGCGTTCGTCGCCTTCTACACCATCGTCCTGTCCTTTGCTCGCGAGTTCATCATGCAGGAGGTCTTGCGCCCATTGGCCCGTATGACGGGCCTCAGCAAGGGCAAGCAGGCCCGTCTCATGGAGCAGATGTATACCGCCCTTTACTTTGGCGTCCTTGGACCTGCTGGCATGTACGTCATGAGCCGCACGCCCGTCTGGTACTTCAACACCCGCGGCATGTACGAGGGCTTCCCCCATCGCTCGCACGAGGGTGTCGTCAAGTTCTACTACCTCTTCCAGGCTGCCTACTGGGCCCAGCAAGCCATCGTCCTCCTCCTGGGAATGGAGAAGCCGCGAAAGGACTTCAAGGAGCTTGTGGGTCACCACATCGTCAGCCTGGCCCTCATTGGCCTGAGCTACCGCTTCCATTTCACCTACATTGGCATCGCCGTCTACATCACCCACGACATTAGTGACTTCTTCCTCGCCTCGTCCAAGGCTCTCAACTACATCGACCACCCCATTGTTCCTCCTTACTTCGCCACCTTTGTCGTCGTTTGGATCTACATGCGCCACTTCATCAATCTCAAGATTATCTGGTCCCTCTTCACCGAGTTCCGCACCGTTGGTCCGTTTGAGCTCAACTGGGAGACTCAGCAGTACAAGTGCTGGATCAGCCAGTACATCACCACTGCCCTGCTTGCCTCCCTCCAGGCCCTGAACCTGTTTTGGCTCTTCTACATTCTGCGCATCGCCTTCAGATTCATCCGCGATAAGGAGGCGACTGATGACCGATCTGAAGACGAAGATGACGATGTCGACGAAAAGCCCTCCTCGACCAAGCAAAACGGCAAGATGGCCGTCCCTTCTCTCGAGGTCCACTACGAGGCCGATGAAGACAAGGAGACTGCTTCTGCCAAGCACTAAAGAGGCTTGACAACACACAGTCAATAAAAAGGGGGGGGTGCACATTATTTTTTGGGTGGGTTGGAAAGCGCTATTAGTCTAATAGACGTACGATTTACGCAAACATCAAAGCAAGCGGATTTGCAAAATCAGATGCAATTTATAGGAATAGTGGTGTGAGAAGCAAGTTTTTTTTTTTTTTGAATCATGCTTCTTTTCTTTTGGTCTTTACGTCTTGGAGACAGGCCTACAACAACAACAAAGGAGAGTCTGTCCGGATAAGGAGGGCTGGCGACGGAATGTAAGGGCATGGGAGAAACCGGCGTTCATCTTGTTTTGAACACAACAAGGGGAAACAAGAGAAAAAAAAAAAGAGAGCCTTGGGTTTTAATACTAATTTTAATTTGATGACACTTTCATCCTTTTTTTTGGGAGTGAAGAGAGGAAACTTCTTGATGCAAACTTTGGAAGGGATTGCGAGCATGACGAGTGTGATGATGAAGTATTTAGGATTTGGACAAAAAAAAGTTGCAAAGTTGGGAGTTCTATTGCAATACTCTCTTTTGGAGAGGAGAGAAGGGGGACGTGTATGTGTATTCAAAATCAAGCCTTGTTTCCTTTCATTGGTAGTTTTGATCTTCCTTAATGAAAGGTTTGAAATAGGGAAAGGGTATATACATAGGCACAGGGGGAACCACGAGGAGAGAGAGTTTCTTCTTTCTTTTGCTTATTCTTGCAAATAACTTGAATGACTAATATACTATATACTACTTACTACCTTGAACTATTTAATCTTAGTAACTCAGACTCTCTCTCTCTCTCTCTCTCTCTCTCTCTCTCTCTCTCTCTCTCTCTCTCTCTCTCTCTCTCTCTCTCTCTCTCTCTCTCTCTCTCTACACATGTTAATACTCCTCATCTCATGTCAGCATAGAATCCAAATATCGTCCACCTAAACAACGTATCAAGACCATTCATGGAAACAAATACATCATCCAGACAACAATCTACAAAAATTTCTCAACTACAAGCATCACATTTCACTCACAAGCAAAGACAGACAATTTTTTACCAAAATTGTTTTCTGTTCATTTTTCATGCTACCTAAGTTATCAAGGCTTGCCCTATACTTCTTAAGCAAAGTGGGAATATCCGTATCTGGTGCCCGATTTTTTTGTCATCCAGAGACCGTTTCATGGTCTCGGTTTCCCTGAGGAAAGAATCCCAAAAGTGTATGTTACCGACGCAAGTTAAATCAGAATAAGAAAAAAGCACAAACCCAAACGGTGAAGGCCATCACCAATCCCGGATATCCATCCAGTCCATAGGGCGTAATTTCGAAATCGAACAAAAAGAATAATGGGAAAACAAAGCCAGGTCATGCATTCGTTGCCCGTGAACAAGTCAAGGTCCCTTGGGCCTCGTCAATGGGCGTCCATAGTCAGATATCCTTCCAAAACGAAAATAAAAGAGCAAATCGTGTCATCAACATGTCCCCCTTCCTCGTCAACCTCTGCTGTCGACATCATTCGTCTCATTGACTCTCTTCGAAATGAGGAAAAAGTCGTATGAACGGGTCAAGGCCCCTCAAAAGACGATAGCTGTGAAACAGAAAGTGCTTTCAGGAAGGAAATGAAAAGGAAAGAAATTGTTGCAACCAGTCAAATGATCTCACACATAATCTCAACATTGAAACTTGATACCTCATAGTCAAACAGCAACCGGCGAAAGTCCATGAATTCGGGGTGCCCTCGACAGATGATGAAACAAAAGAGATGCAGAGCCGATGCAAGAAGCAGTGGTAAAACAACACACATTATATGTCTCCGCCTGTGATTGCGGCTATATCTTGTCTCCTGACGAAATTCAGAGGTGTATTATTAAGTCCGATCCATCAGGATAGATTCCAGTACGAAAAAGTTGAAGTAAAGAAAAAAGAACAATGATGGCAGCAGTTAGATCCGAGTCCTGTTGCTCAAATGGTCGCGACATGTAAAAGATTTGAAAACAAATAAAAAACAGAGACGTCATCGTCGTATTGAAAGCTCTAATCTCAATCGAGTGTTGAAAATGCTTCGCATGCATAAATTTGACGTGAAACAAGAGCCCGTCTCCAGGCTTCAAAGGATCGAAAGAATCAAATTTGGCCGGCTAAAAGGCAAAGTGTCTTATGCTGCGCGCATAGAAATGTTGAATAAAAGAAAATAATAAACAGTAATCCTATTCCCCAACGCCGGTGCGATGCAGTCATCATGCTAGGTCGAGTATGTGAGGTTTTGTTGACATCAATCGTGTTGTTGTCCGATGCCAAGGAGGGAAAAGTGAACAGACCTGCGTTTTCGAAGCTGAATGGGAAAATCGCAAAGATGATGAAATAAAACAACGAAACAAAGCGAGACCGGCCTGGAAATATGCCGGTAGGTTGATATCAGACGCATAAATGGACGAAAACAGAAATGCAATGATTTGCAAGAAACATGCGTACCCATAAAAAGGTAGCGTGTCTATGCCCGGGTGGTTTGGTATCTTGAGAGCTTTCAAACTTGGCTTGGTCAAAGCGACAACCAGCCTTGTGAAAGAACCAGAGCGAAATCTACTGGCGCTCGCGGGGCCGCTCCTCTTCGTGAGTCGACTCGTTGTCCGACGAAGATGCCGAAGGATGAGCCTCGCCGTTGAGTTGAGGCTGCTCAGTAGCGGAGCCGTGACTCTCATATCCGTCAATTTGGGCCGCTGACTTGTTCTTACCACCCATGTTTGCGGCCCTCATAGCACGTTTGGCTTGCAAGGAAGCTTCTCTAGCGACATCCAAGGCGCGTTCGGCTGTGACTTGCTTCTGCCACATGGAGTAGTAAATACCCTTGGCAGCGAGAAGGTCGAGGTGGTTTCCCTTTTCAACAACAGTACCGGCATGAAGGACGATGATTTGGTCGGCATGCGTAATGGTGGACAATCGATGCCTGGAAGAAAGGAAAGGCTGTGTTAGTTTCCGTAGAGCTTTTATATCACAGATGAGTCACTTACGCGATAATGAGCAGTGTGCGTCCCTGGCCGATACTAGTCACATTCTTCTGAATTTCCTGTTCTGTGTGCGAGTCGAGAGCTGAGGTGGCTTCATCCAACATGATAATTCTAGGATCCTTGAGGATGGTACGGGCAATGGCCACTCGCTGCTTCTCACCACCGCTGAGTCTGAGACCTCGCTCTCCAACCTGGGTGTTGTAACCATCTGGGAATGACATGATGCGATCATGAATGCTAGCGGCCGCACAGGCAGCGTACACTTCCTTATCAGTGGCTTGCGGGTTAGCATACTTGAGGTTGTACATTAGGGTCTCGTTGAAGAGGGTGGTGTCCTGGGGGACGACTCCGATATGGCGGCGAACTGAGTTGATTGTGAGATCCTTGACATTCTTGCCGTCGAATTCGATGCTGCCCTCGTCACAGTCGTAGTATCGGAACATGTGTCGGAACAAAGTAGATTTGCCACCACCAGACTCGCCAACAAAGGCCGTTGTGGTTCCCGGAGCGCACTCGAAGCTGATGTCACGCAGGGCAGGTCTTCGAGCGTCATAGGAAAAGCTCACATTCTTCCATCGAACGTGCCCAGTAAAGTTTTCGAGGGGCACAGCATTGGGCGAGTCAACGACGGTAGGTTGAATCTTGAAGAGCTCCAGAAGACGCTCACCAGAGATCATGGCCTGCTGGACTGTTCGATAAAAGGAGCCGAAGAAGTTGAGAGGACCCTGAAGCTGGGTCATGTAGGACACGACGACGAACCAGTCTCCCGTAGATCGCATGCCAACCAGGACTTGCCAACCGCAGAGCAGGGCAGCCACTATTCTACCCAAGTTGAAGACGAGAGTCTGGCAGATGTTCATGAGGACCATGCCAGTCTGAACCTGAGCCTCGGCCTTTTGGAAGACATCGACCTTGGCTCGGTATCGGTTGGACTCGTACTCCTCTGCGTTGAAGTATTTGACCGTCTCATAACTAGAGATAGAGTCGTTCTTCACCGCTTCCTCTTCGCGATCGGCGTTTGTCATCTCTCGTCGCTGGTCTGCTCTCGTGGCGGCCATCTTGATTGTCATGTAAAGGTACCAACAGGTGTCCACCAAGTTGAGCTGGGCGTAGAGGGGACCAAAGTTGAAGTAGAAGACGGAGATTGAGAGGAACAAATCGAAAAGCATGGGGATCACCTGGAACGTCACTTGCTCGAGGAAGGCATTGATGGCAGAGCCCTTGTTGAGTGCAGAGAGAACCTCGCCAGTGCGCTTCGACAAGTGGAAGTCGAGGCTGAGAGAGTGGACATGGTTAAAGGCCGCGGCTGTCAGTCCTCGATACGAGTATTGCGAAACGGGTATCCAAAGCAAGGATCGCAGGGAGCCAAGAAGGCCCGACTGTCCCTGTAGCACCCAGAGAATGCCCAGAATGAGAAAATCTCTGAGGGGGAAGTTGTCGCGGGTGATGGGCTCGCCACTTCGGATGACCTTTTCCAGTTGGTTGACGACTTTGCCGATCTGCCAGGGAACATAGACGTTGACCAATCGTTGAACAATGACTAGAGCAAAGCACAGCAGTACCTGAAGCTGCAGCTTGACAGAGTCTTTGGGCCAAAGATACGGGAAAAACAGAGAGTAGCCTCTAACGTACTCTAACCATGTCTTGTGGGGGATCTTCTTCTGACGGTAGAAGGCAGCTTGGTCATCCTTGCGTGCGTAGGACGATGGGGAGGGCTTGGCGGCGTTGGAGATGGTTCTACCACGAGATCGTCGGCCATTAGCCTCAGAGCCTACGTTTTGCCGAGAGTCAATGGAGGAGCGAGGCTGCCCATTAAGCAACAAAGGCGTGGTTTCAGTGATGGCACGTCCTTCCTCGGCCCTATCCTCGACGCGACGGCTCTTGAGAATCCAAGCAACGCAGAAGAGAGAGATTGAACCGATGATGTGGAGCAGACGGACGAAATAGAGAACGAGGTCAATCTTGGTCCACGAATCAATGCAGTTCTGGTCCTTGGCGGGGTCTTCTTGCTGGACAGTACGCAGAAAGTGGCAATCTGCGGCAACAATGGCGGTGGAAATGAAGAGGATGAGTTCACCAATGAGGCCAAGAACCCAGATGGCCAGATGAACAACATTAGGACCCTTGCGCCAATCAAACAGCGAGAAGAGAATATAAAGGTAAAAGAAGGTAGAACCCAGGACGTGAACCTATGAGAGAAGCTGGTTAGTGGATTACAGGGAAGGGAGGGGTTGAGCGCGAGGCCATTGGACAAATTTCCAACAAGCAATATGCTAGTCGAAGCTCGACCCAAGTGCCTGGGACCGATAGATGGAAAGAGAGAGCATGGGGGGGTTGTCATACCACAGACCACTCGCCAGCCCATGGAAGTCCATCCTTTGACCATTTATAAGGGTTCTCATGATAGAAGGCATGGACAAACATGGAAACCCCGGTGGCCACATAGCTCAGGAAGACAACAGCAGCGAGATAGCGAAAGACATTCTTAGCGATGCGGCCAAAACGGGGACCGATCTTACGTTCGCCGTCGTTGCGTCGCTTGCGCTTGGTGATGGGAAGGGGCTTGCCTCCAGGGCCCTTCACCTTGGGCTGGACAAGGTCCTCTTCTTTCTTGGAGTTGAAGACAGAGTACCAGGCCGCAAGGGAAATGAAGGCAACGAGAAGAACCAGAGAGTAGACATATTGGGTATCGCGAAGGAGGATATCGGCCAAGGTGAGGTCCTTGGCACCGCCGGGGGCGGCAAAGGCGCTACGAACGTCGTCGGGCGGCGCGTCGTCGGCCAACATTTTGGCAAGCTGCGAAGGAAAAAAAAAAGAAATGGTTAGCAGAGGTTCGTGGCGTGACGGGCGATGGAGAAAAGCTTTGGGGGGTGCAGAGAATGGGGAAGGGGGAGAACTACTAGGCCTCTCGAGAGCAGCAGATGGAGGCAAGGCGAGGCGATGGATGCGTGATGCTGAGGCGGCGCGAGTTGCGAGAGGGTGTGTAGAGCTTTTGCTTGGGATCTTGGGATCGCGGTGATGGAGTTTGGATAGTGCAAGGCAGAGGTGAGGTGATGTGATGCCGAGAGAAGAAGTGGGAATGGCAAGGTCAAGTGTTGCGGCTGTCACGGGGGGGCAAAGGAAAGAAGAAGGATACGAGGGAGCAGGCTTACAATGAATGCTGGGGCCAGTCACCTGAGATGAAGCATTGCCGGGCAGCTGGCAATTGGCAGCTGGCGATGAGGGGGAAGTGAAGTGAGCAGCAAAGGAGAAGAAAAAAAAAAGAGGGGATATGGATGTCGAGAGACGCTCAGCTGCCAAAGCGAGCGAGCGATGAAGAGGGCAAAACCTGAAGTGGTGATGGCAATGCGAGAGAAGGAGGAAGTACATACACGCAGAGCAGAGACCAGACGTCAAAAACGACGGTTTTGGGCCCTTACTGGCCGATGCACAAGTGGATGCAATCCATTGATTCATGTCCATAGGCCCATTTGATCGCTTTTTGGGGGGTGCGGTGGAGCTGCCTGTCTCCGTCTGCTCGGTGGTGGCCGGTACGCTACGGCACTGCACTGCGCTGTGCTGCACACTGCAGGCCGTTCTGCTTCTACCCAGCTGCCAGCGACAGGGGGGGAGGGGTGTGCCATGACCGCTGTAGCGCTGTAGCGTCTGCTGCAGAGGCCCGCATGCAGTTGGGCCTAGCGCTGTGCGTCTCCGGCACAGGGTGGTCTGGTGGGCTAGCCGCCGCACCGCACACCAGCTGACTTGAGGGTGTGGTCAGAAGGCCCAGCAAATGCAGTGGCGAAAACAAGCCACCCGCAACACAGCAGGGCATGGCCACAGCACACAACAGGGATTGAGGGGCAATGGATCAATACTATCCATATCGAATTGATGAATTGACGCTGCTACTCTACTATACGGCCTCTCGCAGCTACTCGTATGCTATGGACCTCTCCTCCGCAGGGCCTCTCCACACTTATTGAAGTGTTTTGGAATAGTCGGTTGCAGCCAGCTTGGCGCTATCTCGACCTATCGCCCAAGGCACGGCACTAAGGCATCGCAACACCAAGCTACCAGCTGCTTATCGAAAGTTACGGCCCCTCGACGGTGCTAATTGATATTAATAGCTGGAGCCCTGCGCATGTAGCCTTGGCTCCCCCGTCCAAGCTAAGCAATGGGACAGTTTGACGTGCTCTCGTCAGACTCAGCAACGCGTCCGTCCCTCAAGCTGCCACATAAGACAATGGAAGACACAAAGACGCAACCCCTTCCCGAGTCCCGCGGCAGTGCGAGGAGGAGGTTGACGGCTCTGCTGGCAAACGGGACGGCAGCTTGATTCACGAATTGATTAACTGACGAGTCTAGTTCATTCGATTTTCCATCAACCAGAGGCAACCAGAGGCAGCCCTGCCCGACCAACGCCAACCGTGCTGCCCACCCCTGGAAGAAGAGCTGCCATGGCCCGCCAACCGCCTTGTTTGCTTCGTTCCTTTGGCTCGTTTCTCCGCCCCGAAACCCAAGGAATCGGAGCCGGGGTTATTGCTTGATGGTGTGAGGTGAGGGGAAGCTCGGAGCTGCCTGCATCTAGAGCTGTGGGCATGGGGCTGGAGCTGCCTTTGCTCAAGCTCGTCAGTCTGTGGCATATGCACCTCACTCCCCAACTGCTGCTGCTGCGTACTCGTACGCTACGCCAGAACATTAAAGTTATTTGGGGTATGCTGCTCATTCTCATGCTCATACACACAAGGTACTCTAGGTACCCAAACCAAAAAGACGTAGGGCGAGGTGGATGTTTTGTCCTTGTCTCGTTCGAAATCCCGTTGTGGATGGCCAACAAAACACAACAAGGACCACTCGGAGCTGCAGCTCGCTTGCCGTCAGTCAACAGGATAGGCTTCAAGTGATGCCAGCGCAAAGTTGCAGCATTTGCTATCCATGTGGTGTTACCCTCTCGCTTCGTCCACGTAGGAGCAATCTGCTCCAGATGCCCATCAGACAAGTCGGCTGGCCGCCGTTGGGCAACATTTGGGTTTGGGTTTGAAGCGGTGACGAAGAGCTTGGGAAAAGACACAAGAAACAGGGAAAAGTCCGCGCGGCCGCTTTGCCTATCTACCTGTACTCGTACATATGCGTATGTGCCTTTGAGCTTCTGCCGCCAGCCGAGCCGGTTTAATTGCGCATTCCTGCAGCCGCCGTTGCGGCGATTATCACTGCATGCTGTGACAATTAAGCGATGCCCTTGATTAGACATGGATGCCGCGCCAATTGGGCAGGCTGCTGCAAAGGCAAGGCACTTGTATCCTGGACACACATCTAGCCGACGAGTGACGATTCTGCCTTTAATCAGGCACTGCTACTGTACGCCTCCCAAATGGCCGACATGGCCTTGCCAACAACACCCCAAGAATAACTGGGAATAACTGGGGAAATCGGCAATATCAAAAACGGGCACGAGTGCTACTCCCAACGGCCGCATGCGCGCATTCGTGGCAGCTCTCTGCACTGTTCATCTTGCGCTCCGGCAAGCTGTGATCTGTACCATAGCCTCCTGTAACAAGTCATAGTTAGGCAAGGCGACGCTCAGATGGGCCGTGTTTCAAGCGAATGCAGCACGCCCCCAGGCGCTTTGAATCGGGATCTAATCGGAACAAGCCCCGCGATCCGCATGCTTGTCATACGAGCCTCAGCAAGGGAGCGTGAAACGTAGCGGCGGCGGCGGCGGTTGGCAACGGATCTCAGGTTTCGATGCCCGTGCTCGTAGTGCCAAGCATCTAGACGATGATGCCGCTGGTTGCACGTTATGAGCCATTCTCGTATGTCCCTATAACAAGTTGTAAGGCTCCTTGGCTCCGTACTCGTACGAGCAACGCCCGAGGCGCTGCATACCTACCTGTATTCGTATATACTCGTACATATAGTTAGATTAAGAGGATCAAAGAGGGTGTGGCGGCGGCAGCTGTCGTGGTGGTTTGCAAAGAGGTGGTGACAGCTTAGAGGCGCTCTGTTTGGCCGCCTTCAGTGCGCCTCGTTCCCTCAATTCGGAGCTGCGGTCAGAGCTGTGTGTGTGTGACGCCGATTTCCAGCTTTTTACGAGGCTCCAGTAAGGTAAGCTGCCTCCCGGAACCGCTAGGCAAATCAAATCGCAGAGTATTGCTAGTGCGTGCCTCATCAGTCAATTGTTACTCATCGATGTGAGCAGTAAGATATTACTGCCTGTATTCTCGATTGCCCAGAGTCCAGCATCTGGCGGCCATTGGCCAGGACATGAATCCTTTGTACGTGTCGCCTTGCGCCCGCCGCATGTCTACCTCGCATGTATGTAGCTCCTCATACCTGTCCCAGTACGAGTTACATGCGGTTTTCCAATGCAGCACACACTTACATGGACTTACATGTGAATTGCGCCGCCCACCATGCGCGGCAGGCCTAGCTGCTGCTCGTCGATAGTATGTGCAGATGCATAGAGTCGTCGAGACCTCGGGACAGTTCATGTACCGGCCTGCAAAATCCATGCCATTGAATGCGAGTGTGCCGCGTGCGTGTGCATCTTGTACGCCTCGCTGCCTTAATGGACCCTTTATTGTCCAGTCTCCGGCCGAGAACCCCGAGCCCAACACTGTCGGGAAGTTGGAGGGGAACACGATATTGCCTCTTGTTGGAATGACTTCCTCTCGCAAGGGAAAAGCGAGGCGGGTATTTCAGTCCCAGCCGATTGGACAGACCCTGTTCCCAAGCCGCTGTCGATGCAGTGCCCCTAGCCTTCGAGTTCGGCATTGGCAGAAAGAAATGGACCCATGCTTGTGCATCAAGCTGTTGGTTCGATGGTACTTCGTACTCGGTAGTGTACAGGAAGGGAAAATATGTCAACACCACGCAAAGATGCTTGATCTCAACATCTGCAGTAAGAGGGGGTGCAGAGAAGAGCAATCCACCTTTATGGCCGAGGGCACTCCGCCAAAGAAGCATACACAATCTCCCTACCACTTCCCTTCTCTTTCCGTCTGTCCGTATCTCTCGAATTCCAGCTGTACCGTTGCTCGAACGGGTACTTGGACACCCAAGAGTCTGCATCTGCACGTGTGGGGTATCCAACAAGGGGTGGCAAGGGTGCAGGAGACGCTCTGCGGCCTGACATTCAAGATCCAGTAGCACCGCGCCGCCCGTATATGTGTACCGCCCAGCCGGAGGTGTGTGCTAGGACGTGCCGTCTTTGCTCCCACCCACAGGCGGCCATAGCTTGCAGACGCCGTAATACTCGTACTTGGACGGCCAGTAGCACTGCTCAGCACCGCTCCATACGGGTACGATTCCTCCATTCTTGATTGTGAGCGGTCCACGTACGAACTCGAATGGGCTCCGGCCAAGACTCGAACAGGCTACTGGGCCCTACAGTAGTCGGCTCCTCCTACCTACTGCAGGTCCCCAGCTTCCGGGTCGCACGATTGAGAGAAGAGAGAACAGGCTAATGGCCTTCCTGTGACTAGCCCGAAGGAGCCATGATGCTTGTTTGGTTTAGTGTTTGTTATTAAAGTCAATCGGGGCATGCTTGTTGCTCGAGGACTTGTTGGAGATTGTTTGTGCCAACAGGCACGGAAGGGTAATGGTAGGGCTGCTGTGGAGCTTGGTCCATATCCAGGCCTCTGCTTTCTCCTTTGTCTCCGTCCGCCTGGAAAGCAACAAAGAAGTGAGCTGTCGCTTTTGCCGACCAACGAATCATGCTAGCAGCCATGTTAGCACTGCTTGCTGCTCGGTGACGGTATGCGCGTACCCATTCAATTCCTCCCCAGGCGGGGACCGCGCCTGTTGGCCAAGGGTTGAAGGATGAGCTGGCTCCAGCTCGAGCATCTAGAAGCATTCGTGACGAGAACAAGACGTCAGTCGGAAATGCGCGAGCTCCAGCCTGCGCTCAAAATGTAACAACCTAACTTATTCACCGCCTGCTACCTGCATTGCTGTGGTGGTGCCCCGTAATGCATACCAATGCAAGACCGTATGCAATTCGCGGTGTGGCAGTCCAAGGCGCGAGCAGCAGCCGCCGTCTTATTGCTCAGCGTCGACGGAGGAGTCCAGAGTCCAAACTCACGCAGGAGAGCCCAACACATACACGTACACGTAAAACCAGTGACTGGTCCATGCTGCGCTTTGAAGACCAGTCGAATGAGCTGGCCACTCGAACATGGGAGCCACGAGCACTCGTACGTCACTGGCAGGCAGCTCGATGTTGAGAGAGAAGAGACCCCAGGGCGTCACACTGGTTGCATCGCCGACCTACCGCGGCAATCTGACATCGGTCCGTCAGTAGCTGGACGAGCATGTTCTCAACCATTTTCCTCCATAATAGATAGTAGTCAAGGTATTTGATTGGGCTCAAGGCCGCTATGAATAGCATCGTTCTCTCGTGTAAGAAGGGAGCATATGGCACTTGTCCAATAAGAGCCAACCCGGCGCTAAAACCTTACTGGCCTTTCCAGGAGCTTCTTCTAGCGGCATGAAAGCTCCAACAACTGTAGACAAGACAAACACACTTACGGAGTAGCCTCGATGAAGATCGTCATCGCTCGGCAATACTACCTGGAGCAGTAGCATAGCCATCGTTGCCCAAAAGGGGGAGGAGAACGGGCTCGGCAGCTGGCACAAACCTAGCGAGAAAGGGAGAGGGAAATGGAAGATAATTGGGATGCAATAGCGGTCGGCGAACGGCGCGGGTCTCGGAAGCCTTGCCAACTCATAGATGGATGCACTCCGGCCGGTGTTAATCGACCTGGCCATTCGGCACTCCCGGTTTCTCCCACAACACAGACAAAAAAGCTCACAGGGATGCGGGATTCCATGTTTCCACAAAGTGCTCGAGAATAGGCGATGCCGAAAACGTCCATGGCCTGGAGCTGTGTAACGCGAGCGGCGCCCTTCTGATACAAGTCGGACGGAGTAGTACATATATGGGCGTCGAGATGAATCCTGGCCATATGCAAGGCCATGGTTGAGAGAAAATTTTTCTCTCCCAACGCGCAAGGTATAGAAACTAACAGTCTCCAGGTTCCCTAAACTTGCCGTCTACCTACCTCGAGGAGCGCACATGCAGCTTACCTACTGTACTCTTGGGGACTTGAGCCTCTTCGTCGGCCTCGCCATAGACCTGAATGCAACTCCCATCTATTGTTTCTCTCCGTTGATGGTTGATTTCAAATAAAGAACTTGCTGCTGCAAAACGTGCTTGAAATGCTCCCTGCCTACATCCATAGTACTTGACAGATTCATTCACCGGCCCAGCCCTCGGCACGGTTGACAGCCGTCAGCCATACGAGTACGAAGACGCATCCCAATGTCACCTTGTTTTCCGTTGACCAGACGGCTACACTTGAATGAGCAACAACTACGCCGGTGCCCGCATTGCGCTCCGAGTACCTGTCACGTACTCCATACCGATCTCCTCTTACCAGGCAAGGGCCGAGGATGGATACGCCTGCCACCTTTATAATCGCACCAAGGACGGAATACTACCGGCAAGTATGGGGAAGGGAGGGTGCATGTTTCTCTTGCCAAAATTAGCGCGCAAGGGCTGCGGTACGGGGGTTCCTTCCTAGTAGCATCCGTACTTGGAAGCGACCTTGAGGTATCCGCAACCACGAGGGCTTCCTGCCGGTCTCGTCAAGGGACTTGGCGCTCTGTGCCGTATCTGCTACTCTGACATGTACCTCTGGCTGTACTGTACGAGTACTCTGGACTACCTTAACCTACTGGGCAAAAGATTCCCGGAGCTCTAACTCGGATGCAGCCTCAGGCTAAACTAAACTTCATTACCTCGACACCTCATCCTTTGGGCTCTTGAGAAGCTCTTCCACAAGCTCCCGCGTTCGTCCCACCGCCGTATTCCATGAGCTGTCGGGTCCAGACTTGCTTGGTTCGTGCTAATGGCCAATAGACACCTACGCAATTTGTCCAGCGCAGAGGCTGCTTTCCGCTCATCAATCCTTGCTTGCTCTGGCAGAAGAGAAGCTCGACCGCCGCATAAGTGAGGGTGGGGAAAAGGCCATCTGGACAGCTTCATGTCCAATTGCCCGGTGGACTGCAGCCCCCTCAGCCATTTTCCTGTCTCACCTGTCGATTGCCATTCCATTGACCGGGTTGCGACATGTTTCACTCGCTGTCCCAGCTGCATGAAAAAGCATCCAATTCCATCCCCTGCAAACAACCCCGGTCAGCCGGTCAACCTAACCTTGCAGGAGCCAGGGCCGCCTCTCCCCTCCCTGCCTCCATACGCTGAGCATCAAATGCCACCTGTTGTCGTCACCGCTGTTCAACGAAAACTTTGGGGACCGTCCAGCTCGCCAGGCACAAGCACATAGCATGGGCTGAGTTGCATATCATGCTATGGCCCTGTGTCATCATCGGTTCCAGCTACTGCTCCGGAGCAGTGGAGCAGGTAATTGGCAAAATGATTATATTCACGACAATGCTATACCACTATCAGGGTCGTGTTTAGTGAGCTTCAGCCACAGCATCAACGTAGCCGGCGTTGTGTGTCTGGGTTTCGGCCTGGGAAAAGCAGTGTTTCGCTGAACCTTGATACCTACCGACAGTCACGCCATGACCTGTGAGGGACGGCGACCGAAGCAGAGAAACCCGGCTTGTGAGATGTCCTAGTGCCTGTCTTGACATGCGTCGGGCATAGCTGCAGCCGGTCAGCCCGGTTTTTCAAAGGCCTCGTCTTTGCTAAACGGCTTAGAGAGCGACCGCCTCTCCCCCAGCAATCTCGCAGAAGCTACTAAGCACAGCTGCACATCTCAAGATGATCATTCTGGACAGGCCTGTCTCTTACACACATTGCATCTGCTCCATCAACTCGTCATTGCTCAGGTGTGTATAAGCAACCAGCTGGTCTACATCAAATCATCTCGGCCATATACGATTATGCACTCTCTCGGTCTCTCATAATCTTATTATCCAGCTCCCTTTCCTCCGAAAATACACACACAACAATGACAAGCCCACTATTGTTTGTACAACAAATCCCACTACTGAGTAGCTGCCTGCTCATGTTGCATATTGTGGGTCATGGGATTTAACCTTGCCAGGCATTTGGGCCTTGGAACCCGATCATGTTGGAAGTTGCAAAAGCGTACCCAGTCTCAATTTCTTTTTTTATCTCTGTTCAAGCCACTGAGATGGGGGCTTTCTTCTTCTCTCGGCTTCTACACTCGGATACATGGCATTATTACCCAAATGACAGTTCACAAATGCAGTCCAGCTCGCAAGCCACCATGTCTTCCAATTATGGGTGAGAGTCAGCGGGATCAGCCATCAAGGACAGAGCACGTCATACATCCCAAAACCACCTGCTACACCGAGCTATTCTCTCGACAGGATCTCTCTTCCTGCCTTTAAGTAGTTAATTGTCTTGGCATTGCTCCCCCGCAGCTTGGTGTGTAGTACCAGGCCTTCGGATCGTCGCCCCCTGGTCTTCCGATATGGTCAAGCTTTTTGTGATACAACGGCTGAACTCTCTCAACCTAAGACGAAGACTATATCGGTTTATACCCGTCGTTGAATTTGCAAAATCACATGGCTCAGTGATTGATTTGGATACCGGCATGGTTATACTACTTCCCGCGTCCATTGTGTGGTTAGGCGTGTTGGCACGAAATTTCATCGAGGCCCATTTGTGGAACATATTTCCTTTTTTCAATCACACACACATCTCCTCACCAAAGTTCAGGATGCTATCAGTTGGGCACTCACCAACGTCGAATGCCATTTTTTGCTCCCTCTTTTCCATCCAAAGTTATCTCGGGCTCCCTGAGTATTCCCATTCATACACTGACACCTCTCCACCCACAATTCGAAATGGTGTGGGAAAGCACAGTTCTCGCCCACACACGACATGATACCGGTATCAAACCAAGTCACGCGTATACGGTATATTTTTCAGCGGCTTTGGGGCGTACAAGTACATTAGCTCTGATTTGTCCATTTGCAACCCTCGCGATGGGAAGCAACTCTGATTGGCCACTTTTGACGAATCAATGAGGCTATTCTCCTCCCTTTTCCCAAGGGAACAAGAGGGCTTTGCTTTTTGCAGGTCTAGAACGGGTATAGACATCGCGGGATTGATTCCCCGAGATCAGTCGAGTCCTGCAGAGAGATAACTTTTCTGCTGCAGCTAAGCTCGCTGGCGCGACGCAAGGCGCAACCCAGATTGTGACAAGCTGAGACAGTGAAAAACGGCCGTCTGTACTCCGTACGCCATACTCCGTAGGGGGGCATATTGGTATGTTTCCCGCCTAGGCAAGTAGCTTTACAAATATGTCTCACTTTCTCTCCGGTCTGGCGGCACGGGTGCAAGGGAAAGACCGTTATTCATGTTCGTGCAACATTCTCCGCTCTCTGAATCGAATTGGTACTACTACTGGATAGGAAAACCCGCCATTGGCCAGCGATACGCAAACCTGGCTTTTCCGAACCGACCTCCGGTCATGGCGGGCCGGTACTTGTGCTTGCCTGCTATTGGGATTGGTAGTCTGACAAGGTACACAGCGAAAGGGCCAACCCCAACCCAGACTCTTACCGCCTCGCAACGAGCTAGAAGTGACTGGTGTCTTTGCTACTAATTGCTTGCTACCATTGCACGCAGAATAAGCTAATAATGAACAAGCAGTAAAATGACTTGAGAACCTCCACAAGGTAATGGTGCTCCTGCGAAGGACTAGTACACGCCGAATCAAGATGGATACCGATCTCGTCTTGATTATCAAGCATCACGGCAAATGCCATGGGACAACGTCAGTGTCAGCATCTGGCTCCATTGCCCTTCTATAATAGAGACATATAAGCCTTAAAGTTTGTAGAAGATGTTATCATGGGTTTAAGCCCATGTAATCTTGTTGATAACCGACTACAGCCGACGGTGAAGGCCAATTTAGCCATGGTGGCAGATACTAGAGAACTGTAGGCCCATCCTCTGACGAAGCAGCCTTTTCCATTCAAGGTATCTGTGGTCGTTGCGAGAGAGTCATCTTAGTAAGGCTGTAGCGTGTCCTTCTTCAACTGGCACTCCGGACTGGCTAGCGGTGATGCTTCTGAAGCCGGCCATAGGGAGTCTATCTTTAACCTCTTTTCTTTTAGACTAGTATATGAGCTGTGACAGGTGGCTCAATGAATCATTATGTCCAGCCTTTGCATAAAACGCCTAGAAACAAACTATATGTTGCCTTTGAGGTACACTAGCAGCAAGGGTCATTGAGCAAGACGGATGGAATTTTTGATAACCAGTTGCAGACGAAATCTGTGCCAAAGACCCCAAGATATAAAGCTCCGGGAGGACACAGTGAAGAGAAATAATACGACCTTGATTAATTATGAACATGGCAAGAGTGATTTGTCCTTTTTCTAATTGTTCTGAGCTGAGCTGAAAGCAACTCAATCTAGGCTTGTCATAAGCCCCATTAGACGACTTTAGACACCCTTACAAGCATATAAGGGCATTTTCAAAGTCATGAATGACTCAATGCGCATGAAAGAGGTGTCAAGAAAATAGGGAAATTACCAGAGGAGAGGCACTAGTAGTATATATCTCCAAATCATTCAAGGCCTGAATAGATATGCCATCAATCCCGGTAGAACAAGAGCCATGTCACTAGCACCCTCGCCGAGATATCACGGCACAATGAACTAAAGTACCTACCTCGTGGTTGATTCGACGATCACTTGACACTGACTAGAGTTCCGTTCAAGACACAGGCAATGTAAGATATCAAATCCAGACCCTTGGGAGGTCTTTTTCTCTCACGTGTGCAAGAGAAATATCCAAAGCCAGCCCCATTTCAAAGAATCTACATAAATGTACTGATTCGACTCCCCCCGCCTCCAGCCAACCAGCTCCATCGACCCCATCGACTCGACTCCACCTCAGCCTTGCGGCTTAACGGCTTATCTAACCCTCCCCGCCACACACCCAGCCACACGATGCCTCTCCAGTACTAAGCAAAGAGGCCTATCACGGACCAGATCCATTGCTTTGGGCGCGCAACCAAAAGCTCCTCCCGCCGGCCGCATCTCCATCCCGTCAGCTTTGCACAGACGCAAATGCACATTGGCAGCCTCAGCCTCGTTTCCGACTTTTGCTTCCCAAGTCCCGATTTGCAACCCCCGCCTACAGTCCCCCTTCGCCCATTAGCCAATTCCTTTTCTTCTTTTCGCTATTCTGTTTTGGCCTGGGGACGGTTTTGTATGCTGCCGTCTTGCTCCGTCTGGCGCGCTGGAGTGGTGTTGGGACTGTGAAGTGGAAAGCTGCGTCTGTTTCGCCATCGCCCTGGTGAACGAGGTAAGCCATTGTGGTGTCATCTTTGCCTATTGCCTTTTTCTTTCTTTTTGTTTCTTCTTCTTGTGCTACTGTTTTTATTGGCTCATCGATTGGTTTGCTAACGTCTATTTTAATAATCACAGTTGCCCAAAGCGAGAAGAGAGAACAAATCCCGTTTCTTCTCCAAGTTTCAACACCATCCACCGGCAGCCTCCCGTATCCTTGCCTCCATCTACAACTCTAAACTTGTTTAAAAGTCATCCACTTCGAGGACAACTATACTCCTTCGGAAGGCTCTACCGCCTCACCACCTCCGACTAATACTTTTCCTCGTCACTTTTTGCTCTACATTGCGCCATCATAACTTCGTCCTCCTCGACTGAACCGCCACACCAAATTTCAGCCCATCATGTCCCAGCGACCATCTACACCCGTCAAGGTGCCGCCCTCGGCAGCAAATTACACCCCCGCGACGCTAGACCCAGACTTGCGATCGCAAATTAACACAATCCTGCTGAAAGACGGCCACGTCACCAAGTCAGTGCCCTCACTACCTTTCTTCTCCCTCCTCCTCGTCCCCCCCGCCCCCCCCCCCCCCCCCCCCCCCTTTTATCGGTGCCCCGGGCCATTGACTGCTCGGCTCCGTCGTCGCGCCCGTATGAGATGGAGATGGGCTCACATCCTGGGCCGTCGTCTTGGAGTCGTCAGATCACGCCCGCTTGCATCGCAAGGACACCTTCTGTGTTTGGAAGTGCCTGACAGCTGCCAATGCTTTGTCCATGCCATTGGGCGGGTGATTTAAGGTATGAGGCGGTTGTCAGGTCGGCACACGGTGACGTAGTTTTTTTTGGAGAGACGTGCCAGGACCGGCTCAAGCGATGGATCGTGGATGTATCTTTGGGGGCAAGATGAGTTGAGTTGAGACACTTGACTCGGACAGCTAATGATTCCATGTTGTTAGCGCGCCGCTGTTGGCACTGCAATGGCGACCTGCACTCAAATGTTGTCAGACAATCAATTGATCAATCGCCAATTCTCGCAGAATGCCATGCACGTGTGCATCTGCATCCGGCTCTCGTTATCAGGGGGTTGATCAATTTCCCCCTGGTGACTTGCGGTCTGTCTGCTTCGTCTGTCCTGTCTTGTCCCGTCTTGTGCTCCCTTTGCTCCGTGCTGTACCCGTGCTACCCGTAGCAGTACCTGTCTGTACTCCGTACCTGTGCCTTACTCCGTGCATCTGCACTAATTGCCCGTCCGGCTTGATGTCCATGACGCTTCAATGTTTTCACCTCAGGTAGTACTGCTAGGTAAGGTAGTAGTAGTAATGCGTACCACATATCGTCAGGCAATTTCTCCCCTCTTTTCTCCTTCTCTCCTCTTCTCTCCTCGCTCCAATTCCCCGCCCCCAAAGATGCAATCAGCAACAGAAGCAACACCACTCCCCTCCCCAATGCTACTGTACTATGGATGCCTCCTCTCCTTGTGTTAGTACATTAGAGCTCAACTCGCAAAAGGCCAAATGCTAACGCAAGCACCAAAGCGCGGGGTGACCCAGCCTAGCGGGGGCCCAAAGAGGGGGGGCTGGACCTCTTCTCCTCTAGGCCCTGTCTCTTGTCTCTTTAGCGCTTTACCTAAGATAGGGCCCGCTGCGACAGCTTCCCCGACGCTGCTTCTGCTGCGCTGCGCATGTACGAGTACCTGTGCGGCCGTGATATGATAGCAGAGAAATGGACCCTCTTAATACCTCAGTGTGTCTTATTGTACCGAGTGCGTGACTCGCTTCTTTTGCTCTCGTCTCTCATCCTTTTCCCCCTTGTGCTCGCTCTTCTATCTTTTTCCAGCTTCTCTCCCTTTCTTCTGCCCAGCTGCGAGAACGACGCGCTTTCAGCCATTCGCAATGACACGACGATAAAACGCCTTGCTACACCGACGTCATCAGCACCCACTCTGTCGAGATAAGGCGAGGCAGCGACTCACCTCCATTCTTGCCCATCACCACCATCGCCAACCAATCTCGAGCGTCTTCACCGTCCCATGTCGCTGCGGAAACAGAAACTACAATAACAGAGGGGGGAAACAATAAAAAAAACTACTTATACAAACCAAACAAGAGGGATAGCGCAGCAAATATCTCCCTATATATATACAGACACGGAGACCACATCATCCTTGGACAAGCAAAGCAAAAAAGACTCCTTCACCATGTCCAGTCTCCCGTCACAGCATCCTACCCTCTCCCTCCACCTCACCGACCTCACCCTCACCCCGCTCATCACCTCGTCCTCGTCGCCCACCCATCTCGAATCCCTCACTTCTCTCACCTCGAGCGCCATCACCTCCCAGACCACCGCCCAGCGCGCCAACCTCGGCCGTCCTCAGCGCATCATGGTCGAGTACCCCGACTCCGGCGCCGTCGTCCTGCAGTCCTACCTCGACCCCCGCGAGTCAGGCGGTGGCCACTCCGAGTCCGAGCCCGGCTCCAAATACAAGCACGGCCATGACCATGACCATGACGCCGACGCCGATGCCGACCCGGACGACGCAACGGCCAGGACCGGCAGCGACGACGCCGTTGCCCCCGTCCTCATCGGCGTTGTCGTCGCCGCCTCGTCGGACGATGCGAGGGAGGCCCGGCGCGCTGCTGCCAGGCTGGAGCGCATCGGCCGCGAATTTCAAAAGGAGTGGGCGGCTCAGGGACTGGAGCAGGACACCGACGGGAGGAGCACTCCTGAGTGAGCCCAGCACAGACTCAGACGGCTCCGCTGCCATATACGTCTAGCAGCAATAATAGCAGCAATTAACACGAGAACCATGGATGGTATATATACCCCATCCTCCATCTCTACCAGCGACAAGCTCGACACCGAACCAGGCGGAGTCGGCTTTTATAACAGCTCAAAGAGAATGGATCCGAAACAAGTTCAGCCGAGGCGCGACCAAATGAGAGGCCTGCACTCGAGCGAAATAATACATCGGGGCGCGGAAGATAACAGCATTTTTTTGGGAGCGCGGCGCAGAGAGAGAAAAAACGGACGAGTATACAACGCGCGTTAATGAGAAAGATGGCTGGATCGCTCTTTTACCTGTTGGTTTTCTTCTTGTTTATTCTATATTTTATATTTTCCTACTTGTTTCTCCAAATCTTACGCACGCAGAGTCAAAGAGTCGGGTTATAGCATACAGGAGATTTAGCTACCACGTTGGCTCCACTGGCGTTTAAAAACAGGGTTATCATAGGCAATTGACTTTTCATCTTGAGGTTTATTTTGTTCAAATTTTTTTTTTCATTCCATCTATTTGCGGTATATGAACAAAAGGAAATCAAACGTTTCCTTTGATCTCAGAGTACAGTCGTCAATACGTGAAATCATATTTCCCTCCTTGTTTTTGAGCAACCGGCGTTTTCTTTCCACATGTTTTTGTATGATTTAAAATTTTATAGAAGAGTTTTTTATTCCGTCTGCTGTAAAATTTAAATGAGCTGCTGGAAAGCACGGTTGATGGGAGAGCGAACGTTGGGAACGTCCTTCCAGAAGTCGATGGTGAGGAGAGCACGCTTGGTGATACCCTCGGGGGTGAACTCGAACTTCTATAGCGATGGGTTAGCAGGCTGTTACTTTTCTTGCTCTTCTTCTTTCTTCTCCAACGTACCTTGTAGACATCCTTGTAGGCACCAGAGGCACCGAATCGGTTGAGACCAAACTGCTCGTGAGTGTAGCGCTCCCAGCCCATGGTGCTCATCACCTCAATGGACAGAGAGGGGATGCCGTCGGGCAGGACGGAGAGTCTGTACTCCTTGGACTGAGCATCGAACACCTCGAAGCAAGGGATAGAGACGATGCGGGCCTTGACGTTGTGCTTCTCCAAGAGCTCCTTGGCGGCATCCACGGCAATGGACACCTCGGAACCGGTAGAGACCAGGGTGATCTGGGCACCCTCGACCTCCTGCAGGACGTATCCACCCTTGATGGCCTTCTCGATGATGGAGCCCTCGAGCTGGGGCAGGTTCTGACGAGACAGGGCAATGATGCTGGGAGTGTGCTTGGAGGTCAGGGCAATGTAGTAGGCAGCGCTGGTCTCGTTGCCGTCAGCAGGGCGCCACACCATGCAGTTGGGGAGGGCACGGAAGTGAGCCAGAGTCTCGATAGGCTGGTGAGTAGGACCGTCCTCACCCAGACCGATGGAGTCGTGGGTAGCGACCCAGATGACTCGGACGCGGGACAAGGCGGACAGACGGACGGCACCGGCAGCGTAGGAGACGAAATTGAGGAAAGTACCACCATAGGGGATGATGGTTCCGTAGGCGGCCAGACCGTTCATGATGGCACCCATACCGTGCTCACGGACACCATATCGGATGTATCGTCCAGAGTAGTCGCCGAGGCCAGTGGCAGGGGGCTGGAAGTCGACGGCCTCCTTCCAGCGGGTAAGGTTGGAGCCAGTCAGATCGGCAGAGCCACCCTGAAGTTCGGGGAGGATGGTCTGGACCTTGCTGAGGACGGTCTCGGACAGCTTTCGGCTGGCAATAGCAGCGTCGCTGGTGCTGTAGACGGGCAGGCTCTTCTCCCAGCCCTCGGGCAGCTCGCCCTTCAGGCGGCGAGTGAGGTCAGCATGCTCGGCGGGGTACTTCTCAGCGTACTGAGCGAACAGCTTGTTCCACTCCTCCTCCTTGGCGGCACCCTCAGAGGAGTGTCTGCCGTAGAGCTCAGCGACCTCCTTGGGGACGACGAAGCTCTCCTCGGGGTTGAAGCCGAACTTGGTCTTGAGCTGCTTGATGTCGTCGGCCTTGAGGGGAGAGCCGTGGACACCGTGGGTGCCCTCCTGGAGGGAGCCGAAACCAATGGTGGTTCGCAGCTTGATGATTGAAGGCTTGTCCTTGACGGCCTGGCACTTCTTGATGGCGGCCTCCATGGCCTCGAGGTCGTGGTCGCCGTTCTCGACGACCTCGACGTGCCAGCCGTAGGCCTCGTAGCGCTTGGCAACATCCTCGGTGAAGGCAACGTTGGTGTCACCGTCAATGGAAATGTGGTTGTCATCGTAGATGCAGATGAGGTTGCCGAGCTGGAGGTGGCCAGCCAGGGAAGAAGCCTCGCCAGAGACACCCTCCATCAAGCAACCATCGCCGAGGAAGCAGTAGGTGTAGTTGTCAACCAGGTTGAAACCGGGCTTGTTGAAGGTAGCGGCAGTGTGAGCCTGGGCCATGGCCAGACCAACAGCATTGCAGATACCCTGACCCAGAGGGCCAGTGGTGACCTCGATACCGGGAGTATCGTGAGCCTCGGGGTGGCCAGGAGTGATGCTGTCAACAGTCTGCAGGTAGAAGACACGAGTTAGTGCTGCTCGACATATCCTAGCCTCTTTTGCAAAGGCTAGGGTAATTGAGTTTTTTTTTCTCTCTCTTGTTCAGTTCGGAGCTCGGCGCAAACTTACTCGGAAGGCCTTGAGGTCATCGATGGTCAGGGCGTAGCCGAACAGGTGAAGCAGAGCATACTGGAGCATGCAGCCGTGGCCGTTGCTAGATTGGGGCGAAAAAGAAGCACCTGTTAGTCGTGCGATTCGCAGAGCGGGGATATCTCTCTCTCCTCTATTTCCTTCAGAGGGAGGGGCGGGACGGCGAGAGCACTCACGAGAGAACAAATCGGTCACGGTTCAGCCAATCGGGGTTCTTGGGGTTGAACCTCAGGAACTTGTCCCAGAGAACGTGGGCAATGGGAGCCATGCCCCTGCGATATCACCGTTAGCAGCCAGAACGGGCGGAAGTGGCGGGAGCGGAGCTTCGCGTCACGAAGCGTGGCCAGACTCACATGGGGGCACCGGGATGTCCCGAGTTGCTCTTGAAGGTCGCATCAACCTGGAATCGCAAAGCAAGTCAGTCAATGCTCTCCGTCTTTGTCCTGTCTCTCTTGTCTGTCTTTCTTGCACTTCTTTTTTTCGTCCTTCTCGCGTTGGTGCCTCGCAACCTCCACCACTGTCGTCGGGCGTAACCAAAACTTTCCAGCCCAAAGCTCTCACACAATGGAGGGGCAATGGCGGGGTAAAAAAGCAAGGGGGAAAAACATACCGCGAGCAGGCGGATGGTGTTGATGGCCTTCTGGTCAACCTCTGTGTAGCCCATGATTGCGAATGGTCGGATCTGCGCTATAGAAGAAATCGGGTATCAAAAGTAATTGGAATATGGAGAGAGGAAAACGGACGGGGCCTGATGGGGGGAGGGCCGCATATAAAGCTGGTGTTGAGGGAACCTTTTTGTTGAGGGGTTAATGTTATGTCACGGATTAGGGGATGCTTAGCTCAGGCCATCAATGCTCCCCTAGTGAACCCTCTATCGGCCCCTCTACAGCAGCCCTGGAAGAGCTTCCCAAGTTCCGTTGCCCCTCCACGAGCCACTCTGATGCCGCCCTACTGGAGCCCCGGGGCAGCGCAGCCAGGCAACGGCAAATGGCAATCGGAGCGCAAGTTCCAGCGGGGCCCATTTCCGCTACTGGGAGCCCGCCCGTAGCTTGTTGCGGCTTGCTGCAGCGCCGATTCGCCCTCTTACTGTGTGTGCGTGTTGTTTCGTACTTGGAGGATTTTTAACGTGGATTCCACGCTTTCCAGGTTTTTTTTTTAAAACTCCGTGCTCACCTTGTGACTTGCGGTCCCCTGTAAGTTAGTATGCAATTTCTGCGAGGAACCTTTACGAGGAACTTTACTACTAGGTACTCATGGGTCAATGGAATCATGAGATTGTTTACTGCTCACCCGGCTGGTACATACCTACATAGTGCCATTAGATAGCATGCACTCAGCTTACAGACAAGAACCGTCTTCAGAGGCAACAGAGGCAACAAGATCTACCGCCCACTTGACGCAATCCTATCCACCGGGCAAAACGCTCCATTCCCGCAACAAAGAGCGGAGACTCTAACCGCCCTGACAGCCAAAAGACATTTGAAGCCATCAATTTCATTGTTCCTTGCCTTTTGCAACGGCAACCTGCAACGGCATCCCGCATTCGGATACTCCGTTTCGGCCCGGCCTCTGACGTAGGGGCTGCTGATGGGCCTTATCATCACCTCATATTTCACAGACAGACGACGGGAGTCACAAACGGATGTGATGGATGGATGGCTACAGGCTCCCAGGCCAGGCAAATCACTCTTTCTCTGACCCTCGTGAAACAACTGCACCAACGTCTCCAAACCCGGGCAAGCCGCCAATGCAACTTCCAGACGTAAATTGCACCAAGTCCATCCATCCACACACACGATAGGCTATCCTTGACACTCAATGCCTATCCGCGTCATCTGCAGCAAAATCCCTGGCCTTGGCCTTTATAAGCGGTCTCGAGCGTTATTCCTAAGCAATCGTTCATCGCCTTGCCAAGCGAGTCCACCAATCAGACAGGCCAAATCAGACACCTGAGCGCCTGGCGCTATTCCAATAGCCGATCTAGCATCCCGGAAGCTGCGCGTAAAGCGGCGCTGGCCGGATCGTTCTTTAAGACGGGGCTGAAAGTCAAAAAGGATTTCAGGCTATTTGTTGCCCTCATACTACAGAGGAACTAGCAATAAGCATTGATGAATAAGTTCGTATGTAAGCATATGTCGGCACCACCACGAGGATGCAAGCGAATGAATCACAGTGAAGATGAGATTTACCATCTGCCGTGTTGATGAAACCTACTGAAGTCTACTATTTTTATGAGTTGTGTGTATTGGTTGTAAGATGGAAGAGAGAACTAAACTGAACTGAGATTCACCCATTCTCAAGTGCGCTATCTGTGTACATCGACTTACCCACTTCCCGTGAGAAACTCAATTTTTCACACATCAAATCCCCCATCTCATTCAACCAAATAATCCATCACGACAACAACATATAAAACAATGGTTAAAAAACAGACCCCTAAAAAGAATCCATCTAAAAGAGACAAACAAGCACCGGCTGCTGATCCCATCCCACCCGTCGACCCCCAAATCCTCATCCATCAGCAGCGCATCCTCAAGCTCTTTTCAGATGCCTTCAATCCCGTCCTCTCATCCGAGGACTTCACAGCCCGCCTCCAATCCATAAAACAGGCCCTCTTCAACCGGGAATTCGATACTGCTTTTGGGACGGAGGAGAATCTTCAGGCGTACGCTGCAAGATGGAGTCCTACCAGAGCCCTCTGCTATTCGTCCATCTTCCAAACCATCGCCCACCACTTTGATGAGATGACTCTCACATCGCCTCCTCCTACCGATAACGACGATGATGAAAGTAGCCCAGAATCAGCCAGCATCGAAACCTCAGATTCAAAACCCCGCAAATCAATCAAAATGCTCTGCATCGGCGGCTGCGCAGCCGAACAAACTGCCTTCGCTTCTCTCCTCCATCAAACAAATTCCTCCGGCCACCTCACCCTCCTAGACGCCGCCCCCTGGACACAAGTCGTCGCTCTTCTCCAAAACCACATCACTTCACCGCCTCTCCTCTCCAAATACGCCTCCGCAGCCATCAAGGCCGCAAACACACCTCTCCTCGAGCAGACCCAACTCGAGACAACATTCTCCCAGGGCGACATCTTGGCATTAGACAAGGAGGCACTATCTTTATTACTTGGCCGTGAACCTCTCACTGTGACGCTAATGTTTACGTTGAATGAACTCTACACCAACGGAGGCATTGGTAAAACGACAAAGTTCTTGAAATTGCTGGGCGAGGTCATGCCGGACAGGAGCATGCTCCTCGTCGTGGACAGCCCGGGCAGTTACTCAGAAGCCGCCGTGGGAAAAGAGCAGAAGCGGTACCCCATGCAGTGGCTGCTGGATCACACTTTGATTGATCCTCGTGCGCCGTCTCCGGGCTACGAGTGGGAAAAGATTGAGTCTCACGATTCGATATGGTTCCGCCTTCCAGATGGCCTCTCTTACCCTATTCAACTGGAGAACATGCGTTACCAGATGCATCTATATCAGAGGAGGGGTACGTCCCCAACTCAATGAAATTCTATTAGGAGAGGATGTTTCAAAGAATGAAAAGAAGGAAAGAAAACTGTAGTTGATAAAGCTACTCTTGAGTTGCTATGTATAAAAAAGAGCCATATCAGGTCTTTTCGTTAGGGATATCTATCTACTAGGTATCTATGCCCACACCAGCTTCTTCAGCGAGTGGCCCAGCTGCTCGAGTAGCCCGGTGCTGCGTCTCGCCGTGTCTAGCGAAATGATATCGCCCTTCTCCACCAGCTTCTTTCGCTCTCCTCCTTCCTTGACCTGCTGCCGTTCGAAAGCAAGGCGCTCAATCTCTGAGCATATCGTATCGATGATCTGCATCTCTGTTTGCCGTGGCCCCGCCCCGCTCGCCGGCAATGAAGAATCGGCGTATGGCGCCTTGAACGCAAGCTTGCGAATGGCAGGCTCCTTGGAGGCGTTTGCTCCGGAGAAAAGGCCAGCGAAGCCAGTTGGTGCGGGCAGAGGCTCACCGGTAGCCGTGAACTTCGGTGCGTCTTTAGTAGACAGTGTACGGGTGTTCCTCCTCCGCACGTCGCTTTTGCCCGGTTGATATGACACCACAAAACCTACGTTCCTTGCCTCATTCATGTGCGCCTGCGAGATGGTTGAGGTGATGTAAGTGCCGATTTTGATATTCGTGATGCTGGCAAGGGTAACTCTTTCAAAGGACGATACCTTGTCCAGATCCCAGTCAAAGCGGCAAAAGTACAGCGCAGCATCGGTCAGGAGAAGGACAGTTTCTTCCATCGGCCACGATTTGAGGACGTTGGCGGCATTGGGACTAATCAAAACCCAGCCGCCGTGGAATTCTTCGTTGACGTCTGCTACGACTCGCTTCTGGCACAGCTCCACGGCACGCTCCCGCATTCTTTCCACGGAAACAGCCGGATCCTTGGTCATCATGTCCATTTCGAATTCTTCAAATACTTTGGCACTGACATTTCCGAGCAGGAAATCGATGGCAGCCTGGCTGAAGTAGTCATTGACCATGCTAAAGGGTAGATGATGATTAGCCACTGGGCCTGGAAAGAAGGCAGAAAAAGAAACTCACCCAGTATAGAGACGTGTTAGGGATATGCCAAGATCATTTAGTGCCCCCCTGTAATCCCTCTTTCGTGTCCTCGTATAGTCACCTTTCATAGCGGAGGTAGAGGCGTACTGCTTTGAAACGGCATCGCCGTTGTCAGCCCAGAGAGTATTAAACCAGGCCGTCTCTTGGTCTATCTGCGCACTCATGTCTATGCCTTCTTCTTTCAGTTGTAAATCTAGCAAGTGTTTTGCAAAAGAGCTCTGGCAGACGTTTGTTCGGTCCAGGCAGTCCATACAATTTGTCCTAAGAACACCTTGTTGCTTGCGGACCACCTGGCCATTGTTCTTCACCGTGCTGCCCAGCGTCTCTAATTGATCTTTCAATGTGGACAACAGATGGCTCACGTTCTCAAACTTCATGCCACGACAGGCGTGGTGAAAGTCAAACCACTCAAATGGAAACTTTGCCTCGTCATCGAGCCCCTCGTTGATGCGCGCCATCGTATTTTGATATTGCGTTCCAATAGGGCCCTCAACTCCACGTTTCTCCACAAGATTGACAATCTGTACCGTGCCGTAAGATGCCGAGAGCCTCTCAAAATGCTGCTTGGCGGCATTGTAGTTTGCGTCCTCAGAGTGCTGCAAAACCGGCACGGGCTTGAGCGCGTAAGCGGTCTGGGTAAAAAAGAGCGGAATGCTGCCTCTAATCTGAGTAAACGAATACACTGGAGAAGAGGTATCCCATGCAGGAGATGAAAGGACCTGCTCTGTCTCGACAAAGTTGGCCGTATAGCCACCCTCGTCAATGCCGCGCCGGAGGTATCGCAGACCAGCCCTCTTAGTCGATCGTCGCGATATGAGAGTGATGAGGTAGCTCTTTTCAGTAGGACGCAGCTCTAGAGAGTGCCTTGCCGTGCCTGAAGGCGGCGAAGCCGGAGCAGACGGCGGGGGCGAGAGGTCCTTGAGCTCCATAGATTCGGTTCCAGGGTCATCTATCTGAGGAGGCTGAGAATCCGCCACAAAAGTTCTCTGGCCGACAAAGCCCTGCATCAGAGGTAGGGTCAAGGCATCTTGTCCAGCATCTATAAAAGGTTGAATAATATGCCGGTTCCAAAAGAATGTCTTCTTGACCTGCTCATAGAGGGAGCCATTGGGGTTGGCCATCGAGGCACTGTCACTCGGACTGCGGGTTATATCCAGGTCGTATGAAAAGTAAAAACTACGTGATGAGCCAAACAGTATTTGGACGGTCCGAAGCAGCTTCGGCAGAAGCGTGGATGCCGGAGAGAGACTCTCATCCGCTTCTTGTAGGCTGGAGAGACTAACCACTGGGGTCTGTGATGCCGATGGCGCAAGGGGCGGCGTGGACGTTGGCGAGTTGCTCATTCCCATGGTCCTTCTCTGGTCAACTGTCCACCCGCTTCGACTAAACCAGCGCTGTGCAAATCTCCCATAGCTGCCCCGTCTCCGGATCACGTCTTCGGCAACGCTGCTCTTGGGGTCCGGCGGGGCGTCTCCT
This sequence comes from Trichoderma endophyticum, assembly GCA_035079535.1. Lineage (NCBI taxonomy): Eukaryota > Fungi > Ascomycota > Sordariomycetes > Hypocreales > Hypocreaceae > Trichoderma > Trichoderma endophyticum. Next base: position 1,621,363 of record JAPMIQ010000003.1, read on the forward strand.
TTGTCGACAACATCGTCGTCGACTTCCTCATCAGCAGTCGAAATTGGCATTTCTCCGTCTTCGTCACTGCTGCTATCTTCTTCATCATTATTCACGCTGTTGGACGACTCCGTACGCAAGAGACGTGCCGTCTTGCGCACCGATTCCTCGGCATCACTCTGCGACGAGCACGGCGTCACGGCCACTTGCGTGACGACATAGATGGGCAATCCAAACACCTGGGCCACCTGTTCTCGGCGTGTAATCGTCACCAGATACGTCAACCGCGACACCGTAATCAATCCTGGCGACTGTTTAACACGCCATCACATCACATCGACGCCTGCCCGGGACTCACCAATGACGCCGAGCGCCTCAAACCACGAATCGGGCTTTGCCGAATCAGGGGCCTGGTCGCGTGCCGCCGACACCGACGCATCGCCATACTTGACTCTCGCAGGCTGGAACGGCTTCTGTCCCTTGGAAGACAATGGCTGGATGATGAGGCCGTCGACAGCGGCAAAGATCAAGACCTTGCGCGCAAGACCCGGCATCGTGCGGGGTCTGTGTCTCACCGCAGGAAACTCCGAGAATTAGAAGAAATGCCGGAAGTCGGTCAAGGAGTCAAGAGCCGGGGCTCGTGGCTACAAGGACGAGTAGGAGGAAGCCATTGGGGTGATGTTGAATCGAGGCGAATAAGTAATGAAGTTGTATTGAAGCGAAGTTCAACGTCATCAATTACACGTACATCTACCCCTAGTAGGTACATCCGCCTGCGCCCAGAAGCCACAAACTCCCTCTAGAGCTACGACTTAGTGCTGCTTAGGCGTTGTACTGTAGAAAACGTGGATGCGCTGTCCAACCAGAGACTGAGAGAACAATGGGGGGCTTATGGGGGACTCCATACAGCTGTTAAGTTACGGTGATCGATGGAGTGTCATCCATGGCAATATACACGCTACATGGATATTAAGGCCTTTCGACATTGGCGTCGTCTTCCGCAACCTTACTGAAACCTTGGTGCCTTTAAGCTGGATGCTATATCCGCAAGGTTCCAAGTGACACATGGACCCCTAGTCAGAGGAGAACCACCTCTCACATTCTCCAACAGCGTTTCTATTTCTAGAGCATCTCGGCAACAATCATCGCCCGCCAATTCCTACACTGGACCTATGGCAGGCCACCCTGAAAGTGCATCAGCAAGTCATACAGACACATCACTTTGAATAAGTGTCGGGGTTTTATTCCACCCGAGTTAGTCACTGCTACAGCAGCACAATCCAGGCGAGCTACCGCCTGCGTGAGATCAAACAGCGTCATCTGTCTGTTGTGCTTCGGATTAGTGAGATGCAGAGGGGCATTGCCGTCGTGGTTGGCCAGCGACGGCGGGGATGCTCTACACTCTGCAACAAAGAACGAGCACCTCCAGCAGCCATTCTGGAGCTGTCGAGCATCCAACCACTCAGTCCGCGGCCCAGAAAACCCGTGGGGTAGCTCCGTCTGCCCGTCAGCAGCCATGGTCGCCATTTGCATCGACGGACAGGCAGCAATGCATCCCGAGCACCAGTCGGCGTTTGCGGCCTTGGTGGCCAACAGGACGAGCTTGCTTGATGCCACTTGTGGACCTCATCTGCAGTTTGCACGTCGCCAATTGCATAAGCAGGCCAGTGAGGGGTTGCGACGCTGGCAGGACGACATGATCCGACCGAAACTCGCCTACGCAATGCCCATTCAAACGCATGCATCCGTGCCTGGCTGTGAGCATGAGAAACAGAGCCAGAGGCCGGCGTGATCGTGATGGTGGCCGTCACCCATGTTCTGAGTGGTGGTGGCACGGCGGCGGTGGTTGCTTGATTGATTGATTGACGTGGTGTCGACCCCTAGAATAAGCCGGCTGATGATGGGTCACGTCAAGCAAGCAGCAAGAAAAGAGGCTCTTGCAGTGATGACATGGGCAGATGGCTGGCTGCATCCCGTTTGCTGCGATCGCCCATTTGACAGATCTGGCGGTCGTGGTGACTGCTGGCATTTGTTTGGGGCGCCCAAAGTTGAGAAGGGGTAATCTGTGCTAGCTCTCCGCATACATTAGAGCAAGGTTACACTACCATCAAGTACCTTGTTGGTACCTCATTCAAGAGCCGAAGCGGCAGCTTTGTTTGGCCTTGGCCCATGACGCTGAAAGGGGAGCGCCAGGGCCTAGAGGGCCTGCTGCAGCCAGACCAAGTCACTTCGCACACATCCAGCACGCAAAGCTACATAGCTGGGGAGGGGGCCAGCGAGCCTGGATTGGGCTAAGCGTCCACCACCTCACCTCACCACTTCACAGGCCAGCACCAGCACTTTTTCTAGGGCCTGGCGTCAAATCTTCCGCTTTCTGTCCTTGGAAACCACCATCACGACCTCTCTTCATTCGCCGTCCCGGCCCCCTGGATCATCAACGAGGCGCCCGAGGACCGCTGCCCGCCTTCTTCTTGTCTTTCTTTCATCTCTTGCCCCTTCTTGACCCCCTTGTCTGGTCTGGCCCGTCGAGATTTGTTTGCTCGTGGGCATCGTGCTTCTTTGCCTTTCTCTTCGTGTCTAGCACCGCAGGACGGGTTGGGCTCCTCACTCCTCCTTGCGGCCCTTTGTTGTTCAATCTCCTCCGACTTGCCCTCTGTCCTCGCCCACCACCCGCCGCTGCATGGTCTCCCTGATCCATCACTCGTCCCTCTCTCCGTCCCCGACGAGCCCCATTCGTCCGCCGTCTAATCGTCTCGCTGAAGCCGCCAACTAACAACCCCCCATCATGGCCGCTGCCCCCCGACGTAGAAAGCTCATCGGCCAACGACGCCGAGTCGAGGACGAGGGCGACGATGAGGGCCGTCCGGAGACGCTGGAGCTGGATGACGACTCCCTGACCGAGGGCTCCGTCATCTCCGACGACCACGATGGAGCTGATGATAGCGACACCAGCAACATCGACGAGGTGTCACCCACCTCACCCAACGCGCGGAAGTCTGCCAACGGCCACGCAAAGGGGACCGGCCACAGAGCTGCCAGGGCTGGAGCTCAGGGAGATGGCAACAAGTCTGTGTCGGATACCGAGCTGATGCTTCATGGCCTGTCCATTGCGGATCGGCCGGACTCTGCACAGGAGCTGCAGTTCGACGAGGTGACGCCGTCGCCACCCAAGTCGCCCTCTGCTCCCGTCATTGTCAGCTCCTCGTCTGCTATGCGATCTCAGCCTGGGCAACCAGCCAATCGACGCCGACAAGAGCACGAGGATTACAAGCGCCGGAGGGACGAGGACCCGGCCTTTGTGCCCAACCGGGGCTCCTTTTTCATGCATGATCATCGGCATCCGGGGCCGGCCGCGAATGGCTTCAGGCCGTTTGGAAGAGGTCGGGGCAGAGGTGGTGGTCGCGGTGGCATCGGGGGCCCTTTTGCTCCAATGAAGTAAGTCACATCGTCTCTTGTCGTTGCCATGATTACCGTCTCTTTGAGCTCTCTCTATCCCCCACCTGGCCCTCTTTGCCTCATCTGCTAACGTGGAATTACTATGTAGTAACCAGATGCACCACCCCGCCGATCCGACCACAAACTCCCCATGGACGCACGACATGCACGAGACTGTCGCAGACGTGATCCCACGTCGCCCTCGGCAGGCACCTCATGAGGAGGGACCGCCTAACGGCAATGGCTTCATCCCCACGTGCGAGCCCAGTGCTACTCCCATCAACAGAACCTTGTCGACTGAGAAACACATCGGCAACGCTCAAGTCCGCGTCATTCTGCCTACGGTGGCGATCTCGAAGGTGTTTCCTGGCTTCCCGGTCAAGCAGTACACGAAGCTGCCCGATCACCGCCCGCCGCTGCGTAGGGACAAGCCGGTTCGCATCTCCCTGCCGAACCACCCTCCGAGATACATCTTCCCCGCTTCGGACCGATCGTTCACCTTCATCCCCCGTGCATTACGCCCCAACCAGCAGCGACTTAGAGGTAAGCCCCGGTCTGCATGGGGCTCCGTGGGTGGGTTTTCGCGGAGGACCAGCATATTTGGTGGCAGCTACTATGGTGGAAGCATATACTCCCCCAGTGCTGCCGTCAGCAGGCGGTCATCCATCGTGGTGCACGATAGGGAGGCCATATTTTCGCCTACCGGGTCCATCATCTCCCGCCCCGCACCACAGGCCGATACCAGGCCTGTGGTCCGTCTACCTCCGGCTCCGCAAACATTCAATATGCCGCCTGTTGGAGTTGAGGTGCCCGTAGGCCAATCGGACCCAATGTTGATGGCCGGACAGGAGGCTTCGATCGTCGACATGCCCCAGCCACAAACACACCCCCTTCCGCAGAAGCCCAACTTCCAGGAGAACTTCCCGGCATCGATCCCAATGCACCAGCCTCGCCCTCAGAAGAACATTTCTGTTGCGGGCATCGAGTCGCCAACGATGTCGCAGAATGGCCCGGGCTTCCAGCAAGCCTTCCACCAGCAAGTTCCCGTGCAGATGGCAAACGGATTCCAGGACTCGCACGCTCGCCGGCCCTCATACTCAACCCATGTCTCGACCGGCACGCCTCTGTCCCAAATCCCAGAGCGGGCTATACATGCCGCGCCGTTCCAGCCCAACACGTATGGTCAAACGGCCTACTATGGCGGCCAGCCGTACCAGCCTCACCCTCAACAGGGATACTACTATCCACATGGCTACTCTGGCCCAAGCATGCCCGCCTCTGCTGTCACCGCGCCTCCATTCGTCCCCCAGGGACAGCCGGGCATGCCTGGAAGCTTTACACCTCAGAATCCAATGGAGCAGCCAGGTGTCAACGTGACGGGGCCACCGGCACCCCCCAATACAAACCTCGTGGCCCAGGAAGTCAATGGCATGGTTTACTACTATGATGCTTCTCAGCTGCCGTCCGTAAACCCTTACCAGTCGTACCCTGCCTCACAGCCATATCAGCCTAGCGTGATGGGAATGGGTGGGATGGTGACTCCCAGTCCCGACGGCTTCTACTACCCTCAACCCGCGCCGGGCATGGTCTATTACTCGCAATAGCGTTGATTCGTGTGGTGGATGCGACACCGACGCTGGCACGATGATTGGCTTCTCAGTGCTCATCGACCTTTAATAACCCTATTGCAGACCCTACACATCTCACTCCTTCTCCTGCACTTTCTTGTTGATTCTTTTTCCCTTTGGTGTCATGGGTTGGGTTCTACGCATCATTCTTATCCATTTTCGCGGTTCGGGTGGTTGGGTGCTCAAAATCATGAATTTTTTTCCCCTACTTTTTTCAACGTCTGATATTGTTATCTTCATCATGCGTATCCTGGGATGGCCAGCTGGGAACCCCGGGGTGACCTTTACGTCTTTGTGTGTGTGTGTGTGTGTGTGTGTACTGGGGAAATGGACCTTTTTTTCTTGAAAACCAAAAATAAGTATTCGAAGTTGGAGGTTGAAAGATGCTTGCTGCGGCATTCATTTGTGTTAGTTGAAGTTATCGTCACCACGGTCAACAATCGATGGCCATATGCGGAGGGATGGGAAAACGTCTTGCGGGATGACCTTTTCTCTTTTTTTCGGTCTGAGCTAAAGGGGAAGAAACGCATGGGTAGCTGGGGAGCGACTCTGTAGCGGCTTCATTGCGTCCTTTACCTTTGTTAGCCCGGATGTCCTTGTAACTTCGGGGTTGATTCCTTGTGCTGTTTCATGGCAGCGGCGTTTAGCGGTGTTTGGAGGCAATTATGTAGTAGCTTTAAATGTGCGGGAAATGGAGTTGCAATCTGTGGAATATCTTTGTGTCTACTCTCTCTTTTTGAGCTTCATTTGCATATATTTTATTGAGCGAGCAGCTTGTTTTTTTATTATGCTGGATGGTGAATGTTTTGGTGAAGAATGCGTGATTGTCAGTAAATGCTATGCTTTGAATGTTGTCCGGTGCTATAAACGTAGAAGCTATGTAGCTAACGGCCTCAAGTACTAAATCAAGTTCTTAGTTGGCTTGAACTATCTGGCCTGCGTAGAGATAGGTTGAGCTACACGAGATGTTCTTCTTGATACCAAGCCCGACCATTTATAAAATTCCATGGTGGTGATAGATTCGAGCTAGATACCTGTGCGTCTTTCATGTGACGTCGCATTTAGCTCTTTCCCCTCTAGGTCTACATACATTATCTTTTCTTCCTTACCTATCTAGATGATCAAACGGTCCCTCGTTTCAGATGACACTTGTCTGCTATTTTGAGCACCACTCTGTTTTTTCTGTATCGTCATCGCCGATAGCTCCGAGATGTGTAGGATTGCCGACGCCCCTCGCCGTGATAGGCGCAGCTTGCCGAAAAGTGCAATCAGGGTAGCCCTCATTTGCTGGGCGTAAAAGTTAATAATGGAAGATGGTAGATGGATGGAATGAAATGGAATGAAATGAAATGAAATGAAATGGGGTTATGAGAAGTAGGTGCAGGGGAATAAAGTAAGATATCTAGAGGACCGAAGTATTTAAATTTTGGAAAGTTGGGTGAATGGTTTTGTTTTTATAGTCTGAAGTGAATGCTCGGTGTAGGTTGGGGCTGCGTCGGAAAGACAGAGTACATATTGAGGTTTTGACAGAAGTCAATTGAACTCCAGGGCTCCATAAAAATAGGGGAATTCACCTTTTGCATTTTTTTCTGAGACGCCTTGCTTTTTATAATCTCTTTCATTGATAACTTATCGCATTAGTTGGGATAGTAGGCTTGAATGAATATTTTTGGCCTGCTTTTCTCATGCATCTATACCGCCGACTAAGTACATGTAGTAAGACAGCCGCAAGCTTTCATGTAGATGCCAGAAAGCTGGCGTAAACCGAGAGGGTCAGAGAGCAAACACCTAATATGTATCTTTAATAAATGCAGCTGTAATTTTTCGTCATTGGGGTATTGAGAAAGTGAACCTTGTTAGGCTGTGAGGTTTGTTAGGCGGACTCGATATTAATGGTGCCTACAATTGGAGTCCGCCCGGACGGTCCGCAGGCTGGAATATGGCCGATTCACAACATGCTTCATGGCGTGGATATGCCTTGGTGTATCCCTGGCGCCTAGAATATGGAGGGATTCCATTGTTTTAAAAGGCTAAGGACACAGTTGATAACATGTCGAATTTACCCCTTGAGAAATGGCAGCCTGCGCATTTTATAGCTACGGAGCACGTATGCATAAGGGCATGCAGTCTTTCTTTGACCCGCGCCTCTCTCACCCGATGAGTGCCGGGGTTGAGTAAAGTAGGTATACAAGCCAAAGTAGAGATTTCTTCCCGTTTACCTATGAGGATGGATGTACTTCGCGGTACTAAGCAAAGCGCCTGCTGACAGACAGGAGGAGCAAGACGCAAGGGAGTGTAATAGGCGTCTACTAAGACTTTAACGAGTGATGATGACAATGCAAGGGATGCAGTTGAGCCGGCAGACTACAGACCAGCCAGGTATGTAGAAGAAGCAAAAAGAGAGAGAAGCACCAAGCTTCGGGCAGGGCGCATCGAGCTAACAATCTTACGTACCGCATTGATACTTGGCTTCAAAGGCTAAAGTGAGACATTGTGTTGAAGCCATGGAAACCTTGTGTAACTTTGGACTGCCCAGACTTGCCAGAGGGCTCCACAGAAAAGAAGAGCAAAGAAAAGATGATAAATTCAGACGTCTCTCACCAAGAATGATGGTGTATTATGTGGCTGGCCCGTGTGAATTGGAGCCTATTTTGGCCATCGGATTACATAGCAGTCCTTTGTGCTGAGAAAGTAATCGATCGAGAGCTGCTCGTCTGTGCAATCCACGGCCTGTCGTGTCCCTCCCAATGACCACCAATCAATGCTGGAGCCTGGTTGGGATGCTCCGACATGCTCGGCTCGGTGACACGATATGTTGCCGCATTCGGCACATCACGCGCACCGAGCGGAGCCAGACAGGCAGAGCTCGCATCGATCCAATTGCTTCACGTACTCGTATCGCGCTATGGCGACAGGCCCGGGCATTATTACTACGAGTCCTAGTATTAGTAGTTCGGGTATTATATAAGAGCAGAGCACCGCAAGTATCGGGTACTTTGGCAGGCAAAGTATCTGACCAGAACTCACCGAACGAGGCACGTACAGTAGCATCGGGTCTCGAGATGGCTGCAGTTTGTGGTGTTTGTCTGCCTTCGTGTTATTACATCTTACTTTGACTTTGGAGCGTCAGGCAATCTCGGCCGCCACGACGCCGTACCATGGGATCTTGCTCTTGTTCTCCCGAGGGAGCTGCAAGTTCAGAGGCCCCCAAAGTGTCGTAATCGGCCTTTGCACAAGCCTGCCTACGAGATGCCGTGGCGGCCGATCGAGCATGAATCGGCAAGCCCTGAAACCGGGACCAGCGTCACTAACACAACCTTATCCGCTGTCTTTGGGATGGTCGCAGCTGGCTGGTAATAGCACCACGTAGTCGCCGTCGCCTGAGAGGGGTCGGCCGGTCGCCAAGGCAAGGGATGTTCGAGTAGTGAGTGCGAGGACAGTGTGGATGGGACGAGGTGCGAGGGAGAGAAGCTGGCGTGGCTCCTCTGCAGCCTGGGCTTTTCTTGTGTCCCGTCTCCTCGCCTCATCCGCAGCCAATTGCTTGTGGGAGTGGCGAGCCGTCCAGGCATCCGGAGCCAGCTAAGCTGCAGTGGCAGCGCCATTGGCTCTGGCAGTGGCCAACAGCAAGAGGTGAGGTTAGCCCCATGATCCGAGAGTTTGACGTCTGGTCTGCTTCCATGAGATTTTGAGTTGCCTGCTATCGGTCTCATTGCCCAGTGGCAGCCTGCGTAGTCTGTACATAGCATAGCTCGGGGCTTGGGAATGGATGGGCCGAGGATACCGTAGGCTGAAGCCGTCTTTGTCTCTGGCAACACCAACGTTACCCAAAGTTTGCAAGCAAATGACAGCCACTGGATTTGATTTTTGATTTTGATTTTGATACCAGTACCAGAGAGGTCAAAGGATGCGAGGGCCTCCGAGGCGGCACACATGTGATGCAGCGCTCTGAGACAGGACAGGCATCATTTCCATTTCATCTTTTGGCCACCCGGCTGCTCTTCTTCTTCCTGGCGTTATCGTGCATCGTGCAATCTGCGCTTGACCGCCTTGGTGCTGGAATTCCTTCGCCCCATGTCGCCATTGGCCGCCATGAGTCCACCTCTTGCAGTCCCCCAGCTCGGGGCAGGGCAGGGATTCATTCCGCCATTGAACCCTCCAGGGCGCAGACAGTAAATCTAGGTGCGTAATGCACCGTGTGTCCGCTGTAGCTTACGCGCCGACCTTCTCCGCACTTGTCGTTGCCCGCACTGTGACGTCCTGGAGCTAGTCACATCCACTGACACGGCCCACTGAGCACCCGCTGCATCAGCGCTCAGTGCTGCTGCACCTCAGATGCTTGCGGGTACTGTACCTACTACCGTCGCGGTACCTGAGTGCTCAATGGCCGCCAAGCTGGCTGAGTGCTCCGGTCGCTGTGCTCTTCGCCGTGACTCGCCGTGGTCCCACCGCTAAAGTTCAAATCAATGTTGCCTCATCGCCTCCCTGTCGGTGTGCCAGTGCCAGAGCCGGGTCTGCGTCACTGCACAGTCATGTAGCCGCAAAGTACCTACCACAGGTATCTGGTACTTGCGTTAAACTCTCCAGTTTCCGGCTCGCCTACCCCAGTCAGCCTGGCGTCTGGAGCTTCTGCTTCTCTCCCAACCACGCAATCGTCATCTCTCCTCTTCCTTCTCTCTTCTTCAACCAACTCCCATTTCCTTCTCCACACAAAAAGCATCACATCGCCTCACACTGCCTCAAATATTGCCATCTGTCCTTTATCGCCCGTGTTTATATACCTGAGCCGCCAGCTCTCGATAGCATCCATCAACGGGGGAAAGTTGTTATCGCGTGAGTTTGCCTCTCCCGGTCGCCCACCGCTTCGTCACCGTCCTAATTGTGCTGCATCTTGCTAACACAGCATCGTCACCACGACAGGCTGCCCATCATGGCTTCTGCCCCCCAGCTTGTTCCGGAGACCATGGTCACCCTCAAGGTGACCTTCGAGAATACCACTCGCCGCGTCAAGATGCCGCTGCGCGACATGGTGCCTAATATTCTCGAAGCCAACGTACGTGCTTCCATCAAACTTTCATCGTTTATTCTTCCCCAATCATCGTGATTTTCTTCGACAACACAATCATGCCATGCATTGGGTGCCTCATTTGAATCTCGCAGAGATATTTGATAAATGCTGACACTTCTGTCCAGATCCGACACTTCCTCCACATCCCACTTGAGACCCAGGTCATCATCGAACGCTACTCCGACTCTGCCAGCGCCTTTGTTGTTCTCGACTCTAGTAACCAGCCAGTCTACAAGCAACTGTATAGAGCCGCCAAGGCCAAATCAAAGTTGAAACTGCGCGTGTTTATTCCCGAGTTGCAGCCAAAGACTACACCAAAGCCGGTCACAGTGGAGGACGAGCCCGAGGCGTCCGTGGCAGAGACCTACGAGTCCACCGAAAAGATTACTCCTACCGAGAGCGAGGAATCATCGTCAACGGTCGAACCTGCCACAGAGATGTCGGTGCCTTCTGCGGCCCCGTCTTCAATCACCTTGCTCTCCGGAGTTGAATTGCCCCTGCGAACCTCTTCATCTATCCAGCTCGACACACCTGAGGTGACCAAGGTGGAGGAGGAGACTGAGGCTGCTACTCAGAAGCTACCCGCAAACTTCGCTCAGTCTGCTCCCTTCGACCCTCAGTCAATATACTCATCGTTCGAGGACTACTGTGCTCCCGCCGCGCAGTCACACCATGTCATTGCTCCCGCCCCATTCGCCGTCTGCTGCAACAACTGTGAAAAGACTGTTTCAGACGTGCACTATCACTGTCAGACCTGCGATGACGGCGACTTCGACCTCTGCCAGGCTTGCGTTGACCAGGCCGTCAGTTGCTATGACGACAACCACTGGCTCATTAAGCGGACCATGATTGACGGCCAGCTCATCGCCAGCAGCACCGAAAGAATTGAGCCCAAGGCCCAAGCCAAGAAGCAGACCGAGAGCCCCGTTCAGGAGGCCTCTATTATCCCATCAATTGAGAACGTCGAGAAGGAAGAGAAGGAGACTCTCAAGATTTCCCGCCCTGAGAAGGCCTCGGAGCAACCCGCTCTCCAGGCGTCGCCGGATGCCATGAATGATCTTCCCTTCTTCGTTCCTATTCACCCTTCGTTTGTGGGCGCCCCTCCAGTTCCTAGGTGGTCCTGCATGGGCACCATGCGAACATGCAACTGCTGTGTCCAAGGTATGTGTGAACGCATCTCATTACATCTATGAAATATGCCAAACTAATCAATGATTTACAGAACTTCCCGAATGGGAGTTCCTCCACTGCACATCTTGTGAGGACTTTGACCTCTGCCAAGCATGCTTCGGCAAGGATGCCCATGGCCACCACCCCAAGCATGCCTTTGTTCCTGCTGTTGCAGGCACCAAGATGCCAGATCACATTACTGTGAAGATGGGTGCTGGCCGTAACCAGGCGCACCACGCCATCTGTGACGGCTGTGACAAGTACATCACTGGAGTCCGCCACAAGTGCCTCGACTGCCCAGACTGGGACTACTGCTCCGACTGCATTCCCAATGCTGCGTTTGTCCACGCCAACCACCGCTTCGCGCCCATCTATGAGCCTCTCGCAGACCTCCATGCCTGTGCGGCTGCTCAGCCAGTGCACATGGGTATCTGCTGTGATGGCCCCCTGTGCTCCAACACCCAGGGCTATCCTACCTACATTAGAGGCGTGCGCTACAAGTGCGCAGTCTGCCACGACCTTGATTTCTGCGCAAGCTGCGAGGCCAACCCTGCCAATGACCACAACAAGACGCACCCTCTCATCAAGTTTAAGACTCCTGTTCGCCACGTCAGTGTTACCACCACGGGCGAGCACCAGGATGGAAAGCGCATGCCTCCTATGGGTGACCGCGCCAAGAATGCCTCCAAGCCTTCCGAGGTTCCGACCTTGAGCCCCATCCAGGCCGTCATTCCCGAGCCACCCGTGGCTGATGCTAAGCCTGAGGAGCCTGAGACCGAAGAAGTCGAGGTCAAGCAAGAGCCCGAGGTTGAGGCTGAGACCAAGGAGGTCGAGATCAAGGAGGAGCCTACCCCTGAGATCAAGGAGGAGGTTGAGGAAGAAAAGGCTGCTGAGCCCGTTCCATCAGTCAATGAGCACGATCTCCGGGCCGTCTTCATTCGCGACTCGGTCTCTGATGGCACAATCATGCCGCCCAACCACGTCTTTGAGCAGACATGGGTGCTTCGCAACGAGGGTACTGCTACCTGGCCTGCTGGATGCTCCGTCAAGTTTGTTGGCGGCGACTACATGGGCCACGTTGACTCTGCCCACCCTGCTGGCATCTCGGAGCTTGTGTCGGCATCAGAGTCGACAGTCTGCTACGCCCCGCTTGCCCCCGGCAGCGAGTTCCCCTTCACCGTGCTGCTCCGCACACCCGCCCGCGCTGGCCAGATCATCTCCTACTGGCGTTTGACTACGCCTGAGGGATTCAAGTTCGGCCACCGCCTCTGGTGCGACGTCAGTGTGCGCATGCCGCCTGCTGAGGTCCTACCGGCGACCACGGTTGAGGAGCCCAAGAAGGAAGAGGATGCCCAGACCGGCAGCGTCATGATCTTCCCCAAGCTTGACAAGGAGTCACCTCACTCTAGCATGCACGCAGAGATGCAGGCCGAGTCCGTCTCTGGAGCCCCGGAGACTGATGCTCAGACTGAGGAGTACGAGTGGGATGGATCCGACGACGGCTTCATGACCGACGAAGAGTATGACATCTTGGATGCCTCTGATGAAGAATATCTGGAGGATCGCGAGAACAAGAAGCTGAGGAAGTAGGGGATGTGTCTTTTATGAGCAAGAAATTTTGTAACGGAATCTGGGATCTTTGGCGTGCGTTTCTTTTCCTTCTTCCCTACCAAATGGGCCACAGTACTGTACTCTTCTCTATCCCCTCTTAACTTTGGGATTCTTTTTCGCTGGCAGTCGTCATGGCCTAAACACTCGGTTCTGTTGGCCTACGGGACGAGTCTGGCACCACTCTCGTTTGATTTCCATCTAGTAATTGTAGGATTTGATTAGGAATAGGACGCTATTATTGACTGTTATTATTAACTACCAGTATTGGTTTACTTTCTTTTCTTTTTTCCTGCTTTAATTTTCCCTCTTTTTCTTTTTTCTTTTTTTCCTTTCTTTTTTCCTTTGGCCTCCGCTCCCACGCCCTCTCGTGATGTGAGGTCGCCCTTGTTAGGCGTCTTTGCCTGTTTTTTTTTCTTTTTTCACAGCTGGGTGGGTGGTGCTCGGTACGGGGTACCAAATGAGTACTTGTGATCCGTCTTCGCAGTCGGGCGGCGTGATTGGCTGTAGCTGCGACGTGTGAGTGCAAGAAAATTCTGACATGGTGACGTTAATGGGCAAAGGCACGCCCGGGAGCTGCAGCGGCGATGGTGTGCTGCCTTGGCCTGGCAAGCCCCGTTGGTAGCGCCGCGGTAGCAGTGACCTCAGCCGCGGCAGTCACCAGATCACCTGCGTGCAGCAGCAACATCAACTGACAGCTGGAAGCGCCGGCTTACCTAAGGCAAGTTGTTACAGTAAGGCTCCTCGCCTCCTCCGGGTGTCCTGCTTGCCTGCCTCTGATTTTTTTTTCGCCTCAGGCAGAACCTCACATAACCTGGCATAACCTGGAGCGAAGAGGGGCGCAGAAAAGCGGGCCCCTAAACTTCCTCCCTCATCCCTGTACGTGCCCGCTATCTATAACCTAAGGTATAACCCCTTGCCGGCCGCGCTGCTCGTCCCTCGTTTTTTCCCTCTCTCTGCGCAGGTGCCGCCAAAACAAGCTGCGGGCCATCACTCGACTCGACTTTTTCAAACACCGTCGCGGGTTGTCGTGTCAACTCTCAGCAACGGCCAGGGCTGGATGCCACCAATTTGCATCAGCGCTGCATCGCGACGACCGTTGACGAGCCCCTGATTTTATTTGCTCGTTTGCCGCACTCTCTCTTTTCTTGCGGTGAATCGCTTTGTGCTCGCTGCGAGTGCTTGGCTTTGACGGCGTGTTATTTTTTTTTTTTTTCCTTTTTTTTTTTCGCCTCCCACTTCTGCCTCTGTGGACTCCCGCTTTTGTCCCCTTAGGCCGTTTTCATCCACCTACCCTGACGCGACGCAGCACATATATCACCATCGCGCCTCGTCGCTAACTACTCCACCTTGTCCTCTTTTCCCATCTCCCCTCCCCATCATCATCTCTCTACTGTCGCCGCCATGGTGACCTTCGCCCTCCCCGGCGAATACGACGGCGCGGATGTTGCCAACGGCACTCCCAAGTCACGTCCTCCTCTGCCCTTTGCGAAGCGCACTTACGTCGCGACGCCCTATGCCAACAAGCGCCTGTCAACGTCTGCGGCTTCATCGCGCAAGCTGCTGATTACGCGCGATGAGACGATGAACCAGGACCCTGTGTCCTCGTCACGCAACAATCTCTTCAGAGCAACAGCCGTCGAGAGCCCTCCGACAAGCACCACCTTCTCTCCCACCAATCTCCCCCAGAGCACGATGAAGAAGGTTTTTGCTCCTGGCGTGACGCCCATGTCAAATCGCGTTTATCGCGAGAACACTGCTCGCGCGACGCCGCGCGGCTTGGCTGCTAACTCGTCAGACAAGGAGCTGTTCAACATGCGAATCTCATCGCCTCCTCCGGAGCTGACTGGCGAGGTCCTGGCGAACAAGGTGCCAAAGGACTGGAATTCTAAGGGATCCATCTACGCCGATCAGTTCTTGGCTCATCTCTGCCCTCCAAACCTCGACGACGAGCAGCGTCGCCAGTTCTTCTGCATTCTCGATCTACGTCGACTGAAATATGCCGCCAACGAGATCTTCACCAAGAAGAGCTGGAAGCTCAACATCATGAACTTTGCAAAGGAGTTCGAAAAGAGTCGGTCTATCATCCTGCTCCGATATGGACTTTACGAGTTCCAGAGTGTCAAGCCCTCAAAGGAAGTTCTCAAGAGATGGCGACGAGAGCATGGCTTGCCCGATCCCGTGGAAGAGGCAGACGAGGAGGCTGCTGAGGCTCTGGACGGCACGCCAAGCAAACCAGCGACTACCAAGAAGCGCAAGGCTGATGACAACTTGTCAAAGGAGACTGTTGATGCTACTGAGAATGTGGCCTCGGCGGTCAAGCGAAGGGCCACCGTCAGAGATGAAGAAGACGAGCCTACTGCCGCTACCCCAGCTCCTATGAAGAACAAGAGAAAAGCCACCATCACCGAAGAATCACCAGCCAAGCTGCAAAAGACGCCTTCTTCTTCCGCCAAGTCGCTCTTTGAGAAGATTGCCAACAAGCCGGCTGCAAGCCCTGTCCCGGTCAAGGCAGCTGAGAAGAATGCTGCCAACGGCAGACTCTCTCGCTCAGTTTTCACTAGCTTGAAGCCCCCGGCTAACGGCGTCAGCAACGGCAACATCTTTGGCTACCTTTCCGATGCTAGCTCTGCCAAGAACAGCGGAATCGAGGCTGATGCTGAGAGCGAAAGCGAGTCTGACAATGACGAAGAAGTCGAAGAAAGCCAGGAAGCCGGTCAGAGCGACGAACCCAGCGGTGCTAGTGACGCTTCGCCTCAAGTTGGATCCAACCTGTTTAACACTAAGCCATCAACTGCCTTTGGCACTGGTGTCTCTAGTGCTGCAGGTACCCGCGAGAGTACTCCGGGACGCAGCCTGTTCGAGCGCATCACCAAGGGTCAAGATGGACAGCCCATCCGGGCTGATGAGAATGCAGAGGAGGTCATCCCCAAGGCTCCAGCATCATCCTTGAACCAGACCTGGAATCCCACCAGCACTCCCCTCAAGTTTGCCCCTCCTGCTGCTCCTTCTACTTCTCAGAACGGCTCGCTCTTCGGTAAACCAACTTCTGCTCCCGCTGGTTCCATCTTCGCACCCAAGAGCACTGCACCGTCCAACATCTTCGGCGTGTCTAAGCAAGACCAGAGCTCCAAGGCCAACACTCCTCTTTCAGAGACTGACGTGACTGGCGGAGAGTCTGATAAGGAAAACGACTCCCAGCCTGCCAAGAAGCTGTTTTCTGAACCTAAGGTGGCTGCTCTACCCAGCACCACCGCCCCGTCCCTGTTTGGTTTCAAGCCCGCTGCGGCCGAGCCCGCCAAAGTGAGCGAGCCCGCCAAGCCTGCGGCTACCACTACCAGTCTCTTTGGCGCCATTGGGAGCTCTGATGCAACCTCCAAGCTGTTTGGTGATGTCAAGACATCCATCCCTTCGGCGCCTACTTCTGCTCTCTTTGCTCCCAAGAAAGAGAGTGAGAAGCCCAAGGGCAACGGCCTGTTTGGTACCTCCGACGCAAATGCGACTCCCCTGACCGGCGCATCCGCAGCTCTCTTCGGCATCAAGCCAACAGAGGCGCCTGCTCCCGCTGCCGCCCCCGTCCCCGCTACCAGCCTCTTTGGCACTGCGTCTTCAGCTCCTCCTGCAACGACCGCTCCCGCTATGTCGACCAACTTGTTTGGTACTGCAGCCCCTGTATCTACATCAACCAACCTGTTCGGATCCGCCAATTCCAGTTTCACTTCTGAGCCTGACCAGTCAACGCCCGCTCCCACTACCACCAGCTTGTTTGGCGCTGCTTCATCGGCCCCAACAACTTCCCTTTTCGGCGCCTCAAGCTCTGTGCCGTCTAAGAAGGATCCTTCCCCCTCTGCCGCAACCCAACCCGCGTCTGCGCCTCTGTTCAGCTTTGGCGCGTCCGCAGGTCCCAAACCCACTGAAACCTCTCAGGCCGCTGCCAAGTCTCTGTTTGGTGCTCCAAAGTCCCCTCCCGCTGCATCTTCCAGCTTGTTTGCTGGAAGTCCGATGAAACAGGATGCCGCGTCACCTGCTAAGAAGCAGTTTGGTCTCGGCACTGATACTTCGGCCCCTCCTCCGGTGTTCAGCTTCGGCTCAACTGGCGCAAGCTCAGGTTCATCAAACTTGTTTGGTAACCCTGCGCCTTCTGCGCCTACTCCGGCTCCTCTCTTTGGCGCCACTCCTTCAAGTGCCCAATCGGGATCCGGAGACAGCAACGGTGGCAGCTTCAACTTCAACTTTGGATCTGGAGCAGCAGCACCCGCCTCTACAGGCAGCTTCAACAACCCTTTCTCATCTGGTAACACTGGAGGAGCACCGGCTCCGGCATCGGCTCCCGCGCCCGTGTTCTCCTTTGGTTCTTCCGCTCAGCCAGGAGGAGTATCTGGTAGCTCTGGCGGCTCTGGAATGTTCCAGTTTGGCAATGGCACCGGAAGTCAGCCCTCTCAAGCATCAACGCCCTTGTTTGGCGGCGCCTCGGCCACGACTCCTAGCGTGCCGTCTTTCACTGCCACGGGGCCTTCAAGTCAACCATCGACTTCCATGTTCTCCTTTGGAGCAAGCAGCCAGCCTTCCTCCGGGTTCAACCTCGCGCCGCCAGCCGGTGGATCCTCGACCACCGGGACAAGTAAGTCACCTTTTCCGCACCGGAAAATCGCCCCGCTAAAGCGTCGGGTCTAGACTCTCCATTCAACCTCGGGGGAGGCTCTAGCTTGGCAACCACACCAGCTGGCGGGACGCCGGAACCATCGGCCCAACTGAAGACGAACACCAGCGCTGCTGAGAACAACGACGAGGAGGGCGAGAAGCATGAGCAGATCAGCCTGACAGAAGGCGTTGAGAAGGACGAAGAAGTCCTGCACGAGGTTCGCGCAAAGGTGCTGAAGTTTGTCCCTGCCGGGGAAGCGTCCGAGAGTGAAGAGAAGAAGTCCAAGAGCCCCTGGGCTACCAAGGGTGTTGGATCCCTGCGCCTGTTGAAGCACAAGGAAACCAACAATGTGCGTCTGCTTTTGCGAGCAGAGCCCAGAGGCAACGTCGCGATGAACCGCTCTGTACTGCCAGATCTATCGTACAAGGCGGATGAAAAGTATGTGAAAATGACTACGTCGAATGATACGGGTGACGGCCTCGAGACCTGGATGATCCAGGTGAAGACAAAAGACATGGCCAAGGCGTTGGCTGAATCGTTGGAGACGCACAAGGCGTTAAACAAGAAATAATGTGGAGGAGCATCATGTATTTTACGACCGGGCTGTTCATCAAGAAACGGAGGGATGGGGGAGCTCGTGGGGTTTGTCCTTTTTTAGCATTGCGGGCGTTAGAAAGCATTAAAGCTGGATGCAGTTTGGTTTTGATTTTTCGGCTGGGTTCTGTGAAAGAATGAAGCTCTATATATCCCACGGAGCAATCAAGCCTTTTGATTGTGATGATTTCCCTCTGCCCCCTTATCACCATCATGGTTCTGTAATAACATTTCTGTACTTTAATTTGGGTGGGCTGCTGGTTGGAGAGACGAAGGAGCTTCTGTAGAAGAATTACCAAAAAAGTCGAGCGTTTGCAATGCAACATTTATCTGAATAACTGTGTGATAGTCTTTTGCGACGAAGAAGCTGTTTTGTAGTAATGATGTAACTGCTTCAATATGAAATTGTAGAGTCCCGTGTAGAACAAGCTCTCTCTCGTCTGTGGGGGCGGGGAGTCGCTATCGATAGCGGTACTTGTAGCGCTGCCAAATGCGCGTGGCGCGTCTGCAGCTCGCTGGCTCTGGGATAACCGCAACTAAACCTCCTACACCACAGCTCCCGTCGAGAGCTTGCAGCCCAACGCCAACAGCGATGCCACGGTACGGCTTTTCGAATGTCCCCGGGAGAAAACATGTTATTTATGAACTGTGCTGACGTATTTCTCATCTTAGCGAGATCATCACCATCCAGGCTGGACAATGCGGCAACAGCAGTGAGTGTCATGCGCCTTCAGCCCTCCCTCCTTTTGTTTGTTTGTTTACCGTATCGCGGGGTTGTATCTTCTAGATAATGCGACGGGGTTGCAGTTGTTGATGTTTACTTTTTTACTGACCGGCGGGGGGTGTTTTACTCCCTTTGTCTTGTATAGTTGGAAGTCAGTTCTGGCAGCAGCTTTGCCAGGAGCATGGAATTAGCCAGGATGGCAACCTGGAGGACTTTGCGACGGAGGGCGGCGATCGCAAGGATGTGTTTTACTACCAGAGCGACGATACGCGATATATCCCCAGGGCGATTCTGATTGATTTGGAACCCCGAGTATGTTTGCCCTGTCTCCTTCTCTATCTCTTCGCACTACGTCAATACTGGGAAAGGGAGCAAGAGTGCTAATATGTGTTGGTTTTGTTTGTAGGTATTGAACAGCATCCAGACGGGTCCGTACCGAAACATTTACAACCCGGAAAACTTTTACGTGGGGAAGAATGGAATGGGTGCAGCGAATAACTGGGGTGATGGATATCAGAGCGGTGAGGCGGTTTACGAGGATGTCATGGAGATGATTGACCGAGAGGCCGATGGCAGTGATTCGCTAGAGGTAAGAATATCTTTGGCCGTCCCCAGTTATCCATCGTGCACTAACTGGAACGGTATGATATATGCAGGGCTTCATGATGCTGCACTCGATTGCCGGAGGTACTGGCTCAGGTCTGGGGTCGTTCCTCCTTGAGCGGCTCAACGATCGGTTTCCCAAGAAGATTATACAGACATATTCCGTCTTTCCCAACACAACAAACGCCCCGGATGTCGTGGTGCACCCTTACAATAGCATTCTGTCCATGCGGAGGCTGACGCAGAACGCCGACTCGGTTGTTGTCCTTGACAACGGTGCACTATCACACATTGCAGCGGACAGGCTGCACGTTCAAGAGCCTTCGTTTCAGCAGACAAACCAGCTGGTGAGTAGCGGCAATATGGATGATATTCTACTCACTTTACTGAGGATGATTGGCTAAACGATGTGACTGAATATAGGTTGCAACTGTCATGTCTGCCAGTACTACTACTCTCCGTTACCCTGGGTACATGCACAACGATCTTGTTAGCATTTTGGCCTCGTTGATACCGACGCCGCGATGCCACTTCCTCATGACGGCCTACACACCATTCACCGGCGACCAGGTGGAGCAGGCCAAGACAGTCCGCAAGACGACGGTTCTAGACGTGATGAGACGACTGCTACAGCCAAAGAACCGCATGGTGTCAACGGTGCCGGGCAAGAAGAGCTGTTACATTTCCATCTTGAACGTGATTCAGGGAGAGGTTGATCCGACAGACGTGCACAAGAGTTTGCTGCGTATCAGAGAGCGAAAGCTAGCGACATTCATCCCGTGGGGACCTGCCAGTATCCAGGTAGCGCTGACAAAGAGGAGTCCATATATGCCCATGAGCCATCGCGTGAGCGGGTTGATGCTGGCAAACCATACGAGCATTGCTACGGTTCGTTGCTCTAGACATTGCCCCTTTTGCTATCTCCCCCCTATTTGTCTGTTTCTAGAAGCTTTCCCACGGTTGCTGATAAATGTTGGTATAGCTCTTCAAGAGAATATTAAAACAGTACGACGGCATGCGTAAGCGCAATGCCTTTATTGAGGGCTACAAGAAGACGGCGCCCTTTTCGGAAAACCTGGACGAATTCGACGAGGCAAGGCAAGTAGTATCTGACCTGATACAGGAGTACGAGGCCGCAGAAGACGCAGATTACTTGAACCCGGACAATGGCGAAAAGGCCACGTCTGCTGAGACGGACAGGCGAATGGCATGAGGTGGAACACGGCGCTTGGTTTTCGCGCTATATCATGATACTGCAAAGAGACTGTGTGCGCTGGATAGAGCGGACGGTTTCAAAAACCCCCGACTGATATGACAAAGCTGGAAGAATTGGAGCGGCCGGCGTTTAAAGGCAAGGAAATGCATTGCGATATATCACTGTTTTTCTTCTTTCTGTTTTTGTTTTTTATCAAAGTAGCCAGCTGGCCAAGGCAAAATCTAAGCAAAGTTGGCATATTTTGGGATCCGTTTTGAGTATGATGCTTTTTTCTCGTCATTAACGTCGTTAAAGTCCAATCCTATCCTTGTTTTATCCTTTCCAAGTCCCTTTTTTTCTATTTACAGCGCCAACGCCTTGGTAGCCATCTCCATGGCACCCTCAAACGTCTTGTTACCGCCAATGAAGCCCGCAGCATGAACAAACACACAGCCGTCAACGCCCGCCACGCCGTCCAGCTCAGCGTCGCGGAAGCCGCGCCAGGCCTCGGGCAGTGGCTTCCTGCTGGTGAAGCTGTCCTGGGTCTCGGGTACGCACTGGATACGCCACTTTGCGCCGGGCTGGGTGCTCTCCGCGTAGAGGACGTAGAGCACGGAGGGGTTGCCCTCGCCCTCGAGGCTGTAGAGGTGTTCCTTCCAGGGGACGCTCTGGCCCTCGAGGACGAGGATGCGGCCTTGGGGATCGTGCTTGGTGCGCTGGTCGAAGGCGGCCTGGACGATGGAGCGGGCGGGCAGCCAGGCGTTTGTCATGAAGTCGAGGGTGCGCTCGAACTCGTCGCCGATGCGGGCGCTGGCCTTGAGGAAGAGCTCGTCTTCGGCTTGTTGGGCTGCTGCTGGGTCGGCGGGCTTGGGGTCGTTCCAGGCGGGGTTGAGGCGGCCGACCATTGCGCCGAGGGTGAAGCCTCCTGAGCTGAAGCGCTGCTCGATGCCCGCTGCGGCGAGGGCGTCCCTGTCGTAGCGCGAGATGCCGTTGTCGTGAGCGTCGACGGCCTCGATGAAGTTTTCGTAAATCTTGTTGTACAGCAGGTCAACGTCCGCACTGGCCTCATCCTCGGTCTTAAGCTTCTGAGCGATCAACTGTCGTCCAAAGTGCATATACACGAGCCCTGCGGACGACAGCTTGGTGTTCTTCCCCGGGAAAGTGGTGGTGAACCCCCGCTGGTGGTGGTCGTAGCGATTCCGCTCCGCATCATATTCACCACCGACATCGACGACGGTGTGGCACGTCTCGAGCGTCTTGGGGTCGCGCGTGCGCACGAGGGCGCTGTCGCGGTACGAGGGGAGCATGCGCAGCATGTGCACGGCGAGGGCCTCGTCGGCGTGGAAGTGGCCGTTGTGCGTGCCGACGAGGACGTCCGTCTTGAGTCTCTTGGGAGCGGATTCGGCCATTGTAGTGAGTAGGCGGCGGAACATAGACCTATGGAAGGATAATCTGGGGGATGTTTGGGAGAAGAGAGAAAGGAAATGGGCTTTGGAGATGATCAATGGTTTTGGGCTAAAATTTTGGGAGGGAAGTGGACGAGGCTGTGAGGGATTGGACCAATTGGGGGTGAGTATCCCCGTTACGGCACCCCGCTGTAGGGACGAGGCTGCCCCTCTATTGCAGTTTGGTGGTGGTGATATACCCCGGGCTTACTATTGTGATTGCTCTGGTTGGTGCTAATATTTGTCGGATTGTGCCTCATCCATCTCTCGGCTGTCATGCCTTAGATATGTACAGGAATGCTGAGTTATCATTTCGAATGGGTTACATTTCCATGCAGCATCAACAGCCCTTCAATGTTTATTTACCCAATCTGCAGCACAGCCGGCGAATCACTTATAGCAGCATTCAGTCCCCATCGAGTCAATGGCAGTGGTATTCCAAATCAACACACAGCAGACACACACAAATATCCTAAATTGGTACTAATGTAATGCACACAGGTAGGTGTAGGTGGTGTGTGAATATCAGGTACATAAAACTATCGGCGACTGGAAACAATCTAGCAACAAGTTCAACTACCCCATCCCGGACTCGCAAAGCAATGCAAGCACAACCAAAACTTGGAATAGGTAGACAAGGTAAGCGAAGAGAAAAATCGTCAAAGAACAGAACGCAAAAAAGGAAGAGAGATTACACAACATACACCAGTCTTTCACCTCTCTCCTTGTCCATTCTTAAAATAGCAGAGAAATAAAACGCAAAGCACCATGAAAAGAAACAAGAAAAAAAGAATAGATCCAAGACATGGCTTGTCCATTGGTACTTGAGGGTTAATTGTTCGTTTGTGGGTTTTCTCTTTTTTTTCTGCGCAAGATTCATGTCGCCCGAGATTTGATAATGAACATTTCCCTTCCGCCCAGTCCCTAGTAAACGCCAATAATAAATCAGAAGGAAGAAAAAAACTGAAGCAAGAAACTAAGGCTCGTCAAACAACAGAATTTTTCTCTCCCACTTCAAGTCAATCCTTTCATCTCAGTCTCTTCCCACCCTTCCCTCTTCTCTCCTCGTAACAAGCATCTTTCGTACATGAAATTTAAGCAAAGCAGGACGAACGAAAACAAGGGTGAAGAGAAAATCTCATTCCATGCATGTTTGATACGGCACACATCGTTTGCGCCGCCTATCATGCCGCCTTCAAATAAAATTCCCCATAAAAAGCATTCCTTTTGCATCTCATTGCCTCCATACTACAATGTAGTCCCATCGCATCGGCGGGTATATGTCGAATCCGGCTATGCATGCGAGGTTATTGCCGAACGGGCATGGCCTCTCCAGCAGCAATGGGCGCCGAGGTCAGTCCGGTGACGACAGGCTTGGCCTCGACGCCCTCGGCTGTCTGATCCTGATCCTTCTTCTCGTCACCGCTCAGCGTTACCTGGCCCTCGGCTGACGTCTCTCTGTTCAAGAAGCTGCCCTCCTTGACGGGGCTGCCAGCCTGGATGCCTGGGATCGAGCCGCGGTGAGTGTGTCCCGGGGCGTTGGGGCCGCCGTTGGTGGGAGATGTCAGGTGGGGGATGTTCTCGGGGACGGGGTGCTGCGAGCCTACGGCGCCAGCGTCGACGCCGTCGCCCTTGCCAGCCTTGGACATGGCATAGTCGCCCGAGTCGAAGTATTTGCGGTCCTTGAGGTGCTTGGCGAAGTGGTCGGATCGGGAGGGCAGCTTGCCGTAGAGGCGGAAGAGACGCTGCTCATCCGGCGAGAGCGACTAAAGGGCGCAATTTGGCGGTTAGCAAAAACGTGGCCTTGAAGAGTGCTGCGATTCTGATGCGCGGAACATGATTTTCCTTTGCATTGCTCGTGTGACTCAACAGGGGCGGCGGTCAAAGTTGCCAGCAGCGTCATGGGCTTCCCATCTGGCCTTGCCTGGCAATTTACCCCAACGCTGGGCCAAGCGGAGGAGGGGTAAGGGAACGGAACAGCATAGGACAGGCAATGGTGGCTCTCACATTGATGTCGACCTTGTTCTTTTGGTGAGGGTTCATGATCACTCGAGTCAAGGGTCAAACAGAGGTATTCGAATCGACTTGTCCTCAGACCGCTCGTCGCACTGGCACAAACAAACGAGGGCAGTCCAGCTCTAGGGCCTCGGGAAAAGTCGACGGGTTTCGTTGTGCGTTAAAGCGTCAAGAGGGGCGGATGCGGGGGAAACAAAGGGCCAGTTGAGTCGAGTTGAAAAGGGGAAAAAAGAAAGAGAAGAGTCAAAAAGAGAGAATCGGGAGTTTCGTTGGATAAGAGGAAGAAGAAGGGGGAACTATTGACGTGAATAAGAAAAATAAAAATAGTCGGTCCCTGAAGGGTCAGGTAGTGTCTGCTGCATACACCAAGGTCAAGGTACTGTCACAAGAGGGGACAAGGAACAAGGAGCAGGTGATCCAGTTGAT
Source organism: Trichoderma endophyticum (assembly GCA_035079535.1). Lineage (NCBI taxonomy): Eukaryota > Fungi > Ascomycota > Sordariomycetes > Hypocreales > Hypocreaceae > Trichoderma > Trichoderma endophyticum. Next base: position 1,645,893 of record JAPMIQ010000003.1, read on the forward strand.
CGATGGGCCTTTGGGCCGCGTTTTGGTTGGCTCGGCAGTGGCTGAAGCAGCTGCAGCTGTAGCTTCAATGCTCCAAAATGCGCTGTGCTGCTACTGCCCAATGCGATGCCCGTCCACTTGATTGATCTTCCTTTTCGAGGGTTGATTGATTGACAGTTACAGTGTCGATTTAATGATTTTATTCCGATTTCCCTTTTCATTTTTTATTTTTATTTGCAACTTTTTAATTTTTCTTCTTGCTGTTCCCGCAAACTGTTCATCTACGGGCAGCTTATAGCCTGGGAATGCGTCACTCCTAGTACCTAAGCTGAGCTCAGGTACCTATCAAGCTACGATTAACCCACCTGCATTTGATACCTGCCCAACAGTGGATTCTTGGCTCCAAAGTGCGGGCTGAATTAGTATTCTCTGCGTGACGGAGCATTGTGCATGAAACTACCTAGCAATTACCTATCTCGTAAGTAGAATGCAATTCGTAGTCCTGGTACCTGATAGAGGTGTTGAGAACGGCACTTGTCCGGTAAATGCACTCTTGTTTCATTCATGCATTGGTACTGTAGGTGCCGACGAAGAGGGGTTCGGCGATCAACTCTTAGCATCGACAAGAGAGACACATGAGGTCAGCATGTTTAACCGGTTACAAGGACAAAGGGAGCTATTACAGAGCACCATTATGCATACCAAGGTAGCCAGCCTATTAAACCAAGAGCCAATACCTTAGGACTTGAGACACACACAATCAAGCTGCGATGCCGTCACCACGCACTTCGCCTTCGTTCTGAAACAGATGGGGTCCTACAGGAGGGTCATCCGTGCCCACAAGGGTCCTTGTGTCCACTGGATCGGAAGTGTTTAAGCACTTATCTTGCCTCTATCCACCGAGGACATGTCCATCTCACAACAACCTAACATATATGTACTGTAAGGCACACTAGATTGGCCATTGATTAGTTTGAACCGTCTCGTACTATAGCAGTTGCCTCAGTCATCGGCAAAGTCGTGAGCAAGCCTTGGTGACACTTTGTTTGAATATGACGTAATCAATGGCACGCTCTCCACCTGTCCAGTCACCAAAGCCGAGTGACGTCGTGCCATTTTATGACGCCGTTCTCGTTCTACATATTGTCACTGTAGAGTACATGCAGACTTGGAGACATGCAAGGTGGCTGGCCGTTACTGTGAATACTTGATACAAATGCTTGATCGTGAGTAACGCACCATAGGAATCGATACGAAAGTTGGCATAATTCACACTGTCACCATCTTCCATCTTTATCCAAATGTGCCATTTGCTTTCTAGGCCAGAACGGGCCAAAAGTCAAAAAGACCCCCCATGATCCGGAGTTTTCGATGGCCAAACGCTCACCAGTCACAGTCATTCTAAGACGCAAATCTCGCCCTAGAGCAAATACGACAGCCAGTCACATCACCCACAGCTGTGATGCCCCTCCCTCCTGGCTCTCGCTCTCGCCCTTTACCTTGCGCCCTTTAGTCTTGGTTGTGCGTGTTGCAAAATGGGCGGACCAAAAGTCAATTGACTTGACATGACTGCCTTTATCCATTGGGCAAGGCCTGTCACTGTCCAGCACACTGGGGCGTTGGAGAGCTGCAGACACTTGGTTGATAGACTTTCATACTTGTTCTTGCACCCAGTTTGCTCGCACATGGCCAGAACTGCCGCATTCCTTGAGTTATAGACAAGATATGCGGCAATTGCCAGGTTGGTTTCGTTTCATGTAGAGCCAATCACAGGTAATGCATGTGTACATGCAGCCTTTTATCAGCCCTGTGAAATAGTATTGGAACGACAATGAGAGTGTGAAGCCCATTCTGTTGCGGCCGATCCCACCGGGTCATCCCACAAGCCGTACCTGCGGAGTTTGTGACAGGACCCGGAGCGTACTGTACTGTCATGTACGAACCCTGGCTTTGCAGCTGTTGCATGGATTGGATTCCTCTTGATAATGAATACTGCCGCAGGACGCATAGACCCGGTGCGCTACGGAGATAACAGAGGAATATTGATTAGGATTTCGTGCTTGGTCAGCTTCTCCACGTCGGAACGGCATGGCATTGCATCGGCATGGCATGATATGATGTGCAGAGCGGAGCAGGCGAGACGGTGAGGTGAGCCACGGTGTGTGCTCGGTGTGTGTTGTACTCCGACTGCTACGGTAGAGAAAGGAGAAAGAGTAAGGTTTTATATGGGCGTCTCATATCTCCATTGCATCGACTGCAGGTTAAATGAATGCATATCGTACCATCATCCAGGCCGAAGTGGTGGTGTCTTCTTCTCGGCGTCTAGCGCGGCTTTCCCGATTCTCACTATTCGCCTCGGCTTCGGAATGCCAATGAGACTGGCCGATGGTGTAACACACAGCCAAGACTGCTCGGGGGACGGAATCCGCATGAAGTGTCTCGTCCTTGTGAGCCGTCTGCAGGGTTTGTCTGGTTTACATGATATATGAGAACATCACCTTGAGCACATGACGCAATGCATCCGTTGCATGTTGCCATCGCCAGCTGAGAGATGGGTGTGTTTCTCCAAGGAGTAGAGGCATGGGGGCAGTATTACTGACATTTGATGTTTACATCTTTCCCTGTGCAAAGACAAGGAGACAGAAATAGTTATAGTAGTGTGCTAGCATTCCTTATTAATAATTACTTTAGTTGGGGATGGTTGTGGTCGGCTCTGTATGGATTTGGCGGAGTTTGAGGAGAGTCGGCTATAACTCCCTGTATGACAGTAGCAACAACATCAACAAATGCCTTAGATTTGACACAAACTGCATCCCACTGCCTTATACAAATCATTAAATGTCCGATTTCTTCTCTTGCCCCATATAGCCCCATCGTCCCTTTCCGCAACAGCGTACTTGCTCCTTCCCCGACAAGCCGAGGGCGAGGAAGCGACGTTCCAGCTCCGAAGCTTGGATTTCTAAGCTTTCACAAATTTTCGGCCAGCAGCTTCCCGCCCTAGACCCCACTGCGTATTTGTTACGGATCACCTCTTTGGTTGGGCGAAGCGGAGAGAGAGATTTACTACCTAGTATGGTACCTGGTTGTATCATTTTTGACGTTACTTTAGTTTGTTTTTATCATATTTTTTTTCTTCTTTTCCTTCCTTCTCATTCCTCTTTATTGCCTAGCAGGGGCACTGTCTTGTTGTGTAGCTACTAGTTTTCAGCCGTAGTAGAGGTGGGGGAGAATGAAGATGAGAAAGAGACAAAAAAAAATGCATGACACCTGATTGGGCCTATAATAAATAAACCATCACCATCCCATCCTCAACGTGATCCAACTCATTTCCATTATTCATCTTTCCCCCAGATCTCCAATAGTCTAGCCACTTGTGATTCCAGATTAGATCTATCTCAGCTTTTTGCTGCCCTTTTCGCCTGTCTTCCCCCCCCCCCCCCCCGTCCCGGCGTGGCTTTTGGCGCCCTTCTTTCTCCCGGAGTGGGGGCGACCGTCTCTAACAAGTTCGAGATTTTTTTTTTTCCTCTGCTGCTTAAGTACATCAACCCCGGCATCGCCATCGTCTGTTGGATTGATCTTCTCTTCACCGGGTCTCGGGCTTGGTCATAGCTGCCGACCTGCTTACCGCTCCCCGTGCCTTCGTGACGCTTAATAATTCAGCCGGGTTGGTGCGACGACGACTTCAAAAGCTCGTCGTTTACCGAGTGGTCGGAACTTCCCGAGGAGAAAGGAAATCGTCTCTCTCATCGAATTCTTCTTCCTTTTTATTTTCGCAGCATCTTTGGAATCACTGCTGTCCCCGCCATCACTAGTGGCATCTAGGGCAATCTTTTATTCCAGTTAAATTGCCCTTCACGGCTTCGGAGCGTCTTGCACTCGGCTCTTGCCATCCCACCCAACTGTTGAACCATGGGTCTCTTGTACGTTGTGCTCCAATTTGTATTGCAACTGCTGATTGGCTAATGAGTTTCGGTTGAATAGAGCCCTTGGAACGGCACTGGAGTGGCCAGAGGCCAAGCTGCGCGCAAACCAAGTGAGAGAATGGGGCATCAAGGTTGGTTGGCTTCGCTGTTTTTACTCTCTGATTTAGGACAGCCTCTGACATTACTGCAGCAACTACTTGAGATCTGGAATAAGGCCAAGGGCAAAGAACGGGATGCCTTGCTATGGGGCGATGAGGTTACACGCCCTCGATTTAATCTGGCAACACGCCGCTCTCCATCGGGTTACTAACAAGAGTTTAGGTCGAGTATCTTGTTGTAACGTACTCAGAGGATGAGCCAAAGGTACTTCTGTCTCTAAGACAAGCTGAGATTCTTACGGCCCTTGCAGCCGATAAAGAGCTTGCAGAGGCGGGATGTGTGCCTGCGCTTCAAGACGAGCTGCCTGCCGGAAAGCCTACCGGGAAGCAAAGGTAGGCTATCAGTCCTTGTCTACGCCTTTCGTCATAATCTGACTCAAGTCTTGTAGCAAACCTTCTAAAGTAACACTTCCCGTCTTCCACCCAGAGTTTGGCCGCTTCATGCTTGAGGCCACGCCAGGAAAGCCTTGGGGCATTGGTTTGAAGGAGTTACTTGGCGTTGAGCCTGATATGAAGCTGCGGCGAAAGATTGCCAAGGAACATATGCTTTCCACCGAGTACCCCATTACTCTGACGACTTTCCCCCAAATCGGAGTTCCGGGCCAATTCACTTACCCGTTTTACCCTCCCTCCGGACCAAAGCTGCGGTCACAGTTTGTGCCCGACGAAATCGCCAATCCTCACATCCGCTTCCCAACGCTGGCCGCTAATATTCGCTCCCGAAGGACTCGCAAAGTGCAAGTCAATGTCCCCATTTTCCATGACAAGAATACTCCAAACCCCTGGAAGGACCCCACCGTCAACTACGACTTGCACAACTGGCCCGAAGACGATGATGTACGCAATGGAGCTGCCCCGGATAACTTCATTCACATGGATGCAATGGCTTTCGGAATGGGAAGCTGCTGTCTTCAAATTACTTTCCAGGCCAAGAACATTGTCGAAGGTCGGGAGCTGTACGATCAGCTAAGCCCTCTAGGCCCCATCATGCTAGCCTTGACTGCGGCAACACCTGTTTATAAAGGCTTCCTGGCGGGCACTGATGTGCGGTGGAATCAGATTAGTCGTGCAGTCGACTGCAGAACACCAGAGGAGCTTGGTGAAAAGGTAAGCCAGGATTTTCTCCCCTTTGTCAGAGAGAAACACATGGTGTCTCTCTCAGAAATAGATATCCGTAATGCTGACTCGCAAACTTATACAGCCCCTGAAAAATGATCGCTGGAGGATCCCCAAGTCCCGATATGCCTCCAATTCAACCTACATCTCAACAAATCCTCGACTCCGACCAGAGTACTTGGATCCTGATTTGGTCATTGATCCTGATATCAAGGCCAAGTTGATTGAAGGAGGCATGGATGATCGTCTGGCTACCCATTTTGCTCATCTCTTCATCCGTGACCCCATCGTCATCTTTGAGGAAGACCTTCAAGAGCTTGACTTGACAAAGACTGACCACTTCGAAAACATCCAGTCGACTAACTGGCAGCACATGCGATTTAAGCCTCCGCCAGCTGACAACAATATTGGATGGAGAGTCGAGTTTCGGTCGATGGAGATTCAGGTGACCGATTTTGAAAACGCAGCCTTCTCTGTCTTCATGGTTCTGGTTACAAGGGCTATCCTCTCATTTGACCTCAACTTTTATATCCCCATCAAGAAGGTGGATGAAAACATGGAGCGTGCCCACGGCATAGATGCCGTCCTCAAAGACAAGTTCTACTTCCGCAAGAATCCATTCCCACCTCGACCATCGCGCGCGAATACTGCCTTTGGAGATGATAGTCGGCCAGGCTCCGCAATGCCCAGTCGACCCGGCTCACCTGGAAGCCTTCCTGTAGAGGAAGAGTACGAGGAGATGACGATCAACGAGATTATCAACGGTTCTGTCGATGGCGACTTCCCAGGATTGATTCCCATCGTCGAAAGCTACCTTGACAGCGTCAATGTGGATGTGCAAACTCGATGCGAGCTTGCAACGTATCTCTCTCTCATTAGCAAGCGAGCAAGTGGCGAGCTCGACACCGCCGCGCGATGGATCCGCAACTATATCGATACCCATCCCAACTATAAGCACGACAGCGTCGTTGATGATACCATTACCCATGACCTCATTGGATCTGTCGTAGCCATTGGTGAGCGGGAAAGCACGGGCAGAGGTTTCGCTGGATTGGACATCCCCGGATTTTCCAAGTTCCTGGGCAAGTTCAGAAGCAATGGGCGCGCAGTGAGCGGGCAGGCTGAGAATGCACCCGATGCCGGACTTGGGTCGCGGAAACGAAAGAGCGAATGGATAGACGGAACAACAGCTGAAGTTGGAGCATAATATGACATGAAAGCACGGAGTTTGGATATTGCCCTGCTGAGAGCAGGTCATCTGGCGATTTAATCCATGGGATACCAAGCATATAATTCTTTCTTATTCTATCTCAACGTAAATGATAGAGATTATTCATCAAGTTATCATCACGACTTTCTTTATCTTTGTATTGGTGAGCTGCTGATTATGGAGGTATCATTTATCTGGCTGTCTACGGAATTACAGTTCAGCAGACTTGATGAATGCCCTCTTTCTTTGTACGTACAAAGTTCAAGGTGGAGACAGGAGACAAGGACTGACTGGCATTCGAAGCTATGGTGACGAGATAAGATGTCGTAAACTGTCCTGAAATGCGATTTAGCAACCTCTATGTTGTAAAGAATTATCTAGTTATGTATACATGTGTGTGTTGTACGTGTTATAAACTGTCACGTCTTCAACCATGTAGAAAAAATGCGAGATTTATTTAAAACGACGCAATTCGTGAACTCATATGTCATCTAATAGATTCCTTTCATCCGATGAGTCGTTTGAGGAGGATATGGCAGTTTAACCAGCCAATAGAAATTGCAGTTTTCCAGACTGTCGACGAGATTTCATCACTAGCCAGGAAGACGTATCGCTTACCAGTCAGAATGAACAGCTTCTCTGCAGTGATTATAGAATATAGAGTGAAGCATTTATATATATATATATATGGGCTGCGTTTATACATGCTATAAGCTTCGACATCGATATATATGCCATATTATCTTATACAGCGAGTAGGTCCACGAATAATGATGGATTTTGCATTAGATATGTTTGTAATAGAACTCTTTTCTTGTATCTGGGTTGAAAAAAGCAGACTCTGCTTAAATATACCACTTCAGGTGAAAGGTTCAAGCGCAATGCAGGCTACAGAGAAGAAACAGTCAAGAAGTTATGGCAACACTGCCTCTATACTGATACTATTACAATCTTACCTCACTTTCTTCTCTTCTTCGCACGAATTCTTCACCTTGACAACACCATTCCCCAACTCCGACATGCTTAACCTATACGTGCAGATCATATCACCCCACACCACATCTCCAGCAAACTTCGCAAAAGGCAGTAGTGAACGCCCTATACTTGACAACCCAGTGCTCGTATACTCTCCAACTGAACACTCCAACGGTAATGTCTCACAGCTGCGTAAAAGCGGCATGCAAGAATCCACCAATCCACCCAACTCTGTTACGTCGACACCCGTTTCCCATCTCGATGCTGTCTCACCTTCTTTTTGGCGCCCGAAGCTTTGGTCCAATAGAGAGAGACATACACACACATGAGCCGCGAGATCTGCTCCCTAGTTTCAGGGATTCTTCTACCAAAGCTGACATCAGATCTCTTTGTATCGACACACATTCCAGATGTCCATCTGCCTAGAGATCCGTCTTGAAGTAGTCACAACATTGTTCAGTCTACCCAAGTAGTTATCCTTGTGTTCGTATTGTAAATAGCCTTCAGTTTCCTTCTGGCTGGTGTGGGTGTCAAGGAAGATGGATGGACAAGGATTGCATCTCCCACCGCAATGGTAGCGCGGTCAAAGAGAGACTAGTCGAAATTATAGAGTAGCAGCGTAGTGTTTGTTTAACGCATGTCTCAACATCCTAGATGGTGAATGCGAGAGCGGGCGGACCGTTCATATCAAGACACTCGGCTCCGACAAGGCAGCCGAACGGTGTCCGACAACAAGATTGGACCATTGGCATCTCATTCTGGCCCCCCCTTGCGCCAAAAAACTGGAAGCGACGTCGCCGTCCATGCTGACTCGGTTTATTTGCTGTCAAACAAAGGCTGGAATGAACCCCGTCAGGTGGTCTCTCCGGCCCATGTTTCGGAGGGGAAACCGATTTGTCGGTCAAGAGCATTCCGAAGAGGACCCCTTTCCCAAAATGCCTTGTCTCGGGTGTGTTTCCCGCTCTGGGAGTTTTCCTTTTCTTGATTCGGAGATGTGTCAGATGATGCTACGATAATAGAACCTTGTTGGTGGAGAAGAAAGAACAAAATGTGTCAGTCAGGGGTATCGGACGTCTCTCTTTGGTGTCTTACCCTCTATTGGGAGCGCGTGGCATTGGACACACGATATTACAAACATGTGAGTCCTGATACATCCCGCCTTTTCCCTCATTTCCTCTTTGGGAGCATTCCTCTGAGCTGGGAAGAAAGAGAGACAATGTTACGTTTTTGGCGGTAGCGTCAGCCGGGCTTCATTGCCAAGCTGTCAGTGATGTCTTGGTAAAAACAGAGACATGGATGGGATGGGACAAAAATGACACTATTATTGCCCAACATACGAAGCACCTGTCTCGGATTGATGCTAAAACCCATATTATATTTGAAGCACACTATTCTTATTCAATATGGTGAATAATCAGTATTGTATTTTCATATGTTGACTTACCTAAGTACACTATCGCGGCTTGCCCAGTAATATGGATTATGAAAAGGGGGGAGGGGGCGTAACAATCGACTGCCTGAAAATTCTAGACTGTTAGAAGGACGACGTACGCAGGATACCGCTATGATTTTTAACGGAACCATGCGTACGAACGCCTGCACTCGTGCCGCTGTGGAAGCCAAAAGCTCCGTTTGCTTCCTCAGCTGTGGACCATACTTGCGCGTTTTTGGCAGAGGCGGGCTGCACTATGGGCATGCAGAAAAGCACTAGTTTGTCGGCTCGGACGATTCCAGGACCTCGTAGCGATGGAAAGCAACCAGATGCCACCGATCGTATTAGCCCAGGAACTAAGTGGGCGTGTGTGTGCGTGATGACTGCTAGATGAAGCTCGGCTGAGATGCGATCCATGGAGCATGTCTCATCCGTCACTCCACAGAATGTCACAGGTGGAGCACAATAACCAGCCAGTGGGTAGGGAACCGCAAACACGAGAGTAAGAGCCAAAAGCCAAGTGAAGAAATCAAACCCAAAAGATCGTATATTTTGAAGCTGGCCGCAGGGAACCACCAGTTGCTTGTTTGACAGGGCCAAACCACTGGTTTTTGTGTCTTGACAATTCACAAACTTGTCAAGGCAGGATCAGGATCCCGAAGGGGGGCGTGAGAACTTTGCCGCCGGGAGAGATCTCGCGGCAACAAAGAGTGCCCTTCTGATCTGATCTGATCTGGCCTCGCAAAATTAGGGGCGATCTGCGGTCATCCATTGGGGCAGGACACAGGTCTCTGGGACAAAAAGGGCGTGTGACGTGTGCCTATCATAGAGGCGTGCCTGTATCAAATAATCAAATGCGGTGGGCAAGGTCTCCTTACCGGCCGCCTCACTCAAAAACGCACAGTCACCGTCCGTATGGTTGGAGCTGGAGCTGGAGCTGGACGCCGACCATCTGCCACTTCATCTCCCTTACCTCTGGAAATGATGCCCGAGCGGAGAAAATTGTCCGGCTGGCCTCGATGGCTCGGGCCCATGTCTTGGGTTGCTTCAGCCGCAATCCCCAGTCGACGTCACCGACAGAGGGGATGCGACGGTGGCCACGTGCCGGCCTCGCTGTCAAAGGGAAGAAGCAAAGGAATGAAGATGGGGACGGGAAGAGATGCTAAACATAGCAGTAACACCAGCGATACTTTGCCATGGCACCTGATTGCATCTCCAGGGGTATGTATAAGCAACAAGTATACTCGTATCTTGCACACTTGTGCAAGTAGGGTACGTGTTAGTGTGTAGTCACATCTAAATATGCACCTTGTGTTTGTCTCCGGGCAGATCCCGTTGGCCCACTGTGCGGCTGAAGGTGTTGGCGCGCTCATCGAGTCCCATCTTGTTTCGGCGATGCCCAGTCGAGCCAGTAGCTTATCTCGCCGAACCTGCATGGCTGGAGGAATCGTCGGCGAAGTGGTGTTCCATTTCATTAATGCGGGCTAGCTTTTCCCAACGCATTCGCCTGCCCCAGATATAGGATGGTCCCCTCAGGGATCCTTGGTTGAATAGATGTACTCCGTTCTCTTTGTACATCACTCGATGCCTGAAGGCCAAGGACTCTCGTGACAAGTGAGCGAGGTTGTGACAACGTTTTCTTTTTGCGCGGCAACGCAACGGGCCTCTGGGAACCCCCTTTCTATTCAACCAAAGTCCGAATCCCCTGTCATAATCTGAGTCGATCTTACTTCCCATGTGCTCAAACTCCCTTGGACCCCATGGATCGGAGCCCCCTTCGCAGCGGCGTGAAAGTAAAAGTGATTCAGTGATGCCACCCCTTCCGGGAAACGCCCACCCACTTATGGCGTAGTGCTTGCGTGTGGAAAGGTTTCAGTCTTGTGTGCAATCCCGAATTCCTGTCGAGTGGAATCGGATGCTAATCAAGGGTAGCCCCCTCGCATCGGACCCGTACTGGAGTAGAAGTTGTACGCGTACTTGAAAGCATTATTGCACAACAAAGCAGACAGGGCCGCAGAGCAGATAGAAAGGCACAACAAACAGCACGTTTTGGGTTGTACGAGTACAAACGACACTACGTGGCCAAGCCAGCTCCGCTCGCCTTCTGCGTCTATCCGCTGACCGGCCGTTTATACGAGACGTCGTCGATTACACGAGGCGGCGCGTGTCAGTGGCAGCCGCAGCCGGGGCGCCAAGTCGCTCTGCTCTGCTGTCAAGATGGCGTTTGTCCATGGATGGCAGCGTTGCTTTCTTCCGAATCACTTTCACTGTTGCTCTTGCTCGTACACCGATCGGAAGATGGAAGAGGCCGCCAAGCTGAACAGAGGCCATGGCTGAGACTCTGGACCCGCGTGGCTGGCTGCGGGCTCACATGAATGATGAGAAGGAGTCGGTACCCAGCAGTTCTCGACGGCACTCATTGGCTGCAGTATCCCAGCGGTGGCTTGACCGTTGAAGTCTCGATGCTTTTTGTGCCAGGAATAATATCCAAGTCCAAGGGGAGGTGACAAGGTCAAGGATGAGATGTGCGGTCTGTCCCGAGCGAGGAGGGCAGCTGAGCTTGGATCGACACCCAGCGGTTCCTTCCCCGTCTTAACCTTGTCACTTGATATGAAAGTACAGGTACATGTACCTTGATCTGGACAAATTAAGCTACTGTAGGTACCTGAGCAGGAGTATTTTACCCATCAACACTTTGAATCATATTAGCCTGTACTGGATATGCACAGCAAACTACTGCACAATGTAATATACGAGTGCCGTAGTCGACGGGGCCGAGAGGCGAAGCAGTGGATTAGGTATCTCATCGTAAAATGATCTGGTAACTACGGAATGATTCCTAAAGCACGTACTCGTACGATTAAAAAGCAAAGGGGGTGCACTAAGTAACGCTCCCAAGTGCCTGGTCTACTCATACTTGGTCGATCAGGGTCTGGTATGAATCGTGCTCTACCGGCAGATACAGTCGTATCCAGGTGGAAACGGCTCGAGATTCCCTCTCCGGCTTCTCACGAGAGCCAAGAGAGGGATAATCAAACATTGGCCCTCAGCTTTCGGCCCTTGCTGCCGCTGAGCTTGGCTCGTCACATGTGCTCACGCCCCCCCCCTTGGGGTTGCGCAGCATGAGGCTTGGAAGCCATCAAACGGCCATTCACATGATACACACGCGCACCCGTGCATATGTGCTTATAGCTTACTTGCCCGGTATCGTATGCACATGTATATTAAATTGTATACATTACATTCATGCAACGCACAGCACAGCACAGGTGATACAGCCTTTCTAGCGGCTGCATATGCCATGATGCCCAAAGGTAACCCCAAGCGCTGGGCAGCGGGCACTCTCCCCGGGATTTGACGGAAATGAGATCAAGATTGACTGAGATCAAGGCTGGGCTCTTGGTCGTCTTTGCAGCGAAGCTAGTCTCTGCGTAACGGGCGCGATGCAACCGCCGTCGCTACGAAAACCAACGGCAACCTGCGATGGCATGGATGTGCCCGATTCTCGGTCAGCAGCCTGGCCTATCCTGTAAGAGGCCCTTTGTTGAATGGCTTGCTTGGCCCATGGCAGTACGACACCAAACTATCCCCCAAGTCACAAAGGATGGTGGCTGCCACGTAGGGGACTCGCAAATATCCAAAGCGAGCCGAGCAGCATCTGCCGCGCTCCCTGGGGATGTGATGTGATGGGATGCAAACGGTGCAGTATGAGACGAGACGAAGAGCAAGGCTGTGTCTGGAGTGGACTCCCATGATCGCTGCAGGGTGTTTGTTAGCTATGGACGGCGATCGAGACCAGGGACAGGGGGGCCTGGTTGGCTGGATTATTTGCCGACGAGGCAAGAATCCAGCACAGCACAGCTTCGGGTGTAGGCATGACAATGCATGCTCTTTGTCTGCTTCTGGACGGACACGCATCTTTGGTGCTTCAATTGTTTATTCGCTTTACTCCGAATGGTGTTATTTAACGACTTTGGTACGATGCAAGTACACATAGAAGGCTTACAAGTACGATATTCGCAACGTTCATCCTCATCACCGCGAATTACACATCACCCCCTAGGCAACGACATCCGTACTCCGTATAAACCTCACAGATATAAACGAGCAACAACACCAAAATTAAACCCCATCTCAGCTCGCCAATCCATCAATCTCCCAAACGCTCCACCCCCTCCAAAAGGGAGAGAACAAGAACAGAACGGCAAGCCCCAGCCCAGCTATTCCGGCGCGCCACAAAAAGCCACCTGGACAGGGATATCCGTGTTGTGCTCGGTTTGCCAAAACCACACCGGGTGCGAAGCTACATTCGCGCACTGCATACCAGAAACGGAATTGCTTTTTTTCTTTTCTTCTTTTCCTGCGAGAATGAGAAAACAAGACCCCCCAGTACGCGTATACACACAAGAAAAAGAAAAAGAAAGGAAATTATGAGGCAGGGAATAGCTCGTGGCATTGCCATGTTTCTGTGCTTCCGAAGGTCTACGCCCCGGGTTGACGCCACAGCCCGGCAGCTTCTTATTTATTTTTTTGCCCCTTGCTGCTCAACGGGCTGCCTTAAACCACGGCAGCTAGCCTCGAAGCATGGATAATGCACACCAAGTGCTACCGAGAAAAGCATCTACGAACTGCCGTGGTTTTCTTTTTCAGCTAACGGCTCCCTTGTATGTTCGTGATATAGTACAGAATACTGTGCTGTAGACTTGAATCGTGACGAGATGCTCCAACCGAGCTGACTGACTCAACCCTCCTCCTATCCATTGCAGCTGTATCACAAACCGTACAATGGCCCATACCCAAAAGTCTCATCCTCACAAACAGCTCATTTATATCCAACTCCATGTATGCCCTTTGCCCCCCCTTGCTCATGGCCCATGTCCCACGGCCGTCGTGCCACAACAACGCCTCAGTCCAGCGTCACTCCCTGTTTAGAAGTCGGTGGTGAGCCGTGACACGTTCTTGTTCAATAAGCCTTGTGGAAGCCAAACGCACGAGCACAAGAGCACAGAGCACGAGCACGAGCAAAGGCGTGCCACAGAGCAACCCAGAAAGCAACACAAGAGTTCAAGATTCCGCGTCTTGTGTCCGATGAAGTCCAGCAGGCTCCCCGCCTGTCCGATCTTTCCGCGCCCCCCTCTCCAGCCTCGTACGACTTTTCGCAGAAAACCCAGGCCGTTGTTGCCAGAGAACGAACGGGGGAGGGGGAGCAAGGTTCAAACCCGTTGGTTCTTTGGGTTTCTTGTCCCTGTTTCATGCAATGCACTCCGTGCGGCGGCGCATGGAGCAACCGTCGTCTTGTTTCCTCCATCTCGGCTGCTTCCAGCTCACTGGCCACTACCCCCCCTCTCCATCCCCCATCCATAATCCATGGCCTATCTCTCGCCCATCTCTCCCTTGCATGTTTGCCGGAGCCACCTCCCGGCCCGTGGCTTTTCTCTTGATTGAGATGTGACCAGTAAATGTGACCAGTCTTTCGCCTCCAACGCGGCTGTGAGCAAATGCCAACGCATGGGGATTGGCGCCAGAGTAAATCGTACGAGTGAGTAGCGTCCACAGTGCTTCCTACTACCAAAAGCTGCTGAGCGGTTTCCATCGTCTCCTTGTATCATGTCTCACTAGAATGGCCCATGTCGGTGGCCTCGTGCGTAGTGGGAAGGATACTGCCAGCAAAGTGGCAGTCCCTGCTCTGTGCTCTACTACTTGTGCATGAAGGAACACCTTAGTAGTCGTTGGCTTCAGTTCTTTTTCGAAATCCGGGCTTGGTACCGAGCATACGCGGCGCACATGGCAAGAAGAAGAAATCACCGCCAACAACTCTTCGCTTCGGACAGTCCGAGGCCACGGCACGGCCCTGACAAATGACCGACTGCTGGCACGCAGTAGCACTGGTTGACCCAGCTCGGGCCTTGTGTTGGGTGCGTTCTAGACGGGTCTTGATCGAGATGAGATGATGTGGTGTAAGTCGAATCAACAAACGATCCCGTGGGCAGGGATGCCACGGCTTCCAATCAAAACGCCAATGACAAGAGAAAAATCCAGGAGGAGTCAGCAACCAAGAGAAAGAGGGGGGAGACACATGCAACACCAAGCATCTCTCCCTCTCTCTCTGCTTTCTGCGCTCGCCCGCCCGCTACTAACAGCAGCTTCGATGGTGATGATAGGCCTCTACCCTCTTGTCCCCCTCTCCTTGTCCATCATCCATCTTCCAATTCCGTAAGGTCATGCATATCCGTCGCTGCAGCTACCCGGTCTGCCGATCCGTCCGCCGTCAGTTCTCAGCCCGTCCGTGGGCTCTTGTTAGAACCAACAGTATAACCCGGGCTCTCTCTTAATTCAAAACCCGCACATGGCCGTAGAGAACTATCACCTGCATGAGAGCAAGCGGTTGAAGGATTTTGTGACAATTCATGCAAGCGAGGGGGGAGAGTGCATGTAAGCCTCGCTACCATTGATTGATCCCGTTCATCTTTCTTGGGTTAACGGTTGTTTTCTCTTTTATAGGCACTCCATACCGTAGATGTAAGCTAGTTGTCTCGCCGCAACGTAAAACGGCCGGCCATGCTTGATAACTGATTTCCAGAACGCTCGCCTAAAGCAAAAAGAAAAAAGAAAAAAGCAAAAAGCCAAGAAAAAAAGAAAACAAGGGAACATACATAAATCTCCGCATACAAGCAAAGCCGTGGAGCAGGTCACGCCATACAGAAAGGGGGTGTTGGTTCAACACACGCATCTCTCTACCCGCCGTACGGAGCAGAAAAAGCAACCTGGAAAAAGACAAAAAAAAAAGAACACGGCGCTAGAAGCCCATTTGCCCAAGCCATTGCGCAAACCGCCCCCTCAGTAGAGGAAAAGAATAAAAATAAAAATAAACCCAAAAGATCAAAAGACAGCATCACAATGCAAGGGGAAAAAAAAGCCAGAAATGCACTTCTTCTCTCTTCCCTAAGCTTACGTACTTTTCACGAAAAAGGAAGTGCACAGCACAGAGCCAGCCTCGCCCATCAGCACTAGCCGCGGTATCGACCCTAAATTGAACGGAGTGCTACAACTTAATCTCACCCTCTTCTACCCGAAACACAGCGTCACTTGATCTCCCTCACCCCAAGATCTCATCCCTCCCGATCCTATTAGTAAAAGTCAGATGGGCCAATCAGCGCCATATTACCTCAACAGCTTAGCTCTACCTAGTAGTCTATGACGCACCAATTCGAGGGAGCAACGAAAAAAAGGAAAAAAAAAAGAGGCAGCAAAGAAAAGCAAAGAAAAAACCTCGCTTGCACAGAACTTGAAGCGACGGTTTGAATGCATAACGCGCACGGACATTCTCATGCATGCGCGCCTACAATTGGAAGAAAGAAAAAGGAACAAACCAGGCATGTCGCATCTTGTACTCCCCCCAGAGTTCACTGCATCCATCACCATTGGCACCAAGATTGAGCAATAGTGTTGCGAATTTTCTTCTCCATTCTGCCTCTGCCAGGGCAGGCAATAATAAAACTATTTTATCTAAAATCCCAAAGTAGCTTGGCATCGTCGTTCCCATGGCAAATTCTCATCATTAAAGGTGAATGTTGCCCAGACCCTGAAGTATATGTATATATATTGAACGCCTGCAATGCCATGATGATTTGCCGCCCAAATCCAATGAAAAAAAAATAGAACAAAGAAAAGAATAGAAATCCCCGCAATCAAAGACACATGTACAGTAAAAACCATCAGTGCAGGCCCTCGGCTAGAAAAATGGGTATTGTGTTCTGCAAGTTTTTTTTTTTCTTCCTTTCAGTGAAAAAGAAATGTTGAATATTTCTTTGCGTCATCAATATGCTCCGCGCCCGTTAAGCTCCGTGCCCAGAAAAATCAATAAACATCATGCAAAGGACTAGGGAGTTTGAAAAGTGTAAAGTAGGGTGATAAGGCTCGGGTTGGCCACGCTCTAGCTTCTCTCCTCAGGCTTGGGACGTAGTGATCTTGCTTCTAGCTGGCGTTTGCGCTCAAGCTTGGCGTAATGGAGGCCACAGGCATTGCACAAAGTCCTGGCACCATCAGGACCCCGTCTCCATTCTGGAGTGTCGATGCGATTGCAGCTGTGGCATCGTCCAGGAGGGGCAGCGCGCTGTTACTCTATTAGCGGGGCTCATGTATACAAGATTGGCTGTAAGCTTACGCCTCGTCGCTTTTTGACTTCTGTCATGCCATATGGTGGCTTAATGGAGTCTCCATACATGGGGACGTCTTGGTCTTCCTCATAAGGGCCTTTTGGTGGTTTGGCACCTTCGCGAGCCCTCTCGCTCTGTAGTGAGGCTACAATTACCTCTCTGCATTGCTCGAGAGAACGCTTGAGGTACTCGACGTTGGAGAGCATGTCGCTCACTTCTCGCTCAGTCGGAAGACGCTCGGGAATTGGTTGAGATCCGTGCTGCTCTTGGGCAATTCGGCCGTAGGCCTCTGCGAAGTTGAAAATGGTTCGCGAGCAGGTTCCAATCTATATACTCATTTAGCGCATACTCTTTCATGTCAGTTTCACATTGCCACTTACTCGGCTCAAAGCTTCCTGGTAGCTCCAGCTCTCAAACGATCGCGAGGTCCCGTTATCGTATCGAGCCCTGGCAGCATACTCGGCCTCTTCAGCATGTGTAGGCGCCGGCCGAGAATCGTATTGCCCGGGCAGATGCGAAGCCGCATGACCTCGAGGTGATACCTGATAAGGAGGGAGCGGCTGTTGCCCAGGTGGAAGCTGTGCCGGCTGATACGGGACGGAAGTCGGCGGGGGCGGTGGTTGGGAGTAGACTCCATTCAGTGAGCGGTGATCAGATGGCTTTGGCGGTTCAGCTAGGTGGTGAGGAAGGGGGTGACCATCATGCTTCGTCGGGGGAGTAGGCCGGCGATCAGAAACGGGAGGGAGACCGGGTCTGCCAGTGCTAAAGGGCGGCCTCGGTGAATCTGAGTATGCATTGTGGCTTTCCTGTCGGGGAGGAAAGGCAACAGAGTGCAGAGGCTGAGATGAGTGCTTGTCGGCTTCGGGGTACTGTCGAGCAGACGGAGCAAATGGTGAGGGCAGGCTTGAGCCAGGCTGCAGAGGATGCGCAGGCGGAGGGTACTGTCCAGGTCGTGCACCAGAAATGACTTCTGAAATCGGTGGTAGTGACTGGCGAGTCGAGGACTCATTGTCGGGAGAGGGTCGTCGAGGCTCCGAGGAGATCATGTTGGCAACACTTGGCCCGGATGAGGGTGGGTGAGAGTAGTTGGAAGGATATGGCTGAGGTGGGTAGTGGGCGTTAGGGGCGAGAACTGAGGCTGCTGCCATGGTAGGCTGGTCCAGATACCGTCGGTCGACGGCTTCTCGGTGTTGTTGGTGAGAATGGGGAGATGTTGCAAGTTGATGTTCAAGTCGCGTAGGAGTAGAAGAAAGACCGGTGCTGGGGAGAGGGGGACGATGTGAGTTAATAATTCCGCCGATTTAGAGGGGGGGCGTACGATGGAGCGGCTAGGCATGGAGGAATGCACGAGTAAGAACGCACCTCTGTCGGGTTCCAACGTCACCCGCTTCCATAGCGCGTGTGGCAAGTAAAAGATCTGGCGCTCAGGGTCGTCGATACATCTGACTTAGCACGAATGCTAGGGGCACAAAGCGCTGGGTCGAGTTCGGCGTGTGCGGTGGAGTGACGGCTGGGCTGACGACTTGCAAACGGGGCCAAGGATGATCGCAGCAGACACGCATATGTATGTACAGATACAGGTAGGTGGTATAAGCAGACCGGGCCCAGACGTGGGGGGCCAGACCAGCAGAGATAAGTTGGAATTTAAATAGAGAAAAGGGCAGAGAGGGAAGCGAGGACAAGGCTATAAATGGTGATGCTAATAAAGGCCTGTCGCCGAGTTGGCCAAGCCCTGTCGTCTCCCAAAGCATGACCGGGGTCCCAGGAAAAGAGATCTAAACTCGTGGTGGCGTCCAAAGTTGGGTGATGGCTCACCCCAAAGCCTGGCCAGTACGGAGTCTGCTCCGTACACCTCGAGCGGCTTGGCCAATAGACAGGGGTCCGAAGTCAGTCTTGTTAAGATGGGAGGCTGCCCTAACGAGGCCCTTGGCCCGGCCCCAAAAGAACAAGAGATTGAGATGAGTGCGGGTGGGACCCTGCCCAGCAAATCCGCGGTACTGGATTGCACTTGCCTTTGCGTCCGAGCTAGCGAGTTTGGGCGGGCGGCCATAACGTGGTTCTGGGCGTGGTGTGAGCCTAAGATTTCGAAATTCGAACCTTGCCGTCTAGCGCCGGGAGAGGGGTGAAGATGATGGGAAAAGGGCGGGAGGGAGTGAGGTTGGAGACCCATGGATGGAAAACGACGACGCAGTGGGACCCCCTCCCCTTGCCCTTAGCGGCACTCCTCCACTCCTCTGCCTGCTGGAATGCTGAAGCAGTGACAGGGGCGGCTGAGATGGATGAAAGCCATGTTTCTGCACAGAGAGGCGTGTGCGTACGAGTACCACTAGCATGTACGATACGGAGCTTGGTCGCCGGCCAGCGGTCGCAGCATGCGCGTACATGTACAGGTCGGTAGGGTGTGCTCCGTTTTGATCTCGATTTGCGCCTTTCCCTGGTTGACGCCACGATATGGAGTGTTCGCGCGGCGAAGAATGCTGCTTATTTGCCTAGGCGCTGCGGAGCTGAGAAAAAGTCGACTGACACTGACAGCCCAGCTGATGGAGTCGAGTCGGGCGTTTCCATTCACTTACGTACCTGTATTTCAATCGCCATCGTCTTCGTCTCCATCTTCATCTTCATCTTCATCTTACCAGCACGCTGCAACTGCAGCAGCAAAGTGCTCGCGTCTCGCATCTAGATGACGATGGCCTGGACACTTCCCGTACCCGTACTAGCAGCGCGGAGAGAGATGATGCATAACAAAGATGGAGCACCAAGGAGATGAGATGAGAGGATGAATCATGGGAAATATTGTCAACTGCCTACTGCCGTACGAAGTCTTATGGCCACGGCGGCGATTACCTTACGGAGCGCTACTTACAGCCGCGGTACCTGGTACCTGCCAACAGAGCTGCAAGACAGGGTTGGTGCGGGTATGGACTACGGAAGCCTAGGAGTACAGTACGCACACAGAGGTAGACCTTGGTATTAGATAAAAAAGCGGGAGAAAAACGGAAAGAGACACCAGGGGTTTTGGCCCGCTTCAAGGACGAGATCAGCAGAGATTTTGGAAGGGTACAATAACGGGGAAGGAGCCAACGGCTCTAGCCTAAGCCAGTCTGGGGAGCGCACTTGTCCATCCCCATTCAGCAGCCTTTCATGCACGGTCTCACCGCAGACACATGGCGCCACGTGTGTCTACGGGAGACACACGGTACTCTTCCTTTGCACAATAGAATGCCTGACGATGCCTTCATTTGCACGGCGGTTCAACCAGGGGAGCGTCGCTTTATAGTGGCCGTCTGTCTGCTAGGTGAGTTGACTGCTATCGTTCTCTCTCTTTTCTCACTCCGCCTCTTCTCTCCCAGGAGAGGAAAGGGACGGTAAGCGTGCATGAGCTCGCGTTAGGCACTTGTCGATCCACCATGATGGTGACAAGCCCTGGGCTCGATACGGCCGGGTTCTTAATGGCCGTAGTCATCGTGCTAGCACCCACAGGGTATTTGTGCTGTTCCCAGCACTGTACAGGTAGCAGCTTACTACGGCTACCCAGTACGGAGTTCGACTAAGGCGGTATTACCTTGGCTCTTGGTACCTTGCTGCTCCATATCGTACGGCACGGGTAAGATTTGATGTGCCTGCCTCATCGGTACGATCACATCTGCGATCACGAGCCCGAAAGGGTCGAGACCCTCGCCACGGGATGACGCTGGGCTGTCGGCATCGTCAGCTTCACTGGACGTGCTAAACCACCACTGCCGCTCTGCTTAGGCTTAGGCTTAGGCCCCAGCAAAGCCCCGTCGAATCGTTGCAAATTCCACCCGTCGAGATAAAATCAAATGGGAGGGCTGTGTGGAATCCAATCGCCCAAGAGTTGCGAGATCTCGACAGACCAAAGAGCTGACGGGGAGGATCGTGCATTACATCTTCATGCAGGAGCACAGCTGACCATTTGTAGTAGTCCTCGCATTCGCCACTCCCTCTGCAGCAGGTCTGAAGGGGCCAACTGCATCTCAAATAAGCCAGAACCGTCGTCGAGTTGCTCGTCATCCTGCTGCAGCCATGACCGCTGATGCACTTCTGCTCACTTTGGGACAGGGGAGATGCCAGATTTACGAGTATACAGTCCCCAGAATCGGGCCTCCTCGCGCCGCAGCTCAACAGCAATGCAGCTCTCTCGCATACAACTTCTCCGTCCTCCGTCAAAGCAGTTTCATTCCAACGGCTTGGCAATTCGTCATAGGACTGTACCAGATCAGTCTTGGTACAGAGACTAGATAGTCTAGAAAAGACTTTTCCAGGACGATGCGACGTTGGACTGTCCGCTCCGTACTCGGTGCACTGTCTGTTATTTTATTCTGATTTTCGCCCCCAGTTAGCGCTTCTGGTGTGCCGCTCTCAGCAACCGCGTTTTCCTTCAACCAGTGTTGTTAGTGGCATTCGCCTACCAGGAACCTTGGCGCCATGGACGGAGTAGCATCCAGAGCGGTAAATCTGGCCCCCTCGGCTGGGGTCTTTGGCTACCGGCTCTTCAGTGCATCTACAATTGGTGGGCCGTCACCCTGAGCTTAGCGACGGCCGCAGCTGGACGAGCGAGCCCTCAAGACCTAGAAGTATCGAAAGGGCATCTCGGTCAGCGGTCTGCTGAGGCTTCGGCTGTTGCCCCAGGGTTGTGACGGAGATAATTATCGTGCTTGACTTAACCCAGTGCACAGATACGAAGTACGAGGGTATGACAAGACCTGCCTCATGGCAAACTACTCCGTAGAACGTTGGTTGTTTTACCAGGGCGACGAGTGTCCAACCACCGCCCCATCAGTTGACAGAATAGACCCTCTTCCTTCGGCAGCCTCTAACTAATGACATACCTGAAGAGTCATTCTAGACATCCTATAGACTCCTAACATGTCTTGGCAGGACTAGGTATTACTACGCCGACGATTACGACTCGAACTAGCCTACGAAAATCTACTCTGTACGGAATCGCTCAGTGGCAGCCACTTACTAGCTGCTCCAAAGTCTCGAAGCCCCTTACCGACACTCAAGCAGCGACGGCGCTACGATAGCTGCGTGCGGGTGGCACCCCGTTGCAATCGCGGCCTTGTAAGATGGCGAGATGGCCCGTCGACCCAATCTCGCTGAGATACTAACTAGCCTAGATCAGATGCCTCTTTAATGTGGATCTTGATCACGCCAGGTCAGGCGAGCCTTGTCCGCTCCTGGTTGGTTCTCTTCTGGTGTTCAGAGTAGAGTCCCTCGTCACTGGAAAGGCAACCCACATCGCAATGCTCATCAACCCATTCGTGACAGATGGCGACGCGCTACAGCTTCCTTGGCTGCAGGCTGCTTTACTGGATTTAGAAGAGTGACTTTTTGGTCTTGCTTTCCCTTCGGACCTCCTCTCCGAGCGCTACCTGCACTATGCTATCTGATCACACCAAGGGGTGACAGCCCAGCGGCAAGCTGAGAGATGTGGAAATGAGCATTCAACAGGGATATGCGATTGGGCTTTACTTTACGACGTTACCATGAATCGTCCGCCAGAGGCATTTACACATACCGCTTAGGACATGAACCTGGCTGGACGAAATACACTTAGTGGCACCGATATGGATTTTGCCCAGCTGACTCTGAATATCGACAGCGCTCAGGCCATGCTGATCGATCAGCTAGCCATTGGATAGCCTCAACACATCGATCGCGCTCCATCTCCATCATCGTGGGGTGCGATTGTCAACAATATCAACACATTACCTCAACATCTTGAAGCATGGCCACTTGGTGGACCGTGTTGCTCTCGCAACCCATTCATCCTCTCCAACTTATCAACCTTGTGTTGGCTTGCTCGTAGCACATGTGCATATTGATCAGCCGTGTTGTGCAACCTACAGGATACATATGCGTATATGCGTGCGACGACCACCTTGAAAGTCTAAATGACAGATGCTCAACACACGCTCCAATCAAGTGTTATCACCCGAAGTCTGCAGCAATTCTTACTGATTTGCACTCATTATACAGTCTCTTCTGCCGTGCATTGTCGCCTGCAACTCTCCTTGATCAAATCAGAAGCACATCATGCTCCATTTGTCCTGCTCGCTTGGCTACAACTAGTCAAGTCTCAGGGGAATCGGAGTGGGCGCGAAGAAGCGATCATTGATTGCCAGGTTGCTTACCCCTTCCCTCCTTTTCTATGTTACTGATGCTACCACTATTGTTTGACCAGCCTCAAATCTCAGAATTCCAGCCCATCCCCAGCAGCTTGTCGCATCATTTCCACAAGGTGTGCCCAGGTTGCAGAGGAGTTCGGTGAGGGCCACCAAGAGCATATTCTCAGATGCACGAGGGGACGGCAGAGTATCCCCTGGTTTGTTCATTCACTCACGCCGGCTTCAGTCTATGAGGGCGTGATATAACCCGCTGCATGCATTTCCTTGAACAAGAGTGTTTCTGCACTGCAGGATCAGACGGTACTGCTAATACCGCCACTGCTACTACCCAAGACCTCGAAAAGGCATGGGGGTAGACGCAGGATGGCATCCACAATGAAGCACTAGCTTCGATCTCGCCCCAGCAACTGCTCCTCGACCACTCGATCCTAGCCGCTTTTCTTTACATCTTGAATAACTGGCTGAAGAGATGCAGAAGCGTTATCCGCACCCATACTGGTACACTGTTTGCGCGCGCGCCACATAACAATCAAGACGCAGAATTGGCCAGCCACAAAATGAGTCACTAAATCCTTCACGCTTCATTTGTCCATTTGACTATGGTTGGATGCAATATCTGTCCAGTGCATTTATCCCGGCGAGTCCAGAACGTGCAGGCCACACAAGCGTGCTCAGGTTGGCAAACCTCACCACAGCCTCCGGTCCTTGTGCCGCCAAATCGACCGACTTGCGGAACTCGGAAATTTTAATATATTCAAGCATGGCTGAACCTTTGTGGTTGGTGCAGCCAACTGAATCACAAACTTGCTTGTGCATTACCTCCCGAACAGACAGCGGTAATTGAAAGGGTGATGCGATAGGAATAGCTGTCTGTTTGCACCACAGAGGCTCTATTTGGCAGAAGTTCAATGCTTTTCGAGCCTTACGGAGTACAACAGAATCATGCTTGGCAAGTCTCCAAGCTCTCAACGCCATATAACGAGGATATCAATCTGGTTCGTGTCGGTTGCTGCGCAGATGGTCTTCAAAGAAGATTTAGGATACGTCCATCAAGTACAAGTGGCAGCATTCGCCGCCCTCAGAAGACTCGACGACAATCAGCCCTCAGGATGCTTAAGTCGCTTGCTTCTCTAATTTATTCCCCCTTTCAGAGAACAAGCCATCTGGCTGCCGCGTTACAGCTGGAAACACCACGCAAAAAAAACTAAGAGAGATGGGCAAACATGATGCTTGCTCTGTTGCATCCTTATAATATATTCAACTGTGAGCAGTTACACTAAGACCAACCAACATGCCGGACTGCATGGCGTTTGCCCAAATGCTTGCTTGGGTCAATCAAAGGCAATGGCGTACGCCGAGGTTTCAGGACATCACGGCTCGGCCAAGGCTTGCGTACCCGTCTCTAGTCAATGCAACTACTACTATTACCTAGTACCTCGCAACACACGGCAAGCCAGTTTTCGTCGTCATAAGACGGGCAAAGCGGGGTTGAATATATTGGCTCGGTCTGGAACAAGAGCGCCTTGCCCTTTCACAAGGGGCTCCTCAGCTCGGCGCAGACAGCATCAACAAGAAATTTGCTTTTGGCTGAGCAGGGACCCTTGCCTGGCCGGATAAAGCCATTCATGGGCCAATGGAACACCCCACAGGTGTCGGAATCGCACGTGGCGTGTGCTTCTAGCTTCTAGGCTGGGAGGATCGAATATTCTTGCAGTTCCGAGCGCGCAAGGCGCCAAGCACAAAACAGTCCACTTTTGACTAAAGCAGCGGTATCGTTCAATAGCGCCGATTCTCTGTTCTTGATGGATCGATCAAACGGCGTCCCACTCGAGAGCCACTTTTACGTCGCTTTTTTTTTTTTTCTTTCGATCACACGCACACACGCCAAACCACTGCGCCCGACACGAACCTTCTCCATCGCAAGCCCGTTTACGAGTCAACGAAATTAGCATGCATTAGTCTGTGTACAAGCCATGATGGGCCGCTACTCTGTGCCTTCGCCCTCGTACATGCACGTCTTGCGCACAATCACATTTAATGTGATGAGTTTTTGATGTTGTTGCTCTTATGGTGATCCTTCGCCTCCTTCTGTGCCCTGGCGGCTCTCTTTGCGTTGGCTGGGCTCGGCGGCCTTTGCCCCGATGGAATTTGGTCACTTGTCGGCCGAGAAAGAAAAGAGAAGGGGGGAAAGGTGCGACACCGGGGTCCAACACTAACATGGCCCGCCACGGCGCTGCGAGACGTTGAGATCGGGGCTGTCGAGTTGTCGAGCTGCCAGGCCGTTCAGTAGCAAGCGAGGATCCGCTGAAAATAATAACAGCACCTCGTACTCCGTACTTGATGCGCAGGACAATGCTAGGGATCATCTCTCTGGATATTCCGTATTCGGCACGTTTCCTGCCTAAGCGAGCATGTCTCTTTCTCCATTCTTGCCCCTTGAGCACGATGGCGACCTATCCGGGCTGCAAAATCGGCATCAACAAGTCAATTTAAAGGTCATATGCAAGGCCATCTGCAAATCCATCGAGCCCTTCACCCGAAACCCCCCAGAAGACAGCTTGCCTGCATAAAGGGAGTTGAGAGCTCCACCTCTTCACACCATGATTAAATCTTGGTTGTAATTTTATCAAATCGCTAGAAGCACCCGTATGGCAATTTGCTCCGTGGCAATCATTAAAGTAACACTGCTACCTGTACGGAGTAGTATGATCTGGATGTCGATGTGGTGTGGCAGGCAATTTGCCCTTCACTAGCACGCCACACAAGCTTGATCCGAAAGATGGACCATTTCCAAAGCTGGAAGCCTCCGCCGAAGAAGAGACAGATCCTACCACATGTACGGGGTGAGGAGAGCATGGCGTGTTGGTTGGGGCATCTTACCGAACAGCATGCGTATACGAATATGTGGGCTATCATCTGAAAGTCTGTACGCTGCCTGACTAACTTTTTGCTCGTCGGCAAATGCAATTCTCGGGCTTTCGGGATATTTTCATGCATGGGGACAATTACGCAGTCCAAAGTACGGCCGGCTCACCTCCATATCCAGCATGCCATTCCTCCACACCTCCTTTCTTCAGATCCATTTGTGACTGTCCCAAACGCTCAGGCATGTTGACCAGGGAGTATCTGCTCGTTCTCGTAGCAGGGCGATATGTGGAATACCTGCACTTCAGCCATATCCATTTGGGCTTACGGGTAATACTGGGTATGGTGATCGAGAGTTTGTATATTGGCGTCGGATGACACCACTGCTGCCCATCTAACTCTCATGACATGCCTGCTTCGATATGGGCGTGGCAGCTGAAGATGATGGGCATGGGTAGCATCCGCGGTATTCTCAGTCCATTATTAGTATACTACGCATCTCCTCCTGCCTATTGCAGAGGTCTATTGGGATATATTGCCCTATCTGAGTTGAGTAGCTGACTCTCTTGATTAGAGGGCGCGAGGGACCGTGCAGCTGTGGCAACTTCTGACGAAGAATTTGGTCGTTCGATCTGGAGTCTGGAGGCATCGCCAATCTTCCCAGGTCCATACTCTGCCAGCTGTATTGATTACGATGTACAGTACATCTTGCTCGTATCAAAAGAACAATAAGCTTCCAGGTTTCGATAGGAAGGTCGGAGGCCTTGCCGTGCGTCATCATGACTCGAAGATCCCGTCGAGGTTTATTGTCTAGCACCTAACCTGTAGGATGAGCGTTTCACCACGGCAAGACATGTCAGAATTCTAAAAGCCGAGCAAGATGTTGTCTCCTAGCAGAGCAGATCTCGAAGCTAACTTGATTGGAGACTGGTCTTACACTAGGTGACCGCTGCGAGTGTCTTGAGTCAGCAGGAAAAGAATCCGCGAAGGAAAAAAAAAGAAAGGAGTGAACTCACACCGACTTGCAAATCCGTATCGTGTCTTTCTCTTCTCACCTTGTTGCCGGGCCAGATGCATGAACAAAATTCCAGCTAATGCTACAGTAAGGCGACACTAGCCGCGACTGCAAGGAGAAGCTCTAGCTCGCTTGCACAAGACCCTCTTTCATGACAGCTAGACGCCCGCGCCAGTGGGCAGCTCTGACTTGAAGTTCTCTGAAGGATGACAAATGTTGGACTTGAGATCTGGCCACGATACTAGCACAATCAGATGCGGCGGGGGGTTGGAAGCTTTTCCCAGCCACCATGCCCATGCCACGCTAGTGCAAATTGATGGGAGAATATCACGCCAAGAAGGGCGAAGCTCGAAAAAACAAAGAGGTATCGCATCTCCTTGGGTCCTTGATACTGGCACGCCCCCTTCGGCAACGGCCGGGTAAGTCGACGTTTTGGTCAAAGGACGATTCCCGATTCTGGGACGCTGTAACCCCCGTGTGAGATTTCTTGGCTTATATCAGATGTACTCACCGACGTTACTCAACCACAGGGCTACAGTGCTATGACGATGGCGATGGCGAGAAAGAGGATAACGTCCGCACGCCTAGAGCAAAAGCAAAACCAACGAGAAGGAAATGGCAGAAGAGGGTGGAGCGTAGCCGACCGATCGTCTGATCTGGGAGATCGGCCGTTGTCAATACATGTACATACGCCGTACTCGCTTCGCGCACACATACCGACAGACTTTTGGCTGGATGCAATTGGCAGACGCCCTACGTCCAGCCCTTCGGCGTGAGATTTACGCTCCGTGTGACTGATCGTAGATGGATCAGATGGGCCGATTTCCTGCTGCGAGGGGGGAAGACTAAGATTTGGGGGTCGAGGAGTGGTTCTAGAGGAACGGGCAAAGGGCCTCTCTGCTGACCATTCCAGGTCTTCCATTTCCCAGGCTGGCACCCTCAACAGGCCACATTCTGTAAATAGCGTCGGAAGGTCCCCAAGCTACCCATCCCTGTGGTGGTGTTGCTGAACCCCCGGATTGAGGGGTTTTCCCCCTACGAATTCGGGAGGGGGGTCGATTAGCTTTTTGGGCTGGTGGGCTGCTTGGGAAGCCAGAAGGGCAGCGAAATTGAAGGGCTCAGTCTTTTAGGCTGCAGCATGCATCTGGAGCCTAGAATGTGGGATCGAGGTCGATGAAATGACGGATAATCTAGCCAAGTGTTGGGAAGGGATCCCGGCGGTCATGATGTCAAGACTCCGCTGGCCGGCAAAATGCAAAAGGCAACGCCCACGAGCATCTCCGGACTTGTGCAGGGGTGGTTTTTTCTCCCCTTTCACCTTTTCGCGTCAGGTCGATGACCGTTGCCTGTTCTGGGCTAATACCACAGTACAGTATGGTAGATTTAAGAAGAAAAAGCCCGCGTAATTATGTGGTTGGGAGCCCTCTCTGTGTGATGTGACGCATCACTAATGATATCTGGGCTTCTCTGCCACTCGCCGCCACACCAAGGTAAGCCCAGCGGATGCGTTGAATGGTGGCCGCTGTTCTGCAGACGGGAGATTTATTTTCAGCCATTGCGAGAGCGCGGCTGTGCCCGTCCAGATGTCAGCCGGACAATGTGCGATCCTACGCATGCATACATGCCCCCAAGGAGTATCCTGTACGTACGTACGCATACGGAGGGCCGTGTAAGAAAAGGCACTCCCGTAAGAAATATCCCCTTCTCAGATTTGGAGCCGGGGAGGGAGGACGGATTGGGAGTATTATGGCGAAAGTGACGTGTAAGATATGACAAGATGGAAATAATAACAATGTCAAACGCCAACCCCGTACTCCGTAATTTTTTCTTGCGCTTTTTTTGTAATAGGATCATTTAAATTAACAGAGAAACCCGGGGAGCTAAAAGGTTCCTGAGCTGGGTTACCGAGGAAGAGAGGTTCCGACGGCGTATTGTCATGAGTACATACAGTACAGGCTGACTGAGGATGGAGATGGATCAGACGAATGAGGAGAGGAAATAAGAAAAAGCAGATTTCACCCCCTTTTCTTTCATATTCTTCTTCTTTCTTCGGGAGTGCTTTGTTCTCACAGATGATGCCGACACGCCTCGTTGCAGCCAAACGTCGTCATCCTTCAAGCGCGCCCAAAGCACGAGCACTGCAACTGTCGCAATATAACGTCTGGCGTACTCCACAGCATCGAATAGAGA
Organism: Trichoderma endophyticum; assembly: GCA_035079535.1. Classification (NCBI taxonomy): domain Eukaryota; kingdom Fungi; phylum Ascomycota; class Sordariomycetes; order Hypocreales; family Hypocreaceae; genus Trichoderma; species Trichoderma endophyticum. The sequence continues at coordinate 1,675,064 of JAPMIQ010000003.1, forward strand.
AGAGGCACTACTGCACCAGAAAGCAGAAAAAGCACGTACTAGTAAGTGCATGGGGCGGAGGCTTGGCGCGCAGCTTTTGGACGAAAAGAATGAGATTGTTCATGCGCTGCCCCGAGGGGGGACCCAGTCAGATTTCTTCGTCTGTCCGCAGCAGACCTCACGCCATTCCGTTGGGTCTGATTTCTTTGGGTTCCTCTTTTTCTTCGTTCTTGGCTTCTTGATTCGGATTGGTTTTTTATTTTTGCTTCCTCGAGATTTGAGATTATAAAGGTGGGGGCTGGAAGGGGGTGAGATTTGCTTTTCTGCTTTCTCATTGCTGGGCTTTTTGTGATTTCATTATATGTCTACCTTGCCTATATCGTACTCGTTGGTGTTGCTCTTCTCGGCGGTTTGCCTCGAGATAGACGCGCAAGTTGAGCACCTATAGCGCTACGTCTCTTGGCACAGGCTGGATTCCATATCGGAAACAGGGGTACGTCGGTATATAGGCAGTACAGCATTAGTAGATTCGAGGTAGATTCGAGGCACGGCAGATCGGGAGAGTTACTTGCGGAATACCCAAAAGCAGCAGCGGGTTACGAGGATATTTTTAGCGGCCGGTGCATCTTTATTTGCCATCTTATTTGGGCGTCTTTGTCAGAACGACAAGCTTACCTAAGGCCCCCAAAAGAGGCCGCGCACAATGTGGACAAACACAGCAACCCTTTCTTACTCGTACCTGCTCTACAGGGCCAGGGAATCTGAACTGCAAGGTACCTGGCAAGTACAGCGCTGGATCTCTCCTTGTCCTTTTCTCCCTTCTCCCTTCTATCCACACGCCGTCAAACCGCGAGTTTCTTCCCCATCTTCCATCCTCGACACCCTCATCTGCGGCCTCCAAATAAGCGAAGGCCGAGAAGGCTGCCGCCCGTCAGCCCGCGATTTGCCCTGTGCATTGTCAAGTCAAATCTCGAGGTCGGCCGGCGTCATCCTGGGGGCATTGACTGGCCTGCGACCGCCAATCATTCCACTACCAGGCGCGCGAGTAAGTTTTCTGGCTTTGTCGGCCTCGGGTGCTGCCAACGTGACGAGTCTCTTTCTGCACGCTCTTTCTTCTTTTTTCCTTTTTTTGCTTTTTGCCAAGTTTAGCCACCCTATTAAGGAGGCTCTGTCGACCGTTGGTTCAAGGGGTGCCAAGGGGGGCTGATACGACGCCGTTGGCACTCGTCGCGTGGAACAACCGGGTCATCGACGCCGTCTAAGCTTGGGCCGATCCCATGTCGATATACTACGGCAGATTTCCCCCATTGGGACTGGCAAATATGGAGTTGCTGTCCTGACGTACTGGACTCGCACCCATGGCAGCGTCGTGCTGTGCAGCTTTCACCCACGGCATGTGCTCTATACTACTCCGTATACGCCAGCATGGGTCAAAAGACACACTGGGCCGGCCTCGCAAGAAAGAAAAGAGCTTATGTGACGTGCATGGAAATTGCGTCTTCTGCGATTGTCCAACGCCCGGCGGTGCTGCTCGACTCTCCGCGCCTCTCTTCGCTCCCACCCCTTGGAAAGAGATGAGCTTTGATCAGGCTGTGACGATGACGCATTGTTTGTGCTCGATGCACACCTGCATGCATATTGCATGGACGGAGCACTGCTACTGCGGCTGCATTCGTACTGTTTGATCAAGCGCCAGTGTATCGTATACGAGTGCTTTGGTGGTGCTCGTAGCATTTGCGAATCGGTACCGGCATGGATCGGCGGGAGGCTATATCGACCCACTCACGCGCTGGCGATGGGCTGTGATAACTCTGCATGTGCAGAGTTGCAACGGCAACCCTCCAAATTCAACCGTCGCTGGCAACCCAAACGCCACTAGAGAAATCTTCTGGGACGCGGTCGATAGCGCCGCCCGGCTTCGTAAAACACAAGCTAACCCCGCCATCTCCAACCAAGGACGTGATGGGAGAGACGACTCGAGCCCGATAGAAGCTGACGCTGATCACGGCACAAGGATCGTTGGAAGCGTATTATTGCGCTTCTCCCTATCGGCAATACTGCATCTTGCGATTCTAGCCCGCCAAAGCAAAAGCCATTGCAGAGCTGGGCCAAACTCTTTTTTACAGGCATCGCGGATCTGTTGCCTGTCTCCCGCTGCCCTCTCAGCCTTACCGCATCAATAACAAAGACCGAATCCCAGCAAGCTCCGATGCTACGCTCCAGTTCAGTGAGGCTAACGATGATACGAAAACGGCAGCCTCATTTCATCTCTTGTTTAATATCATGCCGTACAGTACTACTTTCAAGGCAGCAGAATCATCTCGAGGAGGCTCCGTCGGTTAATCAAGCTGGGTTTCTTACGGTACCGTTCTTCCTGGTTATTCAGCAGGATGCGTTTTTGGAAGCATGGAAGCAATGGCTTACACTGGTCTGCCTCGGCCAGAAACTCCCCAGGATACATTCCCTGTGCCAATGGCCTATCCTCCATGATTTCCCATTGCTTCTCCACAACCTTTAATGCCTTCTCCACTTTATATCCATTGTCATCTGAAATCGTACCATTATATACCGGTCCCAATTGGCAATTTAGGTCGGCGCCAGGCCAAGAAGTGCTAGTGACGTCCAAGGGGATCGTGCGGCTTACTTTTGTCTCTACAGTACAAATGCAGCAGGACGCTATGACAGCCAGTACGAGTATATCGATCCGTCATACTGCTAGTACGAGAGTATACAACATGCCAAGAGTGGGAGTGCTATGAGGAATAGTAATCGTTCCTTGTCAATGAAGTGGATGGCCCTATTGACAGCTCCTGGGCGGAACACGGTCACTCCGGCGCATGATAGGCAAGAGAAAAGCAAGTCAATGCGATCAGTCCTCCAATGTGTACTCCTTACTCATGCACAATCCGGATCACACGGTATGAACACTGCGAGCTTACCATGGAATCAAAAAGGGCAATCACGGGGTTTGTGGTGGAAGTGATACGAGGCACGGAGTAAAGATTCCACTGTCACGGTCGATACATCGCAGATTCTTTTTCACGCGCTTCGATTCGTTCCTAGATCGCGCACGAGGAGTCGAAAGATCTCGCTTCCTACTGACAAGGACAAGGGACGGACCGACATCATCAGCTTGGGATACGCTAACAGGGGGACTTGTACGAATCGACCTGGGCTCTCCGACAACCTTGTCGTGCAGTTGACGGTGCAGATTGGTGCTCCGTAGCATCGGTCAGATCCCTCGATTCTCGGCCAACCTTGGCTTAGTTGGCCGAAGGGGGTGCGAGCACATGCAGTCCAGCGGCCTCGTACAGTACACCTTCGTACATGCGCAGCCGCCAAAACCAAACGCCGGCCTTATCGGGTTTGCATCTCTCTGCCTTGGGGAGGTATGCATGTGCGTGCCTGTACTCCGTACGTCTGTGTGTTTTGTATGCACGCCCGCATCCTGTATGCAGGCCTTTTGGGAGATCACACGGACAAGGACAGCTAGGTTCAGAGCTTTTTGGAGGCTTACCATGCAATCATGGCTCCCGTGTCTCTGTTTTACCGACCAGTTCCCTCTCGTCTTCTCAAACCCAACCGTCTGAGTGGCTTGAAAAACCGAGTGTGGTTGCTAACCTCAAAACACATTGGCTAATGGGTGAGATGGGTTCTCTGCTTTGTATTCGCGTGTGCCACAGCTCCATCCAGTGTGGAGCGATTTAAGTGACAGCTTCATCCGATGCCATGGAGAAGGGTGACGGCAGCTCACTGCTTGCGCGCAAAATCCTGGCCCTCGTTGACCCCTAGCCAATCCTAGCTCATCTGCCCATCTGCTCATCTTCTCGTACTCTGCACACGTCCCCTTGTTAGTGGACAAGCTGACATGACAAGCTGTTAGGATTGGCGGGTATCGGCGCCCATCTTGTGCGCAGGTGATCTATCTAGGTTTCGCGATTAGCCTTCCTTGCTGCCTTGGACTGAGGCTTTTCTCTCCCCCTGATGGGTGCCTTTTGAGAGCTGCTGATGGTGGCGGCTTTGCGGCCTCAAACTTAAATCTACTCCTGTCGAGTTGATTGGTGTATAGGCTTCCAAAAAGCTGATGGGCCGTCCCGCGCCGACGCCTGTTTCGTTCGCCCTCGTGTGTGCGGAAGAAAGTCATTGGTTCGCCAGTATTGAAATCATGATATCCGTGTGATGCAGCATTTCGCATTTCTGCCTGGTCAAGCGGCCATTTCTGCCTCTAGTTTTGCAGCTGGATAGCCCGGGCTCCTGCAGGCTTCGTTCACACCAAATCACCTGCGGCGTACAGACAAATCGAAAGAGAGAATGAGCCTCGTGCTCGATGACTTTGTAGCCAAACATGGCGCTCAGACGCTTGATGGCTTTCGCCACCCCCAGAGAATGCAATTCGTCGTGAGAATTGGCTGTGTCTGTGCAACAAAACCAAACTCCACTCAGTCTTTTCTGCCAGCATCTCCTCGGACGCCCCCTTTCCTAGGTAGGTAGCAAGCCTGGGTCAGAATAACTGCCGGCCGCTTACGCGCCGCAGCCACATCACATCGGGGCAGCACCGGATTTAGTCTCATCTGAAAGCATCATGTCACATTTGATAGATGCTCGAGATATCCTGGCCAAGAACCTCTTCCTGGGCGTTGGACTGAGCCTGATACAGAGACACACCCTGTGCGGCCCTTTTGTCTTGTTCTTTTCTTTCGTCCATCTGTGCCCGGGCTTCTGCTGTACCCCTGCCGTTTCCTCTCATTCGGCCTGCTATTACTGCAATACCACTTGCAGGTGTATTCCTTGTGCTGGTATGAAGAAGACAGGCCTGCGAGTCCATCAAGCGAGTCGTACACAGGTCTACCTGAGGGAAGGACTGTGTATGGGCCAGCACCCCATGCTGTTTGCATGATGCTATTTCACAAAAGCTTTCGGAACGTGGCGATACTTATTGTACAGATACTCCGCCATTTCCCCTCCCCTTGTAATCGACGGGCTCTTCCGAGATACTAGCGAGGCGACAATTACGGATCAGTTTCAGCGCTGCTGCGGCAGAGAATCGGCGATAAAGCGGGTGCAGCGAGCATCATCTAGATATTGATCAGGCATCACCACCACCACTACGGAGTTTGCAAGATGTGAGATCGCCAGAGTGTGCTACACCACTACGAGACTTGTTCGATGAACTATTACCAATGCAAATATGGGGACGCAGCGATTGATCCATACACACTGCCGTTCCGAGACACGGAATCTAATGGAGCGGCAGCCTTGAGCCGCTAGTCTGCGCTGCGAGACTCCAATATGACTAGCGATGAGAAAATCGTACGATTTTTTCGAGGCGTGGGGGAAAAAAGACATGTTTGTCCGGAAGTGTCTTGGGCTAATTTTTCTTTTCTTTTTTTCTCCGCTGCTTTTTCTTTTTCTTTTCTCTTCTGCGTTGGGTGCTCCAGCTCCTCCGGACATCGGCAGCCGTCATCCTTCCCCAAAGAAGCATCGTGTGTCCACCGGAAGCCGCTCCCTAAGACTAACAGCGATTATATCCCATGGCCATGGTAAGGGGTGCCCTTGAAATCGGCTTTGCCGAAAGAGTCTTGTCCTGGGTCAAGGATGGGCCAGCCTTTGAGATCAAAAAGTCATGCCCCCCCCCCCCCCTAGCCAGAATCTTTGCTGCCAACGGGCTGGGAAAGGAAAAAGAAAAGAGGGAAAAAGCTGGGTACTGGGATAAAGTAGGGGTGGGCCTTGTTGTTGGCTCTGCCCGCTGTCAATGATGCCGATCGCTTAAATCTAGCCGCACTGTTCATGTTACAGAACAAAGAAGTCAACGGAAGCCTGGTCTCTTTTTTTTGCCTTTTGGACTAACTGGGCACGACGGAGTCTGGAGTTCCGGTAGGAGGCTTGCTTATCAGGGCCAAGCAATTTGCGACGGAGGCCACTTTTTCTGTTTCGAGCAGTAAACAGTTCATGCGATCGTCGATCGTGTGACTTTTTGTCCGCACCGACGGCCGGGGAGGGGGGTTTCCCTTTTCTCTTTCGTCTTCTTTTCGTTCTATCTTCGTTGAGAAGGCGATCTATGATGGCAATTTAGGGCGCGCCACTCCCCCTACTAAATTTACTCCATCATCTATCTAAAGCAGCCGGACTCCCCCATGTCGATGGGCAAGCCGCCGGCGATTGGGGACGCAAATCTCACGGCCGTCGGGGCATTCTGCATTGAACGTAATCTCGTCCACAAAATATTGGAGAAGGGAGAGGAGACCCATCGTGAAAATGGGGAACTATGGAGAAGGGAAAAAATAAGGAAGAAGAAATGCACCGAATGTGCGGCTTGTTAGTGGTTATTTTCTAGGAGTAGCAAGTAGAAACTTGCCTACTGTACTCGTATACTAAATAGTGATACTCCATACTCCTCCATCTGACTTGTAGTCTTAGTTGTAGATGAAGAGAGAGAAGGCGTATTCGGTCGGCGATTGGAAGCGGAACATACCGCTATGGGCCGCATGAAAGACGACGGCACATGACACACAATGCTCCATGGCAATCGAAGCTGCGATCCGCCCCTTTTTTTCCTTCTTTGATGGTTTCCATTGCTTCTGTACAAGATTCGCCAAGATGTCTTACAAGGGCATACGAAAGCACGAGTAATGTGCTATTATAAACGAATTGTAATAACACCGAGCGGGGAGGCTCCGAGCGTTTGTTGAAGATTCAGAAACGTAAAATGCCGTTGGCACTAGATGGACCGAAAGGCTCTCGGTATAACACGGAACAAAAGTAGGCGGTGAACATGTCAGATACGAAGCACCGCTCAACTCGGCGTCAGCTCGACTACTCAAGTTGCCTATTAGAGCCGATGGACCACTTCCACGTAGTACAAAGCAAGTAAATACGATCTATCCAATAGACGGTTAGTTGCTGCCTTCTCTGCTCGCTTGAAGGAGGAAACAACAACCTTCTAACAGCTGTATCTACACATGTATGTACCCCATACAGAGCTCCATTCATCACGTAGCATACTATTTCGCCATACGTAGTACTCGAGCTGCATCTGGAAGTCTGCTGGCATTGCTGAGGTTCCCTTATAAATCCATCGTCCCATTCAGGGGCAGTCGTCTGCTGCTGCTCCCAACGTAGAACTTGTAGTTGCCCTGCTGCAACTGCCACTTCTGTCTCTCCACGCTCCACACGCTCAAATCTCTTCTTGTGAGATGGAACGTCACCGACTGTGTCTCATTAGGCTGCAAAAAGGGCTTTTCAAAGCCGCGAAGCTGCTTCGCCGGAGCTCCTGGAATGCCAATGTAGAGCTGCGCTACTTCGGCACCAGCAACGCTGCCTGTATTCTTGACGTTTACGCTGACGGTGGCGATTGCATCCCAGAGATCCGTTTGTCCGCCGCTGACAATAGGGCCACCCGGCCATGGATACGTATTTGCCCCTTGAATGTAGTTGATGGATATGTTGGAATATGCAAAGGTTGTGTAGCCGAGTCCAAAGCCGAACTCGTATCGAGGTTCAATGCCCTTCTTGTCAAAGTAGCGATAGTCAAGATAAACTCCCTCGTGGAAATCGGCCTGGGGAAAGTTGACGAATTCGCCTTCTGGCTCTACTGGATCGAGAACATCGCCATAATCAGATTCATTCTTCGCCACTGTGTACGGAAGCTTGCCGGAAGGGCTGGTATCCCCAAAGAGAAGTGAAGCGAGTGCTGGTCCACTCTCTTGGCCTGGCAAATGGGCAAAGATGATTGCGGTGACGTTTGGATGATCAACAAAGCCGTCTACCAATCGAGGCCCTGCGTTGTGGAAGACGACAACGGTCTTGCTGCACTGGTCAGCCACTGACTTGATTAGGGAGTCTGTATAATCATCTCGGATAGCAGGACGGTCGTATCCTTCGCAGGACCATGCGTTACCAAAGACAATGCAGGCATCAGAACTGGGCTCAACAGAGGGCTTGTCAGATAAGAAATCGTTGAACACAGCAGTGCCCTCCTGGGAAGCCCTCATCTTCAAGGCCTCGAACGGAGAGATTGGGAGTGCCGGCGTGATGGCCCCGGAGCCACAGCCGCCGAACATGGTGCCATTTTTGCCAAAAGTGGCCAGCCCATTATCAGAAACATAGTTTGAGTCAAGCGCCTCATTACCCGAGATCCAATTTTGGCTGTACAGTAGATTTGAAGAGGGATTAAAAAAATCTGGAGTCTTGGCAGAATAGCCAAAGAGGGAGAGCATGCGAGGCGACTTGAAAGGCAGAGTATTCTTTGTGTTTTTGACGAGGACGTGACCTTCAATGGCGCCATTCAGAAGAACGGGTGCAGCGGCAGGATCTCGCCCGTCAACAATTGTATGGGGATCTAGGACATTAGAAGGCATGCCAACTCCCGGCTTGGGGAAATCGGTGTCCTGGTTGAACTGATACCAGGTGGCAATGACTCTAAACGTATATCAGCAGTTGTAGAGTTCAATAACAATTAGCGCCATTACCTTGTTGCCATGTCCGTCACTCGCGACTCTGGCAATGAGCCATTCTTTACGGCCTCAACCAAGTGATCGCCCCAGAAATCGCTTGCACCGGGCATGGCCACATCTAGGCCAGCTTCTGCGGTGGCAACACCTGCGTGTTGAGCGCCCCAGTCGGAAACAACGAACCCCTTGGTTCGAACAATTTGTCAGTGCCACCATACAGTGTATAAGAGGGGGGGATTAAGAAAAGACGAGAGAGCTCGAGGATAGGAATTTACACACCTGGAAGCCGAGCTCAGTCTTGAGAAGGCCATTCAAAGTCTTGCTATTGGAACAGCCGTACGAATTGTTGACACGCTGGTAGGAGCACATGATATTTCCACTGCCTGCTCTCACAGCATCTTGAAAGGGCCTGGTAAGGGGGACGGATGGTTAAAATTTGATCATAGATAGCTTTGAAGGAAGCAGCTCTGTCTTACCACAGATATACCTCGTGCATTGTCTTATCATCAATGTTCGAAGACACGGAGGACGTATTACCCTCTGGATTACGATTGGTCTCTTGCTCGTTGCCGATGTAGTGCTGCGAACGTATCAAATGTCGTGCTCTAGGATCTAACATCTCTGGGGAAGGACGAGGGCTATTGGAAGCCGACTTACCTTGGTACTAGTAATAACACCCTGCCCCTGAATGCCAGAAACAGTCTGAGAAACCAAGACGCCAGACAACCAAGGATCGACAGAGATGCCTTCCCAGTTTCTCCCACCACGAACTATACGCCAAGCAGGGCCAACAACAGGGCCGAGTAGGACATTGACGCCTTTCTTCTTGAACTCTCCACCCATGGCGGCTCCCCTCCTGAAAGCCAGGTCCTTACTCCAGCTAGAGCGCGATTAACCTAATGGTGTTCCTCGACTAGACGGCCGGAGTTTGACTGAGAAAATTGAAAGAGTCTCTTACCTAGCACCCACATGAATTCCACTGGGGAAACCGCTAACAAAATCTGTATTGCGAAGCCCATTGCCAGCATCACTCAGGCACATGCCCGGAAACTTCAGACGCTTGACGGCAGGAATAAAGCCTGAGCAGGTAGACTCAACCGTAACACCTGCTGTTAGATTAACCTAGTAGTAGGTCAAAAATCGGATTCACTTGTAAACGGCATCTAAATCTTGTACATCCTCCCCTTACCTTTTCTTCCAAAGTCATCTTGCCAACCAAGGCCTTGGCCTTTTGGAAAGCCGCCTCCCACTCATTGCCGCCCACCATTTCGGCTGTTCGGCCATAATATCAATATCAGATCTTATATCTTTCAATCAGGCTGTTTGGGACATACGCGATGGATAAACTGGCGGCGATTGGCCATAGAAGTGAGTATCATCAGTGATGACATCTCCAGCGGCGCCCGTCCAGAACGCGAGGCCCGCGAGTAGGGCGATGTGCCTCATTACTACCATGATTTCGGTCGATCGCAAAAGGAATATGAGCGCTAAACATGCGTGTCTACAGCTGGCGATTGAATACGTAAAACGAAAAAGCGATTGGCTCTAGAGAAGAATCATTCGCGCGCTCGCAGGCTCAAAGACGAAAACCTCATTGAAATTGCAGAAAACGATGTCGCCGACAGGTCTTCTATTACGAGTTGTCTTCACCGAAAGAAACAAACAATTCCATGCTACTCGCAGACGGCAGTAAAACAAGAGGAAGGGGATAAAGAGGAGAGAAAAGAGGACTAGAAAAGACACGAGAAGAGGGGGAAAGGAAACAAGTTGATTTTATCCCCGTCACTGATCCAAACAGCCGTGAATTGAGACATGCATACAAAAAAAGCTCCCTTCCATTGTCTGTGTAACTCGGCAAAGCGGCAGCTCTTTCCCACTGGCTAAAAGGCGATCAACTGCCTACTAGGCCTGTAACAATACAGCAGCTGCCGTAAACCGCAACCGCAACCGGCCTTTTGTTGCTTGCTTGTTTACATACATTACAAACTTGGAGCTGGGTGTGTGTTGCTTCCCCGCAAAAGCCGGACGAGAAAGATGGCGGGAAGGAGCGCAGCAGCCGATTGGCGAGTTGGCGAAGGCTGGGGCCAATGAGGGAGCTTGGAGCTCTCTTTTTTGCTTGGCGGTAGGAGACCCACTGCAATGACGATTGTGTGCATGACGTTTTGTAGAAGTGCTCTGTACTGAGTTGTTCGTTTTTATGGGTTTTGCGTGGTATTCATGAGTCAAAATACGAGGTTATGTTTATCTTTACGACGCGTTTGTTTTTTAGATGTTGGATAAGAAGAAACGTGAGTGTTAGTAAGGGGGGGGAAAAACGAAAATGAGAAAAAGAAAAAAAAAAAAACTGAGCGAGTAGCAATTGCACGTTTCGATCGTGCGACCTCCGGGTTATGAGCCCGGCGCGCTTCCACTGCGCCAAATTGCTTTGTAACCTGCTGCGGTTGTTGGTAACGACAGGATGCTCAACTCGATTATGAAGAGAACGCCGAAATCACAACAATGAAGAAATTGAACCTTTCAAGACTGGCACAATTCATGTTGCAAATACGATTTGCAAAATTGCATTTTAGCTGTTCGATTATATTCACAGAGATCTGTCGCTTAAACATGCTGTCTTCTGCAATAATTCAGGCACTCATTTGCCATGCCCCGATGTACATGGACCATCATCTGCCTATCAATCTGCCTATCAATCTGCCACGTGCTTTCATCCCGTCGTCGCGCTATCCGTCCGCACATATCAAGCACCTTATAAAAAAGAGAAGAGAGAAAGAAGTCAAGCACACTTTTCAACATATCTGCTTGCAATTGCAGACTGATCAAGTCTAGTAATGAAAATAAGAGAAGACTTAGGTATCACTGATGAAAGGAAAGAAAATATATAATATCCACCAGTCCTTCATTTGTCCACAGGATTCTGGTTTCCCCTTTTCCACCTCTTCCTCACTGCCCTCCCATCATGTCTTCTTAAGATATCAACTTCAACCCTAGTAACGTAAACTCAAGCAGGCATCCTCCTTCTTCTCATCCTAGATTTCAACAGTCCTCCTCCCTCCATTCCCTCCATAGCCACAATATAGATTGGCCGGGAGAAATATACAAAGAAAATAAACAAAAGGGTCAAAATAAAATAATAAAATAAAAAACACGGAAGAGTGGCATGCCCCCGCTAGTGTATATGTGAGACAAAAAGCAAAAATGCAGCTGAGAAGCTTTGGTGCCGATGAATAATGAATGTGAAGCCGTAAAATGCCATAATCATGCATGAAAAGGGGGGCCGAGTCGACTCAGGCAGCAGCCCTAAACCTAGGTGTCAAAAAATAAACCGGTGGTCGAAGCGTAGATCGAGATCCAGGCAGGTAAAATAACGAGTAGGCGACGATAATAACAACATTGATGGAAAGATGAAAAAGGTGCTCTAAATAAGTAACCTGGAAAAACACAAGTGTTAATAATCCACGCTACCACGCACTGTAGCAATAGATTGAAAAGTACGTTAGGGACCTTATAGTATTAACTTTTTGAGGTTTCGCTGGATAATCATGTCTTGGACGGAGCCCATTGTGATTTTCAGCAGGTTTGTGTCGGTGGCATTTGTGAAATGACCGTAGATTTCTTTTTCGGGGTTCCTGCTCAGGGCTCGGAATTTGTCTAGGAAGTATTTGCTGGCCGCCTTGTAGTCGTCGTCGGGTCCGTGATAATCGGTGAATCCGTACTTGGAGATCGGGCTCTTGGGTAGCTTCTCTTTGAACAGATCCATCTTGTTGAGGAACAGGATCAAGGATGTCATGGTGAACCAGTGTGAGTTGGCGATGGATTCCCACAGCATCAAAGCCTCGTTCATTTGGTTCTATCGTCTCATGTCAGTGCATCGCGTAGCGTTGAGTAGATTTTCTCTTGCAATAAAAACTTACGCCATCCTTGTCTTCCACGAGACACTGATCGTAACCACTAATAGCAACGAGGAAGAGCAGACAGTTGACATTCTCGAAACAGTGGATCCACTTCTTTCGTTCTGATCTCTGGCCACCGACATCAAACATACGGTATGTCAGCTGGCCAAGGTCAAAGACGGTTTCTGTGATACCTGTGGTTCTCAATCGAGAGCGGAGCAGATCTTGGTCATTCGGTACGTAGCCGTCAGCCCATATCCGGTCAATGTCTGTAACGAAGCTGGACGGGAGTTAGCCATTTCGCTGCAACTAAATAAACAACGTGACGGTTGCTTAAGCAGAAAGGGGTGGACTGACTATGTGAGGTTGTCGTGTAAGGCGTATTCATTGCCCTTGGCAACTGCCGCCAGCACTCCGCTGTCTTGCCATAGCGCCTTGATAGGCTCTAGGTAGTCCTCAGGCATGCCACTGTCTGGGCTGATTTCGTTGTCAACCAAAATGTGAGCCATGTATTTCTATAAAGAGAATGCGCGTTAGTAAGTGTTTCATGATCTTGAGCTGTGTAGCACCCTTTTTGCTCCTCGGTGTTATATGGCATTGCATCCACGGATAGCGTAACACAAGCACAAACACGGGGCTGACGTTGGGAGCGTAGATAGAGACATGCAAGGGTTATGCAGCGGCAAGGAGGGGCCCAAGGCCCAATGGTGATTACAAACCTCGTTATCTGGGCTGTCATATTCGATTCCAATCTCGGACATGGCCTCAGAGATGGTCTTGAATGACTGGACAATGTTGCTGAAGATGACTGGCTTGAAATCAAGTCTTTCGCTCTTGTTGAAGCCTTGAGCATAGATAAGCTTCATCTGCTTCAGAATTGTAGACTTTCCAGACTCTCCAGCACCTATAGATGGGCGCGTTAGCATATTTAATACCAGAGCAGCAATTGATGCTATGCCTTTGTCCATTCCATTGCTGTCCATTGCAATGTCATCTTTTCTCCTAGCAGCCGAAGCTGGAGAAAAAAAGGAAAAGGAAAAGGAAAGGATTAAGCAGAATATCACAAGCAAGACTTACCCAACAGCAACAGCTTGACTTCTTTAGCCATGCGCTTCTCCTCCTGGCGGATGACCTTGTCCAGCTCCCGCGAGCGAGCCTCGCCATCTTCGTTCTTGTTCCGAGCGCCGAAGCACATCGTGGTGTTCTGTGACCAAGGATTGGCCGTCGTGACGGTCTAAAAGGTGTATGTGATGTGCAATTGGCTGAATCGGCGGCCGGGTCGTGAAGTCGCGTTCACGGAAGCGGCGGCCTGCGGAGAAGGCTTGAAATCAACGGGTAGCGGCAGAAATACCGGCTACTTTGTCTTTTCTTTTTTTGACGTGTGTGCGCAAGTGTGTGCGTCCAAGGCGTGTCAGTTTGCAATGGCAAGACTGTCGCTTAGCAAAAATGCTACCGTGCTGCCAACGTTCGATTGGGAGGGAAATGCGGTGCTTCCCGGGCTTTCTCTCTCTTCGCCCCTTTGTTTCGCGGTCGTCTCTGTGCTGCGCGAAAAGGCCCCTGTCAATCTCGAGTCCCTGTCGGCCCGTCGCTGTGTAGGGTCCGTCAATCGTCGCCGTCCGTCGTCGATCGGGGTGAGGATCAGGGCACGGATGGAGAGGAGAAGAGAAGACGGGCTTTGGAGAAGAGGTTTGGAACTACCAAGTAGGCAAGGTTCAAGTACAACTAAGCAAGCAAGCAAGCCAACGACACTGAACTTACACTACCTTGCCGGACAGACAGCACTAACACTCGGCAGAAAAGTGGTGACCAGAGGTACAGTACGAGGAGAAGAGAAGAGAAGAAAATGACAAGATTAAACCCTTTGCCGTCCCCCGTCCAAAAGGCGCCGGGGATGACAAACTGCGACAGCCTATTGTGCCTTTGGGGGGATGGATTTCTTACAGCAGTCAGTCTAAACAACCTGTATTGAGCAAGCTGCTGCCGAAGCATGGCATTTGCATGGGGGCCCTTGGCGGTTCTTTCTATGCATGACCGGGGGGTCTCTAGTGCCTGCGGCGGCCGAGCCTGCCATCGAGCTTCTCTTCGAGACACCAAGACACTCTAGCGTCCTTCGACGCTACGCTACAGGGGGCGAATAAGGGGCTTGTAGTGGACAGGCCTAGGAGATACTTGTATGCTACTCGACAGGGATGGGCGAGTACTTGATAAAGCAGAGGGAGACTTGGGAGAGTCGGCAAAGGTTACGCTTTATTAGCCCACGACCATTGTATTGCTGTCCCACATAGAGGTACTGTCTGGGTCTTCATCCCGAGTCGACAGCGGAGTAGAGTGTACCGCCCATTCTACATCTGGATTCCAGTTCGGCCCGTAGAGGATACCAGGGCAGAGCCGGCCATTTGCGGCAAAACGCATTCAACAGGAGTGGCGGAACCAAGGCCCCCGAGGTCGCAAGTACCAGCTGCTGCTCAATCTCGACAGCACCACAGGTACACAGTACCTCCGGCTGCGTACTCCGCATGGCTTCCTGTAGCTTTAGGCCTACCACCTGAGTGCCACGGAGCTCCTCATCTTCAACTCCATTTTAGTGGTCCCTGCATGCGGCGCACACGTTTTTCCACACCAAATGCTGAAGAGACATTTTGCCAACTACCGGAACGGCGGATCAAGACGACTCGTGGCATGACCTGATGAATATGGGCAATCCCTGCGCGCGTGCCGCCGTGCGGAGCAAAATGTCATGACGGAGGCAAAAAGATGTTGTCAATATGATGAAGAAAATTTTGAAGAGAAAAAAAAATAGAAAAAAGAAAAAAACAAGAGCCCACAGAAAGGGAGATGGAACTCCGGAGATGGACGCAGATGGAGGCAAGATGGATGCAAAAAGTGGTTTCATTCATTCGCAAGCACAGGCTCCCTCCAAGTTGCTCTCTTCGCCACCAATGCTACCGCACTCGTCGGCAGATGGGCCAGCTCCTACCTGTATAAGCATGCAGACAACAAACCATTCTGCTTACGACCACAACTCGCCAAATGCTTACCAGCATGCGCTGCGACTACGCGCTGCTACCCAAGAACATCAGACGGCTGCGCTCTGAGCCGACCAAGAGGCCAAAAGGCCGCGCCTTAAGATTCCATTCGCAAAAGCACCGGCAAGGCTCGCGCTTGGGAGGCACTAAAGCCGGTGCTAAAAGCAATTGATCCCATGCCAACTGCGGTTGACATTACGCCACCCGACTCAAAAAGCTGCCTCAGGGAATACGGAGTGGTAATGCTAGTAGCTAGCGATTGCAGAACGAGAATGGCTGATCCGGGTATGCATCCAGAGTGCCTCCGTAGTCCTGTATCATTTCCTTTCCTTGGTTTCGGCACCAAGGCGAAGGAAGGATGGGACATTTGATTGATGACCCAGGATGCAATCAATGCAGACATACAGATCGGCGGGCATCGTCCATCCAACGTCTCAGCTATCAGGAATGCGAAACACCAGTCTGCCTTTCTATTTTTATTCTTATTTCCCCATCCTCTTTGTACGAGTAATGCTCTTGCTCGTGCCAGCATTGTCCCGAAAAGACGAAGAAAAAAAGAAAAGAAAAAAATGGGAAGAGAAGGCAAGGGAAGAGAAAGCCTCCCTACCGAGAGACACTCGCAAGCATCACCGTGGCGAAGGACGGCCCGTGCCAGGGGAGGCTCTCCGCCTTCGCGTGCTGGGTGGAGCTTGGATAGTTCGTTCAAACTTGCTAGCAAAGGACCGGCCATGTTGATGTCTCTGTTAGTCCGAGCCTCCAATTAATCCTACTCGTACATTACGAGGCATACGACACGGCGCAGGTACTTATTACTCGAACTAGCACGACTGACTTCCACTACTGTGTTGCGCTCATTCTAACAGCGCCGGCGTCAGGTGTAGCGGCGACGATCACTTTGATATCGTGAGATTTGGCCGGAGCGGTTGGGGGGAAGAGAAAAAAATAGGAGAAACCGGTTCAACACATGGCGGGAGCTTATTCACGTACGAGTACACGGTAGCATCGGTAAGCCTCTCGCATGTCATTTGCATTCCTATCGGAGGAGGTGGCGGCCGCAAACGGAGATTTTACAACTCTTGCCTTGGTCGCACATGCTCGGCAGCCTCGTGCTTCTAAGACTTGGTGTTGCAGTGCAGCTTGGATCGGCACTTTGGGTTGTCTCGCCTGCACCGCACGCACGAGGAAGAGGCTCTCGTATTTTACTTCACATGACTGCCATGCTGCTAGGATATATTTGGGCAGATTTGTTCAGGGAGGGAAAGGGAGCAAGGCTCTAGGATGATGCTACTTCACAGTGCAATACCAAGGTCAGTCAATACAGTAGCACAGAGCCTCGTCCATGTGGCATGCAAGTCATTTTGCAGCATTCGTTGCATACAACGATCTGCCAGACGACAATCTCGACGCTGGCTGCAGCTCGTCAGCCTAGGGTAGCTAGCGTATTGAAATCCGTGCCGTGTCTCGCTCGTACATGAGATGAGAACGAATTGAACTCAGCTGGAACTTGTACACACACGAAGCAGCTTATTAGTAACAATCTCCAGATAAAAATGCCTCATTGGGCATGGAGCAACCTCGTGCTTGGTCGCATTGGCTCTAGTGTCGATAAAGATTCCTGTTTGGCATCGAATAGGCGTTTGACTCGGTTGCATTCCGTGGAAAGCCGGCTGCTTATCCGCGAAGTTGACCAAAGACATCAGACAACGTCCACAAGATCTGAGTTGCCCAAAAGGTTATGAGGGGGCCAGATGACAGACAGCCAGACAGCCATCGTTTGTGCAACCTACACGACGTGTTACAGTGGTTTGAGCCTTGGCCATCTTCATGTTGTCATCTATCAGCTTTTCTCCCAGCCTGCCCGGGGTTTCATTTGCTCAATGACACCAGAACCGCGTGGCAATTTCGCAAGGTGCCCTTGGCCAGTTCATTTTTTACGACATGTCAAAAAGGGCACGGGTGCTCCATCCCCGTTGGCAACTGAAGAAAAAAAGAAAGAAAAGATTAGTGTGCCGATGGCGGGCCATGTTTGATTTGAAACATCGGCGCCATGGCAAGGGTCTGTAGCGTGGGAGGTGGCCTAGACGGGGGGGTCCCTTGTCTTTTGACCAGGTACGAAATGGTGTCGATGAAGCGGTACGGAGTGGCATCGCCTAGGTCGGCCAAGTCGAATATCCAGTCAGTCTCTGTTACACTCCGCATCTGGCTGTGTACCGGGATTTCAGTCTGGTTCGAGATTCCGCGATGGGCAGCTGTGGGCGATTCGGTGCTGATAGAGCCGGTCTCATCGGTGCTTAGTGATGCTACCTTGCAAACTTATCAGGTAGGTGGCTGTCTTCAAAGATTTTTTGCACGGACTGGGTACGGAGTATTCAGTTGGAATAAATGGCCCGAGTCCGATACGTCATACACGTGCTGCATCTTTGTTGCACCGTAGATGGCCATCGTGAATTTGCGTTTTTGGTGGTGCTCCCGGGAGTGGTGGCTACGCAAAGCGCACTGACACTTAAAGTGAAATCCCCAGAAGTATTATACAATATCTAGCAATCTTGGCTTTGGTAGACATATATTTTCAACCGTAATAGATTACAATGGTCGGCAAGTATCATCGTCATTAGACCTCGAGTTGTCTAGCCTAGACTCGAGCTACCCTAGAGCATCACCAGTGAATACGATTATAGAGCACACCCGGAGACAGGTATAGCCTAATCAATGTTTTTGGATGTCCATAGAAGTGGATAATACGACATGTTGTGCTAGTGGCATGATATAGCTTGTTATGGTGACTATGAGTATCTCTTGGCGATTTGGTAACGCACAGATAACCTTACCTCCATTAATAGATCCTTCAATGCCACACAAGACATGGTCCCCCACCCTTCGAGACAGAACCAACTGCAATGTGACTTCGGTTATTTCTAAAAATGGCCAAAGATCGGCATTTTGGACTGTTTTGGCAAATCCCGCGGGGAAAACATTGACATGCCTTCCCAAGCGGCGCCTTGTTCGATCTCTCCCTCCCTAAAGACGGCTTATTCTGGCCTCGTGATACCATGCGAGGCACCTCTGGAACGATGTATAATTTCACTGCAACAATGTGTGTATCAAATAACTTTCGCTGTTGATTGAGTCATTTATATGTAGCAAGATAAACCTTTGTGCTGTAAAGACGTACACATTGAGCATTATGGGCGGGACTGAACGAGCCATCCATCTTCCAACTTTGTGTCTCCGGAGCAAATGCAAAGATAATTCGCTAGAGCCGCTCTGTCTTGCGGACATAAGCCTCTATTTACGGGACTTTGGAATTGCTTCGATGTTGGGAGAAGAATTTATGTACGTAAGGATTTTTGCCATATTGTCCACTGCCTAGAATATAGCAGTATCCTAGTTCCTAAATATGAATACCCAACGTAGCTCTTCAGGGTTCTTTCTTGCCATGATCCAATCAGATATGTTTACTAACTCAAGAACCCCGTAAACATTCTTTACAATAACATCCCTGTCAATATTATCCGCATAGGCAGACATGTCAAGAACAATAGCAAAAGACCCGCGATTATCGAGCTACTGGTAGAGTTTGTGCTAAAAACAACGGGTCATCACTCTCTCTATGGCAGATACTTTCTATTGCAAAATTTTGTTATCACGATCGACCGGCATCTGACCCTGCCCGGGAGCTTTTGAGCCTGGGCTCTTGAGTGAAGCATTCGTTCGTGGGGGCTGCTGGACAGAATAACCAACATGGCTGTGTCGGGCAAGAAGTGAATGGCTATTACTATCAATGCTGACCGGCTTTGATGTTTGTTGGTTCCTACTTGCGAAAATCTCATATTCGCTATCGATCGTGAGTCTGGAGCATGTGGTTCTCCGTTTAGGTATGGAAGTTGATAATACATTGTAGCTCAATAGTATAGCAAGTTTGACTCATAAACCTCTTTTGTCAGGAATGGAGTTTGTTACAGTATCTATATCGCGGAGGTTTCGAAAAGGCAATCACCTTCGCAAGGAGCGGGTGATACCGTGGTGCTGAAGATGATGCCTTCGACCTATTAACGTGAAAGGCCAAGACGAATGCCCAGCAATAGTCTATGGTAATTAATTCTACGGTAAAGACAGGGAAATAATTCGGACAGCTGCTCTAAAATATCGACTTGTGATGCTGCTATTTTATTCGTGGCTGTTCCAAGGCTATGACTATACAATTGTTCCGATTAAATGGCAAGCGTTTAATCCTCCCATATCGATAATCTCAGCTGCTAGAAGAGTAGAGACGATAGTAGTAGCAGCAAACATGCCTAATATCCCTACTACTGGAGAGTGACGGCAATTATAACATTTGACTGTTTATTTATGTGAGTAAATACTCTCACCCTCTGCTTATTGCTGTGACACCCACCATGACCATATTGACCTCGAAACAAAACACTTGATCGTTTCTCGAACAATGTTGGATATAATGTAACAGATGCTATTTAGTACCTAAATTGAGACTAGTCTTTCATCGATATTTAGTTGTAACAACTCCATATAGTTGCAACTCGTGAGTAGCGTGATAAATTACCTCATGGGGGAATTTCCTGAGAATCTGGAGGTTTGGTGGATTCAGGGCTGTTGAAGGCGGAACTCGCCAACCAGTCATCTCCAGTGCTGCCGATTTTTTTTCTTTCTCCAGGTACATGGCCCCATTCCGCAGCTTAATAAAGGTACCTGGAGAGATACCGTTTCGGTTCTGGAACCAGGCGTTGTGGCCAATCAGCAGCTCCGTAGACAAGCTGGAGCCCAATTGCTGGTCTCGGCTAGCTCGAAGCTTCCCGACGTCATGCTGTGCAGCAAAGTAGACTGATGGTAGCACCGCAAGCAGAGGAGGTACCCGGTGTACACTCAACACACTCTCGTTCATCTGCAAAATCACCATGATATTGATATTTATTAGATAAGAGAGAACACTTGATTGAACAAACAGACAAACAGACAAACAGACACACCGACTGACATGATTCAGGCAGTTTGTCCTCGTGGCACTGCATCTCGCACGATACAAACTCAGGCTCTTGCTCTCGGTCTCCAGTTGGCAAAAAGTGCGCCAAAATTTTTCACCCCACCAAACCCAAAGCCAAACCCAATTGCGACCGGTCTGTTCCATGCCTCTGTAGGCGCTCGGCTCCCTGCTTTTCCTCTCCCGACTTTTCCTCCCTTGACGTCGACTTCTTTTTCTTTTTCTCCTTTTTCTCCTTCATCGACTCTTCTTCATTCCACTTTGATACCCCGTCTCCCATTTTTTCGCCGTTTCCACACAGCAAACACAATGTCTGACGAAATTGTCCACCCCACCATCCAAGGTTTGTAGCCAAATCCCATCCAACGATCTCTCTGCCATACCCCGCCCTGCCTTGGAAATTTTTATTCCAACTGCCCTCCCATGGCCATGATTGGCATGGCGATGGGATGATGGATTCATTTGTCCGCTTCCCTGAGTACATGGAAGCCGGTGTTGCATAATGCTCGAGAATCTGGCAAGCTGCCTGTTCATCCGGGTGTCTTGATAAGATACCTATCGGGATAAGGAAAAAAAAAGTTGTCATGGCGGGGTCTTTATGATCCCAAGGCCTTCTATGTGAAATCGACATCAACGCCTGATTGGACCTATATCGATACCTCGCGAACCTGATGCTAACTACTGGTGCTACCTCACAGATGGATGGTACCGCGAAATCTCCGACATGTGGCCCGGCCAGGCCATGACCCTCAAGGTCGAGAAGGTCCTGCACCACGAGAAGAGCTTGTACCAGGACGTGCTCATCTTCAAGTCCACCGACTACGGCAATGTCCTCGTCCTCGACAACGTCGTCCAGGCTACTGAGCGCGACGAGTTCTCCTACCAGGAGATGATCACCCACCTGGCCATGAACTCCCACCCCAACCCCAAGAAGGTCCTTGTCATTGGCGGTGGTGATGGTGGTGTCCTCCGTGAAGTTGTCAAGCACGACTGCGTCGAGGAGGCCATCCTCTGCGACATTGACGAGGCTGTCATCCGTCTGTCCAAGCAGTACCTCCCCGGCATGGCCGTTGGCTTTGAGCACCCCAAGTCCAAGACCCACGTTGGCGACGGCTTCAAGTTCCTCGACGACTACAAGAACACCTTCGACGTCATCATCACCGACTCTTCTGACCCCGAGGGCCCCGCCGAGAGCCTCTTCCAGAAGCCCTACTTCCAGCTCCTGCACGACGCTCTCCGTGACGGAGGTGTCATCACTACCCAAGGTTGTATGTCTCTTTTTTCTTTGGGAAGGCGAGCGGTCCCCCAAGGGTGTAGCCGGCCTGCTGGAAGTGACCTGAGCTGTTTTCTTGACTTTGGAATCAGTTTTGGTGATTGCCACAGTGTCCGACTCCCTAGGGGCTGCCAGAGCCAGTGCTGCCTTCTCAATTGAGCCTCTTGGTAGTTCCGAGAAAGGCGATTTGTCTCAGGAAAAGAAACACATAAGGCGAAGCATTTTCGCTTAGCTAGGACTCCCGAGCTCTTTTCACTTTCATATCGGGCAAGCAGCTAACGTCTGTGATTCACCAGCCGAGAGCCCCTGGCTCCACCTCCCTCTCATCGCCCGTCTCAAGAAGGACTGCGGTGAGGTCTTCCCCGTCGCCGAGTACGCCTACACCACCATCCCCACCTACCCCTCCGGCCAGATTGGCTTCATGGTTTGCTGCAAGGACGCCACCCGCGACGTCAAGGTTCCTTTGCGCAGCTGGACCAAGGAGGAGGAGGACGAGAAGCTGCGCTACTACAACTCCGAGATCCACAAGGCCAGCTTCGTCCTGCCCAACTTTGCCAAGAAGGCTCTGCAGTAAGGGATGTTAAAAGACACTTGTGTTGATTTTTATTGAATGAGAGCATTTGGATCAAACGAAAGAAAAAAATTTAAGAAGGAAGACGCGGGTTCTCCTTTACTGATGGGCAATGGCTTTACGGAAGAAAATGACTTAGACTGATAGCGGTCTTGGAAGGGATTGAGCGCTACATGGGAAGATCTGCACTAAATGTAGAAGAGACATAAAACAAAATCTTACATATCGATTTTCTCATGAAGAGACTGTTGCGTACTACCTGTTTGTGATAAGCAAGATGCGAATGTCTAGTACATTGCCCTCTTACAATAAGATACTTCCACATAACGTTCTCGAATCACTGTGTCAGAATCATGATTAATCATTATTTTACTGCTTTGTGTATTCTTTTTCTCTATATGATGCCTAGATCATTTATAGCTCGTCAAACGAGATCTTGCCTTGATTAATATCTGGGTATACATCAAATCTTCTCTGGTTATTCAACGGGATATTCTTCCGAGCCTCCGCAATATCCTCGCCCACCAACTCCGCCTGAACAATCGTCTCAGTCTCCTCTGCCTCGACTAAGATCTTAGCCATTGGGTTGACAATCAAGCTGTGCCCCCAGGCGTTGTAGCTAGCGCTCATGTCTCTGGCTGGGCTGCACAGGGCTACGTAGATCTGATTGTCGACAGCACGAGCCTGAGCCAGCAGGCGCCAGTGCAGGGCGCCAGTAGTAAGGTTGAATGCGCCGGGATAGATGAGAGCAAATGCACCGCGGCGGGCAGCGATGGTTGCGAGCTCAGGGAAGCGGACGTCGTAACATATGGCGACGGCAATGGTGCCGTACTCGGGTAAGTCGATGAGGGTCAGCTTGTTGCCGCCGCTGAGGACGTCGGATTCCTTGAAGAAGATCTTGCCGGGGATATCAATGTCAAACAGGTGAACTTTCCGGTGTGTGCCCAGCAGCTTGCCGTCGGGACCAAACGTAAGACTGGTGTTGTAGTACTTCTTGGTCTCGGGATTCAGCTCAGGGATCGAGCCGCCGACGAGATAGACGTTGTTCTCCGCGGCCATGGCGGACAGGGCGTGGAACGAAGGCGACTGCTCCTTTGATGGCGGCGAGGGGAGCAGCGTCTCTGCGTATTTGGGGAAGTAGTCGCACCCGTAGGGCGAATTGAAGCACTCGGGCAGGATCACGAGCTTGGAGCCCGACTGGGCGGCCTCGGCGACCTTTTCGGCGGCGTGCTTGAGGTTGGCATCCTTGTCGGCGCCGGAGGCAAGCTGAATGCAGGAGATCTTGATGGGCCTCTTGAGCACCGGGGCGGGAGCCGACGACATCTTGCGGAGGAATGGGGAGCAGAGGAGGGGTGCGAAGGAGGCTTGGGGCTTGAAGAGGTATCTGGAGCTTTGGAGTATTGGCAGTCCGATTCTCTTGAGAGATGTTCGCATGACGGAGGGGATAGAGTGAAAAGTACGGCTGGCGATGATGAGGTGAGGTGAGATAATAGCCTACTTTAGGTAGGTATCTTAGCTACTAGATTGAAGCCCGATAGCGATGCCGGAGGGGGCGGCGGTTCGGAACGGCTACGGAAGGGAGACCGAATTGCTGCACTAAATCGTTACGGGGACTTGGGGGAACAGCGGGTATTGCTGCAACAAAGGTTCATTCTACATGTAGTTGATAGGTGGCGAGGGATTCGAGGCATGTACCCAGTACATCATGCACGTTATTGGGAGTTAGGTGCAGAAAGAAAAAAAAAAGAGAGAAAACGAAGACAGATGAGAAGAATTACAAAGGCGACATATCGAATAATTACAACGCAAAAGAAGCAAAAAAAGAAGGATACCATTTAGCAATTGCACGTTTCGATCGTGCGACCTCCGGGTTATGAGCCCGGCGCGCTTCCACTGCGCCAAATTGCTTTTCTTTGGTGATATGGCACCTTGCTATGAGTCATGATATAGCCTTTGGCCAAAGGGCTGTGGATACGCGAAGGCGTGATGACAGTGGCCTGGGCGCATGTGAGCTTTGGCTTGTTATCTTGCCTTGTTATCGCGCATTGTGTCCCGTGCCTCTTATCGATGTGGCTCTTGTGCTGTGTAAGACATTGCAATGACGAATGGCAGCTTGGAGGAGATGCGGTTGATGCAGATGGTGTCGCATGCCGCGCTTTCATTGGAGGTGATGGGAGTTGCGAGCGTCATACAAAATGGATGAGGTGTCGCATTCGTCATTTGCAGGTGGACTAGCATGGAGATGGCAGGGAGCGGCAGCCAAAGGTGCCAAGTAGGGTGAATTGTGCTAGGTATCTAACAGGAATCCGCATAAAATAGTACAGTGCCTTGCTAAGACACTAACTGCAGCTGTGTGCCGCTTACCTTAATTCAGCTGCCTGCTTTTCTTGCCAGGTACCGCAATCTACCACAGCCTCAATCGGGCCAGGCAGCCTCTCCTTCATTTCATTGCTCAATTCCCATCTCGACACCTGTTCTCTACTAAAAAGAAATCCTACGATTTTTTTCTTTGTCGCCCCTCACAAAAAACTAGCCCGCGATACGTCTTGTTGCCTCAGCCATGACCCGGGTCTACGTGTATACGGCGGGTTTCGTGGCTTTTGTTGCCGGTACGTCATCATAATGGCCCCCCCATACTGGCAGCTCCAGCTTTGAAGCTTTGGTCACGATGGCATCGATCGCCAAGCAAAAAATTGATAGCGCCTTTTTGTCACTTACGTGGCAGTGAAAGACGGGACTAACTCGAGCGCACAGTCACCGCCATGATAATCGCCTCCGTCTCCGAGCCCCATTGGGTTTCGTACTCGGTGACAACGACCAAAGGCGAGACGTTGGAGAAGCACATTGGGCTGCACAAGAGCTGCTCCAGCCTGGATGACCCCCACTGCCGTGATTTCCCGTCCACAGAGCTGTGTCAGTATGGCGAGCGGTACTTCTGCTCCATGTGGAGGACGGTGGGCTTCATGGCCTCGTTTGTCATTGTTCTGTGTCTGGGCAGTCTGATTGCTTTTGCGATCGTCATGGGTGGCGGAAAGTATAGACGCGAGACGGGCTGGCCGTTTGTCGCTGCTCTGCTGACGCTCGTCTCCGTTGTCGAGTTTATCATCATTTCCATTGTGGTACGTAGAGATAAGAGTGCACTGTTGCAACGGGCTCGGGGACTGACGTTTCACACCACAGGCATACTTGTACGACCATGATGATCAGTTTACCGTTCCGGGATGGAACCTGGATGTTTCGTGGTATCTTGGCACGGTTAGCGCTGCGCTCTCTTTGATCACTGCCGGTGGCCTGGCTGTATCTGCCTATTTGCTGCCACCGGAAGAAGGCTACGAGTTTCTCAACGACCCCATCAATGCTTGAGTTTGTCTCACCTTTTTACGATTTACGGCTTTGCTCATTCAGTTTGGTTCATTTTCATCGGGCGGCACTGGACTATTGATTTCATTTTCTAAATTTCTCATTCTTCGTTATTCTGAACTGGACATTTGGTGTTATAGCTTTGGCGCTTGGGAGTTGTCAAAACACACGGTTGGCTGAAATGAGAGTCTGACGCTGTGGCGTTCTGTTGCTGTGCTTCACATACAGTTGCGATATAATAATACAAGACATATTCGCGATCAAATCATGAGTCCCTTGTATCAAATCTCGTAACCTGCGATTCTTACTAGCTAGAGCTGCTGTATCTGAATCTCTATCAGGGTCGTCGGCGGAGTCCGACTCTCGGAGTGAAGCCCCGGATGATATGAAGCGGCTTCCGGCGGGGTTGATTGAAAACATGGAGCAAAAGGCAATATCACCCCACTTAGAGACACTTACACGCACACTCATTATCAAAAGTTCGCCGATGGCCGTAAGGCGCTTGTAATTCCACCTGGACCTTTTGTTCTGTGTCTTTTTCTCTCTTTTTCTTCTTCAATATCACCTCAAATCTCATAGTAACTCTCTCCCCTTTGCGGCATCATCACCATGGCTGAACCAACCCCCGGCCTCACTCCCGAGCAACTCTCGGCCTTTCAAAAAGACGGCTATCTCATCATCCGCAACGCCCTCAAGCCAGAAACCGTCTCATCGCTCCTCAGCGAAACAAAGGGCCTGCTCGAGGGCTTCTCCCTCAAGGACCATCCCTTGACTCGCTTCTCCACGGGCGAGAAGTCGGACCACGTGGGCGACGACTACTTCCTCACGTCGGGCGACAAGATCCGCTTCTTCTTCGAGGAGGACGCCTTTGACGACGCGGGCAACCTGACCAAGCCCAAGGAGCGCGCCGTCAACAAGATCGGACATGGTCTGCACGTGCACTCGCCGCCGTTTGCGCGGCTCATTGACGAGGCGTCGACTCGGGCCGCGGGGGAAGTGAGTCCTGCGGCTGTAGCTCGTGATCTCGGGTTCAAGGATGCGCGGTGTCTGCAGAGCATGGTGATTTGCAAGCAGCCCGAGATTGGGGGCGCGGTGCCGCCGCACCAGGACTCGACGTTTTTGTACACGAGCGCGCCGTCGGCCGTGGGATTTTGGTATGCGCTGGAGGACGCGACGCTGGAGAATGGGTGCTTGAGCTTCTTGCCCGGGTCGCATCGCTGGGCGCCCGTGGAGAAGAGGCTGGTGCGCAGGGAGGGCGGCAGTGGCACGGAGATTGTTGACAATGATGGGCTCAAGTTTCCTCCTGGAGAGGAGTATGGCGGGGAGCAGCTGGATGGGGAGTACATTCCTGGTGAGGTCAAGGCGGGCGATTTGGTTTTGATTCATGGCAACATGCTGCATAAGAGTGAGAGGAACACGAGTCCGAAGGGCCGTATCATTTACACGTTTCACATCATTGAGGGTGAGGGAAGGACGTATGATGAGAGGAACTGGCTGCAGCCGCCGACGGAGGGCTTCACCAAGTTGTATGCCTAGAGTCAGCCTAGGAGAATCGAGGAATTTATGAGATTAATGCTTCCTTCTTTTGTGATTTTCATGTGCTCATTATGTCTTGAGGGAGTCTATCCAGCGCTCATGCTCTCTAATGATACATATATGCGTATACACAATCAAATGTAAAATGGAACCTGAAGAAATCATCACCCACTTTGAGAAGAAAAAGAGAAAAAGAAAAAGACCATTTAAACTTGAGAGTCCCATCCCAGGTATCATATAATCTCCCCCTATGTGGTATGACCACATGCAAACAGCTTACACATAACCCATTCGATCAAGAAGATGAAAGAAAATCGACACCGTACACGATAAAAAGAACTTTTTGCCCATATCCCGAATCGCCATGGTTTATAAGAGAAAGATGAAGAAGAAGAAGTGCCGTAACATCTATTACTCTTCGTCTGAGCTTTCGTCGTCCGAGTCGGAACCATCTTCAGACTCGGAAGATGAGGACGATGAGGAGGACGAGCTGGAGGATTCGTTGCCCGCATCAACTTCCATATCATTATCATTATCTTCGTCGGAGTCAGAGTCATCCGAGGAACTGCTGCTACTCGTATCTGAGTCGCTCTCCGACTCGGAAGAGCTGCTGCTGTCATCGACATTGGTACGCAGCTTTCTCTTCCGCTTGCTCGGTCCATCGCTCAGTTTCACCTTGCTGTCGCCTTCGGTAGCCTTGGTGGTGTTGCTTTCGGCAACGCTCACTTTTCCAGAAGAAACCGTCGTGGTGGTTGTCTCGCTGGCATCGGTCTCCTCGCCCTCAGATAATTGGTCGAGAACCATTTCCGCCCGCATGCGCTTAATCACACGTGTGATGACATCATCAACGTCCTCTGACGATGTTCGGTATTCTTGCTCGTGAAAGGTTTTTCTCTTCTGGCCGGTCTGCGAATGCAGCAATTGCGCAAGCAGCTGGTCGTACCTGATTTGCTTCTCCACAAGGTTGACTGAACCTTGTGGGAAGCCTGCGGCCCCTTCTGTGCTGTCCTTTGTCCGCAGTTCCATAGCAGTTTCTTGTAGTCTCGTGCGAACGAAGCCCTTGATATCACGGATATATGCGTAGAAAGTATCAATGTTGGCGGAAGGAAAGAGTATAGGATCGAAGGCGAACTTGATGAGGGTCGATTGGTGATTCTTGTTAAACTTCCACGAGTCTCGAGCCGAATTCCACAGACTCAAGTACTCAAGCGCAGGCTTGATGTCCGCAGGGTTAGCAGAGTTGGTCTTAGCAGCTTGCTTCTTGCCAGGGACCTTGGCCTTCTTGGGTTGCGGTTTGTCGACAGGTTTCTTGGCGTCGTTGCTGCTCTTGGTGGGCGTCTCGCCAAACGTGACAGACTTCTTCCTTTTCAGCTGAGGGCTAGGAACCGCAGGCTGCGATTCGTTCCTTGATTTTTTCAATGCCGACAGAGGTTCGCCCGCTGGCGGGGCTTCGGGCTTCCGCTTGGACGGCATCGACTGGGTTTGCTGGGTCCTGCTACTGCTTGGATGCCCAACCTGCAGGGTTTCATTTGCTGCCTCGGGGGCGGAAGACTGCTTGAGCTTCAGGCCCAATCGTTTCCAGGCCGGCGCACGAGCCGTCGCTCCGTCGCCTGAGGACACCATGTTGGGTGATATGTGCGAAAAAAAGGTATTTCTGTCGTGGTCAAAACGTTTGAAAATATGGCTTTTGAGTCGCAAAAGATCGTCAATTGGGCTCTAGTCGCGTGTGGTTGGAGCCAAGCTCTTTTGGCGTTGGACAACTCGACAGCAGGAGGCTCTCAGCTGTTGAAATCGAAAAACGAGGCGATTCCGGTGCGGAACAAGCCAATGCAGGTCCCCAATGGCTCGCTGCAATCGTAAATCAGAAACTAATCGATCTCCCGGAGAAGTTGTTCGCGCGCATTTGATCTCTTATTTGATTTCTGCTTGCTCGATAAGATGCCCCGCCGGTTTTTTTTTCTGTCTCCACCGTTGCATATCGGTCACCGCGTCTGTCTACAGTAGAGGCTAGAGGCTAGAGGCTAGAGTGGGGTGCGACTTGCTGGCGCCTCAGGCTCCAAGATTACATAATGTCTTGACCTCAGCTCCCAGTGCTCTAGGCAAGCTGTGCTAACGCGTACGAGTACGGCCTGTAGAGCTACTGGCCCATATCGACGACATCTTGAACTCTGCAATTCCCTCGCTTCGGATCTGATCCAAGGCGATTTTCAACGGCTTCTGCGAATACATCTCCTCGACATTGCCCTAGATAGGGCCAACATACCGTCACCATGTCTGGTTCGTTTGGGCCCATGCCAGCTCTCCCCGCCATACGCCATACAGCATACTGACTTGCAATACCCTCTTAGCCAGCGCATACGACCGACACATCACCATCTTTGCCGACAATGGTCGTCTGTACCAAGTCGGTAAGTTGAAATCCTCGATTAGCAAGGCCGATCCGAGTGCATGGATCGCTCTGCGTCGTTCGCACCTAGACATTCAGCCTGAGCCGACCCGACTGACGACCCCAACACAGAGTATGCCTTCAAGGCAATCACAGCCGCAAACATCATGTCTGTAGGCCTGCGAGGCAAGGACTGCGCCGTAGTCTTGTCACAAAAGAAGGTTCCCGTACGTATTTTGGCCGCAGAACGCCTTGTGACATGGACTGATCTTGGGAGCGCAGGATAAATTGATCGACCCCTCATCTGTCTCCCACATCTTCCAAATCTCGCCCTCCGTGGGATGCGTCATCACAGGCTCTATCGCAGACGCCAGAGCATTTTCCCAGCGTGCTCAATCAGAAGCTGCAGAATTCCGATACAAGTACGGCTATGAGATGCCAGCTGATGTCCTGGCCAAGCGACTGGCCAACATCAGCCAAGTGTACACCCAGCGTGTAGGGACAACCCTTGCTACCGGATGAACCTTAGGAACTACGTCACTGATGTTTTCTACTAGGCCTACATGCGACCCTACGGTGTTGCCACTACAATCATCAGCGTAGACGAAGAGCGGGGACCCCAGCTGTTCAAGTGCGATCCGGCCGGATATTTCATCGGCTACAAGGGCACTGCCGCCGGACCCAAACAACAGGAGGCTATGAACCACCTGGAAAAGAAGCTACGAAACAAGGAGCATGCTGAGGGATCCTGGGAAGAGGTTGTCGAGCTGGCCATCACAACGCTGAGCACAGTTCTCAGCATGGACTTCAAGAAGGGAGAGATTGAGATTGGCATTGTCGGCGGACCTCGGGCAGATGGCAAAGAGGGCACGGAGCCAGGTTTTAGAAAGCTCACCGAGGACGAGATTGAGGAGAGATTACAGGCCATTGCTGAGAAGGATTAAGTAAATCGCATAGATGGATTAATGAAGCAACGTTAGAGACGTCAATTGTCTGCCGAACCAAAAGGGCTCTAGGCAACCGTCAGAAGGCGCCAATGTTGAGATTCGGTCATATTCAGCCAGAAGAGTCCAAAAACCGGTGCCTTCCCAGTGCTGACAGCCCATGGTGATTTTCTTGTTTCTAAAAGAGTGCCTAGAGTATTCTGGAAGATTAAGGTGTATAATCTTGTTTCTGGAAGGGGAAAAAAAGGTTGCCTAGGGAGGCAGCAGGATTATTTGAGGCAGCTGTAATAATGATCAACTAACACAAAATGGATTACTATTCCGTGTTTATACGAGTCATAAACACATATGCTCGTAATAATACGGCATGGCCACTCTCGTAATCGTAGCCGAGAAATATAGTTGCATTGAGTAGGACAGACCGGACGGTGAGGATCCAAGCAACCGGGTAAAGGAGAAGTCAAGGTTAGTCGTAGCTCATGTGACAGACATTCTTAATCCACAAGCTGACTCTTGGGCTGTCCGGGGAATGCGATAGTGAGCACTACCGTGGCTCTGTTTCTCCGTATTTCGGGTCGAGATGACCCGCCCAAGACCATTGAAATGGCAATTTCGTGGAAGCCTATGCTGGTTCTGATGCCCAGGGAGGCACAAAGGGCAGATGAGGCGGTAATTGGGATTTGATATGGGCCCCGCTGGTGGAGGCTAAGAGCAAGGGCTTCTCGAACAGGGCGAGCAGGGGGGCAGCGGAAGACGCAGCTTTTATTAGCCAAAGTCAGGCGCTATCCAGTGTTTAATAAAGCAAATCCGCATTTGATTGGGCGTTTGGTGGTATTGTGATTATCAAGCGACCACTAGGCAGTAATTGGGCTCGAAAGCTGTCAAGCTACTGTACGGTAAATAGGTGCCTTGGGACTCGTATGAGACGTTGACACTCCATTAGTAAGAGCCGTATGCATGCATTTTGGGTGATGTCAAATCACAACTGAAGAGGTCGAATGTAGTTTGGAAAGAAGATCAGTGACGAGATACGGAGGCAGTAATAGCAACAGAGCATCATAAAGCACTACGTCTCTCAGAGCGAAGAAATTGCCCCTGATGAGGAACCCCTAAACCAGGTAGGACAGTCTAGCACAGAATTTCCCCTTGGAAATTGTACTGCGGTTGAGCTGGGTGTTCATTTTGGCAGCTCCTGATTAGGACTAGCGCCGCCTGCCCCTCGACAACTGGAGCGCTAGACCGGATCATCCCGTTATCGACTATTCCTGAAATGGCACTAATTTTCTATTTATTTCCCTGTTTTTTTTGCTTTGTTGATTTTGCGACTGCCTGCCGCGCCGGCTGGCCTCGACTGGCCGTTTTTTTTTTATTACCCAACTCCTCCCTCTCTTCCTCTTCTACATCTCCCACCTCTTGCATTTCTTCGCATCTGAAGCTGCAGTAACTCGATTCTCCTATCTCCTTTTAATACAAACTATTTTCTTTAGCTTCATCACCCAGTCTTCAAAATGCGTGAGATTGTGAGTTTGTTTTGGTCCTTTTCCCCCCACCTTGAGAGCTGGCGTTGGGAGCTTTCTCTCACGCGCCCACCCGTCTTCAATGGGCGCCTGAGCTCCCAATTTGGTGGCCCAAACTGAGAATCAAAATGCCCATATCCGTAAGATGAAAACATGCAAGCTAACGTATTTTCTTCCCTCGCTACAGGTTCACCTCCAGACCGGTCAGTGTGTAAGTTGCTTTCCCCTTTGCCCCTCCTTGGGCGTTGGCCCCCCGCACAAAAACGCGACCATCGCGATGCTGACAATTTCCTCAGGGTAACCAAGTTGGTTCTGCCTTCTGGTATGTCCCCCTCTAGAGATCGGCGACGGAAATCTCGAAGCGACGCGTTTTCGACGAATCGGATACTCATTATTATTATAGGCAGACCATCTCTGGCGAGCACGGCCTCGATGCCAGCGGTGTTTACGGTGGTACTTCCGACCAGCAGCTCGAGCGTCTGAACGTCTATTTCAACGAGGTATGTAGATTCCACCAGCATCCGCTTGATTCAGGCGCTGCCTAGACTTCGGGACCTAACATTGCCCCCTTTAGGCTTCCGGCAACAAATATGTCCCCCGTGCCGTTCTCGTCGATCTCGAGCCCGGTACCATGGACGCCGTTCGCTCCGGCCCCTTTGGCCAGCTGTTCCGCCCCGACAACTTCGTTTTCGGCCAGTCCGGTGCTGGTAACAACTGGGCAAAGGGTCACTACACCGAGGGTGCTGAGCTGGTTGATCAAGTTCTCGATGTCGTTCGTCGCGAGGCTGAGAACTGTGAATGCCTCCAGGGCTTCCAAATTACACACTCCCTGGGTGGTGGTACCGGTTCCGGTATGGGTACCCTGCTGATCTCCAAGATCCGTGAGGAATTCCCTGATCGCATGATGGCCACATTTTCCGTCGTTCCTTCTCCCAAGGTCTCGGATACCGTTGTCGAGCCTTATAACGCCACCCTGTCTATGCACCAGTTGGTTGAGAACTCGGACGAGACCTTCTGTATCGATAACGAAGCCTTGTATGATATCTGCATGAGGACCCTGAAGCTGTCTAACCCCTCATACGGCGACCTGAACCACCTGGTTTCTGCCGTCATGTCCGGTGTTTCCACCTCCCTCCGATTCCCTGGCCAGCTCAACTCCGACCTTCGCAAGCTCGCCGTCAACATGGTGCCGTTCCCTCGTCTGCATTTCTTCATGGTGGGCTTTGCGCCTCTTACCAGCCCTGGCGCGCACTCTTTCCGCGCTGTTTCCGTTCCCGAGTTGACCCAGCAGATGCTGGATCCTAAGAACATGATGGCTGCCTCTGACTTCCGCAATGGCCGCTATCTGACCTGCTCCACCATCTTCCGTGGAAAGGTTGCCATGAAGGAGGTCGAGGACCAGATGCGCAGCATCCAGAACAAGAACTCCACCTACTTCGTCGAGTGGATTCCCAACAACATCCAAACCGCCCTCTGCTCTATCCCCCCCAAGGGTCTCAAGATCTCCTCCACCTTTGTCGGCAACTCTACTGCTATCCAGGAAATTTTCCGCCGTGTTGGTGAGCAATTCAGTGCCATGTTCCGCCGCAAGGCCTTCTTGCATTGGTACACTAGCGAGGGTATGGACGAGATGGAGTTCACTGAGGCTGAGTCCAACATGAACGATCTCGTTTCCGAATACCAGCAGTACCAAGATGCTACCGCCGATGACGGTGAGGAGTATGAGGAGGAGGTTCCCATGGAGGAGGAGTAAATGTTTCCGATCTTTTGGTATTGCTCTCAGCCGCTAGTGGTTGGAATAAAAACTTTTTTGTTTTCACCGGGGTTAATTGTTAGATGCAAGCCCCTTCTTTTGTGAATAAACTATACTGTTTTAAATAGGCTCAATAATACCCGCTGGCCCAAATATTGAACTTCCAACTCTCGAATCGGAGTGATTTGCATATTCCTTAAACTTTGTGTAACCCTAAGATGTGGCTAACCATTGCCGCCATGGTTCATGGCGATAGGGTGGCGGGTGAGACATTCATCTCTCTTGGCGTGGCCAATGTAACCTCGTAAAAGAAAGTTTGATGCTTCCCAGCTGATATGGATCAAGGGGAGATTACATTGTTTGAGACGCATACAGCATGCTTATGGCTGTCGGTGGCGAGCAGTTTAGATTAAGCCGACGTTTAGAGGTGTGTGTCGTGATGTGTTAGCTGCGATAGTAGGTAGTGCGTATTGGGTAAATGAGACGAGGTAGGTATTGTGTATTTGATAAATGTGACTAAAGATGACTTCATGTCTAATTAGATATCATAGAATCGCGCTTGTAAAATATGACGCTATGGAAATGGAGAGTATAGAAAATGGAGATCATAGAATCATGTTTGTAAGATATGACACTGTATAAAAATAGAGAGTATAGAAGATGGAGATCATAAAATCGTGCTTGTAAGGTGTTACAATGTATAGAAATAGCGAGTATAGAAAATGGAGATCATAGACATATAGAGTATAAAAATGGAGAGTAGTGTAAGGCCAGTTGTTTTGAGAAATAATTCTTGTATACTCACGGCTTAAGATCCACTACTCCAGACGAAATCCGTCCCCCATTTTCACAGTAGAATATTTCTGCCAAGATGTCATAATATCAAATAAAGATGGTGGCAATTGTATGCAAGGGCAGCTTAAAACACAAAAGTGTCTCTCCTAAATCTCGGGTCCAGGTTTGACGCCCGCTGTATGCTGGCCCCTGAGCGGATATGCTGTAACTTATATCCCGTAATCACCTCCCCTTGCCTAGTACTCGGAGGGTTCACTGCGGAACGTTACTCCCAACAATGCCCTCAAGCTAAACATCAAATGCTGCACATCATAGGTCACCAACAGAAAGCCACCCATCGCTCTATAGAGTTAGGAGCCGCGTTGCTTGGGGGCTGAAGCACCAGAGGGGGGCTTTTGCTAGCAGGGGGCTCGCTATTGCACAAGATTCGAGCTGTTCGATGAAGAAAAACAGGGCAATCGCCTTGTGGATGTCCCCATCTCACTGTGTGATGGGCGCTTTTGGGATGTCATTGGTTGAGGCTGGACATTGCTGTCACGGTGGCGTTTATATGAGGGTGTGCCGCGTGGTTGACAGCGCAGTCGAAACAGGGCGTATCGATTCTAGGCAAAGGCGGTTGCGGCCAAGTAGAATCCATCACTTAGAGTGGCTCTGTATGGAAAATTAGTAGACAAAGGGGGGAGTGTGATGGGAGTGATGGACAAATCCACACCCCTGAGTTCATGCTGCTGCTTAGTGTAACGGTCTTTGCCCCAACTCGACGCCCTGCTCGGAGATTGAGGTAACTAGAGAAAAAGTGGCATCAGGATAGCCAAGATTGGCGATGTACTAGGACGAACACGATTAATAATGTCCCAGGCTCGATATCTGATGTTGGCTGGCATAGGGCTAGAAGTGGTCAACGACTCTTTGGCCGAGTCTGGTATGTCGAGGGCAACGTTGCAGCGTTTGTCTCTTCCTTTCTCCCATCTTCTTTGTTTTTTTCTCCCTCCCTTAGACCGGCTGCCTACAATCAATCATTGTATTGGTTGAACTATGAGTCAATGTCTGTTCTGAATAGCAGTCATGCCGGTGTCTTTGTTAAGCTTTCTTGATGATAGCTGAATGATCCATCCTGACACGCGTACGGACATGGCCTCATTACAAAGCCGTAAGCAAAGACGATGAGATGATTCATCGGCATCTGCCAAGCCATGTATTCAGCTGGAGTTGCATCAACAAGGAACATGGCTACGACGAGTTACTTTGGGCAAGGTGAGTCTGCGTGTCCACGGCGTCGAGTAGGCAGCAGCCTCGTCTCAGATGCAATCTCCAATCACAGCCTCCCGATCTGGATGCTTGCCGTCGTCGGGACTCGAGAGACAAAGATGCAACATTGCAAATGACCCTTGCCGTGAATCATCGGGCGATGATCAAGGACTGAGTTCAGCCAGCGACGGTTGCCAATCGGGCGCAGCGCCTCGAAGCCTGCAGAGTGACTTGGGAGATGCAAACGCCAACCACGGGCTCGGTGACGTGTCTCTGGATCATCCGCATTGCCAATTCGAGGCGTAGCTTGGATTGTGAATCTTGTCAGTTCTGCGATGGAGTGGAAGCAAAAAAAGACGGCCGAAAAAAAGGGAAGAGGAAAGGAAAACAGAGGCAAGGAAGGAAGCGTTGGCGGGCACTGCCTCTAAAAAATCTCCCTCCCGAACGGCTTAGGCCGGCGTTGGACAAATGACAGGGCGCAGCGGGTGTCTCTCCAGAACTTGCCTCTTGCATTTGACTTGCATCATCCAAGAAACAACGTCTTCGGCTTCTGAAAAAACCCACGATGCATCTGCAGGCCACGGCGGGCTGCCATTGGTCCCTGGGGCTGATCCCTGGCACACGCAGCTCATGCAGGGCCCGTCACTCTGGCTTCGTTCGGCAAGGCTGCGTGTGGTAGCGCCGCTGAGCCGGAGCTGAAGCGTCTGTTTGGAAGAGGGCGAATGCACACCATAGGCCCGATCATCCACGGCCGTCTCCACTGGGCAGGGGTCTTCAGGCGAGGATCCAGTATCCAGTATCCGGACACGACACCACGGCATGCCATTTGGTGGTTTGCGTCGCTCTTCTGTCGAGCTAGACGGCGCCCTGGAGCTTCCCGCTGTGTAGCCTCCCATCGCCGCCCCAATGCGTGCTGCAGCAGCTTCAAACGAACCGCAACCTGCTTCTGCTTCTGCTTTAGCGGTGCGGCGTGCATCTAACGGCGCTGCCGGGACGCCCCCCATCCCCATCCCCCCCTTCGTCACGGGGAATCGATGGCCTCATGCACAAGGTCCCTTGATTCGACCCACGGAACGGGGACCAAAAGCGTGTCTCCCCCTGGCAGGCAAGGCTTTCCTCTGCCTCGAGTCGTTAGCCTCGTCTGGCTCTGCCTAGCAGTCTGCTGCTGAGATCGACGGGGCCCGGTACTGGCGCAAGAGTCACCCACCCAGAATGCGAGCCCAGCACCACACAGGCGCCCAGCCTCGGACCTCAGGCTGGCTGGTGCAAGAGGCATCAAGGGGCTAGGATAGGGCTGACAACGGCTCCGGTTGGACGGCTCCCGATTGCCAGCTTGTCCGGGGTTCTTCAGGTTTGAGCTTGCAAAGAGCCACCGGGGTGGAGGTGACGGAGAGCACTCTCGTTGGTGTTTGTCAGAGAGCAAGTGGTAGCTGAATGGTTCAGCCTGGTTACCCTCTTAGGGCCTCAGATTCATCCGTCCACCAAAGCCCAAGTCCACCGTAGCTTTGTAAGGCCGAGATGGGCATCGAGCCCTTCAAGGCCCAGGCGAGAACTCTGCTGGATCCTCCGACAACACCGGACGGGGTCGATCATGGACGGAGCATACAAAAGGATGGAGCATCTCGCGTCGAGGCAAATCGAGAATAGCATCCAGCAGAGTTTCTTCATTGCTTGCCACGCTGAAGCAGCTTCGATCCCCGACTACTCCATATCGCCACGCTATCCGCTGCTGAATATCGAATTGATAGTGCTGTTTTTTCAGCTCAGCATCTCGAATCTTCAGCTTCAACGGCTTTGGCCATCTCTTTGTTCACAATCTCTCTTTCGAAGAGAAGACGACACTGCGTCACCGTTACGAACGACGTCTAGAGGTATCGGCCGAGAGCCATTGTTGCATCTCTTCACCTATTTCCTTGTACGGAAATACCAACTAGGCTTCTTTGGCCCCCCTTTCGCGCCTGGCCCCCAAGTCTCATCCGGAAGCTTTTCCCTCGACACCATGGACGGATGTAGGTCACTAGCCTCTTAGCGAATTGCTTTTATTGTCCCGCTATTTCTGCTCCCCCCAAGTCCCAAGTAAAGCACACATGCAGACCCGGGCGGCACGCCCCCCTTTAAAGGTCCGGTATATGCGCTTTACGCGGGATACGCATCCACTTCCTCATACAAAGCACAACCCCAGAGCGTAAAGATGGCCATAGCACATCTCAATTCAGTCTTTTGGTGAGAACAGTAACTAATACAACATGGAACGAGAAGTGAACGAGTGCCGCACCGCCCGAGTTGCCGAAGTCCTGGCCGACTTCCGGACTCTTCAGTACTATATCGCAGCCGGACCTGTCGAGCCAGAGAACGAAGAGGACTACTACACCGAGGGATGGGCTACCTTACGCCAGTGCACCATCGATGGCCAATACATTCTCGATGTGGCTGCCGATACCAGGGTGCCTGCAGCCCAGGGAGGCGAAGAGGAGCAGACCAGAGCCGAACTACAGCAGTGCGTTTTCTTTCATTCAGCAGACGAAGCATCGAATCAGCTA
Organism: Trichoderma endophyticum; assembly: GCA_035079535.1. Taxonomy (NCBI): domain Eukaryota; kingdom Fungi; phylum Ascomycota; class Sordariomycetes; order Hypocreales; family Hypocreaceae; genus Trichoderma; species Trichoderma endophyticum. Next base: position 1,713,331 of record JAPMIQ010000003.1, read on the forward strand.
ACATGGCGTCCAAAGGGTTTTGCTAGATGCCTACGCTCGGCGGCACGAGGGGCAAAAGATTCTCTTGAGGCAGGCGGCGGCGCAGCGATGGATTGAGTACCGAGACCAAGTCTTGCAGGGTCAACGACCGCATCCGGGGAACCATGCCCAGCTGCAGGCCTTGGATAACCAACTTCGAGCGGTAAGCTTACCTACAACTTGCACCCCCAAAAGGGCTCCCTCCCTGGTTCCGTTTTCTTGGACGCAGCCTTTTCTTACGGGAAATGGCGTCTCCACTCGGTACATGTCGGGGAAAATCCTTTCTTACCAACATATGCACGGCCAAAGTAGTGGGGATGTAATGTAACTAATTTTCGTGTTGCTTAGGAGTTGGCTGCTATTACCGACGAGTACGTTTACACCGAGCTCTTGACCGCGGACCAATCGCAGGGCCGCTGGACCATGGAGGATCCGAGTTTGCGAAGAATCATGCGCTGGCTTCAGGCTCGACAGCGGTAACAGGATTACTGCAAATACTGGACGATTCAACAGCTACATCTTGTCTCACCTTGACTGCCGGCACCAAGAGCAACTTTTCCTCTTCAGGAAGGCGAGGCATCATTAACGTTACACCACCATTTATTTTCTTTTTCTACAACAGCCTTGTACAGCCGATGCTGCAAGGTCTCTTCGATTGTTCTGGTTCGGAGTTCATCTATTTAGGGGCTTGATTTGGCGTATGGGCATGGACACAAGGTTCATAGGCAGCCACAGGGCAAAGGGATACCTTTTTCTTCTCTTGGTTATATTTTTGGTTGTTTGGGCGTCCTATTTACATAGGCATGGCATGCCACAAGACTGCGTGATAGACAGCAGTCTTCTTGAGGATACAAAATTGGAGGATATACGGGTCATAGAATTTTCTTTTCTTTCTTGGGCTGCCTGGAGCAGCCTCCCCTTTTTCTACAGCAAATGAGTTTTTTTTTTACTTCTACAAATATATTGGTTTTATTACAGCCGCTGGCTTATGATGTTATCAAAACGAAACTTGATATATTGCACTGCCTTTGCCTTAGGTCTTGCTCTGAACACACAATGCGATTCCCACCAAGGATAGTGTCATGCCAATGCCGGTTTCTTTTTCCTCCCCAAGACCCTACGATTAGCTCTTTGATCTTTGATACTACGGATCGACCTCGATGCTCGTTGGGTGGTAAGGCTTGCACGTACCTCTACTAATCACCTTACCCTCAACCAACCACTCGCCCACAACAGTAAAGAGGAAGGCCATGGCATTCACAATTGGAACGGTAAGGCTCAATTCTAACGGGTAGCCAAAGACTGGGTCAGATCTGATGGTCTACCAAGGAGGAACAAACCAACCCTCTGGGCTAGCCCAGCAGGGCGGTTAGGTGTGGAAGGGGATGGGGATGGGGGGATCTGAGACACCCGGAGGCCTTTTTCGGAGGTTCAAGATGAGACATGCATGGGGCGTGTGTTTTTTGGAGACTCACCAGCCTTGCCAATAAGGAGAAAGAACCAGACGCTGCCGGTGAGGTTAAGAACAAGCGGGACGGCATAGCGCGGGTTGCGCAGCAGATCGAGAACCGAGAAGAAGGCGGCGTAGAGCCTGGAGCGGAGCCAGCTCTGCTTGACGGCGGGGGAGTCGAGCAGCGGGTGAGGCGCGGGCTTGTGGGTGCGGGCGGCGCGGCGGATGAAGGGCGTGGTGAGGCCCCAGGCGAGGCCGACGAGGATGAAGCTCAGGACGTAGTTGATGGCGGGGGGCCGGGCGGTTGGTGGCTCTTCGGGCGATGACATGGCTTCCAAGGTTCACTTTTGGCAGGGCTGAATGGGGGGTTGAGGGAGAATTGGGAATAGCGTTGGGTTTGGTGTTCTGGTTTTGTTGCGATATTACTCGCACATAGCCTCGTGGCTTCGTTGTTTTGCTTGGTGGAGTTGTAGTGGTAGTGTGTGAAAGGAGGAAGAAGAAAAAAGAGGCTACGCTATGCTACTTTGTTACAGGTTTTGGGTTACTCATACCAGATCGAAACAGCATCCATCCTGATTCGGGACACTCAGATGGGGAGCCTGGGCCGGTGATTGGCCGGTTTACGGCCCCTCCAGCGAGGTTTGTTTTAGCGCATCTACAGTGGGGGATTTGTTTTAGGTCCAAGTACGGAGGTACGTTTCAACGTTGCTGCTACCGGAGCTACGAGTTTACATGCAGTTCCATACTCGTACTATTGAATTGAATTGGTGGAAGCTGGTCCCAGGGCGACGCTATAGAGCGGGGCGGCACGGGCACAGCCTTTCTGGGGATCAATTTTGACGTCGAGAAAAGGGCTAGCCGGTTTACGTTTGCCACGCGACGGTGCAGCATGCAGGGCCGGAGAGAGCGATTGGGAGCGTTGCCGGAAAGGGGAGCGTGGGTGGCGAAAAAATGGCAGTTGGGATTATAGATGCAGACATTCGATTTGCTGGTGTTCTGTAGATGGGAGAGACACACAGAGGAAGTGAGACATAGACCCGCTGGCTACTAACGGTTTACAACGTTTCTGCTAATATGGTGCTAGCTAGCAACTAGCACGTCAGTACTCCATGACTCCATACTGAAAGGCACGAAAGAAGCCCGCATATAGCAAGTCATGATGCAGCTTTTCCTGCCGGGCTAAGGCAAGGTACCTGGGAACTGACCTACTACGTACTAAGGTAATGGATAGTTTTAGTTTAGCAGCAACGGCTGTGCCCGAGGCGAAAGAGGCAGCCAAAGGTCAATGCTTTCCTTCTCCATGGGTTCGATTGAACTGTCAGAAAAAGCTTGGTCATGCACCCGGCGAAGAGGCTCGTCATTCGGGCAACAATGGCTGAGTCACGGAGAGAGATTGGACCTTGTAGAGCTGTATATACGCATATACGACATGAGATGACATGATACGAACATGACATGGATGACGCAAAAAAAAAAACGAAAGTAAAAAAAGCAATCACAAGACACTGAACCCTAATCCATCTAGCACAATCAATATTTTGTACGGCATTCAATAGCGGCCTTCCTTCAAGTCGCTAGTTAGACTACAAACTGCCCAAGACGTAGAAATGGGCTTTCCAGGGTCCCCGCCCCAGTCAGTCCGACCAGCTAGCGTACCCGCGAACATCCCTGTCCAGCTGGACAGTCCCAGCGCCTTGGCCCTTTGGAAACATTCACACACGCGAGTTTTTTTTCTCTGGGACTACGATGAAAGCCGGCCAGCCAGTCGTTTTACCCCGAGGGCCCGGCACTCCAAACTAGCGAGAAAGAAAGAAAAAAAGCTCATGGGCACACCCTCCGTGGGGGATGAAAAAAAAGGTGACGTGGGCAGGGGGGGGATATTCACCTATCCCTGACACCTTGAGTATGAATGTGCCTTTCGGTGTTTTGGTTGGTTAGGGCAGAAGGGAAGATCGTCATGTATGTTGTTCCTACTGACAGATCAATGAAACACATGGGAGTTTTTTTTTTTGGTCTTGCGGAACTTGGCCAATCGGTTTATTTTTGGGGGCTTGCTTCACGTTTGAGTTGTCCTGCAGGTGACAGGGCGTTTTGGAGGGTGCCTAATATACAACGCAACAAAGGTCGAGCCAAGCCAACCCAAAAGCCGTTGCGCACACCCGGAAGCGTATTGCGAAATCCGAAATCCGATTATCCCCCAATTGTCCGATGCTTGTTGCATGAATGCCCTTGCTGGGTCAAGAGCTGAGGCAGCCCCAAACGGCGACAAGTTGCGAGGCCATCGTGAGATGGTGCTGCACCGCTTCGGCTGAAGCATCACCTTCAGCTGCCCAAATCGACGACACCATCACATATTACAAACTGAAAGCGCTTGGCATAGAATTAACTCATTTGAAAAAGTCTATAGCTTCATGCGGCCGCATCCAAGACCGGGTGGGTTACTTGCAGTAGATGCCAAAAGAAGGCATTGCACCATTGCTGGCATTAGACCCAGGCAGAATCTTCCAACCGAGTCTGCTTTAACAGAAACACCAAAGTCCTGTAGCAGTCACTAACGCCTCTTGCACTTTGAATTGAGAAAGTTGAGAAAGCGCAAATCCTGCGCCTCAAGGCTTGCCATATTAGCATGTCAAGGGCAGCATACGGCGCCAATCGTCATCTCCGAATAAAAGATATAGGTTAACATAACAAGAAGCGATACCAAAACGCCGCGCCAAATCATCCATGTTTCTTCAGTTCCAGTTCAAAGGTCCACGCCGTGTTGATGGCTCAGCCGACGATTCATCTGTAGGACTCTAACGTGTCTCTGAATAGTCGTTGAGCGCCACGCAGACAGCTCCTCTGTGATGGCCATTGTACTGGCGTATGATTTGCTGGCTGTGCAGTTCCCATAATCGTGCATAATGGTCTGAGCACGCCGTCACCAAATACGCCGAGTCTGCACTGAATGCACAATCCCAGACCCATCGCTGATGGCCAGTGAGGGTAGCCTCTAGGGGGAGCGGCCTCGCCTCGTCGGATTTGCCGTTGACTTGCGGCTTGACGTCCTTGATCTCCCAGATCTTGGCCGTGTGGTCTGCGCTGCACGTTGCCAGCTTCTTTACGTCGGGAGAGAGGAGGATTCGCGTAATGTACTCCTTGTGGGCGCTGAAATGCGTTACTGGGAGCAACTCTGTCTGGTCGTAGTTTTGGCGGAGATGCCACACAAACACATTGCCCTGGCAGAAGTTAGCTAATCGGGTTGGGAAAGAAGAAATGATTTGTTGTGTGCAACATACTGCCGTGTTTGCGGCGCACAATAGCGTCCCGTCACTAGCAACCGTCACGCTTGATACCGACACGTCTTCTTCGGGGATGAGCTCGTGCGCGCAAGTGTTCTCGGCCAGATCCCAGATCCTTACGCTGCCCGATCTGTCGCAGCTTATGATTTCGCCCTGATTCGGGTGAATGACCACATCGTTGGCTGGGCATCCATGATTATAGCTTCTCTGGATCGAGCCCGTCCGCGTTTCCCAAATCTTGACAGTGCCGTCTTCGGAGCTTGTCACCATCCACTTGCCCTCGCAGTGGAATGCTACTCCTGTGATGTTTCCCGTATGACCCTCAAATGTAAGCAGAGGATTGGGATTTGTCGACTTGATATCGTAAAGCTTGACTGTATGGTGGCCGGCTGCTGCTAGAAACCTCTTGTCGGGAGAGATACACAGGCGGTTCACCTGTGAGTCCGGGTGCTGGATCGTTCGCGAGCAGATTCCCGATAGCGCCTCCCAGAATCTATGTTGTGGGGAGTTAGCACTGCGCGTAAGGAAACATCCCTTTGGTGGACGCCTGCGAACCTGATTGTGTGGTCGTAACCCGCTGGATCGCAGTTAGTACTGAAGCTCGCGACAGCTGACAAGATTGGGGATGGGGATGGAAGCGGGGGAGTAGGACCAACCTGTGCACAAAATCACGGACATGGCGACTGGGCTTTGGCACCTCGAGCACCAAGTATCGAATACCTGTTGAAGCGATGAACTGGAGCTTTAATGTTGCTTGCTAACGATGACCGACACGGCTGAGGTTCTTTGGAGGTCCTAGGCAAGGCTTAGTCTGCCGCAGTTGAGATTAGGTAAGGATGAGCTCAATAGCGACAAGGGCGACTCCTGCTCTTCCGAAGAAAAGCCGCAGCGACTTCCTAGGAAGTCGCAGGACTCACGACTTACAAGATGCACGACCCCAGAGCAAAAGAAGCTTCTTGGGGATACACAACCAGTCATTTTCACCTCTTCAACAGAATCGGCTGTGGACCTGCGGCTCGTACGGCTTGTACAGCTCGTGCTGCTTCACCAATGGCTTTCGAAAGAAGACACGTGATTTACCGCAGATGCACTTGCCCGTCGTCCCCTTGATTGGGCCGACTCTAAGATGGCTTCGTACACGGCATCGGTTCTTGCATTCGTTGATTCGTTTTCCATCTACCGATATTAGTGCACTGGGGTGTTTACGAAGGATCCAAAGATAACGTGCCATTGGCCAAGTGCTTTTGAGCTGGATATTACGAGCAACACCTGAGATCAGCCATCGGATGTTCTTCCGTCTTCTCATCACGGCCGCTTCTTTCATGGATAATATGCTTAAAGTCTCATGACCATGATGTGCTAAAGAAAGCCACATCGTAAATGGAATAGACTGATTATTACTTCAATACAAGCAAGCAATTGTTGGACAACCAATGCTCCCCGACTATGCCCCCCTCGGATTGGATATTCATCTGCCACGAAATGAAACTGATACTGCCGAGCCTTGGTGCGAGCCGTCACTGCATTGGCTTGTTCCTATTGAACTAGAGAAAAAAATGAATAAAAAAAATACTTGACGGTATACTAATTCGTGTACAGTAGACTATTTTCGTTACATGAGGTTGTCCAGTTTTAAAACTGAGAGTCACACATATGTGATACCTTTAGATATTACTGGGCCACCAGCAGAATTGTAACCAAGTAATCCCATCTATTGTCAAAAAATTGAAGCCAAAACCACCTACGACCTGAGTAGGTATGAACACCGGCATCCTTTCCCAATGTGACCACATTGCGAGGCTGAATCCTCACACCTGTCTAAAGAAAATATACACCAAAGACATTTACACAAAAGCGCTGATATGCAGAATCCTGCTTGACGTGTGCTAACTTCGTTTTGAATAGACACCTGAGGATCTATGGTCCGAATCTGGATGGTTGTTTTGTTCTGACGATGATCTGCCAGCCTGACGAGCAAACGGCGAAGCCGTCATCGAATACGAATAATTCTTGGGGACCATTCTGACAAGCGAGCCCCTGCAGTACTCGCAATCGAGCCTTCAAATTCAGTTTTAGCAATCAAATGCCTTATAAAATGCGGCAATAATAAACGTACTGCCTTATACTGCACATGTCGCAGGTTATCGGCACCAAGCCTGCTTTCATGCCAGCAGCAAATTCAGAAGCCATGGCTGGATATTTAGTTGAAGCTGGTTTATTTGGAACAAGATTTGATTCGAGTGGATCAAGAAAAGAATAGCTGATTATGAGAAGACGGCTGGGATGAACACTTGAAGAAATTATTCCACTGGAGAGAATGTGCGGCGAAACCTCTGCTTAAATACTTACCTCTGCGTTGGCAGAGACTCAGGAACCTGGTCGCCAGTTCAACCTGTTTGACTCCATGATACACTACGAGACAGACTACGAATCCTTCTGACCGCCTCGATTATCCCCAGCTACAATTTAAGCCATCATCACACCGGATGCAACAAACCTCACGATGGCCTCTATCCATCCTGTGTGGTTGCCTCGACATATAGACGAGGCAACTAAGCTATAGGCAACGTGATACCGACCCGCCGGGGCTGGACATGGATTTTACATGGAATCCTGTCGGCTTTATTTTTTTTAAAACGCTCAGCCTATGACCTATATGCGCCACCGTCACGGACGAGCGCTCAGCGACGTCGAACAAAAGCCTTACCGCCTCATTATGTTCCCCTCGCCTTTCCACTGTCGAATGACAAGAAAGTTTGGCAACTGCCGCTCTACCGCGAATGAGCCGATTTGAGTATTTAACTGCGACACTGGACCCGTACGCTGTCCTCTCTTAAACCGGACCGTTCCATTCTGTGCTCTGGAGCTGAGAATCCATGCAGCCACCCGGATGGCTGATCGGCATGCTCCCTTCTCATTTGTCAATAACCGGACCGGTCAGCTCTCTGAAGACTGCCCTGTCGACCCAGCTCGCTCAGCTTGCTAGACGAGATAGATTGCGAGTTTCAGCCCCAAAACGTGCGCCTGCAAGATGACGATTTTTCTCGTCTTGGCAGTTGTATGGCGTCTCTTATTTCGGCACGGGAAACGCGGCTATTGCACTTCACAAGGCTCATGCGAACGGCTGATCATTGGGGGCGCGCCTCTGGCTGTCTCGACGGTGATGGATCCGACGCAGTGGCTGGTGTTCCCGGAGCACAAGACAACATGCAGCTTTCCCTGGTTGGATGCTTCCCGCCGAGAGAACAACAGCCTACATAACTCAACAGCGAAGAAACTTTGACCATCAGTCACCAGGCCTATATCGGCACCCTTCTTGGCTCCCCTCGGATACGAGTTTGGGCCACACAATATGACCCACGAATTAAAACCCGCTCTGTGTACCCTTTGCCGCCCTGAGGAAGACACCTGGCCGGCCAATCTATGCCATCAGTAGCCAGCTCTTCAGCGTACTCATTGCACCATCGTTTATCTCATGCCACAAGAACAAAAGCTGACCCCTCAATGATCGAACCATGGAAAGCTGCATCAGGCATCAACCGATGCGGATAGCCCTTCCGAACCTTTTAGACCGGCCCGCCACGTGGGGGACTGTTGATCCCTCGCAGACCGGTTTCTTGGCTTTCTCTTCCCTCGCGGATACAGCTCCTCACCGGCTTTTCCTCTGTGTACACACCCGTCATGGCGGCGTGCATTGACACCTTTCTCGGATCAAGGTTCCGATGTGTTCGGTTATTCGCTTGGCCGAGTGAAGCTAGACGAGAGACACGGAAGAGAAAAAGAAGAAGAGACAAGAGACAAGAACCGACACGAGAAGAGGGTTGGCGTAGCAGATATCTACGCTAGCCAGGAGGAAATGGCCTTGAGAATGGCCGCCGCTCGGTTCTGTAGCTGCCGCAACACGAAGTTTTTTTTTTCTCTTATCCTCAAGACTTTCCCTTGCCAGTGCAGAAGGCGGTGACTCGAGCTCGGGTTGTCAACACCGAAATAAGGCCCCTGCGGGTAAGCGGTTTGGTCGGGAAAAGGTGTAAAGGTACACGACTATGTCTTCTGGGGGAGGGCCAGGCTCGCATCTTATTCGCCAGACCATTTCCGACACCTCGGCACTACCTTTTCGGGCAACTTGTGTTAAATATATTTTACAAAAAAATGTTAAGCTTATTTGGATTATAGCAGTGTCGCTTTGCTCTTAGGAGGAGGATGAAACAGAATCATTCCTGTGGCGTTGTGGTGACCCATACAACTCTTTCCCTGGTTTTGGTATTTCTATTAATGTGTTGTTCTGGTTTAGGAGGCGAAATCAAATTCATGTTTACTCATTGCGAGAACGACAATATCCTGTTGGAAGTGTACCTCATAGGCCATTAGCAATGATTTTTACGTCGGCTTATACACTGACCGAGATTTCTTTTTCGAGTTCCGGAGCAGACAAAAAAAAAAAAAAAAAGTGATGATATAAGGCTGTAACGTTGGAAAAGCCCAGGCGTGGCACGAGTATTACGCGCTGACGAAAATATTCCGTAACGACACACTTGATTGGTGTCCAGCGGGCTCCCTGTGAAGCCTTCGGAGATTCAAACCACTCTTGCTGTGGTCAGTAACACACAATGGGCTGTGCCAAAAGAGTCCACGCGGCCAAACAAATCAAGTTGTTGAGATATCACAAGTTTGGGCTAGTTGATGCAGACAAGATACCACATCATGCCACTCAACAATAGACACACAAAGTAGTGAATGTAAGGATAAGAAAAAAAAGAAGTTTCAATTTATTGCCTTTCCTCCTAAATAGAGATTTATAGCACTATTACAAAGAGAAAGAGTCAAGCCCCCTAATGACATACCAAGCTAAGAAAATCGTTGCCACAGGGTTTCGTAGATAAGAGAAAGAAATACATGAAAAGAAGACCGTGTAGAAGTAAGTGAACCACAATAGCCAGGCCTGAATCCTGTCCAATTCAGCCAACAGAAGCCGAGAATCAGCTGTAGTGCGGGCGACAGATTGGCAACCTAAATCATCCTATACCCCAACGCCAACAGTTATAATGGCGACCCAGTCCAAAGAGTCGAATTTCTTCATAAGTAAGAAACAAAACATCCGTATTAAGAACAAAAGAAAAGTGGTAAAGCAAAGTAAGAGTTTCAAGAAGAATCAACAGTCGTAGTTGAGGGGCTCTGCATGGATATTTCATCAGATCCCACAACATTTATAGTGTTGGGGCAGTGGCAATCAAGGCAGACATGACAGCAACTCCTCCAAGTGCCGCATATCCAAAAATTTCAGCAGCTTTGCGCAGTCGCTTCACTTGCGGCTCCTCAGCTCCGGAGTTGATGTCAACGGGAGAAATGTCCATTGCAGAGTCGTCAACAGACGTAGGCTTTGCAGAAGGAGGAGAGGACTCTCGAACTGGGGTGAGCTCGGCGAAGGGTATTTCCTCGGCAGTCATTTCGGAAATTTCCATTGCCTTGCGTTTGTTTCTAACCGCCTTCTCTGGAGACTCCATAGGCTGATCAGCGTCCGTGTGGACGCTGCTAAGCTCAGCCTGCGGCTGCTGTTGTTGATTCTGAGCCTGCTCGTCTTGCTGGATCGGCTCGTCTTGCTGAATCGGCACTTCCTGATGAATAGGCTCGTCTTGTTGAATAGGCTCGTCTTGTTGAATCGGTTCATCTTGCTGAATCGGCTGCTTCTTCTGCCACTGTTGCTGAAGAGCCGCTTTAGTTACCTCGAATTGGTAGGCGGAGGATTCGTCATAGTCAAGAGTATGTTCTTCCGATCTTATGTTTACCTCAAGATGCTCCTTGAGTGGAGACTTGAGGAACTCGGCTCCCGAGTCCAACAGAAGACTGGACTCAGTTGCTCGACTCTGGGCAACGTCCACGGGCCAGAATTTGGTCTCGGCTTGCTCAGGAGCCGTGGGGACACTCACAAAAGATTGATTTGGGGTATCTGTTTCATTGGTGTGAGTGTATGTTGTGTTATTTTGACCTGTGGATATTTCCTGCGATCGGAAAGTGTCGAAGAGGGACGGCAGCTGCACGCCAGGCAAAGGTTGATTTGGAGCAGAGGCTGCATTTGGCAGCGAGAAATTCATGATGGGAGGCAGGCAATGGTTTTCAAACCGATCGAATATCTCTGCCTCATGAATTTCCGTAGCTTCGATATGAGGGACATGCTGATCGCTGTCCAAGAGATTGTGATGTAAAGGGTGATCAAGATGAGTGTCTTCTAGTGAAGATCGGCCGTGGGAATCATCATCAGACTCAGACATGTACTCCCCCTCATATTCATCTTCGTAGAAGACGGCGTCGTCGTCTGAAATATCATCTGGGATATCGTCTGGGATGTCAATCGTTCCCGGGGGGGAAGGTATACGTGAGTGAGATTTCTCAGAGATAGAGACAGCCCTGTCAGTCATCAGATCCTGGATGGACCTGGTAGAGGCTGTTTGATCCTCGGGCGCGGGCGAACCCATCTCGTTGTCAGATAGGTCAATAGTTACAACTTCTTCTCGAGTGATGCAGTTTTTGGCCGGGCGAATATTGTTGTCTCGCAGAACCTGCAAGCCGTGTCGGATGGTACTATCGCCGTGATCTTCATCGGCGCTCTCTTCCTCATCGGTCTCGTCGGGCACTCTGAAAACGGTCGGGGCTTGAAAGGAGCTATGAAAGCGTTAGCATTCAGCCAAAACGGATAGAAGAGAAGAAAGTGGGGGAGAGAGGCATACCCCTGCGGCCCAAATTGAACACCAACTTCCATGATACAAGGAGCACATATATCTGATCCTCTGTCAACAGGAATACCGAACCGGATATGGTCGCCGTCCTTGATGGCCTGAATTTGATGAGGCTTCAATCGGGTATCGTTATAAAAGGTTCCGTGAAGGGAACCGACATCACTGATGAAAACGGCCTGCATGCGAATTAGTTTGAACCAGGTTGCGACGCCCGTCTGGGTGATGATGATGATGCAACATACCTTGTGCTGATTATCAAAATAAAGTGAAGCATGGGTTCTGGACATGACGGCGGAGTCTATCCAACCATTCTTTCCGGTGGCAGCATATGTGGTGTTTTTCTTGCTCATACGTCCAAGAGGGACTGATTGGTCTGGTTCAAGGAGAAGGCGACGAGTCGGAAAGGAAAAGTCGGGAGACGGATTCACAGCAGTCAGGGTGACCAGAACTGCACACGAGATTAGCTTTGGAGAGTCTCGGGCGCTGCGCCGCATCTCGGAGGGAAGCTCACCTTGGTCACAAAGGTAGGGCGACGCCATGATGAAGCGTATCCGGGCCGTGGGCGCCTTCGAAATATCGAGTCGGTCGGAATCTATGCCCAGTTGCGGCCGGGCTGCAATGCAGACGAGAGAGGATCGGGTATGGAAGGGCGCAGTGGAAGAGAGAAGAAGAGGGGGATGAAGCAGATTAAAAAGAAGAGTGAAGTTGTTTAGTTAAGAGGGGAGAAAGTCGAGGCTTCGGAAGTAAAGGATGGAGTGGGGCTCGAGTCACTTTGACCTCAGAAGTTTAAAACGCTGGGGTCCAAGTACTTTGAAGAATCAATAGAGGGTACTTGACATGAATGCATCTAGCTGGTTGGCATAGGCGGGAGAGCGTCTGTTTGGCGCTGAGCCGAGGGGGATTCAAGGGATGGAGGTTGTTTGCCCACCAGGCGGTTCAGTCCAGTGTTTCGCGAACTGGCTGGGAGATGCTGATGTGAAGTAATGGTAAAGTCTTGATGCGCAAGATACCCAGGTATCTATGAACTATAAGGTAGATAGAGCAGAGCCACAGCGCACTTTACAAGATGGATGGAGGTTTATTTCAAGGGCCAACGGCAAAGGTACGAGCATGTACTGTGCCGTACGGGAGCAGTTGATGCAAATGTAGCAGTACTTTGTTCTATATACGGCACTAATGTGCCCTGTAGGCAGCCCCAGGCAGAAGCGGGCAGCAGCGATAAGCCCCGCGATGGGTGGCTTATCGTAGCTTGAGTGGGGCATTCGGAAGCCGAGTATGTCACTGCCAGATTTCAGCGCTGGTATTTGTATTTTGTGTATTTTGCGACGCAGCCGCCGTCACCGAACCTTTCCAGCCTCGAGGAGGAGAAAGAGGAGAAGATGATGATGAATAAACGGATGCAGCGTCGCCAACCATTTTACCAAAAGAGAGGCCTGATTTGCTAGCGAAAATGATGCCCGTTGTCGCTGCAGATTTGCGTGGCCATGCCCGGCTGCCAAGTGGGCGAGTCACAGTGCAGCACAGGTACCAACAGCGCTGTTCCCGCATTCTTACAAGCAGGTACGAGTACCGATACCCACGGCTTGCCAGCCAATTGATGGTCCGCGACGGGTGCAGCCAGAAGCTGCAGCTGCTTTGCTTTGCCTTAGCGCCTCGACTCAACGCATGATTGAGGTGCTGTCGATACGCCTCCGGTAGGGGTATCGGTACATGCAACATACATCAATCCAACATGAAGCAATCCGGCAGAAATGGGGTCCGTTTGCCTGGGTCTGCAGGCCACATGTTGCAAAGACATGGATGGTGATTTTGTATGATCTGGGCAGGTCGGAGCACGTCTTATGTGAGGTTCCATGACGGATTAGTTAATATTAGAACCAGCAATAAATAGTTCCGGCACGACAGGGAGGGCAGCGTGAGCGAATCTCGCCATGCAGAGTGAGCTGTTTATCACGGCATGCCCCAGCCAGATGGCTTCAAGGCGGAGATGGCTTCATCCAGTCACGCAGAGTTTACTTGTACTGTTGAGCATCCAAGGTACATGACTGTACTCTCTACGAAGTACTGTTAGGAAAAACCCCTCGTCTTGCGTTTCAGCGATCAACAGCTTTCCAATAGGCTGGGCTCGTCCCCCTTCAAACGCCTTTATTTGCCAGTTTTGCCTCCCTATGGCCGGCCGCCTGCTGACCCGATGCCCAAGGGCTCGAGCCATGCCCCGCCATGCTGCATAAGAGCCGTCAATAGCAGGTCAAGAAACGAATCGTAGGTGCAGCACGTGAAAGCACTCTGGACAGGATACGAGCCAATACAAATAAGGCGGGCAGACAGTCACGAATCATCTCTTGGAGGTTGTCACCGAAGCAAGTAAGCCAGCGACAAGGCAGAAGTTCAGCCAAACGGGCTGATGCGACAAGCACAGAACGGAGAGACGAGACAAACAAAAGATAAACCGGCTTTATTGAGACCCGGGAATCCTTTGTGTGTTAAAGTGGCTACAGCAATGACGCATGACCAACAGGGATGCCGCATCTTGTTGCGGAGTAGCTCAGCAGCCGGAGCAAGAAACCAGCCCGAACTTGGCTTGGGTGATGGGGCACCGAGCCTGAATAAAGTACAGCTACTTTGCTAGCGGTACTGGGGAAGTCTCCATCTCTATATCGTCATCGTCGTCGCTATCAGTTCTGTTGTACTGCAGTAGGAAGTACAGCCTAGCCACTTGTTCTCGTGGAAAAGCTTCGAGATTTATGGCGGACTGAGAATCGCAGTAGGCCGAAGCAAGGCCGAAGCACAGCAGCTTTGGGGAAAAGAAGAAAGAAAAGTAACTTGAGGCAGCGAAATGATCACTTTTTTCTGTTCCAGCGGCTTTGCCTTATGAGAACTCTCCGTACGGCTGTTCATATCGTATTTGATGATGCTGAACCAGATATCATGCACGCCTGGGAATTACCAGTACCTTTGATTCTCGTACCTCTACATCCGTACCGTCTGCCTGTCAACTTTGCAGCTTCTCACATGCTCTCGCGGGCGATCTCAGGGTCGCTTGGTCCTTGCCCTAAGCCAAGTACCGGCTACTTGCCCCGATCAGCCTAGCGCGCATGTTTCTTGGTAGCGTCGACATGGGCAGCTTTGCGAGACGGTCATGCCCACAAACCGAACGCCACCGAACCACTCAGCTGCTTTGCTTTATTTTCTGGCCTCACCCGTTCATCGCCTTTTCCAATCTTGCTCCCTTCAACATTGCGTAAGCTATTCCTGGTCGCCCGTCGCATTCTCGTTTCACGCCGCTGCATCTGCTGTCGCCCTTTATATTGTCGCCACCCTCCAATTTGCGCTGCATCTCGACTCTCATTCTCATGGACAGTCTACTCCTCCATAGCCTCACCAAACCAGCATCCGACGCTCTCGCAAACAACCTGGGATCATCCAGACCCAAGCGCAAACCGACGTGACGTAGCCTGTGCTTCCATCGAATCCAAGGGGGGAAGCAGAGACTGGCCACCAAGGGCTGCAGGATTGGATTAGACTAGTGGAACGTTTAATTCCCATCATCTCCCTACGAGTCTTATACTTTTTACTGGGAATTTCCGGTCCAGAGTCGATACTTAAGCTCGACGACTGCCCGTCGCAGCATCTCTTCTCTTCTTTTCCTCTTTACCACCAGCTTCTCTTCCTAGCAATTCTACTCTTCTTCAACGTTTCAAGATGATGAACCACGCTCGAGTCAAGGCCCTCAAGGGCAACGGCAAAACCGTCTCCAAAAAGGCCATCAAATCTGGCCGTGCATCTGGAAGCAACACGCCGCGAGGCTCTCCTCTGCCTTCGCTATTGGCATCGCCTACCAATTCTGCCGCCCACAGTCGCGTCACATCCGATGTCAGCGACGATGAAGGCGATTTTGAATTGGACGACATGGCGTCAAGCGTCTACTCCGGCGGATCCCACGAAGACACACCCGAAGAGCCCGATGCTCTCGTTTTCGACACAAGAGCTCTCATAGAAGGCCTTCGAGACCGAAAACACAATAACGGCGAGATGAGAGAATATTTCCTCAGTGTTTACATCAAAACGATTCGGAACCACTATACCGCCGACACCCACCTCTGGCTAGACGATGCCTCGGGTGAGCTGGCAGAGCTTTTCCTTCACGACTCAAATCGTGCTGCTACCGCCAAGGAGCGACTACTAAGCCTGCACGCCTACTGCCTCACAATCGGAACGGTCGGGTCCCTGGAGATTTTTGATGGCGCACAAAAGATTCTCAAACAGATCATGACAGACGATGATGACGATGATTGTCGTGTCTATGCGATATATGCACTTTGTCTTACAGTGCTCTATGCTGGCGGCTTAGAAGAGGCTGCCCTGGAAGTCATGGAGTTCCTTGTCGAGATTGTGCGGACCGACGGAGAGCACATCGAGGCCCATGACAATGCCGTAATCGTCGCAGCCGCTCTCCAAGGATGGTGCTATGTTGCCAGCCATGTGGCGGACTTTTCCGACTTTGCCGATATGGCCATGGATGCGTTTGTGGATCAGCTTGATAGCGATGATGTGGAGATTCAGTCCAATGCCGGTGGCTGCATTGCCCTCATTTTTGAGGCGTCGCGGAACCACGTTGAAGAAACAGGCGAGCCCTTTCAGCTCCAGTATGATCCGCAAAGGTTGGCTGGCCGAATGGGCGAACTGGCCAAGCTCAGTGCCAAGTCGGTATCGAGAAAGCACCGTCGGAGTCTGCGAGAAAACTTGATGAGCGTGGTGACCTCTCTCGAGAGGGGTGTTGGCCCTTTTTACTCTACCGCCCTCTACATTCCCGAAAAGGGTGAGCATGTGCCCGTCTCCCAGCGCACCGATGATGGACAAGCAGAGTACGGTTATCGATGCAAGCTGAGGTTGGGTAACCACGTTGCCAAGATTGATACTTGGTCTCTCTACTTCAGAACAAGCCTTATGAGGACCATCTTCAAGGGCGGGCTTCAGAATCACGTCTTCATCAACCCGGTTGTGATAGAATGCTTGGAAGATGCACAATTCATACAAGACTACTCACCACTCCAGAAACCGTCCAAGGGCCGGAAGAGGTAGTTCATTGACAGCATGAGCATGGGTTATTTTCAGAATGTTGTTTCTTCGGTTCCTCTGCGAAGCACATGAGAGCCAGAGAGCCACTGCAGATGGGTGTTTCCTCTCCCTCGCTCCCTATCATCATTTTATGGCCTATTGTTCTTCTTTTTTTTCTTTTCTCTTCTTTTTGAATATGTGTTACGTAACGACTGACTCATTAGAATCGGAATAATGGTCATTCAGAGCGCAACAGAGCTCTCATTATTCTACTGCACAGATAGTGGTGATTGGCAATGGCGAGATGAATTAGGCTGGGCTTTTTGTCAGTGTTTTGCTGCTGTATACCAATAAAATGAATTCAAAGTTTAGGTAGTCTTCAATAGTATCAATAGATGATTCAATTATAAAAAAGACGAAAGGAAAAATAAGTTCAACTGTGAGAAGTAATCGTATGCACAAGACAGTCAGTGAAGCGGGCACCGTAATATTGTTTAATGATTAGGATTGCTATTGCTACCTTTACTGACCATGATCTGTAGAATCATACCTTGTTCATTATCGTCATTATCTCATTACCGATCCTTATTATTTTCCCTTTGACTTTTCCTTTGCATGTTCCATAAATGAACAGCACTAAATCTGCACAGCCAAACGCCTTTATGGCATCTCTATCTAGCCATTTCATTAAACCTCCCAACGCCGGGAACCGTGTGCAACGTGAGTAGATGTAGATTTTGCAAACATTAAAAATCCAACATCGCAAGCCCACAATTGCAATTAACAAGAATTACATTAGAAGATGGCTTTTCCTCCCAGAGGCTGCCACCACAGACGCACTCCAAGGAGCATCAGCGCTCCGAAAAGAGTAAGCGAGGCAGAAAAGGAAAAGACGGCGAACCAGGAGATGGTCGCGTCTTTGATGGCGCCGCTAGCAGGGCCGCCCGACAAGGCGCTGAACGATGCAAAAGCCATCATGAAGCCGATGCGGAGGCCGATGTGGCCCATGTCTGGAGTAGTTTGTGCGACGCAGGCTGAGCCCAGGGGGATGAGGCCGCCGGAGAAGAGGCCGAAGAGGACGGCAAAGGCCATCATGCCGCTGAGCGTGGTCATGGCGCCCCAGCAAAAGGTGATTACGGCGGTCAAGACGCCCATAATGAATAAAACATTAAATCTGCGGGTTATCAGCGTTAGTTTGGGGAATCGGGCAGAGATTGATGTCAGGAGCCGTTGTCTTCGGGTACGGGCTCGGTCGGGGACAAGTGGGGAAACTTACCGGCCGAAGCGGTCCGCGATCCAACCGCTTCCCACGCGGCCGACGACGGAGCCGGCATATCCAATCGCCAGGAGGTTGTTGGCCATGGTGGCGCCCACGCCGTGCTCGATGGCGAAGAGCGGGATATAGTAGAACGGGATGAGCATGCCGCCGTAGATGAAGAAGAGGGACAGGCAGAGGGCGAAGAAGCGGCCCTCGACGACGGCCTTGCGGATGCTGCTGCTCTTCTCCGACGGCTTGACGCTGTTCTGCTCCAACGGCTTGACGCGGTTGCCCTCGGTGTCGTGGCCGACGGCGTCCTTGCGCTCGGTGACGAGGAAGCAGGCGGCGAGAAGGACGGGGATGGAGATGAGGGCGATGATGCGGTGCACCCACGGGGCGGAGACGAGGGTGAAGAGCTTGTTGATGATGATGGGCCAGAAGATGCCGCCTACGGAAGAGCCTGAGAGGGCAATGCCGAGGGCGAGGCCTCGTTTGTGGTTGAACCACTCTGAGATGGCGCCAGTAGCAGGGTAGAAGCTGTCGGTTGGAAGAGACGTGTCAGTTTGTTTAAATTCAGGGATGTGAAGTAGGGAGATTTTCAACTTACAGCAACGCATTACCGATTCCGAGCAAGATTCCTTGAGCCAAGAGGTATTGGTAGAACTGAGTAGCAAAGCTGGAGCAAATAAACGAAAGCAGACAGACGGCAGTTCCCGAAAACATGAGGGCGCGGGAGCCGTATTTGTCAAAGATGGGGCCAACGACGGCGCCACCGAGGAAGAGAATGAAGAGCTAGTTATTAGGAATAGAATAGTTAGCATGGAATTGAGTTTTCTTTTGCTTTTCTTTTTTATGTTTTGTTTTAATGAACAGCATGATGTTGTAGTCTCTCTTTGTGTGCTTACCTGAATGCTGCCAATCCAAGTGATGGTTGAGGTGGAGAGCCAAGTCCACTCGCTTTCATAGCGAGCTTGAAATGTTCCAAAAGAGTTTACAAGACCTGTATAATCGATTAGTTAGTTTACTTCAAGAGATAAACATGACTTGAATTGGAACCCACCAAAAGCAATAGCGAAATCCAAGAATCCGCCAACAACCACGAGCCAGGCTCTGAATCCGCCATCAGGAATGCCAGCAGCAAAGTCATCCTCAGCGACTTTAGTCTCCTCGCTTATAGCAAAGGACGCCACTGGCGAGTCGAGACCTCCCGTGATGTTGGCCGTGACGGGCGGGATCTCGATGCGGGCACCCAGAGGGTTGTTTTGGTGCTCCTTGGGGCTGCCGTAGGACATCGTCTTTTCCATGTTTTGGCTTGATTAGAAATTACTCTTCTCTTTTTTTTTTATGGCTTTCCAAAAAAAGAATTGTTTCAATTGAAAGCAAAGAGTGTGTTGAGGACCTCTGATGATGGTCCTGTAACTCGAGGGAGGAGGGGATGAAGGGGGTTGAGATGGAAGAAGCAAAGGTTGAAGAAAAGAGAAAAGGAAAAGGAAGGAAAAGAAGGGATGAAGAATATGCGGCAATGAAAATTTTTCTTGTTCGTCAATTCATTGTAAAGCAAACGGACGACAGCCAGAGACAGAGGCCAGAGAGGGTCCTTTCAACGTGTGGGCCGCTGGGTGAGTGCAAAGTCGGTCGAGCAGCTGGCCAGCTGGCAGAAATTCATTGAGAACAAATTGACAAGCGTCGAAATTATGTTCAAAGCTATATGATTGATACAGTACATTTTCAATACTAGAGACAAAAGGAAAAAAGGAATTTTGGTGTGAGATATAGTATCACGATCGTGGACGGAAAGGAGGGCAGCGGTCCGCATTCCGGGGAACTCCTACACCCCTACCTAATATTCGGACCCGGGTTGGCGGTAATTCGATATAAACCACGTGAAGCTAATGAATGGCTTAGTTTTTCACATGAATATGCGTGTTTCATAGTCTGTTGTATGGCGTCGCTGCCTTTAATTTCGGCTTGACCCACGACCCCGGGAAAAGGACGCCAAGGATTCTATACGAAATATCGCTAATAAACAAGATGAACCGTTCCACTGCCGCGGCGCCTGTGGCGCATAGGAAATGATTAGTGTGGCTTCTTTCAGTAAGTTTATGCGTTGATGCGAAACAATAACGCCTTTGATGTTTTGATGTATCATGTTCCGCTAGCCGGGGTTAAGTTACAATTATCTGGGGTGCGAACCGCAGAGGCACTGCAACACATCTGCCGATACATCTTAGAAATGTCCCATTTTTACGGTGCAATTGTTCAGGTAATGCAATAAAAAGCAATTTATAAGGCTTGTCGTTGTGGATCTCGCGTGGAGTCGGCATCAATTGCTGTTCTATTCGCTGGAGGAAAAAACCAACCAAGCGGCCGGGTTGCGGTGATAAAACGATTGACTGGTAGACCATGTCCTTTATACATGGGAGTTGCAAATTTGAACAGATGTTTACAGTATCTGAAAGCAATTTAGTCATATTATTTCTTTTGTTATTCATGCATGAGTATATGATTGTTCATGCTAGTTTATACTGAACACGATCCTCGCTGAAGTTTTCGGAATCACATATGAGCACCCATGTCAGTTATTTTCAGCCGCAGAACGTAGACCAGAATAGGTAAAACCGTATGATTCAACAAAGACACTCTTCAATTTAAACATGCGCGCCAGCCCGTCTTTTACCGTTTTACCGACCGACCCTGCTCTTGTTCGTCTGCAGTAACCGTCGCGAACCGTGTCCGGGCCAATCAAGCGCACCCATATAGCAGGCTTCATTCCCAAATCTGGACAAGGACCAGGAATTCAACATACTTAGATTTCCTCTTCATCATTGTTCACCTTCTCCCTTAGCAGCGTGGCGATAAAAGAAAACTTCAGATCATCTTGGTAAAAGTAATTAGGCAAGGCATCTCTAACATATGTATTAGGTTGTGAAAACCCTCATCTGGCTGGTCTTCATCAATACTACAAACATTCTGATATTACACCCAGTGCCATGTAACCAGTAGAGGAAACACAAGGCGTATCGCCAATTTGTATGGTCAACCCTTTCCATCTTGCTCACCTCACGGGGTAAGAAGGCTCTGCCAAGGAAGCCCCCAGTACCAGCTGGCTACCGCCATTCCACTAACGCTCATGGTTACAGCCATGAGAAAGTTGACATCATTGTTGTCAAGCAAGTCCCAACCATTTTCGACTACACGAGAGGGCTGCTCGTCACCAAAGCTAGGTTTTCGGTGTTTGTTCTTGGGGTCAAACTTGTCGGTGGCTTCACTCGACTCATCAACAGCTGATTCACTCGCACCCCCTGCGTGTTTCAATGAAGCCTTGATATCAGCCCGCTTATCTGAGCCCTCGGCTTCGCTAGAGACCAGCACTCGGGAGCCACCATCACCTTCAACAATCTTTCCGGTCCGCACATCCTTCACGGAACGTTGGAAGATGGCTCCGAGAAAGCTGTCCAAAACGCTGCCGAGGGTACCCCACAAGACCAGGAAACCCATAAATAGCCGCCTGTTGTCTGCCGTCCAGGGGTCACCACCTCCGCGCTTCGAAACGGTTAATTCGTTGCAGACTGGCAAGAATAGCATAGAAGACGTGACAATTGTAAGGGATCCTAAAAGTCCAGCTCCCAAACCCAATAACGTCACCCCGCCATTTGTGCCGCGGGGCACCTTCCGCAGCGTAAGCGACGTGATGAGGCGGGGTTCGCTCTTGGACAGGATGCCCAGCTCCGAACTGAAGGTGTCGGCTGCAACCGCAGCGTAGTTGGCAATAATACCGACGATGAATAGATCGCCTCCCCATGAGTAGCACATTGATCCATTCGGTTCCGGAGCACCTGGAGTCTTGAGGGCAGCAGCTCGAGCGTAGAGCTGGTTGGCGTGGAGCACGGACAAGATGGATGCCACGAGCGAATTGGCAAAGACTTGGTCACGGAATTAGCTTCACTCTGGCAACTGAATGTATAGATATGAGCGGAATTCGTCTGCTTACCTTGAACATGTGTTCGAGGGCCCTCGCCGCCTGAGGTACCCTTTGCACTCATTGTGAGAGAGGCCTTGACATTTTCCTTAACCTGGTTCTATCGTTAGCACCTCTGACTGCAGCGCACTGTACCTATTTCATCATTAACTCACATGCGTGACTCGCGTGCCGGCCAAAAAGAAGACAACCAGGAGGACAAAGGGAAGATTCCACGGGTGATAGGCGTGCGCAATAGCTGTGACCGTAGCAGCTACCAGACCTGCGGGGGTCAAAGACTTCTTCTTCCAGGCCCTCAGCACAAGGGCTGCAATTGCTGGAACTGCAATGACGAGCTTCATGATGCGACGAGGCGGCGCTGCTTCGTCCCACGGGCGAGTTTGTAGAGGTTATGGGCAACGCATGTGGTGAGTTGTCCAAAAGGTGAGACGCTGATATTCCTCCATGCTAAGGTAGCAGCTTGGCCAGTAAGCTGTTCGCTTATCTCGCCTGTACTCACTAGCTGCTTATCAGCTCCAGCTGCGTAATCGTCCTCGTCCACTAATAAGGCGCTGTAGCAATAGCCTAAGCAATGGCGCAACAAGGCGCTGGCGCTTGCGTATAGGCGGGTACAAGCCTCTACCTGCTCAACAAATTGTATGGAGGTGATCCTTCTACTTCCCATTCGGATTCCCACTCTTACCTCCCAAGATACCCGAGTGCTTCGGAGCTACAATGATTCAATCTTCAGTCTCTAACTTCCACACCATTGTATATTCTTCCCCTCATTATTCCAGAAATGGGTTGCATTCAGCGCGATCCGCTGTAGCCCAAATGCGGCTTCACTTACAAAATGCGAGCAAGAGCTGATAGTGAAGCACAGAGTCCAATCATCTACCACTTCTGATTCCAACGCAATGTGGCGTACCACAGGTCATGTAATAGATTCATTATATTCATTGTTTTTCTATGCTAACGCTTGGTCATCCAATAATTATGGGTTGTCCCACGAAGCTAGAAGTCGAATCTTGAATTTTCGAGCCATTCAACATTCAACCCCCTCGTCAAGTTCAGAGGGGCATAAGTCGCACCGCTTCAAGATCTTCAAGGTCCTCCACTTCCATCAAGGAATTATATCCAGTGACGCGTTGCCATCGTATTCTAGACTGCAGATATCCTAACCCTACATCCTTGCATCTTTGAGAGCCAAGGACTTAGCTTCATACCGAGCAACCTAAAGTAATGCACAGCAACTCTCTATCAGTCTTTCGACTCATCACGGCTATTCGTCTTAAGATTATCGAGGCATAAATACATATTCAACCTAGACCAATCTTCAACTGTCCAATCTGCACAATTTGTGAAACAACCAGATGGGCAGCAATGCTGTATCCAAGTCGCATCCAAAACGCCGCCACCTCACTCCGTCCAAAGCCAGACAGACGAATGCAGGCCGCAGAAGATTCGACGAAGACAACACCCCAGAGATCGGCTAGCTGCTGGGTCAACAACATGCTTAGTCTTGCGGATTCAGGTTTGCCTTCAAACCACACGTCAGCCAGAACACGTATATCAATGGTCGCACAGTTTCACAGTCGTGGCCGCCTAGCTATACGGGATATTATATGTGAGACAATCATGGAAGCCTAAAATAACCACTCGTATACTTTCTTCAGAGATCACAACACTAACAGAAGAAGGCTCCCAGACACCAACACTTGGCCAGCCTGGCTTGCATAGGAGTGCATAGTTTGCACATCAGATGCAGCTTGCCTCACACAAGTCAAGATTGTACAGAGTATCATAATCCAGCATAATTGACTTCTGTCCCGTCATAAGTAATTGCATGATGGCAAAATCGAATGGGTTATTGCAAAGACGAGATGCTACCGTGAATCAACATTCTGATAATGTTTGAAGCTCTCAACCCCATGGCCAACACCAGACTTGGCTGTACAGTTGAAATTACCCCTTTTTTGATCGATATATGGCCAATACAGTACGGGATATCCAGGCAAAGGCCGTTAGCGTCTATTCAATCTTCTCAGCTCGACCGGCTACAGGAAATTTGCCAACTTCGAAAAGACTTGCTGTTATTCTATGTCATCTTATCGGTGGTGTCTAGCCTTTCCCCTTACCATGAAAAGGTTGCTCGTCAATATCTGAATCTATTTGCCAACGAACGAAGTCAACAGCTGCAGAAAGTCGGCAAATAACTACCCAGAGATATGAGAGTCTCACCTTATACACCACAAAACCAATACCGCAGCCGCTTCTTTCTCCAGTGTCGGACTGGGCATCTGTGCTCATTCTCTGAAAGCGTGTTTACCATCATCTATCAGATGTCAAAACCCGTTTCAAAGATGTACCTTTCTGTAGAGATCATGCCGTATGGCGGTTTCACGTCGATTAAATCATACACACCGAGCTTCCTTTAGCCAGTCATTAGCCCCCTTCACGCAATACGGATGAGCCTATACTAGAGACGTACGCGCAACACAACTAAACTTCATTGTCCACAAGAATCATCCTTCTTTTCTCAGCTGTCGTATACAGAAGTGGCTTCTTCGCGACACCTTCTTGAATCGGTTAACATGGACTCTCTTAGCCGCTCTCGGCACTGCTGACGAGCCACACAAACAAAGAGGAACAAAGGAGTTGTTGCAAACCACGCTTTCTTTCAGGCCTGGTGCTTTGTTGCATTGCCGACAAAGACTAATTTTCCACTACAGACTTCTTTGAATGCTATCTATAGCCATATTTCGCAGAATCTTTCATAACTACGAAAGTGGTGATCCACAGCTGCGATTTCACAAGACTCTTATCCCCTTGCGAGTATATCCTGACCGCTAAATGCGTTGCCATCGTTCATGTTCACTCATATCTTGTGATCTGAAACTCGTTTCTCTTAATTCGAAATACCGGATGCAAAGTTACACTATGACGCTTCACAGACCGGGAGACTATACCGAGCCCTCATCTGGAACTGCCACCAGCCCCTATATCTCTGGACGCACACTCATCGCCTGTCAAAACTGCGCAAGTGCAAAGACTGGCTGCGACAAAAAGATTCCTTGCTCGAGATGTATCGATAAGAACCTACAATGCACTGCTAGATATGCCCGGCGAGCGTCCAAGGCTGCGATCCGGGCAGCACAGGCGACATCTTCGTCGACAAAGAGTCAGTTAGCCGGCTTCTGCTTTGGGTCACAGCCATTTCAAAAGACTTCCTTTTCCTTTGATGTGGGCCACTATCCTGAAAACACTGCTCAAGATTCCTCACAGCGCACACGTGGAGATGCAGATCAACAAGATGATAGTCTCTGGGATATCCTCAACCCCCTTTCGCCATTATCTGGCTACTCTGTCGCTGCTCCATCATTGGGCGGCAGCCCATCTTATTCAGATAACCGGAATGCCTTTGAAAACAAGCAAAACTCGCCCATTCCTATCTTTTCCGAGTTTTCTACCAACCTTGATCTCCTCAACAACGACATCTCGATGAGAATACCGAAAAGCCATCGATACTATCCAGAAAGTCTACTCAACGATCCCACTAGCTCTCAACCTCTATTCGAGGTCTCATACTTACCGAAGTTAAAAAATTATGCTAGTTTAGTCCACTCACCAGACGCCCGTGAAGACTCCTCCAGCTTCTTAGGAGCCATTCACAAATCCGGGATCGACATCTGCAGCGCTCCCTGCCCGCCGCATTCACAAGAAGTTCCGAGCTTATCCACTGCAAGATCGTGGATAAAGAAGTTTAGACAGAAGGGATTATTTGATAGCCATGCTCCAGACTTTGCTGTGAGTGAATCGATGCAGTTGCACCAACAACCAAAGGCGAAGAGCCGATACTCAACTCGCGATAGGTATGTCTCTATGGCAACTTGAGTGACAGATGTTAACCATTTACGCAGATTATTATACAACTGGGTCAAAATGGATCACGAGCTGAGCCTCTTTTACGATACTGGGCAGACCATTTCCGCATGCGACTTGGAACGGCCTCTGCCCGATCCCAATCTTCCATGGGATACGAAAAACATCTCGCAGACTAGCGATTTGTATCTTTTAGACAGTCTATATGCCGACATTAAATCAGAAGAAACACTGGACTTTGAGCTTCGTCCTACCTTGAATCAACTATTGAAAGACTTTCTTCATGGGACCTTGTCAAAAAGAATACCCCCACGGCATCTACAGCTTCTTCTCCACCCGCTGCAAGCTTTAGTTCATCACTCGCAGAGCCTCCTTTCTTTTGCAAAGCACAGCTATTCACCAATTTTATCCGACGCAGCAAATTCCACTCTACTTGAGACGCAGAGACTCCTCCGAGAATGGCACAATCTAGCAATGGAATCCCACAACGAAAATCTCTACACTCAAGATACTACACCAGCTTTAATCTTATATCATTTCACATGCCTCAACCTCGTAGCAAACTTCGTCGACATCGAGCGGCTCGCCGACCGAGAGAGTCTCAGCATCAGCTTCTGGCAGCAATCTCTTCAAAACGAGAGAAGCATCTTCAACCGCCAAGACACCATTTTTCACTGCGGCCAAGCGCTCCGATACTTGCGTGCTATCAACGACGACACGCGCCCTTGGTGGTGGCCAACAGCCGTATATAGAGCAATCTTGACGCTGTGGGCGGCTTCTACCCTTGGATCCAGCCCAAGTCACAGCAAGCCAACACCGTTTTCGCCAAAAGATCCCTGGCCGCGAGATTCCATGGACGTGGACCCGAGAATGGACATGTCTGCTTCCCCTGAACCCTCCATCGTCGCTATTGACAACATCACCCCTGAAGATCCTGTCCTCAGCGATGCAAGTTGGAGTGAGAGACACATGCTTGTTCTCACCCGTCAAGACGAAGGGGTAGTGGCCTTGAATGATGCGATGGGTATTCTTCAATATGGCATTTCGCTCATCAATGTGTCTCCAAGCTCCACTGAGGGGGAGGCGGTGGTTACGAAACTTATGGATCTGGGACAAGCTTGGGATGGAAATAAGAGCAGTCAGATGTACTGCCAAGATTGATTTTCTTCGTGCTTTCTGTTGTCGGCGATTTTAGCACCAAGCATTGCTTCTTCTATTCAACTGGTAAAGTTTGAACGGATCATAGCTTCAATGACCGTAGTAATATAATATATAATATTAAATCAGGGGTTTGTGATATTCATATAGTCCGTGGCTATCAATATTGTATATACCATGCTCAAATATTCATAAAAACGCCAATGGCAATGCCTTTCTCAACCCTAGACTGCATCGATAAAACGCCACTATCCAAATGCCAAAGATTGCCGCAGTATCATCACATCATCACATCATCATACTCTCACCAGCCACTCACTCAACATTGCCGGATATCAAACTCTGCAACTCAAAAGGACTAAGTGTGCTCCTCCGCCTCGACGTAACCTTGGCCACCCTTCTGTCCCTCTTGCGTTTCTCCGGCTGCTGTGCTTCCGGCTGCGCAACTTCTCTCTTTGCCGGACTCAAACCCCTTGCGCTATTAACCGCTGGAGCGCCCGTCCTCGTCGGTGCCGGCCTCGCCGATCCTTCGGCAGAGGCCACGGTAGGCTGTTGGACACCTTCCGCATCATGGAGAGCCCTGAGCTTTGCACGTGCGCGAGCAGCATCAGCCTGTTTTTCTGCAGCGGCGAGCTTGGCAGCAATGGCAGTCTTAGATGGAGATGGAGGTTGAGGCCTCGCGCCATGTAGTCGCGGATGTGGTAAACGAACGGGCACACGGCGTGGTATTGAGCGTAGATGTCCCGTTCTTGAAGCAGTACCAACGGCGAGTCCGCTTCTCGTAGGAGCATGCTCTTCGGAACGGCTGTCCTCTCTCTTGCCAGTCTCCTTTTCATTATTTCCCAGTAGAGCTTCGTCCAGAGATGTCGTAGAACCCATACGGCTTTCCTCTGCGGGTTTGGTAGCCTTTGTGGCAACAGGCAGCTGCCGTTGGGTAGCAAGAGAGCTGGTAACCCGGTCAAATGTCTGCTTGGCGGCGTCGTTATTGGCTGTTGCAGCTGGCTGTTGTGGCCCTCTTGCGGCGGAGGCAGTGTAAGTAAGCTTCTGCCGGAGTGTGTTCTGCTGAGGACCACGGTTGCCAGCCGAGGAAGAATTCTGGAGAGGGCCTGTCTGAGACTGCTCAGATTGCGACTCCAACTCCATAGATTGCCCCATATCATCGGTTACCATTGCGGCCTCTTCTGTCTCCGTCCTGTGGTCATTCGGCTCTTCAGTGTCACATTCCATAGCTACCACATCGTCGTCGTCGCCGTTATCGCCGTTGTCGTTATCATCGTCCCCGTTAGCTTCTTCGCCGTTATTGCCGTCGCCAGAGAAGCCACTGAACTCGTCATCAGTATATCCATATAAATCTTCCTCGGGCTCTTCCTCCTCTTCAACGGCTGGTAGGACAGGCTCGCGAGCATATCTCGTTTCCTCGACACCGGAGACACGAACTGGGCTCAGGTGCAACCCCATCATAATATCCTCCTCTCCAATGGGCTTGCCGCTTGTCGCCATTCTCTTCCGCCAACCATCCATCAGTTGGACAGTATCTTCCCATCGGCTCTCCATCTTGATCACGGCCTCTTTGAGCTGGTCGATCTGTTGCTCTCGCATCACCACTTCTTCGATTGGTACAAACGACGGGTTCGTCAAAATGTTTCTCATGTGGTTCATCACAGCACCCAGCTCTGATGCAATCTCCACCCAGCCTTGAGGCTTGACCACTTCAGAGCCCTCTTTCCCTTCACCGGTCCATCCACTCATTTCTTTCAATTGGTCCTTCGCTTGCTGCACTACTCCCAAGAGGACTTCATTCTCCTCACTCAGGTTCTGTGCCAGACTCGCCAGAAATGTATTCGTCTCGCTGCGCAAGGAGTAATCCTTGTCCTCAAGGTTTCCGCCACCCAAGGGTGATTTCTTCTCTTCATTGTTGACCTCTCCTGTCACAGTAATTGACAGGATTCCAGAGCCGGACCTCGTCCCTCTGGCACGGCCCGCCTCGCCAACTTGCTTCTTGAGGGTGTCGATTTGGCGGTCGCGCCGCCGTATCTCGGTTGCGCATGATGCTCGTACCTGAGCCACTAATCCTTTTGTCTTTGCTAGTTCGTCTTTAAGTCCTTTCACGACAGACTCGGCCGACTTGAGCTGCGTCTGAAGTTTCGCCTCGGACGTCGCTGCGATGTCGCTCTTTCGTTGTGCCTCGGCACATTTCTCTTTTAATCGGGCAATGTCGTTTGTGTTTTTCAAGTTCTCTGCTCGAAGATTGATAACCGTTGCCGAGAAGGATTCGCGCTGCTCTGCGTCGCGCTGAGGAGGGGTCAGCCAATGTTTGCGCAAGGGAAAAGGAAATACTGCAAAGCTTACATCTCGTCGAAGGATTAGATCGTTCAATAGGCTGATGACGCGGCTTGCATTGCGAGGACTTCCAAGTCCCCTCTCTCCAAAGTCTGCAAAATTAATGTCATGGCCATCTCTGATCAGACCTCTCGAAAGCAGCTGGTTGTTGATGTACAGCGAGGCAGTTCGAAGATTGTCCGTATCAATCATGGTGCGCCACAGCGGAGAGGCAAAACAGAGATGATTAGAAAATATGTGTGTATATCGATCTTATCTCCGGCTTTGCAGTGTCATGCTTCTTGTCCAAAGCTGTTGTGGACACAAACACTCGATGATGTGCTCCAGAATAGCTCCTCTTGTTATCGGAAGTTTTGGTTGCCAGGCGGAGAAAGTAAACAATGCCCAAGTTGCCGCGAGTGATTGGCTGACTCAGCAACACTATCTACGAACCAAGTCTCCAGACAAGAATTCTACTATCACGATGACTTCATTGCTTCTGGTTGGATGTTCTCTCTTTTTTTTTTTTTTTTTTCTTATATTTGGAAGAGCACCGAACGGTACACCAAATGATTCAAAGGTCTCAATTCAAGTGCACTGTAGAATACCCATAACCATTTTACCAGCCCCGCCTTATCAATGTACAGTGAATCTTCATGCATTGCTTGTGCTTTCAAATATTTCTATATGCTGGGCAACTTTTTGAACGCCATAGTCGATCTGAGGATATCCAAAATGTTCCTTATTATTTATATACATTGGGGGTATCATTATCCACCTACGCTTCCGCGGCGCGATATCCTCATGATGAGCTTTGCTGCTGTATGAGCAGCCCGCAGCTCTCAACTTGTAAGTGAGTTTGATGGCGATCATCAAGATAGAATAGATACATCCGATGCAATATTTGGTGGAGTTGCGTGATTCCAACAGGTGATATGCTCCACGTATGCTTCGTTTTCTCTTCGCTTGTTCAACGCCCTCATCAGACCGAAAACTCGATTGTTCCTGTGCATGGCATTAATACCATTTCTCATCCTCAATCGTCATATAAAAGCACCATTGATTATAGTCCAAGCTTCAGACAAGTTTGAGAAGATTGTTTTACGCGGTTTTTGTCGACATTAGCCGAGCAGGGCTCAGGTTACCCCGAACCCATTCCAGCCTCTCGATGGCCCCGCGTGCGTCATCATGCTTGAGGGCAAAGAAAAGTGAACAATGAAAGTTCGACTTACTTCACTACACGAACAGTGTGCAACATGCTCATCCACATCATGTTTCGGGCTTGAATTTTCCTCTCTTTTCCCGCATGGCATTGACCTTCTTCTTGTCTTCCTCGAAACGCTTCAGCAGTTCTGCCTGCTCTTGCTTCCGTCGTTCTCGAAGCTGGAATCGGTAAAAGTCCTTCATCTCCGACTTCTTCTTGGCCGCCTTTTCGATCATCTTTCGTCTAGCCTCCTCGGCTTCGAATTGGTTCGCAGGAGTACCCTTTCCACCGCGAGTAACAGTAACGAAGCCATCTTCGTCAGGTTCGTTGCGTAGTCGCTTGCTGATTTCAGCAGCTTCCTTCTCCTTCCTGTTGAACACATTGAAGAATGCATGTGTGGCTTTTTGTATCTCGGCCTTATTGGCACGGCTAAGACGCAGATGGGAAGACACCCAAGGAGCTCCCAGTAGTGGAACATCGCCTGATACGCCCTGTCCCCATACAGGATACTTTTTGGTCTTCTGAAGCTTTGTAATCGCTTTAAGGACGAGTTGCACACTCTTCTCATCGGCGAGCAACACAATCGCGGTGCTGCTGCTTCGGTAAAGTCGGCGCGTCCAGATATCCGGTAGCTGTGCCGCTTCTTCTTCCGCTTTTTCTTCTTCTTCCACATCACTTCTCTTCCGCTTGCGCGCAAGGGCAGCAGCCTTGACTGCTCTGGCAGGGTCAATGGCAACCGCAGCCTTGTCCTCTCCTTCAAATGTTATCGTCTCGAATCGTCCAGCACCGACGAGCGCGGTAAAAACGGCCCTGAAATGGGGCTCTGTGCTATCTGCAGGAATATTCTTCAGGAAAAGACTGCGAGAATCATTCGCCGTAGGAATTTTGGGCGCATTTCTTCGTATCCGCACTTCGTGGAGAGCAGTTTCGGGGAATGAAGGCACTGGGGGCATCTGGATAGGAAGAATGGCGAATTGATCGCCGGCCGCATCTACGGGAACCATTTTGTAGCGATGTATGGCCCCCGAAGGAGATGTGCGTGTGTTTATGAAAGGTGATTCGGCTTTGCGTGTAGCAGCAGGACGAAGTTTTGTTTAGCAGCTCGACACTCTTGAAGTCCAGAGAAAAAATTGGCCCCACAGTCCGTATCGATATGGGTGGGTCAATCCGACGCTCTGTGTAGAAAGGATTGGCTCTCCCATCTGAACAAGAAAGGCAGCAATGTAGCGCAAAAAAACAACGATCAACATAAGAAGAAACTCCTCATGACTCTTTTCAAAAGAGCAAAGCTCATGATGCTCTTATCGGCAAAAAATGATATTCGAAAACATCAAAAAATGACGAGAGTGGGACTCGAACCCACGCGGATTGCTCCACCAGGAATTGCTGTTAAGGTAGCCTTAACCTGACGCCATAACCAACTCGGCCATCTCGCCGTTCGATGATTTGCGAATGTAATAATTGCATCAAGAGCCTTTCAGCCGCTCCGGATGTTGAATCCTTTGGCTGGGTTCGTGGATTGTGCAAGTAAGTAAGAGATGAAGCTGCAATATCCGTATGCTTGGAAGATTCGATATTCGAGGTATTACACTCGAGGTGGGAAATAATTTTAGGGAACGCCTATTCAGTAGTCCAATTTTGCTATTCAGCATCCCATATCGCAAATAATACTGAGTACTACTGGACAACTGTAGTTATCGTAGTAAATACTAAAAGTATATACCTAACTATAGTAGCAGTTACTAGATGAATGTAGTTATAGTAGTAAATACTAAGGAAATATAGCTATAGTAGGCAGATATCTTTAAAAAAAACTAGGTACCGTATATGCTAACACCCTTACACGGAGACACCCTTCCTGACGTCTAAACTTCAATTGCAATCCTTCCAACACCACGGCTCACACACGTCAACATGCAAGATTCTTTTTCATCCGGCATAAGTGCCGAACCTCGATGAATCACCTCTCCGCTCTTGAGAGTAACCTTACAGGTACCACAATTGCCCACCTCACAGCTCGAAGGAATATCTCCAAATTCGCGCTGAAGAACCTCCAAGAGACTCTCTTCTTCACCCACTTTGACAACCTTGTTCTTCCTATTCACAACTTCTACCTCGAAGGGATCTCCGGTCGTGTCGGCGGAAAAGGCCTCAAAGTGTATCTCTTGGGGAGGAATGGAAGCCTCTTCGGCAGCAGCTTTGGCCGCTTCCATCATACGGTTGGGTCCGCAGACGTACAGGAAGCTGTTCCAGGGCATAGTCTTCATGATGTTCTTGATATCCATCCGCTGGTCTTTCGACTTGTCATAAATGATGACTCTCTCTCCATATGACTCTAGTTGCTCTCGAAAAGGCACATCGTCCGAGGACCGTACCGCATAGTGAAGTTGAAAGCTCCAGTTGATAGAGTCATACATCTTCATGAGCTCTAAAAAGGCCGTGATGCCAATCCCTCCCGCTATAAAAACGTGGTTGCTTGCTGCGCTGACTGGTCCGTTGACATCGCTCGTCACACCACCCACTTCAATGCTGTCTCCTACTTTGACAGACTCGTGGATATAACGTGAGCCGCCTCGGCTGTTTTCGTCGAGAGCAATACCAAACTCTAGTCTTCTCGCCGATTCGGTCTTCTTGCCACTATTTGACACGACGGAATACGTCCTCACAAGTCCGTTAGGAAGCTTCAGTTTGGCATGAGCCGCCGATGGAAAGCCGTCAGACTGTGGCTTAGCAGGAGCCTCAATGGCCAGCCAAACGGTCCTTGGCGTCTCCATTTTCCGGCTGACCACTTTGTAAGTTTCCCAGGGTTCTTCTTTCTTCTGCTGCTTCCGTTTTTGTGCCTTGGCCACGCGTTTTCTGAATTGGCCGCGAGCCTCGTTGCCCAGAGCCTCCACTTCTGCCAGCTTCTCATTCATCTCATCATTGTCAGTTACGCGGTGTAGATATTCCTGCACACGCTCAATTGTCCACTCTGGCCATTTCCGCTCAACCAGCTTCAACTCGTCGCCAGTGCTAACATTGCCCTCACGGAGTACCCGATAGTACCATCCAGTGCGACTAGTCTTGTAAGTTTCAGGGGCGAAGTTCTTCAATGAGAAGCGGTGGTTGAGTTTGAAACACGGT
Source organism: Trichoderma endophyticum (assembly GCA_035079535.1). NCBI lineage: Eukaryota > Fungi > Ascomycota > Sordariomycetes > Hypocreales > Hypocreaceae > Trichoderma > Trichoderma endophyticum. The sequence goes on from JAPMIQ010000003.1 coordinate 1,746,771, forward strand.
TGCCGCGGAAGTGATACCTGGAGGACCACTTCAGGACCAACAGATATAACGTCTCCTATGCAAACATTTCGCTCGTTCATGTGCGCTGTGACAAAGTTCTCTCCGAAGCCTCCTGGGACAAATTTGTCGACACGTTCGGGATAAGATTCCTGCCAGGATGGATAATGCGAGGAGCAGTCTAATAAAAGCAAGGGTGGTCATTAGTTGGTCTGTAGCTCACAGCAGTCATTGAAGAATGCCCACATCCAAGAATTGCCTTGTCCAGGCCGCCGTGAAATGTAAGATCGTGCCAATCCCCCTCCAGTCCCAGCTTGTCGACTTTCATCGAGACAGTGCGAAGCTCCTTGTCAATGCCAGACATGACGGCCAAGCCCGGCATTCGCTTCATTCCGGACGTGCGAATTTCGATAAGCCGGTCGGCCTCGAAAGGCGCCGCAAGATCATCAAAATAAGAGCTTCTCATTGTAATTTCTATAATTATTGTCAAGGAGAGTGGCGGGAGAATAAGTTGGGAGGAGAGAGATCTAATAAAGGTGTAAGTGCGAATCCTGCTGAAAGCTATGCGCCTTACACGGTTGTTGTATACAGTTTGCACACTGTTAGTTGGACTCGCTCGCTCTGAGTCAGAATAGGCAAGTTGTAGCGACAGCGCAACGCGAATTGCGGCCAATGCATTCGTCTTAAATCCGGTTTCTTTAGTCCGATGTATCATTTTTTACTAATTCAAATATCTGTATCTCACGATTATTTACAATCTTCAGATAACAGTCGTGTATATCATCTACACACCCAAAGTGTCCTCCTGGTCGTTCACAGATAGAATCCTCCATCGACGCACTGTGCTGAATCTTTCCGGTTAGACTCGCGAGCAACACTTATCCACCATGCAATGTAGCATCGAGCATTATACAAATCAGGTCAAGCATGCGTGAAACCGGGCACATATACAGGCAGATAATGTTTTCCAACATTTTCCCCTTTCAATCAACTTATACGCTGCCGCTGACACAGTCGGGTGCCAGTCCGGAGGTCACGGCCGGTGCACGGCAACAATGCAATTTTGTCTCGGTGTCTACAGAACACAGCTCGAAGCAATGCACCCTTCCCATTCTTATTTCAAATATGCGAAATCTTCACAAAAAGATGAATCGGCCAGGGAACAGATATTTTCAGCCATATTTGAAATCCAGCTCCCACAATGTTGACATTTCCGCGGAGTCGCCACGTTACCCTAGAGTGAAAAGAAAATGTTGATGGCTTAGGGTTTATAATGCTAAATACGGGAAAATTGGCCAATGAACCTTCGTGGTTCTGTGGTCTAACGGTTATGACTCCGGATTTTGATTCCGGCAGCGAGGGTTCGACTCCCTCCAGAACCTGTTTCAGGTCTTTTTTTTTTTTTGCCCTTTGGCCTTTGGCCGGAATTTAATCTGTGCTTATGCCGCGCGAATCCACTTGGGCATTAATAGGCTCGTTGTGGCCTACTCTTTTGGTTCAGAAGTTGCATTTGCAGAACCGCATCATGCTTCTGAGGTGTCTGGTATTATGGGCGATTTACACAGGATGAGCATTGCGTCCTCCGATTTTCGCATTAATTATCCTCTGATATCAGGACCCTGAATATAGGTAAACTCATCTATGCTTTTGAAAGTTGAGTCAATCGTAAGCAACCAGCAGTTGGCAATCCATGGCCCTTTTCTTTGGAGCGGGACGAGGATAATCTCTCCATGTGCTCAAGACTCACAAGAATGAACCAGTCATCGTGCAATTCTTTCCGAATACTGTAAATAGCCAGGATATCTTATGACTCCAAGCAGAGCTGAGTCAATACAGCAACCTACATCTAGTAGCACTCAAAAACATTCATCCTGGACCCCAGTCCCTATGCCCCTGCTCTGCTCTGTCATGGAAGAAGCAATTGCCGGTTTTCGGCCCCGATGTGGACTGCGGGTCGGGAAGTGACTCCGGTACCCCGCGCGTTTCTACCGAATCCGCCCGGTATGCCCCCCCGGACCTTGAGATATATATGTAGAACGTGAACAATCAACAGCATCATTCTCGTTCATACCTTCAAATCAAATAGTTTAACACCTAGACATCACATCATAATCGTCACCATGCGTCTTCCTTACGTCGCCGATCCTCCCCCGGTCCAAACCGAGCAAGACGCCGCCATCGTGCAACGCATCCGAGACCGTCGCGCCCCTCGCCCTCTCCAAGCCCTAGATCTAACTCTCCTGCACTCACCCAACGTAGCAGACGGCTGGAACTCATTCCTCGGCGCCGTCCGCACCAAGACCTCTCTCACCGACGATGTGCGCGAGCTGGCTATTTCGCGCGTTGCCGTGTGTAACAAGGCGTGGTATGAATGGGGCCACCACGCGCCCCTGGCCATCAAGGGCGGCGTGAACGAGGATGCCATGGAAACTGTCAAGAGAGACTCGTTGGGGGAGAGGCCGGAGGGATTGCTGAGCGAGAAGCAATGGGCGGCGCTGGTGTATGCGGATGAGATGACCAAGAATGTGCAAGTCGCGGACGAGACATTTGCGGCGTTGAAGCAGCACTTTAATGACCAGGAGGTTGTAGAGATAACGGCGACGGTAAGATCCCTTTACTTGCATTTTACTGTGGCTAACGGAATGTTACTTTTCGATGATTTACTGACAATGGAATATTGGCATTACAGGTCGCTGCCTACAACTGCGTGAGCAGATTCTTGGTCGCTCTGGATGGTAAGTCAAATTGAAGCTCATTTTCAAACTTGTATTTTATTTTAACTCTGTTTGCCAAATTCTAACTTTGCATTCAGTGGGTGAGAAGAATGGTACTGGCCCAGGTACTTTATCTGCTCATTGATAGGAATTTGCCTGGGAAAGAGTACTCGTGGATTAAAAACAGGAAAAGGCAAAGGGAAGGAAATAGAGTAAGCATAGAGCTGAATGATAATGAGCGTACAACGTTGCATAGAAGAAATGAAAGTGATTAACTGTGATAGAGGTAAAAACTGGAGAGGGAGAAGCTTGCGTGAGCAATCTTGGTGAAATGAAAGGAAAGTGGAATAAATGGGGTATCCTATCTAAGAATAAAGTGTGACGTGATGTGGTTGAATAAGAGAAGAAAAGGAGAAAAATCATCAAAAGACTTGTAGTCCACCGCCCACACCCGTATCCTATCCATATCCCATCCATATCCGCGCGCGCCATAAAACAAAGGAAATCAATTCGTGCCTCATAAACCTAAAACTCTTTTTCTTCTCTCATATGTCGTAAAGTAAAGCTGACAGTCGAACGCTTGTTCTAGCTTATCAAATTGTCTCTCTTTATTCGTTCTGATTGCTGTGGTGTCGTGTAAGATTCGTAACGAAAGTCATGGCCATGTCATCGTAAACTTGTACTGTCTGCATGCCGTTGAGTTGTGTGTGTGTATGTTAAATCATAATCGGGTGGTCTCGAGAAGAACCGGATGTGTAATAAATCAAGGTAAAAAAAGGGGGGAGTGAAGAAACAGTAAGGGAACAGGATCGGCCCAACAAAGCAAGAAAAACCAAGTCGATGCTAGGTTTTGCTTTTAGGGCGACGAGTCTTCCATGAGCTTCTCGATGGAGGCGTGTCGTGCCCGCATGCGCGGCGACATCTGTAACTCCTGGACGACTCCAGCCCAGCCACTGCGCTGGGGTGTCTCAACGTGCTCATTGTGGCCGATGGCCTGCGTGGTAAGTCTTCGGGTAGGCGTGCGCCGGTGTAGATCATCAAACGACTTCTTTGACGAGGGTCTGGTGGGTGTTGTGTAAGTGGTCTTTTCCGGCAACTGCTTGGGCAGCGGTGGCGGAGGCGGAGGCTGCTTTTCTGCGATTGAGGTTATAATGCCTAGATAGACCATCATGAAGCGCATGCGCAGCGTTTCCAGTCGCCTCATTCTCTCCTCCAGCTGCGAGCGTTTTGACGCCCACATGAGCCTTGAGCTGGTCCGTAGCGTGGTTGCGCCCTCCTCGAGGACCAGGCAGCTCAGCTCATCGCGCAGGTCATCACCGATTTTCTGGATTTCCCTCAGCAGGCGGTTAAGGCGGATCTTGTCCTCAAGGCGCTGGACCTTGGAAACGTCCCGGTCGTAACCTTCGTTCTCCTCGATGGAAAAATCAAGAGTGTCAATAAAGCTAGCCACCTCCTGCGGCGCAACCTTGTATGCCGCCCAGTACGAGTTCGCAGTTTGTGCGATCATCACGATGGACATGCCAGTGGCGGTGGTGGCCAAGAGGTAGGCCCACTGGAGCCAGCCTGAGTCGGCCATTATGCAGCGGAGGGCAACGAAGCACAAGTCGTGATGTCGTCCTGGGAGGGCAAAGGCATGGTCCGGCGGGAGGAGGCGGGAGCTTTGGTGGTTGACAAGGGGGAAGAGAGGGAGGAGAGAAAAGGAAGAAAAAGAAGAAGAAAAGGGAAGAGAGAAGAAAGAATCAAAAGGAAAAAAGAATCACCAGCTAATGCGGCGAAACGGATTGCGATATTACGTAGTGGAGGAGGAGGAGGAGCCCTGATCCAAGCCCTGATTGGGCTGGTGTGGCAACAGAGAGGTAATAATAATGCCAGCAACTCTCTCTTTTAGAACCAAACCAAGGCATGTGTGCAAGCATCGTGGACTAAAAAGCCGAGGGAGGAGAAGCAGGTAGACTCATAGTGCTACTAGCCGAAGAGCAGATACTGTGTGTGTGTGAGTCGGGCTCTGGGAGCGCACAGAGGCGAAGCAACAGAGCAAACAAACATGACGGATTCCGGATTCCGCACTCGCCTGCGTCAGCCCCTGCAAGGGCATCAGCTAGACTCAGCTATGACGACGGGGAAGAGTTCGTTGGGGAAGGGTTAAGACTGGAGGAGTCACATGGATTTCTGTCGTACGGCGTTTTCAGGCCACGAGAGTCCGAGATTTGCTGCTGTAGAGTACATGTACCTTGTCTCCCTAACTTCACTGCAGATATCATAGTACCTGAGGCACCAAGACCAGCATTGATCTGATTTACACCGGGAGGCCGATCGAATACTTTATGTGTCGAGAGTTTTCTTCCAGAAACATCATCATTCCCCTGCTGAATCCCAAAATAAGTAGCCCTGCAGAAAACGGGACCCAGTCCAGCCCACAAATGGCAGACTGTCTAGTGACTTGTGCTTCCATCGTCTTCTTCGTCCTGCATATCGGCCTCTTTTTACGCTTGACTGCTGCGCCGGTTGCTGGCGGGCGTCGATCCCCAACCAATGGCACCGGCAATCCCTCGCTGTCAACCCCACTACAGCGCGTAGTACCTTTTTTCTCTTTTTTTTCTTGTCAACCTTGCTGCAGGAAAAAAAGGGCCGTGACTGCGGTTAAGCACTTTGCGATGACCTGCAGAGTGCATCGCAGCGGTCCAACCCCGAAGCAGAACTTGTTTCGTCCATCTGTAGATTTCTGTTATCTTATCCGGGATTGTGCCTAAAACAAATTTCTCTCCTCCGCCCTCCCACCAAAATCTCCAACCATGGCGGCCACCGCCTCGGAAGCCGTGGTGCATGAATTTCCACTGCCCGCGATTCTCACCAACCCCGCGTCGACCCCGCCAACGCTCATCACTCAAGGCGCCGAAGGTCGGCTCTACAAGACGACATACCTGCTGCCCAGCATCCCCTGCGCCCTAAAGTACCGGCCGCCGAAGCCATGGCGACACCCGATTCTAGACCAGCGCTTGACAAGGCACCGCATCCTGTCTGAGGCTCGAATTCTCTCCAAGTGTCGCAGAGATGGCCTCCGTGTTCCTGACGTCTATGCCCTGGATGAGTCGGCGGGGTGGCTGATGTTGGAATGGGTTCAGGGCACACCTGTGCGAGTGAACATCAACCAGAGGCTGGGGAACAGGACGGAGGGCATTGAAGACGACGAGGAGCTCAAGGATTTAATGCGAAGAATCGGCGCAGCTGTGGGCAAGATGCACAGCATCGGCATCATTCACGGCGATCTGACAACGAGCAACATGATGCTGAACCCTCCCGCGGGCCAGACCGAAACCGACAACGTGAGTGGACTTGAGGGCGAGATTGTCATTATCGACCTTGGACTCGCCAGCGGAGGAGTACACGATGAAGATCGGGCGGTTGACCTGTACGTCCTTGAGCGTGCCTTTGGCAGCACGCACCCCCGTGCTGAATGTGTATTTGGCGAGGTTCTGGATGCATACAAAAAGTCTTTCAAGCAGGCTGGCGTGGCCCTCAAGAAACTAGAAGAAGTGAGAATGAGGGGTCGCAAGAGAAGCATGCTCGGTTAGAACGTGACATGAGACAAGCAAAGACAAGAAAAAAAGAAAGAAAATTCTTTATTCTCTGTTCTTTCTCACTAGCAAGAGAAAGAAGGGAGGAGATTATGTGACATAGCTCCCTGTAATGATGCCCGCTATTATGATATCCCAATGGACAGACCAAATCAAACAAATAATAAATATCGCTTTTAGTGACAAAAGAAACATGATGTCCAAAAATACCCGACACAATCCATCCATCCGTTTACTGAAGCTCAGCTCCTGCAAAGTAGCCCTTGTTCTCAATGACACCGCGATCCTTGACAAATGCCACATATCGAACGACCCATTGAGGAGAGAGCTCACCCTCGAGACCAGCACCGCCGTGAGCAGCATCTGCCAGCACACCAGCTCCCCGCGGTCCGTGGCCGAGCAGCTCCCGCAATGTTCCACGAGGGAGGATATCGGTGCAGTCGGTGTGGACGTTCAATTCTATGCCCTCTTCCTCTGCTATTCTCTGGAGGGGCGCGGGGACATTGCAGCAGTCCTGAAGGTTGACCTGGTCGACAGTTGGGTGGATCGACGTGCGCTCGATGAAGGCGCGAAGCTTCTCACTGCCAAACTCGGCAACACCGAGCCGCTTGGCAAGGCCTTGTTTGTGAAAGTCTTCAAAGACCTTCCACGACGCCAGTTCCTCTTCCAAGTCACCCTGCTGGGCGTTGATGCGCTCAGCTTCCTTTTCGCATGTGCCCTCAAACGACATTCCGGGAAAGGAGACGATGAGAAGGTCGATTGCTTGGATGTTGAGCTCCTTGCGAACCAGATCGAGGGCTTCGCGCGCATACTGCTCTCGCGCCGAAACTGATGTACCGGGGAGGAGGAACAGTTTAACGGTGATTTCGTAATCGCCAGCCTCTTCGCGCAGACCGGCGGCTTGCCAGTTAATTCTAGGAATGTAGAGAGTCTTGTCGTCTAGCTCCGTCCACACCTCCACGGGCGTCTGAGGGGGTGAGGGCAAGGTGTTGGAGCCGTTGGCGGGCGACGCATCAATCGCATAGTCTAGCCGCGTGGAAACGAAGTTGTCTCGGAGAGAGTTGACGAGCTCTTGGTTCGATTTGGAGTTTCCGCCGCCTTTGCGAATGATGGATGGGCCGCCGGACATGACATTGCTGCCATGGCGTGTGTGGTTAGTGAGCGCATGTTAGAGAGATGTCTTAGACCTGAAGGAAGGACAAACCCCGTGGAGAGAATGATCTTGGTCATTGTGATGTTGGTTTGGGATCCTAGATATCTGCAATGGAATAGAGCCTAGGGCAGAAGATTCGAAGAATAAAAAAACGATGGAAGATAAGAAGATGGGAAGATAAGAGGCCGACTTTGGTTCGATAGTGCTCTATAAGGTAAAAGCAATCAACCCGGTTCTCGGCATATGCGAGCAATAACTTTTTTTTTCTTTCGCAAAAATGCCTAACTAAATGTGATGGTAATATCCCGTAGTCCTACTCCAGATGGCGCTTGTGGCGGTATATAACATGCATTACTAATGAGGGTTGCTGAGTGGATATTGGGGGATGCGGCCTCGGCGATAGAATTTGTAAACAGATGGTATAAGCTGTCTATTCTGACACGAAATGGACCTCTTCTTGATAGTTTTACCGATACTGAAGAGGTTGCTTGAGGTGGGGGGAAGATGTATATGTGCCGCTCTCATGAACCGGGCTTTTCGTGGGATGTTTAATATGTGACTGGTGACGTCCTAGAAACGAGAGTATCTCTCCACTTTTTGTCTCGTTGTTTTTCGGTTTCCTTCCTATTTCTCCGTATAGGCTCATAGCTACCTAGGTATTATACCAATCGTCTCAAATTGACTTTGGCGGAATAATATGCAGCGAGGACCCTTTAGGGGAAAATACACTCGTCATGGAATCAACTGAGGCCACGCGGGGTTGATTGAGCCTTACAGCCAATCTGGTCCGGGCCCTAAAACTGCAGGGCTCTCTAGCGCTATTATCGTCCGTCAAGCGCTGAAGGTTCGCGGTGACAAAGAGAGGGGCACAAGGTACGGCCCAGACCAGCGGAAAACGGGGCACGGAGCAAGGTACCGGAGTACGTACAGCCTGTTCTCCCATCCAACTGGAAAGCACGCGCTACTGCCTCGTCACCGACCTGGCAAACTTACCTGGTCCGAACAAGAGACGCCAGCTCAAGTCTATTCAAACCACATCTCGCCTCTGTCACCTTGTCGCGGGTGATGAGAGAGAGCCCGTCACAATGGCGATTCAGTGCGTACCGTCTCTGCTGCTGCTGCGGCGCCCGTCGACATGATGCTGACTTGGCATCTCTCTCTAGCTATCTGATTCTGTTGTCCCGTCAGGGGAAAGTGGTGTGTAGCTCCTCGTCGCTCTCGTTGTAGGCTGTGCTGTTGAATGGCGGTGGAATATGCCACGAGTGTGTATGGTGTTTTGCTGACCGACTTCTCCTCATCAGCGTCTTGCAAAGTGGTTCACCACGCTGTCCCCCAAGGACAAGGCCAAGATTGTCAAGGATGTCTCACAGCTGGTCCTCGCTCGAAGAACACGCATGTGCAATTTCTTGGAGTACAAAGGTGCGTGATGGATGCTGTACTCCATCCGTTGCCTCGTTGCCCATGGCAAGTTTCACTAACGAATATCTGTCCTCACTAGACACCAAAATTGTATACCGACGATACGCCTCGCTCTTCTTCATTGCGGGATGCTCATCCGAGGACAACGAGCTGATTACGCTTGAAATCATCCACCGATACGTCGAGCAGATGGACAAGTACTACGGCAACGTGTGCGAGCTCGACATCATCTTTTCCTTCACCAAGGCATACTACATCCTCGACGAGCTACTTCTTGCCGGAGAGCTACAGGAGAGCAGCAAGAAGAACGTGCTGCGCTGTATCGGACAGCAGGATTCACTCGAAGACATGGAGGTACGTGTTATATACAATTCTTTTTGACGGCCGCATCGCACCGACTTTCGGCACTTCCCCTGGCGTGATGCGTTTCCGCGGCCTCGTTCCGGTTAAGGCTATGCGACTTTGACACAGCTGACACCGAATTTCCTAAACGCAAAAGGTCGAAGACGAGGTCACCAAGATCCTATAAATTGCGTGCATACGACATTGAGTACTCAAGCGCGCAGCCTTTGGACGAGCGATCCGTTTTCCACCGACCGGCCCATCCTCACCACCTACCACACAAGGACATGCCCCTATCGTCCCACCAGCTTCTTGGAGTCATCGAGGCGCAAGAGTTGAGATGGATTTGATAGTTAACAATTGGTGCAGCAGGCCGAGCAAATCACAGAGAAGCTTCGCGAAGTGGGGATTCTTTGATACACAAGCCTCAGGATACTGAGCATCTCTTCGATGGGAAGAGAGGACATACTGGGGAGAAGGGGATAGGGATGTGGACGTGGGTGTGCTGGGAGAGAGAATATGGCGTCATTTTTCTTTGTGTGTATAGATCTTGGAGGATGGAAAACCATCCTCTCCCGTGTCAAGAGAGAACAGAGGCATCAGGGGAACGGTCTCCAAAGTCGGCGGACGTGTTGCCGTCATTCATGAGCAAGGACCATGAGTTGGCCATTTGGTTGAGGTGTGAATCTAATATACCAGGAGACGAGAAGAAAGAGCAACAACGTCGAAACCAATTCAAGAACATTTCTACATCGTCCACATCATCATTGATTCCAATCCAATCCACTTACTGCACAGTCTCGTCTCGTCTCGTCTCTCGTTCCGGCCTCTCGCATCACATCCTCTTGTCGTTGTCGCGCGTGGCAGCTCTATGCATCGTTATTCGTTGCACTACCAAAACTGACACCAGCAAATGGGCTCGCATGAACCGCCCACTCTGCCAACTTGGCCCCCTCTTTTCCCGCACCATGACTAGCAGTAGCTGAGTCTGTTGTGGTGGTGCAGCTCTTGGTCGTCTTACTATCTAGGCCATCTGGCCATTTGCCGGGCGCAGCCGACGCGGCGATCGGATTCGGAACTACCAGGAGAAGCGCCAAAAACCCACCGACTCTCTGGCTTGAGGAACGTGGGCCATGCACGGAATGGCGATGGACGTTCTAACTTTGCTCTGGCTTGTCTAGCTTCCGACCAACAGCACGACGTGGGAGTTTGAAAACGCCGCCGGCAAGAGAAACCAGTTGAGGGTTACATGGCTACAGCAGTACAGCGCTCAACCCCCCTATTGAACCCCCCAAAATACAGTGAGTACAGTGAACCCACCGTCGGCCTCCGCCTCCACTGCAGCACGCAAGCCCCCACCATCTGGCGACTGATTGATGTCACTGCCAATGTCGGGACGCTGATGCGTGTCACCCCCCGATCCGGCTTCCTGTCCACTAATGAACCGAACCCGACAAACCACACAGTGCCGCCAGATCTCCCTCTCCCTATCTATCCCTCTCGCTCTCTCTTCATTAGCCCTCCTAGCCTGCCTTTGAATCTGCCGGTCTTCACCAGCCCTGTCTTCCTTGCTCGCGAATCAGCTGCACTTAGCGTCAACAACGGCTGCGCTACTAGATCTCAGGTCGAGCCTTGCCGCAACACCACCAATCCCTGATTCCTCCTCCCTCCTTCACCCTCCTCGCCTTGGGTGACCAGACAGACAATCATTACCAAGATTACGATTCCGGCCCTTCTCCCTGCTTACTTACTGCACGGCAGAATCCGACAGGGACGCTGGACTTGATTGTATCGCAGCGCTTCTCCCCCCTGCTGCAACTCGATCGCCGTGCGGATCCGCGAATACGGCCCCAGAGTAGAGACCGAACAACCGACGAGCGTCACTACAACGAACCCGACCTCGCCTCTGAGTGCTTCTTTGCGCGCAACACGAACCCCTGAACAAAGCGATACCGCACGTCATCTGCTACCAATCTTGCCGGCTCTAGAGACATTTTGAGTCTCGGCCTTTAAATCTCGCCTTGATTATTGTCGCATTCACCGCTTATCGCTCGGTGATCCAACTTTGGTACAATTCACGGTCTTGACCGAACGTTATTTCTCTCTGTCGGTTCTCCCCCGCCGTCTATCAATTCATGCAAAGAACCAGAGCAGAATCCAGCAGCCAACATGAAGGTGAGCGGAATACATACATAACCAGCCGGACTCCGACGTGAGACAATCCCCGGCTGACGAGACATCCCCACTACGCAGTACCTCCCAGTCCAAGAGTTCGAGGCCGTAACCGGCGCTCTCAATTTCAACACGCCCGACTGCAATGTCACAGGCGGGTGCGATCTTTACACAACTAAGTCTACCGGATCCGATAAGAAACTCTACAAGAACATCGACAAAGACCTCAGCTCTCAACATGCTGCGCTGCTCAAGCTGGGCGCCAGCCTGTCACCACCCGATAGGGAGCACATGCTCGCAACATCGCGCAGTATGCAGCTCTTCTCACACTCGAGCGCATTTGGCCCGCTATCTGAGCTTTCGAGTCGACGGACGTTTGCTTATCTGATTGCGACGCTCAACGCGAGCCACCCTCACTACGACTTCTCCCACGTCTTGCGGCCCGGCGACTTCAAGCGTGAGAGGAACCTGAAGCGTGTCATGGCCAACCTCGACTCGATCCTGCAAAACACACGACCTGGGTTTGATTTAGGCTCCTCGTATGATTCCTCCGCTGGCAGCGACGTCAACGCCCAGTGGGGGCCTCAGTGCTGGTCCCTGATCAACAAAGAGATGCGCTTGAACGAGTGCACCATTTTCAGCTACCACCCAGAGGTCGACCCCTTTGAGGAAGACGAAAGCGCCATTTGGGCGGTGCACTACTTCTTTTTCAACAGGGCGCTCAAGAGAGTTGCTTATCTCTATGTCCGCGTTGTCCCTGTCATTTCATCACAGAGCCCAACATTGAGACCCGTAAAGGGGGGCGTCCACAAGCGACACACGGCGGTCGAGTCAGACGGCGCAAAGAAGCGCACAAAGTATTGGCTAGGCGATCAGGACGCTGAGCTAGTACCACCGTACGAAGACGACGAAGAGCCATTGGACGATGGCCTGTACTGGAACCGTGGTGAAGACGGCGATATTGTGCAGTTTTCAGACGACGACTTTGCTGAAGACGAGCCTGTTGACGAGGACGAAGACGAAGATGACGACTACGACATGACGAGTCCCAGGCGGGAGAGGCTTATGAGCGAAGATGTCGCAGGACAGATGGAGATTTAAGGCAACGCCTTGTCAATCACACTGTCTCCAATCCAATCAAAGGAAACGCCCTGTCTTTTTCAACACGACATGCACTCTAGCATGACAAATATGACCTCCACGTCCGCCTCTATACTCCAATCTGCATAAAAACGCTCAACATATCTCATATCCACTCCCAGCTTTGCAACTCATGGAAACGGAGAGCTCATTTCCCGATACTCTTCTCGAGCCTTCTTTTCCCTCTCCTCTTCCCCGCCTCATTACTCCTGCTTGCTACTTATCTAATTTGGTTTGGGTCGACTGAAGGGGGCCTCTCTCACCCCCCGCTATGCTTTTATGCTTTATCATTGCTATGATTATGATTTTGTGTCCTTTAGCGTGGCGCAAGGTTTTGGTTTCTGGTCGGTGAGAGCGACTGGGAACAACGTCGCCCGGAGTTTACCATTTGTCTTTGTTTTTGCTTGGCTTTGTTATTTCTCTTATTCCTCTCATTTACTTATTTTCTTTCATTGTGTTGTGTTATTTTTGGATTAATTGGTGGCTGCCTCCGTGAGAAGGGTGGCTATTTATCTTTGTTGCTACGTCGTTTTATTTTTCTTTTTTAAGCCTGGATCTATTGATATCCTCGCGGAAATGATGTTTTGTTTTATTTCTTTTATTCATCTCTTTCCTTTCCTTCTTGTTTTTATTGTATGGAATCACGCGGTACACGTATATATATAACGCAGTAATGCTCCGATCCGCCTCGCTGGCAAGAGGCATCGATGGCTATTCTATTTCTGAAATTCGGCCGGCTATGCAATTTAGTTTTCAAGTAGTTAATGCTCATTATATGTTCAAAACATCTGGTTCACACTGTTTTGTGCTACTATGTGTCCCTCGAGTCGTATATCAAACCATTACGGCAACTGCAAGTAAATCAAACAAGTTGAGTAGGCTCGAGTCCTCATGGGGGATCTTAGAAAACACACAAGCAAAGGTCAGAAAAAGCGAGACCGCGGAATGAATACGTACATATATATTCAGTACCTAAGGTAATATGAGCACCTAACCAACTCGTAAAACGCCTATTCAGCCAGCACCCGAACTTTATTATACAGATATAGTAGCAGTTTTTAGGAAAAAAATGTAGATGTAGTAGCAGTTACTAGAGAAATATAGATATAGTAGGGGAATGTAGATATAGCAGCTACTCCTGTTGTAGGCGTACGGTTCAACTCGTGAGTGTTCGAAATCTTCCCGGTCTCGGTTTTTCTGTCCTTCGCTTGACACAACAACACACACATCCAATTTCTTCACCGGATACACAATACAGTCATGTAGCACGAGCTATCCATTCATCTAAATAATGCGGCTAACGAAGAAATGCCTGCAAAGAATAAGAAGCGAGAAAGATAAAAAAAAAATGAAAAGACTAAACGAAACCAGCCTTCAAGTCCGCCCAGCATTTTTCTTTTCCGCCCCCATGGCAATGTCCCCCCATTTAGTAATTATCAGTCCCTATATCTCGACTGCTCTTTACGCAGAATCTCTCCAGTCCGTATGATTAATCTCGGGGTATCAGTAATCGTAGATGTAATAAAATGAATAATGTGTGATGTAAAGAGCACGCTGCCATCAAATGCTCTACCCAATCCCCGTCGACTGGACCATTTATCAATACTTCTTGTAAGCACGGATAAATATCGTTGAGTAGGAAATATATCAAATGCAAGAGGAATATCAGATGCAAAATGCAAAATGTAAAACGCGGGGCCAGGCAATGCCATCAAACAGCGTATTTGAAAAAGAAAGGAGGTGAAACAAGAATGTAAGCTCAAACTATGAAAGTACGGCGAAATCGGCTCCTAAACAACGGATGCCTTTCTCCTTCGCCCAAACATTCTGGCGAATCCACTGGGCTCGTCTTGCGGGACTGAAGTTTGAGTGGGAACAATCTCCGGCGGGGGTTCTGAATCGCGCAGAAATCTCGCCAAGTCCGCAGTCTGTCCATAAGAGACAGGCTCCCGTGTCTCATATCTCTTCATGGGGGCTCTGTTGATATTGTTCATGCTCACAGGAGGAGCAGGTTTGACGTTGGTCGGCCCATACGCATCGTAGCCTGCTGGCATTTGGATCGGAGTGTGCTTGCTTCGACCATTCATCGAACGCGATTCACCACCAAATCCCAAGGCACTGGCTCGACTGCTGGGTGCCCGACCTTCGTTGAAAGTATTTACTTCCTTGGAGCCACTGCGAGTAAACCGGCCGATAAGACCGGGTGTGCTGGTCTTCTTCTTTGGCATCTTCATGGGTGGAGATGGGGGCTCCGGCGGGGGATCGTAGTTGAGCAGGAATTCCGCGAGGCTCTCTTCCTTCTTGGGGGGAGGCCTGGGGGCTATGTCAAAATCATCATCCTCTTCTTCGTCGCTGAAGTCGATTGCGTATGGGTCGCGAACGCGGCGAGTTTTTCTCACAGGCATAGGCATACCCATGTCGTCGTCGTCTTCTTCACCAAACATTTTATTCGCCTTTGGCATGCCCCTGTTCTTGAGAAGCGCGGAGCTGGAGTTGACGGAGGACTGTATGGATGGCATCGAATTGTCCGTCACGCTTGTAGATGCCTGGCTATGACGCATGTCGGGAAGAACCGCATCAACGGCCCGGCCGCCCACAGCGCCTGACATCATGTCCACATCCATTGTGTTGCGGAAAGGTGCCACATGCCGAGGAATGTGATTTTGGCTACCTGGAATGGGTGGCCCTTGACGTATAAAGTCGATCAGATCCGAGTTATCGTTTCTGCTGCTAGCAGCAGCCTCTCGAGGTTGGTAGCGATTTCGAATGCTGCTGCGACTATTCACAGTAGAAGTAGATTGCTTGGGCTCCGGGATGCTTGCAGTCGGGCTGGCAGGAACGCGAATATTGCGCAGAGCGGCTGGGCCTCTGTCACCCGCTGGACCTGTAGACTTGATAAAGTCGGCAAAGTCTGCAAGTGACTCGCCAGGTGCGCGGGCATCACGAGCCTGAGCTCCGCCCATTCGACCAGACATAGCAGCGGTTCCTGCAGGGGCACGAGGAATTGGTCCAGAAAGCTTAGGTTTATGCTCAGGAGCCCGAGGACTGGATGGCTGTACTCTTGGGATTGATGGCGACGTACTCGAGACAACCGGTGAAGACCGCATTAAATCCTCGCTCTTACGAGTGGCCTTGGTAACAACCGGGCTGTCATGAGGTGTTTTGACCTAGAGCGGAGTCAGTCAGCAAACTCTATCAATGCTTACATAAAAAGAGAGGCGGGAACATACGTCAATGTCACGCATATTCTCCGGCGTCAACGTGTATGTGATGGTTTGATTGCTTTGGATGAGCTCCTCGAAGTTGCGCGCCATGCTTTCGGCGCGGTTTGATGAGTCGTCTGAAGTGGTTCTGACCGCCCTGAATCGGCTGGTAGTACTCGAAGAGGCAGACGAGCCAGATGTGTGGATCTGACGAGGAGGAGCGATGGAATGCAGCGCTGCTTCCTCCCTCTCCTCCGGCACTGGTAGGTCGACTGCGGACAACGGAATCTGCCGATTGGGATGCGCTCCGGCTCTGTGAGGAACATCTGAAAACTGTGCATCGGTAGCGCTTTTGGTGGCTTTCAACGAGAACGATCTTTGGCGAGAGTGCTCACTTGGGGAAGTAGAGCCAACGTTTGTCTGCAGGCCGTGTGGGAGACGATCCAGTTGCTCTCGAGTCCGAGACGCCGTTACGGGCTTGACAATAGGGTTCACTTGGTCGGTGTCTTCCTCGGATTCGGAGATGGTGGCAGCGTTTGGAATTGGTGGCCTCATCCTCTCGACCGGAGATCTAGCCGCTGATAGAGGCACTCCCGTCCGCGAGCTGGTGTCGATTGCTTTGGCTTTTCGCAGCTCGTCGGCGCCTCCCGAGCGTGACAGAGGGCTTGTGCCAGAAACGGTGCTTGCGCGCGGCCGCTCCGTTGATTCCAGTGACGGTGGCCTAGTAGTGGCGGGACTACGGGGCGGGACGTCAATGAGGCGCGCAGAGTGAACACTAGAAGACCGGCTCAGATGGATGGGTCTATCCGAGGCGGATCGAGAAGAAGTGCTAGAGACTGACACTCTGGACGATGTCAGTATCTCGGCCTTTTCATAAACAACCTCGTCGAATTCATCCGATCCACTTTCGTCTGAGTCGCGGTTCTTCTTGAGAGAGCCCTCCTTGTCTTCGGGTGTCGCTTTGTGCTCCTTCGATTCAAGGGCGTCCTGCTCTGCCTCTGCTGATTTCGAGCTTGGTCGTGCCGTTGCATAAAAGACCGACCTTCTAGAAGTTGGCAGTGAGGTAGATCTCCTGTGAAGTCCAAGCAGGGTGGCGTAGTGCCCTGACTCCGTGGCTAGAGAATCGCCTATCAAGGAAGCTGTCCCGGCGAACGACTTGACGCGGCGTGCGTCAACTTCGACCTTTTCTTCCTCCTCCTCATCCTCGTCGTCACTGTGGTGGGCCAAACCCGGCACCTCAATTTCAGCAACGTCATTGTCCCCCATAGGTAGCGGAATGTTCATGGGATGGACTTCCTCTGCAACGGCGTTTTCCGTTTCGGGGCGATCTTGCGCCTCGTCAGAGCCATTGTCATTCTCCATAGCAGGGCTCTTCTTATCCTGAACCACAGCGGCTGGACTATCTGCCTTCATGTGGCTAATGGAGAGAGACCGGGCGGTTGCGAATTCGCCTGGCGGTGCACGCATCCTCTTTTTCCATCCTCGCCATAGGCGACCCAGAGTTCGATCAAGCGCAACTCGTTCCATGTCGACATCCTCCACTACAATCCTTTCAGAAACAGCAGCAGGGCTGCGCGTTCCGTCTTTGAGCTCCTTCTCAATTTTGGAGCGTATTCTTTGGCTGGCTGCTTGTCCAGCAACAGTAAGGGTGAGCTCACCCATGTATTCCAAGACTGAAGTCAGGAAGATGGCCACGGCGGGCGAGATGATGTCAGAAGTTTTCTCATTCTCGCCAATCTCGAGGTTTTCTTGCGTCATGTACTTGTCTTCGTCTTCCTCCTCCAAATCTCCCAGAGATGAGTAGACCATACACCTCAACCTGGCCCGCTTCCAAGCCAATTCAACGTCCCAATCCCGCGTATTCGGGCTTTGAGGGTCAGCATACTCTTCTTCTTCAGAGCCTCCAAGATACTCTCTAAGCTCCTCGTCGGCATTGCTTATAGTTTCTTTAGCCAGCTTGGGTTTGAGCACATCGGAGACAGCCGGTCGCAAAGCGGAAAGTGAGGTAGATCTGGCAACTTGTAGAAAGTTTAATAGCAGTTGGTCGAGGAAACTGTTGACTAGCTGCAGGGCGGCAGGGGATATCTGAGCGGGTTCTCCAGACGGCTCGACACCGTTTTGGTCGTACCATGTGGCTTCGTGGCCATCGTGATCATTGGTGACAATTTGAGAAGCTGCAGTCGAAGCAATGAAGGCGGCCTCTGGCGATACAGAGAGTGGAGGCGCAAAGAAAGTATGGCTTGCGATCGAAGGTCTGTCGCTAGAGATACTCTGTGATCGCACTTGGCGCGGCGAACTGACGCTGCTCGTCGGGCGCGACTCGACGGCGGAGCCCGTCATGGCTGGAGCTGGATGTCTATCGAATGTGCTGTGAGGAATAGAATAGGGGGTTCCCTTGATATTTGGCCCCTCCTTGTTTTCCCTTCCTGTCTATCGCTTTTGACAGAAGTGATGACTTGTGTGATACCAAATCAAGTGGAAAGAAGAAGAGAATCCCGAGTCCTCGTGTCGGATTCTGCAGCTCGTCGGCAGTTAATGCGAACAGACGACAGGCAGAGCAGAGTAGTGCGACTACCTAGCTATTCGTGGAAATGGGGCCGCAAAAAAGAAAAAAGGTAATCAATGCTCTAGATAAAGGACCCCTGGTCGTTAATTAGTTCATGAATCGGGACACAATCGAACGACTGAAATGGCGACAGGCCCGCAAGCACATGGCTTTCTGGGGACCGGGATGATGAGACACAGGAGGATAAAATGCTGGCTAAAAGTGAGTCCAGCCTGTGATGGGAAAAGACACGACGTGGAACAGGAACAGCCTGGTGCCACAATGGAGCAGGTCCGACTGATGTTGGCACTAGCAATCAGATTCGCGCGACGACACTGAATGCACAGGGCAGTGTCTAATGATGGAAAGACATCAAAATGAGGTTGCTGGGAACAAGATCAAAATGCAACTGTGACGGGCGATGTCGAGAGGTGAAGCAAAAGAGGGAGGACGTGCATCAAAGGGGGGGGGGGAAGAAGAAAGCCGGCACCACTTGGTACGGGTACTTTTCTTAATGCAGCAAGAAGTGCCAGAGCTTGAGGTACAGCTCACGATGAACAGCAATCTACCCATTGATGTGTTTTTCTTCCATACCTGTTGAACAAGATACGTGAGGATGTGCGCTGGCAAGTCAATGCAGACAAAGCACGGCTCGTGACATGCCCGCTGCTGCAGGTGGTTGAAAATGTAAAACAAAGCACTCGTCGTGATACGAAGAGAAGTCGAGATGCAGATTGATATGGGGCTTACGGTACTGTAGCGGACGGGGGGCCTCTTCCGGCGGTTTTTTCTTTAAATGAAGACTGGACCCCTTTCGCTAGAGTTTAATGCTGCTGCTAGTACCTGGATGGCAGTTGTTGGCTGCACAAGACGTTGAAAGAGCAGCTGGATTAGAGAGAGAGAAAAAGAATGAGCCGAACAGGGCTCGTCTAAAATAAGCCTTGAAGAGGATCGACATGGCATCAAGTGCTCTCTTGCATGAATGTATAATTGGGATTTCGGATTGCTCACCCAGTCAAAATGCTCCTTGCACGACGAGATTGACGCAGTCCCTTCCATTCAGTCGCTGATCAAACGCTACCTGACTTGTAAGCTGATGTCTAGTGTCTGTCTATCCGTCTGCGCCTCCCCCATCCCGTTTTCCCTTCCCTCCTCCATCCACCTCTTGACACTTTTCTTCTTCTTCCTCTAACAATAATTCCCCGCCTCATCGGATCTTTTTTCTTTCTTCATTTGCCCTTTCGGCCCTGACCCTCAACGGCCGACTCGCTCGCCCGTTTCCAATCCCCATCCTGCAAAGTCCCGCCTCCACTCCGCCCCAGGCCATGGCGAGACGGGCCCTGGCTTGCCTGAACTTGGCTGGCCAGGATGCCTGAAGGGGTCTAGCACTGGAGCGCCTAGCGTGTTCTTTGGGGCCCTTAGCCGTGTTCCCACAGCCGCTAGAAGGAGCCTGCCAGCACTCCGAATCCGCAAGCTTTCAGGGGTCGCATCAACGGTGCCGCTCAAATTAATATCGGGACGAGATTTGGAGCCTCGATGTTGGGATGCCTCATTTCTTGGGATCCGGAGGCTATCAAAGGCGACAACGTGTTTCCCGCTCCATTTGCTGCCTCGTCTGGTGCAACAATGCTGACGAGTCCCGTCCTTTCGACAGACTGTACACACTGTGTTGGCTGATCACAGCATATAGACTCCATACTACTGCAGAGCACATACAATCTCGACTATGACTCCCTCACATCGTGCCTCCACACCATCTGCATCCGCATTCCTCCTCGGAATTTGGATAGGTCAGCCTGGTCGTATCGCCAAGGTGCTCATCGGTTAGTCCAACACTGCCTAAAGCGGCAGTCCTGATATCAACGGGCCAACGCTTACTGGCGCTATCGAGAGCTGTCGTGATGGAATCGAGCTGCGGAGTTCATCCGAACAGAGAGAAAACTTTTCTTTTCCCTGGACGGCACGGCTATCGACAGATTGCAGCTCAGCTCGCTCGCCATCGATGCACCTGACTCGGACACAGTCTGTCTGCTTTGCTAGTTTCTGAAAGCAGGGCGAAACGACACGAGACAAACTCCGTTGTTTGGCCTGCTAGCCTCATGGACTAGTTGTATATATGCGGCGCGATTGCTCCACGCACCAGGGATCATGGCACGACGACATCTGTGTGTATAGAGTCTGATCTGACAGTTTGTCTCAAGGTGATTTCGCTCTGTTACAGTGTTCGAAAACGTGCACGTTATTTGCGGTATTGCGGCCCATACGAGTCACCCAAGACCGCTTGTTTCTGAGAAGCATCGCAACATCGGCCCAGACAGTATCCTCTCAGGATGGCGCACACTGGCGCGAATCTCTCCGGCGCCCCTTCGCACCGACCCGTTGAGCTCCCAGCTTTGTCTTCGCAGCGCCATTGCGAGCTAATCTCAGCTCCCACCCAGCCACTATGACGAAGTGAATCCCCAGCCAACAGCACTAACAGCCTCACTGCGCTGCCAAAACGAGATCCTTCCGGTTGACACTCCTGGATCCTTTTGCAGACAACCCATCTACTACCACTGAGTACCGAAACCAAACAAATACAAGTCCTTGCGATATACCGTAGACTGCTGCTGCCTTTCATACACGTGGGCTATGTGCAAGGCACGGTGCATGGTTTGCTACGGAGCATCCGTCCCTTGATTAATTGCCCCCCCTCACCCATGAACGACGAAGCATTGGCCATCCGTCCCCCGCTCACTACAGATGGCCCCCAAGAGCATCCCCCCAAATCCCGAGCCGGCATGGCCGCCAGCCCCGGGCCTTGTGGCGTATCTGGCCTGTCCTCACGCTGGGCCAATCAAGAAACGACTACGAGGCAATGGATAGAAGGCGAAACACGCCGGAGTCGGTTAAAGCCTTGGGGATTTTCCAGGGTTGTTTCGTTTCGAACTTGACGGCGACCTGGCTTTGCGCTAGGAGTCTTTGCTGTCGACATTCCAGCTAGCCTTCTATTCTGATCTGGTGATAACTACTAGTACATACTAGCAGACTTACTCCGCAGTCCGTGCCAAATACTCTACCGCAGGTGGGAGAAGGGCATTCTCAGCCACTGGCAGAATTAAACTTGGGACTGGCCAGGCTTCATCCATCGCTTATCGTGGCAGCTTAGCCTGCCCCTGTAGCAGCAATATAGCCCTGCATTCAGCGGAGCATTCGTACATGTAGGTCTTGTGCATGTCTCGGAGCATACGAATTCCTCCTCGGACAAAAGACGCTGAGGCGTTTTGTAACTACAGGAGCCAGCTTCTGCCCAGTGCTCGATACTGCCTATAGTAGAAAGTGCAGCAGCAGTGGTATAATACATAGTAGTATCGAGCGTTGCATTATGAGTTTCCACCTGCCTGAAGAGTTGATGCTGACTGCATAGATCACCTTAGCTAACGCATACAAGCACCGCGAGATACTCTCTCTGCAACCGTATCAGGGCTCTGCTCTGTCCACCAATAGGACAATTTTTTTTAACATAAACTGCCCTGTTAGATGCTCGACAAGGCATTAATCCGGGGCTGCCGTGCTTGTGCGATTACGAAGTGTATGGGCAAGTTAGCCAACCAGCAAGGACAGCGGCAGTTGAACAAAATGCCTCGGCATTTCCAAGGAAACAAAGTAGATGTAACGGACGGATGTCTGCATGAGAATAGACATGAATTAAGTAACCCAAGAGTACTCACCGCTCAACGGTTTACTTGGAGAGAGATATCCATCAATACTGTGCTCGGAGCATCTAGCTGAGTACAATTCTAGAGAATCACTCGGTCAGTCAGCCTTGTACATTCCATGAAAGGATCAAATCTCCATCCTCTGTACTCCCCTCCCCAAAGAAGAAGTTATGAGATCGACAGAGCCATGGCTCCGCATCGGCATCCTTTTGTAGCATCAGCGTCCTTCACGCAGCAACAAGGTGAGGTGCGTGGCACAAAAAAGTTGCTTCCCGTCGAAAAACCCACGCAAACTTGGATGTCAGCTCGGCGAAGCCCGACGTCCGCACTTTGCTGGAGACGGAAGGCTCTATTGTGCGACTTGATGGCATATCCCGATCCCTGCTTGAATAGCTGCTCTGGGAGGATTGCTTGCTACAGATATGTGGCGACTTTCACGGGTAGTTGTAAGCTGCGTACATGCACATGCTGGTATACTTGAATGTTTAGCAACACCGCAATCCAATGTTTGTGGTTTTAGCCACCGGCGTTTGTCCAGCCAGGATGACAATGTATGTTTGCATCTTTGAGTATACCAAAAATACAGTATCGGGTCTTTGTGTGCTACTCTTTGAATGGTTTACGCCATACAGAAATTAAGGGAATGATTACTTACTGGCTTGCATAGCCGGAGCAGGAGTCTTGTGATGGCAACTATTTACCATACTTTTAATACACATTACGACATTCCCCATTTAAATAAGACTATATTTAAACAGATTGTAATTTAGATTTATCTAATAGTACTGTTGGGAGCACGTGGAAATGATAAACAGCAGCTCATTTTGGTGTACTGCCACGGTATGAAGTCGTATACATCTTCGCGGGGTGACAGAGGCGCAACAAGACTAATCACGGCATACAAAAGCTGGAATGTATTGAGAGCAACAAAGTTAATAAATATAATAGTCAACTAGTAGATAAATGTGCAATAAATTTTTCGACAATATCTCAAATAGAGAGCCACTTATCTTAATTCCATGCAGATGAACAAAGCAGGAAACCCTATTGACCTACTTCAACATTATGACGATCAATTAACAAATCCCAACACCTTCACCACACTGTGATTTTAGACTTAGCTAGTAACAGAGTGGTATTAGAGAAGAATCATGATTCCCGACAGACTAAGTCGAAAGAGAGGGCTGAATAGAAATATATTGTTCATCTCATGTACGACTCGACCCGTTTTCCCAGATAATCTACAAGTCAGATAACTCTAAGTCCACAACACATTTCATCATTTCCAAATCTCAAAGAACAAAAAATGACGGTTCTCCTGAAAATGTGCTGTCCAGCCTTCAAATTGCAGTAGCCCATCCCGCTCCTCGTCGTGAACCTCTTCGTCATCAATCTCAGCCTCTCGATACCGAGAAACAAGGTTTCCTCGAGATGCTCTATTTTATACCTAGGGAGCAGCAGGTATTAAATGCCCAATTCTTCAAGTATCTTCTACTATTGCAATTTTCTGCTACTATACCTGGGAGTTAGTAAGGTTGCGAAATTATCTTTGGGGGTAGCTTACCCGTAGTGTGCGATTCTGGCTGCTGGTTTTGCTTTTTCTTGGCCGTCTACGCTCGTGATTCTCGCCTGGCTCCATTATCTGGTAGGTGGGAGTGCGTGCGAATGTCCTGGTAGATTGCGAAGAGATGTGAGAAGAGAAAGACATGATGATTTTGCCGAACTGGGAAATACCATTTTAAGCAGAGCAGCTTGGTGTTGGTGGGGGAGGAAGGTGCAACTTCTAAATGCATCTGGCAGCGTTCACATGCTCGCCAGTGCCGTCACTGCTGGTAGCTACATTTCTCTAGCATCTGCTACTAAAGCTACGTTTTTCTGGTATTCGCTATTATTTACGACACGTGAATACAGGTAGATAATAAATAGGGCTGCTGAATATTAGGCCTTCTCATTTTATAGTAGATGTAGACATTTCGGGAAAATTTCAAAGACAAAAACGGACGGAGCCAAGCCGCACTTTTGGCTCTTCACCACGGAGGAGCGGCTGCTCATCGATAAAACAATGACAAACCATTATCTATAAACACCATGGCAACCTCTTATCTGACGTCCTTCTCCCAGGGTTAGAATGTCGTGATCGGGTTGTACAGCAAGAGCTCGCCAATGTCCACATCGCATCAGTGGCTCTCATACTTACTTGGTAGTACGTTGGACAAACAACTCGAAGAGAGAAGCACAAACCGCAAACAAAAAGTCAAAGTAGGCGGTCTCGCAGCTCTACTTCTCGGTCTGTTATCCGATAGAGTCGTCTGTTTATCAATTCTCACCAAAGAATACGCCCTGTTCATCCGCCGGAAATGGCATCAGATACCCCTGAGCCATCCAGGACTCAGACACCATCATGCTCTTGAGCAGCCAATGAGGAGTCACAGAAGTCATCGTCTTCACTGACATCTCCAAGGGGATACCCAGGTCTTAGCCGTAAGAATTCCCAAAACTTCTCTTATGAATTGTCCCTTTTTCTAGAGCAACTTGCTTCCAATGGATCATCAGCACCATTCTTACATCCCAACTCTTCGCCCCTCTAATCACAAACTGTCTCGCCGAAAACTCCATCTGGAATTCCATTCTCATCTAATTCATCTCGTTGCCGTCAGTAGTACCATTCCCATCTTGCTAATGCCCGAAATACTCCCCAGCCGCACCTATCCAACCCAGGTCGGTGAAGATGTTTACTCCCATCAGCAGTAGCACCAACGACCGTAAATCCGCCCTCACTTCCACAAAATCCACGCCTACGATCCTCTTCCGCTGTCCTACAATGTGGCTCTCCCAAAGCGCAATTCTCGCCATGCCCGCCGTCACATCACATTTCAGAATCATCGGGGTGGAATCCAAACGAGTATTATATACCGGCCACAACGCGAGGCACTACCTATACGTCACATGAACACCATATCTTCTATACAATTGACACCTTCGCCAGAGCAATGCTCAAACAGCAACTCTATTTTTTTACACCTATTCCTTCCCGGCTTTTCTATTTCTTGACAGCACCCGCTGGCATGCAGCAGATGAGAATTGACTTCCATAGAGCAAATTGCACATAACTCTGCCAATTATAGGGACACAGTAACAGCAACAAAATACGTGAATTCAGGGGCGAACAGAGGCAGATTCAAGGAAATCGGGTCAATTTAGTGATGAATCGATCAAAGCTAAAGACTATTCATAGGAATACCGTCAAATCAGAACACGGTTAGGGTATCTTTCCACGCCTTCAACGTCACTCTCTCCCCTTAGTAGTTGGCCTCGCCTTGCTTCTGGATGTCGTGCTCGGCACCACGCTGTTGTGTCTTGCCCTTATCGTGCAACTCCTCGTAGTGTGCCTGGCCTGAAGTGTCTCCGGTGAGACCAGCGACGGCACTGCCGACTGTTCCCTGGACACGATCACCCATTCCGTGGCCGTAGTCGTGCAGCTGGCCCTTGGCTTCCTGCTGCTGGCCCTCGAGGTTCTGTTGACGACCTGACGACTTCAGAGACTGTGATGACAAGACATGTTAGCTTAAGAAGGTATCACGAGAGTATTGTTATTTTGAGGGAAGCATACCTCATTGCCGACAAGACCACCAAGTGTCTCCTTAGCGGCACCAACGGTTTGGTTCCATGAGCCCTCGGTCCGGTTGGGGTCATCCTTGGCAAAGGCACCTGTGCTGCCGATGGTGCCGCCGGGGAGCTTGACTGCTGCCTGTGAAGCGTCGTACTCAGCCTGAGCCTTGTCCTGGCGAAGCTCGCCCTTGGCCTGATCGCCCGAGTTGCCCATCAAGCTGCCCACGGCATTCTGGACGGCACCAGTGGCGGAGTCGACGTAGGACTGGAGAGTGGAGGGCTTGTTGTTGGAGTTGTCAGACATGATTGCGGTTGTTGTGTGATGGATGTGGTGTATAAGTGTGTGTTTGTAGTAGGTTGTTGAGATTGAAGATTGTAAATGTTTGTTTGTTGTGGTTGTGATGAGTGATGAAGTAGATGCAAGAAGGAAAGCCAAGACAGCCTGGCCCTTATATAACATTCACCCTCCCGCGCAAATCATCCCAATCAAGGGAAACCGCAATCATGATGCCGATGACGATGCACGCAACCGCCATCCACGATCCACGCGTGGCAGCTTCCAAACCGTTCGAAATCCACAATTGATGTCATCAAAAGCCAGTTGCGTTTGATCTTGTGAAAGCTTCTTGGTAGGTGCTTGGAGCTGTGGCGCAGCTGACGTCATGGATTCATCATTGACTGCCACCAACTGAGACTCGCCATTGTACGTAAGCTGGAAACTGGACCCTCAAAGAAACTGGATAGAGGGGCAGATGCATGTGATAGATAGATGCCTTGATAAATGCCAAATGTTTTGAGTGGCAATCGCGATGCAGCTTTGATAGGACAAGATACCTGTACCCAGATCGTGCTGAGGATATTGTCGGGATAATGCCGGCGCTGCAGTTTGGCTGACGCGCTGCCACATTGGCTGCAGTGAATAGAGCCCCATTGCCAGTTTGGGATACATGACTGGCGTCGGTTGGATGGCTGCTGTAAGAGGGGCAGAGGAACAATCATATGCTGGTAGATTTGGCCACTACCAATAGAAGCATCTCAAAAGCCCCTATCAAGCGCCAGTCACTGACTTCTCGTTGTTTCTACAAAGCGTATTATCCAAGTACCAAGCAGTAGAACCAATAGCATTCATGATAGGCGAGGCAATCCAGTCTGTTCATTTGGGGGAATTGTCATTATTTCGTACTCGTAAATCAGGT
The DNA here is from genome assembly GCA_035079535.1 of Trichoderma endophyticum. Classification (NCBI taxonomy): domain Eukaryota; kingdom Fungi; phylum Ascomycota; class Sordariomycetes; order Hypocreales; family Hypocreaceae; genus Trichoderma; species Trichoderma endophyticum. The sequence goes on from JAPMIQ010000003.1 coordinate 1,773,534, forward strand.
ATCTTATACTACAATATGCTATTACAGCGGCTTGGCTGGCGCAAACCCGGCGCCTTTTGGCCAAACCCCTTGGGTTCTGCTTATACCCAGACCCAGTTGATGATAACTTCCCAAACCCAAAACACCAGCTTGTGTCATGCTCAATCTTGGGACACTTTAGTGCTGGCTCCACTGGATCGTGTTCAGGTCGATGCCCTCTTGCACAAGCTCCCACAGCGGGCTGAGCTCACGCAGGAACGTGACACGCTCCCTAACAGCCTTCAGCACGTAGTCAATCTCTTCCTCCGTGGTAAAGCGGCCAATGCCGAACCGGATGCTGCTGTGTGCGTTCTCGTCGCTGTTTCCAAGCGCACGGAGCACGTAGCTAGGCTCAAGCGAGGCCGAAGTACATGCGCTACCCGAAGACAGAGCAATGTCCTTCAAGGCCATCAACAGGGATTCACCCTCGACGTAGGCAAATGAAACGTTGACACAGCCGGGGTAGAACGATTTCGAATCGCCATTCTGGTTGGTGTGCTCCATAGCAAGCAGTCCACCCAAGAGTCGATCTGATAGGAACTTAATCCTCTTGGAGTCGTACTGTACAGCGATGCTCGGTTAGCTATGCCGTAATAGGACACGCAAATGATCTAAAACCAAGACAACGTGGAAAAGGGAAACCGCAAGAATCAGACAGGTTGCTACACTCAACACGAAGGGCCTTGTCACGGGCCATTCAGAAAGCCATGCATGTGTAAGCTAATCATCACATGGATGCGGAAAGGGATTTGACGAGGTGGTTGTAAAAAAAGGGGAAACAATAAAAAAAAGAGGGGGGGAAAGGTGCCAACATACCTCCATCTCTTCCTTGGCAACGCGGCATGCCTCACCAAAGCCAGCAACCAAGGGCGGTGCCAAGGTACCGCTTCGTAGGCCTCGCTCTTGTCCACCGCCAGTGATGAGGGGGTCGAGCCGAACCCTCGGCCGTCTGCGGACATAGCATGCGCCAATGCCCTTGGGGCCGTAAATCTTATGTGATGAAATGGACATGAGGTCAATGTTCATAGCATTAACATCAATGGGGATCTTGCCGACGGCCTGTGCAGCATCGGTGTGGAAGAAGATCTTCTTCTCACGGCAGAGCTTGCCAATCTGCTCGATCGGCTGGATGACTCCGATCTCGTTGTTCACAGTCATGATACTGACCAGGGCCGTCTCAGGCCGGATGGCAGCCTCAAGATCCTCCATCTTGATCAGGCCATTGCTCTGGACAGGCAGATAGGTAACCTCGAACCCTTCATCCTGCAGATGTCTGCAGCTGTCCAGCACACACTTGTGCTCGGTCTGAGTGGTGATGATGTGCTTCTTCTTGCCAGATCGGCCGAAGAATCGCGCAACACCCTTGATGCTCATGTTGTTACTCTCCGTAGCACCGCTGGTGAAGATAATCTCCTTGGGGTCGGCACCAATCAGATTCGCCACATGCTCTCGGGCCTCCTCCACGGCCTTTTCACTCTCCCAGCCGTAAGCGTGCGTTCTTGAGTGGGGGTTGCCGAACTCGCCGACGTAAAACGGCAGCATGGCATCAAGGACACGGGGGTCAACAGGCGTAGTGGCCTGCATGTCGAGGTAGATGGGTCGCTGGCCCTCCTCCATGACGGCTGCGGTCTTGAGAACCTCTGCAATTGCGCATTAGCCTCTGTGGTGTTCATTCCCGCATATCGCAACAAGAGGTAACCGAGGACGACATACCGGCCATCGGGCTGACCTTCATGTTAGGCGAGGTCATGTCCACCTGCTGAGAAATGTCTGCAAAGTCCTTCTTGTCCAGCTTGATAGCCGTTTCGACCCGCGCATTGTCTCTCTTGGACTCGGTCACATAGCCTCGCCTCCCGCTCCTCCTCGTAGCCGCCACCAGGGCAGCTCTGTGAATTCCTCGCAACGGCGCCGTAGCGACGGCCGTGCTGGAGCCAAGGCGGCTCGCCGACCTCAGCGCTGACGATGCAATACTAGCCATGGCTGTTGTGCGGATGGATAGTTTACATGGGGACAGAAACTTCCAGCCAGGTGAGAAGGTTGGAGTTGTTGTAGAGGAGAGGTAGTTTTTTTTTTAAACCAACGTGAATTTTGTACTTGGGGTATTTGTCAATGGGGTCCGGCTCGGTACCTAGCTCGGTGATACGTGCGGGTAATTGGCTGAAAATGCGTGGAATATTCGGCTGAATCCCGGAAAGCCAGCTCTCCGGCGCATTCAACTGTCTTTTGGACGTGAAAGGCCGAGATAGGCCGGTGTCTTTAGCGTGCGGCATAGCAGCAGTAGGTAGTGGCGGCCTTTGGGTGATTCAGCAGATAAAATGACCCCGTTGGCGGCAAAAAAGGTCTCGGATATCGAGGCCAACGACGTCATGTCACAAGCTGGTGCTCAGTTCAGCACCTTAATAACAATGACCATGTGCGGGCTTCCTTTTGCACTGATCGTTACTGTAACTTTGAATGCGTGCATTATGAGTAGACGCTGTCGTTTGTATTGATGCATCTATATTATGCCCATCAGGCCCGTCCTGGGGAGAGGTGATAAGAAGTCCGAGGTGCTGCATTTGATTCCATTAGCGCTAGGGCATCTACTGCATGTCAGTCCGAGATGTCAAGGAGCAACAAGTAAACTGCCACTGCTAAGCTGACCTGACTTGGGTACAGATACACAGCAATATGGTAAGCAGCCCCATCTTGGGGAAATCAAATTCAGTCAATAGCCGTCATCATCATATTACGGAGCATGGAGTATTTGCTGCCACTAGGTAGGTAAGTATAATAGCTTGGCTTCTGCCCCAGGCAAATTCCGGCGGCTTCCACAGCGCTGCGGAGGCCCGGAGTTGGACTATGCGCCACATTGGACACTACAAGCTCTAGCACAGCCACTTAAAGTTCGTCACCAGTCCCAGAGGTAGGATTTAACCTCCAACCCAGCTGGCGAGGGCTTCTGTCCGTCTCCCGGATCGCCGGTGCTTTGCGCGCGCAACTTGCTCTCTATCACCACCAGAATCTCCGCTTCCTTCGCTGCTCCCGTACACAGTTTCGACCACGAGCGCGTCGCCATGAGTTTCAAAGGCTTCCAGAAGAGCCTTGTTAGGGTAAATGCTCTCTCTTTGATTCCCCTTGCCCCTCACCCAAAGCGGCAGCAACACAAAGCCGCCCCTCCGAACGTTCGAGAAGGAAAAATAAGAGACGTCATGATCGAGACTGCGATGTACACCAAACAGCTAACCCGTGATCGCACTCTAGGCGCCGCAACAATTCAAGTCAAAATTCAACATTGGCGAGCACACCAAAGACGCCGTATACATCGACGCCGAGCGACGCTTCCAGGAGCTGGAAAAGGAGACAAAGAAGCTCCACGATGAGTCCAAGAAATACTTCGAGGCCATCAATGGCATGCTCAACCACCAGATTGAATTTAGTAAAGCAATGACAGAGGTCTACAAGCCCATCTCTGGTCGCGTGTCCGACCCCGACTCCATAAAGCCTGAAGGGAACCCTGAGGGCATTGCTGCCTGTGAGGAATATGAGGCTGTTGTACAAGAGCTGCAGGAGACGCTGGCTCCAGAGCTGGAGACTATAGAGTCTAGAGTTATCCGGCCGGCCAACGAGCTGCTGGATGTGATCAAGGTCATTCGAAAAACTGCTGTGAAGCGAGACCACAAGCAGCTCGACTACGACCGGCATCGTACCACTCTCAAGAAGCTCCAAGATAAGAAGGATCGCTCGGCCAAGGACGAAAAGGCCATGTGGAAGGCTGAAGGCGACTGTGAGCAAGCAACGCAGGATTTTGAATACTACAACAATCTCTTGAAAGACGAGCTGCCCAAGCTCTTCCAGCTGGAGCAGGAGTTCATCAAGCCGCTCTTCCAGTCCTTCTACTACATGCAGCTCAATATTTTCTATACATTACACGAGCGGATGCAGCGGTGCGATATTGGATACTTTGATCTGACTAGGGACATTGAAGAGGCCTTCAACGAGAAGCGAGGTGATATCCAAGAACAAGCTGAAGCGCTCAGTATCGTACGATTCAAGACCACTGGACAGCGACGGCCGCCTCCCAAGGTCGGTGGTCGCCCTACGATCGAGGCTGCTAAGCCTCAGGGATTGCTCACCGCGGGTACTGCAACACCAGAGAAGATGAGCCCCAAATTTGGTGGCTTCCCAGCAGAAGACGCAGGCGAAGCCGCTGCGCCGCCGCCATATAGCCCTTCTACGAAGCCCGGCCTTTCAACACTTGTTGCCGGCAAGGCGAAGCCTCCGCCGCCACCCAAGCCCAAGCCGACCCGTCTGAGCGGTGCGCCGCCGCCTGAGACAGTGACAGCCCTGTACGACTTCGCAGCACAGGCAGAGGGTGATCTGAGTTTCCGAGCGGGTGATGTCATTGAGATTATACAAAGAACACAGAACGAGAATGAATGGTGGCAAGGCAAGGTGAACGGAAAGCAAGGACAGTTTCCAGGTATGCTTTGTTTTCTTCCCCACTGCTGCAATCCCCTCTTTGCGCCGCTGGATGCTAACCCGTGCTGTAGGAAACTATGTCAGATTGAACTAGAGGCAATAAAGTCTGTGGAGGGTAGCAACAAAGAGGGATGAGAGGAGAGGTTGAGAGACGGGGAGAGAGGTGGGGGAAGTAGAAGGAGTTTGACCCATGGTTTTTCTTTTTCCTTTTCTTTTGTTTCCTCAACTTTATTAGAGCATGCCAGGGAATCAACAGGTTAGCCTATATATGTGTATAGTGTACTTTGATAATCAGGATTAAAGCGGAAGACAAGGCGTCGAGTCCCAACCATGACCACGTATCTCTATGTGAATACGACCACTCCCGTGAGAATGTATTCTAATATGTTGCCCGGCATTGGTCAGTAATTCGTATAGTGTTGGCAGCGGATTACTCGATATGAGGCGACAACACACGTGTTGAGGTTACACAAAGCCATCGTGTAACATCACTCGTGAGATGCACGCGCGGCACGGCGCCTCCAATAGCACGTTGACAATTGTACAAAGGGAGAGAGACTGACTGTGTTTCAGCTGAAGTCGAGCATCGATGACGAGACAAGTTTACGATTGCAGCAAGAGATAATATTATAGTAGATACATAGTAATATATAGGTAGCAGGTGGTAGGCCGCCTTGGCGCGTACAAATATGTATATAAGAAACCAGCCGCGTTTTGGGCAATGTGAGGCATTCGTGCATATGTAGGGTTTCCCATTTGACGGCTTTTGGATTCCACCCATTTGAGCCGCGAGAAGCCGCTGTTTATAGTCTGACATATGAAAAATCAACAAAGCGACTCGTCATGTCGTATATGTGATGGTGAGATGGCGATGAATTGGTTGCGTGTGATGTATCTGTAATTGTGCCCGACATCATTCGCTTAAGATGCAACTCAAGCCACGTTTGTCCTAGTATTGCGCAAGGTAAAGTGGCATCCTAGGCAGAAAGGTTTTAACAAGCCCAAAAAGAGTTGGAGAGTGATATATTCCATATTGATCCTCTCGTCATTGCAATTAAGCCGTGCATTGCATAACTGTAAAGTGCGGCGCCCGCCCAGTCGGATTCAGCCTCGGTAAGGCATACATCTCGCCCGTGAAACGTAATGACGGGAGATAGACATACACCCAAGCACACGAAAAAGAGTGCTTGCGCGAATTAATTCTCAATTAATGCAACTAAAATTGTCGCAAGAGAACTTTTGCCTGTGAACCCCCATTGTTGGGTTTCAAGAAGGCTCTTCGCAGTCGAGCTGGGCGAATTGGCGGTATGACCCCAAATGGCAGGTTTGTTTTGAGTACTTCATGAGTACATACCAACCCACGCCACTTCTACCTGCGTAATGATAGATCACTTCGGGCCATTGATCCCCAAATCATCCACAATGGATACTGGCCGTGTTTGTTGGTATAAAAACTCCCTCAAGACGGGGCTTCTTCCGGGCTATGAATGCTGTGAATCCATTGAGAGCTGTCTTCGGTGTCGAGGTGGAGGCCCGAGCTATCTGCCGGGATTCCCCTGTGAAGTCGAGACCTAGGATCTTCGAGGAATGAGGAGCCACCATTTCCTCATTCATCGTTGTGCTTGAGCCCAACGGGGCATTTCCGACTTTGCTTAGCTGGTAGCTCATCGAAACTGGCGGTGTCGAGCTTCCAACCCAATGGCACTGTTTTGGGAAATGCAGGCCGGGGTCAAAGGACACGAGAATGATAGAGCGTGGCTCATCAGGGCGACTCAAAGACTTGGGAGAATAAACCAAAACACTTTCATCCATTGCCCAGTCAACTTCGTCAAAGTGCGGCTGAGGGTTGAGGAGCTCATCGCAATAGTGATCCAGAGACTGGTTAGGCTGTTCACTCCCTGGCTCTCCCTCGTCTTCCGGCCATAGTCTGACATATTGATCTTCCGAGTCATTGGCAACATCCACACGCTCGGTGGGTGATGATGGCATATGGCCTGATTCTGAGGTTGGGCACCGCTCCTGTGGTCGTCTTCTGACCCGCAACCGGAGACGTTTGGCTGTCGGACTGGCTGTTGTTGTGGTGCTCACGATGTCGACAAAGGCTTGGCAGCTTGGGTTGTAGGAACGAACCGGAGTATTGCGGAAGTCAAATGTCGAAGAGGAAAAACCAGTATCCCCACGATGGACACTGTTCTCTGGGGTTGATTCGTAATGAGCCATGCTATCCCAACTGTCGGAGCAATCATCTCCCGAATCCTCAGGACGGTCATCGGGGTGGCCGTCTGTACTCTCGGCCACAGAAGGCCAGATTAGCTGCTTCCGGTAGCAGGTACGTCGGCTCCACGAAGAGAGCCACTCTTTTCTGGTTTCGAAAATAGAGACTTGGCCAGATTTCGGGTCTTGCGCAATCTGAAGGTGGTTCCAGCGGTCATCGATGGGTCCGTCTGTCGCACCTCGCCGCCACAGAGCTGATCTTGGTAAGATTTGAATCCCGGAAGGGTCACGTAGAGGGAGCCGAAAGGCGTAATAAAAGGAATCTATCGGATGTCCCGGTGAGTCCCACTCATACTCTTCGACTTCGGCCAACTCTTGGCTAGAAACTCCGTACAGGTGGCTGCCAAAGATCTCAAAGCAGATGGTCGACCCCATTTCGGCACCAGCCAAATCCCAGAGAATGGTTCTGCGAGGAAACCATTCCAAGTCTTTCAGAGAGAAACCTTCGATCACCCATCGGCGCTGGCCCTGGGCTGGATAAGACTTTGTGCCGTAATATAGATATTGGCAGTTGTTGCGGACAAAAATATTGGCAGTCGAAAGCAGAGGGCGGGCATCGAGAAGCTTTCCCTTTTCAAGGCTGTATATAATCAACCAGCGGACAGTGGTAGGGGACTTTTTCTGCTCGTATAAGCACGAAACTATGCCATCTGCATGATACAGCGGCTTAAATTGGTAGGGTCGAGTTTCTTCAAAATGGGGTATATCACAGTCTTTTATGAGATTAGGGACATCGATGCTTACTTCTTCGACAGAAGGGCCCTCGAGAGTCAGGATTCGCAGGCGGTGCTCGTGGACAGGTGAGAGTTGTCTCGTAGTGTAACACAAAACGCCGTTTGTGTACGTAAATTGAAGAGCTTCGCTGGAGACTTCCAGCACGTGAAACGGTTTTGCCATCTGGAGAGCCTCGCGTCGCTTGATGAGCCTCCTCAGCGCTTTGGCATATTTTCCAGTTTCACGCTCTTGCCTGTAGCCTGACGAAAATTTGATGCTCTTTTTGACGCGTGCCAAGTTAGCATTCCTGATGAGCAGGAGAAGATTGAAAGTTGCGGTGACAAACGAACCTCCAGGACCTTTCGACATATGACAGCATCATACATAATGTGTTCGAATTGGGGACTGCTGATCGCCAGGTGGAATAAATCATCAGGTCCAAGATTAACGGCAATGAGCCGAAGAATCTCAGATGGCACCTGGGAGAGGCTCATGGCTGCGGACTAGACAGACGATGCAAATGGTAAATCAGTTCAGAGGGAGGGGGGCAGCAAGCTAATGAGGGGCTGTTTCCTTCAGATGCCGGCAACAGTCGACCAAGGATTGCATATATGTACGAGTATAAAAAGACCGCGGCACCTCCTCTTTTTCCTTCGGGTGCAACCTAACTTCCCGGACGCCGCTGCACCAACTTCAGCTTCTCGGCGAGAGCATCAACAGAGCTTCAACGCTTGCTAGGCTCTCGATTGGCAGCGACACTTAGATATCAGGATGCACGTCCAAGTACTATTGCGCGTCTTGAGTTGGGCACGGTCACAGCAATCCGGGCCGTGGCAGTCTCTCATTCGGACGGCCAAAGTGAAAGATGAGAAAGTTCGGTGAGGTCGGGCTGTTGCGAAATGACAAGGTACCAGATAAGTAGTTGGTCGCTGTAGTACGGAGTTCCATCTTTGAGACACAAGCCGCATTCAACTCTCCCTCCCACAAGACAAAACAGAGCCTCAAGGCAGGGATAGGAGCTGTGCTACACCCCCGTATTAGTAGTAGACTCGATCACTTTCGGGGCTTACTGTACTAGGTATTCTGCTCACTGAATCATGGATGGAAACTAGCCGGGAGCATGATGAGCTAAAAAGGCTGAGCAGCGCCATGGCGGCTGTAAAGGCGCTCGGACAACAAACAGCAGTCAAAACATGATATCTCAGCTCGGCTAACACGAACGATGGATCGGCCTTGCTTGGCTTTGGACTTAGTTAAAACGTTACACAACTCAAGGGTGCCTCCCTCGTGAGAACATAAGTCTCTATTATGGAGTAAATAGCTTGTGTTAGTATGGACAGGGGGGATGCCACACGATGCATCTCCAGAGCCGCAGCAGAGCCGCATGGTTCTAGCCACCTCCAATACCTCCACCATCTGCAAAGGAGATTATTTTTTTACCACATTCAAGCAAGAGGCAAGTTTAGTGGCATTACCAACAGCAACCTATTTATGCACCAGCCAATAAGAGCCACATACTGAGTGCTACTACTACGACCTGCTTCAAAGAGCGTGGGTGAATTTTATGCCTCTGTACGGAGTATGATATGTCGATTATGTATCACTGATCACTCAAAGTCCTGCTCGTAACACTAGTGCTGCACAAGTTGTTGCCTACAAAGGGCTTCTTCAATCGGAAGTTGCATATTTGCAGGGATAGTCCATCCTATGCTTGACTAATTTATCTCGATGGCGGGTTTAAATAATTATGAAATCATATAATAAATAAAGGAAGCAGCATCTCAAGTGATGATATGATCCAAACGGCACAGCTTTTGTTCTCCTTGCAGTAGCCCAGTATTAGATGGAACGCGTATGGGGCATCAGGTACGGAGGTACAGTAGTCACTCGGTCACGTGAAGAGCAGCTCTGCCTCTTTACGCGACTACTTTTTCCTTCGCGCGTCAAGGCGCCGTGATCCATTGCAATAGCTCTCTCCCGCCAAATGTTCATCCATTAACCACAATGGCGGAGATCAAGATCGACAGCAAGCTCTTCCAGGAGCGCCTCTCGCACTTCGTCACGGCCTGGAAGAATGACCTCCGAGCCAAGGATGGACTCTTTGGCGGCGTCTCGTCCTTCGTCATCATGATGGGCAAGGTCGAGGAGGTTCCCGAATTCCACAAGAACAACGCCGTTCACGTAAGAGCCAGCCTGCGCCCCGGCACCGCTGCAATCCGACCGTGAACGCTAATGTCCTGTTTCAGTTTTGGCTTTTGGGTTACGAGTTTCCGACGACCCTGATGCTCTTCACCGTCGACACCCTCTACATTCTCACTACGGCAAAGAAGGGTACGTGGATCGTGAATCGCCTGCCACCCAGGCCGCGCTACTGCGAAGCCCTACCGAATGCTAACACCCGACATAGCAAAACATCTCGAACAGCTCAAGGGCGGCCGTTTCCCCATCGAGGTGCTTGTTCGAGGCAAGGATGCAGCCGAAAACGAGAAGCTGTTTGTCACTGTGGCAGACAAGATCAAGGAAGCGGGGGTAAGGCCACATTCAATGTCAATTCATTTATACCTACAGGCTCAAAACCTAACGCATTTTGACAACAGAAGAAAGTTGGCGTCATCTCCAAGGATACGTCCAAGGGCCCGTTCGTCGATGAGTGGAAGAAGGTGTTTGGCGAGCACTGCAAAGAAGTCGAGGAGGTTGACATTTCCACCGCTTTGTCCACTCATGCCTTCTCCATCAAAGACGAAAGCGAACTACGAGCGATGCGGACGGCTTCCAAGGCTTGCGTGGCCCTCATGACGCCCTACTTCCTCGACGAAATGTCCAACATTCTCGATGCCGAGAAGAAAGTCAAGCACTCCGTTCTAGCCGACAAGGTAGATAAGAAGCTTGACGATAACAATTTCTGGAAGACTGTTGAGCTCCCCAGCAAAGGCAAGCTGCCTTCGGATCTCGACCCCGCGCAGCTGGATTGGATCCTACCCCCCTCCATTCAGAGTGGTGGTAAATACGATCTACGATTTTCTACCGATCCAAATGACGACAACCTACATGCTGGGATCATCATCGCCGCCTTGGGTTTGCGATATAAGTCATACTGCTCAACGATTGCGCGAACGTACCTGGTGGATCCCAACAAGTCTCAGGAGAGCAACTACAAGCTCCTTTCAATGGTGCACAACACAATCATCAAGGAGATCCGCGATGGCATGACTGCGAAGGATGTCTACGCCAAGGCGTTGGGTGTCATCAAGAGCAAGAAGCCAGAAATGGAGAAGCACTTCTTGAAGAATGTCGGTTGGGGTGTTGGCCTTGAGAACAGAGACCCTACTCTTGTACTGAGTGCCAAGAACCAGCGAGTTCTCAAAGACGGAATGACTTTGATCATCAATACCGGATTCCAGGATATTGAGAACCCACAGCCTCAAGACAAGAACAGCAAGATTTACTCACTTGTTCTGACTGATACCATTAGAGTAACAGCTGCGGAGCCGGTGGTTTTCACTGCTGAGGCGCCGACAAGCGCCGATGCCAACTCATTCTTCTTCAAGGATGATGAGGAGGCTCAGCCCACGCCCAAGAAGGAGAAGAAGGATTCCAGAGTAGGCGCGGTCGCCACCAAGAACATTACCAGCACTCGCCTTCGCTCCGAGCGTACCACACAAACGGACGATGACGCGGACAAGAAGCGTCGAGAGCATCAGAAGGAACTGGCCGCCAAGAAGCAAAAGGAGGGCCTGGCCAGATTCTCCGAGTCGACTAGTGGGCAAAATGGCGGAGAGGTCAAGAAATTCAAGCGTTTCGAGTCATACAAGCGGGACAATCAATTCCCCTTGAAGATCAAGAACCTTGAGATTGTCGTTGACTCAAAGAACAGCACTGTTGTTCTCCCCATCATGGGACGGCCTGTCCCCTTCCATATCAACACCATCAAGAATGCCAGTAAGAGTGACGAGGGAGAATTCGCCTTTTTGCGGATAAACTTCCTGTCGCCCGGCCAGGGTGTCGGTAGAAAGGATGACCAGCCCTTTGAGGACGCATCTGCCCACTTTGTTCGCAGCTTAACATTCCGATCGCTCGATGGAGACAGATATAGTGAGATAGCTACTCAGATCTCGAACCTGAAGCGCGACGTCGTCAAGAAGGAGCAAGAGAAGAAGGATATGGAAGATGTCGTGGAGCAAGACAAGCTGGCGGAAATCAGAAGTAAGTCCAAATACCCACTGCTGAAAGTGTCAATACCTGAATACTGGATGCTAACTTGTTCCGCCAAGATCGACGCCCGGCTGTTTTGGACAACGTGTATATCCGTCCAGCTATGGAGGGCAAGAGAGTACCTGGAAAGGTCGAGATACACCAGAATGGTATCCGTTACCAGTCTCCTCTCAATGCTCAGCATCGCGTGGATATCCTCTTTTCAAACGTCAAGCACCTCTTCTTCCAGCCTTGCCAGCACGAGTTGATTGTCATCATCCACATCCATCTAAAAGACCCCATCATTGTGGGCAACAAGAAGAAGACGAAGGATGTGCAGTTCTACCGTGAAGCAACCGACATCCAGTTTGATGAGACTGGTAATAGAAAGCGAAAGTACCGCTATGGAGATGAGGATGAATTCGAGGCTGAACAAGAGGAGCGCCGTCGCCGCGCCGAATTGGACAGGCTATTCCAAGGCTTTGCCCAGAAGATTGCCGAAGCCGGTCGCAATGAGAACATCGAGGTTGATATGCCCATCCGGGACCTCGGATTCAACGGCGTGCCTTTCCGCAGCAACGTCTTCATTCAGCCAACTACCGACTGCCTCATCCAGGTTGTTGAGCCCCCATTCATGGTCATCACCATTGAAGACATTGAAGTCGCCCATCTCGAGCGTGTCCAGTTCGGTTTGAAGAACTTTGACATGGTATTCGTCTTCAAGGACTTTACACGTGCTCCATATCACATCAACACCATTCCCGTCGAATTCCTCGACCAGGTCAAGGATTTCTTGGATTCTTCAGACATTGCCTTTACCGAGGGTCCTCTTAACCTCAACTGGCCGACCATTATGAAGACAGTGAACCAAGATACCCACCAGTTCTTCGTCGATGGTGGTTGGTCATTCCTGCAAGCCGACTCGGACGATTCCGGTGCCGAAGACGAGTCCGAGGAAGAATCGGCTTTCGAGATGGACGACGAGGAGATGGATGAAGTCTCCGAGTCCAGCGAGGAAGATTCCGACTTTGGTAGCAACGCCAGCGACGATGACGATGATGAAGAGGCCGACATCGATAGTGAGGATGAGGGCGAAGATTGGGATGAGATGGAGAAGAAGGCCAGGAAGCGCGACCGTGAGAGTGGCCTCAATGATGATGAAGGCCGTGGAAGTGGAAAGAAGTCACGCAAGCGATAATCGGATAAGCAAGGGATACGAATTCAGACGAAGTGGCTCGAAGCCGAACCGTTAAATAGGGGAGTGAATGGGCTTTTTTTTTAAGTTTATTTCTTGGGCAGTGTGTTTTAAATACTGGAACTTGTATTAAGAAAAATGAATTGCTGATGCGGCTGCGTAAAGGCCTCTTGGCTTCTTTTATGATGAAGTTTTTCTTTTCAAGTATGGCTCCTATAGGCTGGGTATTGGTTGAGTGGTCTGAATAATAATAATGAGTATATCATTTTGCAAGTGAATTTAGCCACTTTACATCACTGATCCTCGTCGTGAAATAACACACTTTAGTTCACTTCAGAAGCGAGATTTGGAGTTTAGATATGCTGAGTTGGTAACAAGAGGTGCTACATTTTTCTATCGATAGCCCTCGTTCCAGCATTTGACAAAGACGGAATTGGAGAGGAACAAGTAAAAAATGTATAAAACATAACAAAATAGGCGGTTCAAAACTCCTCAACTCCAACAGGCAAAAACCTCCCCCTTCGTCGAATTCATCGAGAGGGTAGGAAAAACCCCTTTCACCTAGTTTTCCCCCATTTCTTGCTCCCTCTCGCAACTCGTGTCCTTTGATCTTCATGGTCTTTTCATCCTTCTTCTTCTTTCTCGCCCAGCGTTGACTACCTCCTATGTTTTAACTTTGAGAAAAAAGGAACGTGGATAGTAAGAATAAAGTGACGTTCAACCAGCCCTGAACAACCCAAAAAAGGGGGGGAGAAAAAAGAACAAGGAAACAGTGTTAAACAAAAACCGGCCAGCGCACGGGGAACAAACAAGGCATTACATCGATATAAACGCATAAAAAAACAGAAAGAGGTAGGCGTAGAGCAACCCCCTTTATCTTCTACCACGCCACATTGTCCCCCGTTGCTTTTAATTTGATATTTCTTCTTTTTTTTTCGGATTCTACGCAAGCCGGTGGCTCAAGCGGTCATAGAATTTGCTATGAAACCTCGGGCTCATGGGCGCCAGGAAGATGTGAGAGCTGGAGCTGCCACCAGAGGGCATCGGGGCCATGCGGAGCGCGGCGCGGGAGCTGTCGCGAGTCGCCTAAGCATCAGGACGGATCTCGCGGCCCGAGGCCACGGCGGTGTTGCCGCCGGGTTTGGATGTAGGAACGTTGTTCCACGACAGATAAGTGTGGTCACCGAGTTTCCTGGTGGTTGACGTGTTAGAAACGGAATGGGAATGGAGAGAAGACTAGAATAAGAACGAACCTTGGCTTGATAAGATGAGAAGCGAGGAAGATGACGCCGAGAACAATGCACAGGCCAGCAACAACAATGTAGGCGATGCCAAGGAAGTTGTTGCGACCTCCCACAACGGTGCGAGTGGTGATGATGATGGACTTTTTGCCTCTGTATTCGGTGGTAGGGAAGACTGTCATTTCATAGTTAGCACACAAAGTTTGCGCCGTAATTCACCATGTCATCACATACAATCGTCGATAATGATTTGGTAGCGTCCCTCAGCCATCGCCTGGGTGTCGTTGCGCTGGTAGAGCTTGCTGAAAGTTGGCAGACCAGCAGTACGCATCCAGACCTGGAACGCCTGCCACTCCTTGAGGTTGGGAGGAGGATTGGTCTTAGTATAACCGTCCGGATAACGCAGACGCCAGTTGGGTGGCGGAATGATTTCGCTCAGCGACTGCGTGGTTGGGTTGTACAAATCTCTGTCACTGCTCCAGGCAATGTTGGTGTTGTTGGCCATGAGGTATGTCTGCGTCTCGTTGCCACGGCCTCCGGGGGGGTTCAACAGCTCGGGGCTGGTGTAGGAGTCGTTGAACATGGAGTTGGCAATGAGTCCGCACGGATAGTACGGCTTCTTGACGCCGTCGACAGTCTCACCTTCCAGAGGGGTGCATTTCGAGCCGTGGATATCGCCCCAGGACCTGTTGTCTCCCTTGAGCTGGTTGACGTCGAACGAATCGGCGTATCGACGATGGTTCTGGTAAAAGTTGGTGAGTTGGTAGTAGAACAGAACCGGGGGTCCCATGCTCTCGGGGATGTTGAATCGCAAATAGCATCGCTGTCCAGACACCTTGACGCCCGGGTTGACTGGGATATCGACGTCGGATTGGACGGCCCATTGCGCATCAATCGACGTGTTGGAGGTTTTGAACTGAGTCTCTATGTCGCTGCTGGGCATGGAGCCAAAGCCCTTGCCGTTGTTGTAGGCCGGAGCATCGGCTGTGCAGTGGGTGTAATCCAGGCGAATCTCTTGCACCTAAACCATGGGCAAATCCGTCAGCGCCAGGATACCAAACAAAACATACAAGAGGACAGATATCAAATCCAGGATCTTCGAGCATACCTGGGTGCTAGCATATAGCAGCAAGCCACCGATTGGAGCGAATATGACGCCGATGGCGAAGAAGAGAGGCAGAACTGTCTTTGGAGTAAGAATTGGCCTGCGAGGCTGTCAGCATCCTGCAGACTCGGGCTTTTGCGCCGTTGAATCGTCCGGAAAACCTACTGCCAGGCTTTGAGTCGCTGTTGTCGAAAGGCCGTGTCTATGATAATCTCGTCGTCAGCAATCCGGCACCTCCCAGAAGCGCATCCAGAGGCATCGTCAAGCACTCACTCGCTGGGCGACGGCTCTTCTTCTTGTCCGGCTTGTTCGGGGCTGTGTCAAGAGAGTCGAGGGAGTCGGTATGACCAACCCGCGGTGAGTCGGACATGGCGGCGAGTTGGACCGGAACAACAATGCGCGGATATCGAGAAGAGGCTGGCGATTACTTGGTGATGATTGACGGAGTTTGCGTTCCAAGGGGTTTGTTTGAATGTCTTCGACACGGGGATGTTCAGAGTGCTCACAGCTGTGGCTGCGAATTACGAGTTCGCCAAGGCTGTGTGTGGCGGTGCACTTCGTCAGCAGGATCCGGACTTTCCATGTCCGTAATTTATAATAACACTTGGCGGACTCTAGGGTAGGCGGGCGTTGCGCAACGGAGGATCATCGTGTGTAAGGCTGGCATATTCCTTTGCTTTTTCTTCTTTCTTTCTTTTTTTTCCTCTCTCTCTCTTTGACTTTTCTATTCACGTGCTTTGTGTGTCCTTGCGAGATGATGCGTATCGGCTAACAATCACCCCCGTAAGCTATAGCCAGGTGTGATTATGTGATTGGTGTTTTTCATTTAAGATGATATGGAGTCCAAGCGCTGCATATAATCACAGCATATTAATAAAGATACGGAGTATACAATACCGGTACCCGCTTCAAAACAGTACTGAGACTTACTCCTCTCCATTCTCCCTACTCGTAAGGCCTCCAATGACAATCATTTCGTCGGAACCGACTTGTTATTTCGATGGCCGAACATATTGCTCAAACCGCGGGAAGAAAGGAGGCCAGAGAGGAGTCTGGCATGAGGGAGCGCCTACGAGTCTATTTCGCTTCTGCAACGTCTCCGTGGAAGCCAATCTAGCGCATGACTTATCCATAGCTTCCACAGGCGTGTCTCTAATCTTCTAGAATTTGGAGCGCCAAGAAATGGTCTATAGATGGATCGAACTAATATCGGAAACTGTCCATCACTGTCCATCACTGCCTAGCCAGCTGAGGGACAAATTCTGATCAACGGCTTGTGAAGATGACCATGTTTCTCTTATTCATGGATATGATTTGCCAAGCGCTGGGCCGGCAAGCACATGGACAACCCGAATTAGCATCGGCTACAGCGATGAGTGATTTTCAATGACATCTCTGTCAGTGGAACACCACATGGGGCTCTTTGTCAAGGTGCGGAGCCGATCAACCGATGCAAGCTGAAGCCGTCTTCCACGAGAGGGAGATCAACCGTCATCGTAACCGGGTATCGTTGGATCGGCCCATCGCATATGCCTTAGCTTCCTCTGTTCCTCTCCCAACCCTGTCCTTCTCACTGATGATATGTTCCCATGAATAAAAAACCATCGTATGCGTATGCATAGTAACGATGAGTTTCGTCACCGCCAGATGCTAGCGGCAACTCGCTCATGTAGCAAGGCGGAGGAGACCTGGGGCTTCATGCAGTCCAAGTTACCGCTCGTATACCGGAGGGCGGAGGGAACGGCCCAGCCACCACCAATGCACCTCTGTACAGTACTTGCTCGTAGATGTATCAGAACTTCGTTTGCCCTTTTGTCTTGTAGTTGTCTGCACAGCTTGGAGCTAGCGACTCCTGGCGTCATGGTTGGCTGGCTGCGGCTGCGAGACATGCTTATGCGGCCCGATTGAGTAAAGCTGGGGACGAAGCCGAAGAGCCAGACTGGTCATCGATATGCACATGCACATCGCACATCGTTCAGATGTACAGGGGTTTTCAGGTCATGGAAGAAAAACTGTTGCAATGGGTAAATATCAAACGTACAGCACTCCAGTGCACGAGTGAATCCTGAGTAAGCCGTGCAAAGCATGGTCAGACAATCTCGGATGGTCAAGGGGGGTTCAGCCGGCCTCATCTCTCAGCTTCCCATTGCTCTTGCTGTACATAACACTAGTGCTATTCGAAGCACAAAGCAATGCCTGTATTATACCCTGTGATGCAGACGAGACAATACATGGTCCCAATCTGTTGGGAAACCGGCGAGCGCGCGCTCCGGGCAGGCGGTTCGTGCCCTTTGCTGGGTGAAAATGCGTAGTATTGGTACGAGTATGCCGGTCCGGCACAAATATCCGAAGTGGCCAAATTCTTCGACGGCTGAAGGAAGGCTGACGACAACGCCGAGCCCCGGAGAGGCGAATGCTGTGCTTTTTCTCTTTAAAGGTTCCTCATGGCCGTCATATTTCCTCTGGGGGTGTTTTGTCATGATGGCATGTTGTCGGACTTACGACGTCTCGGATTCCAACCGCCAACCTGTCGAACTGTGCCGCCTTGATCCAGACGGGCTATGCACCTCACCCTCCACTGAGTGGCCCAGGCCGCCCGGTCTCGAAACTCCGCGCGTGTCTGGTTCGTCTCGACCCCAGAACGGCGGTTGATAGGCTGAATGTCCGGCCGTGGCAGCAGCCGCTCCTCCGCATTAACCTGACGCACCGAACTTTGAAGGGGCGATTCCAATTCGTTGCCAGCTTGCGTGGCGCCGTCTGAACAGCCATGCCGTCCTTTCCATGATTAGCTCCTGTTGTTCCTCTGCGGAACGCGTATGGTAGCTCAGGACTGAGCGTTGCCGCCTCTAAAGATTAGCCACTAGTTTGGGAATCGAGTCCGGCTGTTGTTGAAGATGCCAAGACTCACGGCCAAGAGCCGAGTGGTGCATCAGTAGAACTTGGACCAATGAATCGCTGTGTGTTGTCTGTTGCCTTTGCCGCGCTGCTCGTCATCGTGTCAATGTCCTGCCCACAGAGTGATTTAGAGTTTGCCACGAGGGGGCCGCCGTGGCTGGGAGAATAAGATCAAATCTTCCTTGATGAGCGCTTGTACTTGTACTCTGTATAGCAACCCTACCTATGTAGTGCATTATCAACGGGACGGTTCAAGTTGTTGGCAATGCGTCTCGTCAAGTGATGTGGATAGTCTCCCTACCTCTACTCCATAGATATCCAGCTAGACAAGATGCTTGACCGCCTACTGAAAGGCCATGTGTGAGACATTCATGTCTTGGAAGTACAGATCGAGGAAGGCGCGATGAGCACTGCGCAGTACATGCCAAGTACGGAGAACGGAGCACCTGCCGTCGAAATACATACGAGTACGAGTACTCTGTACTCTGTACAAACGGACGTCATATTCTCACCACGCTGATTAGTATTACGTGAAACAAGATTCCCTCCATTTCGTTTCTTTACTCCAACTGTGATGGACTGCTTTACTGTCTCACATATCCAGTCTTTGGGGAGACAGGTGGGCCACTAACAGACGACAGATTGGTAACTATCAGATACTAACAGCAAACAAGCTGCAAAAGGCTCAGAACGTGGTTTGCACTATTGCCATCACGCGATTTGCTTGGCTCAGCTCTTTGGCTGCCGCTAACACAAGAGCCAGAACTTGTGCTTCTCGCCTAGAAGAGTCCCCAGCTTTTCTTCGTCTTGGCTTGGAGACAGTACTCACCCCCATCTCCACTCGAGGGCGAGGCGCAGCAAAATCGACATGACTGACGGTCAAAGTGCCTCCAGGCCAAGCAGAGCCCCATCTGACGACCCCCTGTTTGCCGCCTCTACTCGGATTCGGCAGGCCTGGATTGGACAGGACATGACAGGACAAGTCGCCGGGTGTCTGACACTTGCGCTCAGCAGGGCCAGCGACTGTGTTTTGCGAGAACGAGCGCTGCTGGAATCAGGTAGACAGTCTGTCATCAGGCTGCAGCCCATGACCTGCCCAGAAGGCTACAGCGTAGCAGAGAGATGCTTTCCCATCGACAGGGCGAAGACGCTCGACGCTCGACAAGGCGAATCCATTGATGGACGGCCTCCCCCACAACAGGAGTTCGCTGAATTTCCAAATCTCCGTGCTTCCAATGATGTGTACTAGCTTCTGCAGCCTGAAGGCAGCTTGAGGATTTCCGAGCTATCGGCGAGGGCGACAGCAGCCGGGGATCGCTGGTTAGTAGCGTCTCGGGCCCTCTGAGCCGTGGTGCCATCAGCTGCCTCAACAACAAAGTGCTCACTAGCAATTCATCCGATTCATCGCCTGCATGCATGCAGCGCCTAGGCCTCGGTGCTAGACAGACAGACTACATATACAGACTAACGGGCCCTGCAAAGTATCTGTACGAGTGCTCGTGCCTGTCCCCAACTTGGCGCTACTCACTCACTTATTTGCTCTTATAACCTGAGTGTAGCCGCCCTCATCTCGCTGAATTTCCCACACCCTAGACCCGGGCGGTTCGGCTCCTTGAAGCATTGTCTAAGCAATCCTTGTTCAAATGAAGGGATTCATTCGACTTTCCCGAAGCATTCAAAGCCTTCTTTGACGATTAGATCTCACCGAGGCCCTTAAGAGGAACCTGGCCCCCGCCGCATTTCCCATTACGCATACAAAGTAGCATACATTTGCCTCCAAGGTTGGCTTTACACCTACGTCCACGCATCTGCCAGCGGGGCGCTCACTCACCAGCCACCAAACTTTGCTTGCTCCCTCTTACAAGGCCACGCGCCTTGCTGTCATTCGGCTATCTAGCTTGCCGTCAGGCCCATCCAGCTTATTCTTCTTTATTCCTTTTCTGTCTTCTATTCTTGTTTGATTCTGTGTCTTCACCGGGATTTCTTTATTATTCTCGAATATCTCTCCGATAGTCAACCCATCTGGCATCTCATCATGGCCTCTTCTAAGTCGACATCTCGGGCCGCTCGCCATGCAGATCGGGATACAGGCTTTCCAGAACCCTTTGATCAGTGTGAGTAGACATATCCATTCCTATGTTGGGAAGGGAGTTTTCTTTTCTTTTTCATCTTTGGTCATCGTTTTACTAACATGTTTTCTCTTCAAAGTCAGCAATACTACTCTCCCTCACCCTGACGCCGACCTCTCGCCAAATGCTTGCATCTCACATGATGACCTGGCTGGCGACCATGCTCTCAAGAGAAAGCGACTCTCGTTCTTACACCGACACAAGACCAGGCGAACCCTGATGCATGGAATCATCGGCCCGCAAACCGAACTCGTCAGCAGTGTCTTGTCATTGTCGCTATCCCGCTCCAGCAGCAGCCTCCAGGTCGGAGAGGCAGCCCCTAAGCTGACGAGTCCTTCGATAGCCAGCTTTCAATCCAAAAGCGGCAGTGAAAGCGCGGAGTCGACCAAGAAGGAGGACGAGACACCGCCATCTTCACCTGACAGCATAGGCCACAGTCCCAAGAAGCACCACCGGTTCAGCAAGTGGCGACGCTCTCGAGGTGAAGAGCGAGATTGAGCAGCGGGCCATATACGAGTACATACCGCCTTTTGACAAACATGCCCGTCTGGGCGACATGCATCATACATTTTCTTGAATCTTTTGGACACTGGAAGAAAAAAAGGGGAAGAAAAAAGATGGAACGAATTTACGACTCTCTTTTGTGACTTGACTTACAGCATATCTCTCACCTTCTTAATCTATAAGCGACGGCGTTTGGGGCGGACTTGAAATTGGGAACCGGACAACAGACGGACGACACGGCCTTTGTCTCGAAATCACGGGTATTACTATTGGCTTTTCCTTCAAGAGAAGGGATCTGTCTTTAACTTGGCAACAAGTACATTGCTTGGGAATCTGTTTTGTGAAATAACGACACGGCACATAAAGAACTGTAGTAGCTGATGTGTAATAAAAGAGTGACAGTGTTGACATTGCCACGACTAGCACGCTTTCATTATCATTGTTGTCATATGTATCTCTGCATACTACTTCTGACTCTGAAACTGAAACGACTGTGGCTGTGAAGCCGCGTTGATCCTCCTATGCCCCCTTTAGCTTCCCCGGTAAGTGGTGTAGCTGTACGGACTCAACAGCAGCGGCACATGGTAATGCTGGCCCTCCTCAACGCGAAACACAATCGTGGCCTCCGGGAAGAATGTGTTTTCCTCGCCAAAGTAGCCGGCAGTGTCGAAACGGAGAGTCCACCGAGAGGGTCCCTTGATGGCGCCCAGGACGTCCTCGAGGGTGTAGACGGGCACCTCGCCGGCAGAGGATTCTGAGCTGTAGGGCAGCCAGACGGTGATGCGGCCGTCGTCGTTGGTGAGGGACTCGAAGGTGTTGACGGCAGTGTGGGCGTTGGGTGAGCTGGGGACGGGGCCTTCGAGGCGGACGCGGATGCCCTTTGCGGGGCGGCCGGCGGTGGTGTCGAGGACGTGGCAGGTGATGCGGTCTTTGTCGGCCATGATGGAGGATTTTGATTTGATGTGTTATTTAGGTTTTACTTTTCAAGAAGGGAAATGTTCTCTCTTGAAGATGCTGGTGCTGTTGTGGTGAGAGGTTGGATGAGATGATGGGCTGCAAGATGGTGGGGTAAAGCTGAATGAGATGCGGCCTCAGGAAGTGAATGTGAGATGCACAAGAAGCAGAGCCACGAAGAGGAGCGTGAAAGGAGGCGGATCTCTTTGCTTCTTTTATATGGATCCAGGCCCAGAGTGAGACGAACAAAGGGCTGTGATGTGACGGGACAACACAGCAACAGCAAGGCCAAGCAAGGCTGGGAGTTGCGTGTTTCTATTCTTGAAGCTGCATGTTGATGTTAGTCGACGTTGGAGTCCCATCTACTGCACCTAGTGTAGGACTTCAATCTTGAACTCGGCCGGGCACCCAATCAATGGGCGGCTCAGCCACGCTGTGCGCCGGGTGCCGTTAGTGGAGGTGGCCGCCTGGAGAGCGCTGCTGTTTAGCGGACGGCTGTCCTGTAGGTCTCTGTAGGCCTAGGTTGTGATGGATCTGGAGATTGTGATGGACGGCTGTGATTTGCTTGCATCTGGTCTATTGATTTCAAGTTCACAGCCCAGGCTAAAGAAGGCCAAGCCACGAACAACGATGGTGATATGATATGATTTGATGATATGATACGATACAAGATGCAATGCAATGCGACGTGACTGAATCAGCCTGTCCTGTCCATAAGTTGCGACATGTCGTCACAGCTGCCACACTCCTTTTCCCATCTCCTTTTTAGCATCAAAAGTAAAACAGAGCAAAAAGAGGAACAATGCAGAATGTATGACCGCATCGCTTCTCCAGACGGGGGGCCAAAATACGCCGGTGGCTGCTCTCACCACATGGCCGCCACCTTTATTTTCCTCCGCGAATTGCCCCTCCATGGGAATCTTCCGCCTTCGAAGCGCCACCTTTTAATCCCCCCCTTCTTGTCCCGTAGCCTCGTTTGACCGCGTCACTGCCAGCCTCGCCCTCTGCTGCTTTTCTCTCTTCTTCTTCTGCTGCTGCTGCTTCTGGCCTTCTCTCCTTGGTGTTCTTCCATATTTCTATTTTTAAAATCTCCTTCCATTCTTCCCCCCTCGTATTCTCTCCTCCTCCCAACCAACCATGGCCACAGTCATCGACGAAGACGCCCTCGAGCCGTCCCTCCAAACCCTCCTCGACCAGCGCTCCCTCCGCTGGATCTTCGTCGGCGGCAAGGGAGGCGTCGGCAAGACCACGACTTCGTGCTCCCTGGCCATCCAGCTGGCGAAAGTCCGCCGCTCCGTCCTGCTCATCAGCACCGACCCCGCCCACAACCTGTCCGATGCCTTCAACCAAAAGTTCGGCAAGGAGGCCCGCCTCATCAACGGCTTCGACAACCTGAGCGCCATGGAGATTGACCCCAATGGCAGCATGCAGGACCTGTTGGCCGGCCAGGGCGAGAGCGCCGAGGATCTCAACGCCATGAGTGGCGGGATTGGAGGCATGATGCAGGATCTTGCCTTTGCTGTACGTTTTCTTGTCTATATATATATATGGATCTAAAAACTAATCTATTATGCTGTATAGATCCCCGGTATCGACGAAGCCATGTCCTTTGCCGAAGTCCTCAAGCAGGTCAAGTCCCTCTCCTACGAAACCATCATCTTCGACACCGCCCCCACCGGCCACACCCTCCGCTTCCTCCAGTTCCCCTCGGTCCTCGAAAAGGCCCTCGCAAAGGTCTCCCAGCTCTCCTCCCAGTACGGCCCGCTGCTCAACGGCTTCCTCGGCTCCAACGGCGCCCTGCCCAACGGCCAGAACCTCAACGAGATGATGGAGAAGCTCGAGTCCCTGCGTGGCACAATCTCAGAGGTCAACACCCAGTTCAAGGACGCCGAGCTCACCACTTTCGTGTGCGTCTGCATAGCAGAGTTCCTTAGTCTTTACGAGACGGAGCGCATGATTCAGGAGCTGGCGAATTACGGTATCGACACACATAGCATTGTTGTTAATCAGCTGTTGTTCCCCAAGAAGGAAAATGATTGCGAGCAGTGTAATGCCCGTAGGAAGATGCAGCTCAAGTACCTCGACCAGTATGAGGAGCTCTACTCTGAGGACTTCAATGTTGTCAAGATGCCTCTGCTGGTGGAGGAGGTGCGAGGAAAGGAGAAGTTGGAGAAGTTTAGCGAGATGTTGGTCAAGCCGTATGTTCCGCCGCAGTAAAGGATGAGGGGAGCCTGCGAGGAGAGAGAAACAATAGAAGATTTTTGAAAAAAAATTAACATAAAATAAAAAATAATGAAAAGAGAACCGTATTTCATGTACGAGTAAACACTTAATGGGCCATGTATGCATCTAGATTCCCCCCTTATATATATTCACAACTTGAGGGTGTTTTCACCTACTTTAGGATAGCAGTAGAAGCAGTTGATCTGACAGCTCTACAGCTCTACATACGTATAATTTATAAATCAATAAACAAACAATTGAATCTTCGTTTTAATAGTGGGCGTCCTCAACACTTCACCAAATTCATTCACATTCACTAGTCTCAATAGAACAAAAATTGATGGAATTTGTTTCTTGCATTTCAAGCTCCCTTTTCTCGAAGCTTCTGCCTCCTATCCTACCAAAAGTCCTAAAATGCGCCTTCATCAATACCCTCCTCAGCTCATCTCGTTTGCATAATAAACCTCCCAGCTATTCTCGCTCGAAAAAAAACACCATACATGCTGCACATCTTAGTAGTGCGAGGGAACAAAGCCGTTTCTCCTCCTTTGCCATCAAGGGCAATCATCTTAAAAAAAGAAAAGGAAAAGGAGAAAAAAAAAACATGCGTAGACTCAAAGGACATGACCAAAGAGTAAGGTAGAGAAAAACAAAACGCCTAATCCAAGCCAAGCTGAGCTCTGGTATGAGAGTCACCCCCCAAGCCCTTTCAAATATTGCGTGGTATTTCCTTCCTGTTCATCCATTGTATTGTGTTGTAAAGTGCTTGCCAGCTAAATGCAATTGGGCTCAAGTTTTTTTCTTTCTGGTATATGTCTGCGCTGAACAAGTACGCAGCGCGGCCAGTATTAAAATGTAGTCGTTGATTGAAAGGAAAAACGAAAGAGAAAATGCCTCCCTTGCTCCGTGTTTTCGACTTGAAGCCATTCCTGATGGCTGTCGAATGCAAGTTTGTAGTGGATATTGTCATAACAACTTCTCTCTCTGCCACGCTTAAAGCTCTCGGTAGTCGCTTGGCCGGACTCTTCGCTGCTTGTTCTGGTGTCGATGCGGGTTGACAGGCTTTCGGAAGTAGGCATCGTCTTCGCCACCTCCCTGTGTGAAGTTGCCGCCGTTTTGGAAGCCGTTCATCATGCCTCCGCCGTTCATCCCGTTCATGCCGCCGCCCATTCCACCCATGGTGTTCATCCCATTCATACCGCCAGCATTGTTCATGCCCCAGTTGTTGTTCATACCACCGCCATTCATGTTCATATTGTTCATACCGTTCATGTTGTTGTTGTTGTTGTTCATGCCGTATCCTCCTCCATTCATATTTCCATAGCCCCCATTCATGTTGTTGAAGCCTTGCATACCCATCATGGGCATGTTCATCATAGGCATAGGCATAGGAGGCATGCCCATGTTCATACCCATATTCATGCCCATATTCATTCCCATGCCGCCCATGCCCATCATGTTTGGCATCATGCCCATGCCTCCATTAAACATCATGTTATTCATACCCATGTTGGGCATGCCATTCATCATGTTGCCGTTCATCATGTTCTGGGATTGTTGGTTCTGCATAGCGCGGGGTCCTTTGGGTATCTTGGGATTCTCTAGGAAGTCTTCAGCGGGCCTCTTCTTCGAGACGGCATCCTCTGCCTTGACTACTTCAGCTTTGCCATCTGCAGCCTGTGAGCTGGGGACGAGACTCTTTGACTCGGCTGAAGGGGATTTGGATGCCGAATCGACTGATTCTGTAGCTGGTGAATTGGGCTTCTGCTCTGAAGACTCGATGCTCTTCCGCCTCGTCTTGTCCTCCACAGCGTCTGCTCCATCGTCCTTATTTGCTGCATCTTTAGCTTGATCATTCTCCGAGCTGCCTGGCACTTCTTCCGAGTTGCCCTTGGGTGACGACGGGGGAGTGACCTTGGCAGCTTCCTTCTCCTTGAGGTACTCTTGAATCTTCTTTGACACTTCTTCATCAGGCTGGAGATCATCTATTAGCACACCTTCGGTCTGACAAGCAGGGCAGACGAAGTCGCTTTCGATGAGTGCATTGGTTATGCAGTCATTGCAAAACGTCTTCTGACAGCACGGGGTTTTCATTGGCTCTATGAACATCTTCTTGTCAATTGAACATTCGAGACCACGCTCTTGCATTTCCTTGTCTTCCGCCTGCGCCGTCTTGGCCGCGGCAGAAGAGGACTTGGCTTTGGCCTGGAATTGCTCCCAAGAGGCCCTGTCTGGCTCAGCAATGACAAAGTCTCCCTCAGCGTTGACCATGATTCCTGAGGGCCGTTTGGTTTCATCACCTTCCGACTGAGCTAAAATGACAGATTTATCCACCTTTTGTAGAAATGAACGAGGGATGCCAGTGGTTCGCTTGACGCGAGGTCGATTGTCAAAATCGGGATCATCGTTGGTTGGGCACAACTGGATCCAATGGCCCTTGTTTCCACATCGATAGCAAATGTACCCGTTAGGGGGGTCATGGTCAGGAACATTTGCCGGCCGCTTGGAGCCGGGTTTACCAAAGGGTACTGGTGCTTGGCTATTTGAATTGTTAGTAACTTGA